>CM031621.1:56009421-56046921 GCA_018398815.1 Conus ventricosus
TTTTGAAGAAATAATGCCCACATTAAAAGCTGCAATCAGTTTTCAACTGAACTGAACAGTTTGTATGGCACCTACGCACTGAACTGAACTGAACAGTTTGCATGGCACCTACCCACTGAACTGAAATGAACAGTTTGCATGGCACCTACCCACTTAAACGGAACTGAATAGTTTGCATGGCACCTACCCACTGAACTGAACAGTTCGCATGGCACCTACCTACTTAACTGAACTGAATAGTTTGCATGGCACCTACCCACTGAACTGAACTGAACAGTTTGTATGGCACCTACCCAATGAACTGAACTGAACAGTTTGCATGGCACCTACCCACTGAACTGAACTGAACAGTTTGCATGGCACCTACCCACTGAACTGAACTGAACAGTTTGCATGGCACCTACCTACTTAACTGAACTGAACAGTTTGACAGGCACCTACCCACTGAACTGAACTGAACAGTTTGCATGGCACCTACCCACTGAACTGAACTGAACAGTTTGCATGGCACCTACCTACTTAACTGAACTGAACAGTTTGCATGGCACCTACCCACTGAACTGAACTGAACAGTTTGCATGGCACCTTCCCACTGAACTGAACTGAACAGTTTGCATGGCACCTACCCACTGAACTGAACTGAACAGTTTGCATGGCACCTACCTACTTAACTGAACTGAACAGTTTGCATGGCACCTACCCACTGAACTGAACTGAACAGTTTGCATGGCACCTACCCACTGAACTGAACTGAATAGTTTGCATGGCACCTACATACTTAACTGTACTGAATAGTTTGCATGGCACCTACCCACTGAACTGAACTGAACAGTTTGCATGAGACCTACCCACTGAACTGAACTGAACAGTTTGCATGGCACCTACCTACTTAACTGAACTGAACAGTTTGCATGGCACCTACCCACTGAACTGAACTGAACTGAACAGTTTGCATGGCACCTACCCACTGAACTGAACTGAACAGTTTGCATGGCACCTACCCACTGAACTGAACTGAACAGTTTGCATGGCACCTACCCACTGAACTGAACTGAATAGTTTGCATGGCACCTACATACTTAACTGAACTGAATAGTTTGCATGGCACCTACCCACTGAACTGAACTGAACAGTTTGCATGACACCTACCCACTGAACTGAACTGAACAGTTTGCATGGCACCTACCTACTTAAACTGAACTGAATAGTTTGCATGGCACCTACCTACTTAAACTGAACTGAATAGTTTGCATGGCACCTACCTACTTAAACTGAACTGAATAGTTTGCATGGCACCAACCTACTTAAACTGAACTGAATAGTTTGCATGGCACCTACCTACTTAAACTTAACTGAATAGTTTGCATGGCACCTACCTACTTAAACTGAACTGAACAGTTTGCATGACACCTACCCACTGAACTGAACTGAACAGTTTGCATGGCACCTACCTACTTAAACTGAACCGAATGGTTTGCATGGCACCTACCTACTTAAACTGAACTGAATAGTTTGCATGGCACCTACCCACTTAGGCTGAGTCTGTGGGCCCTTTGAAAGGACCTGCTGTTTGTCAAGGCCAGAACACTGAAAGCACCTGCTATTAGTCATGGCAAGAACACTGAAAGCACCTGCTATTAGTCAAGGCAAGAACACTGAAAGCACCTGCTATTAGTCAAGGCAAGAACACTAAAAGCACCTGCTATTAGTCAAGGCAAGGACACTGAAAGCACCTGCTATTAGTCAAGGCAAGGACACTGTGAGCCTTTTGAAAGGACCTGCTGTTTGTCAAGGCCAGAACACTGAGAGCACCTGCTATTAGTCAAGGCCAGAACACTGAGAGCACCTGCTATTAGTCAAGGCCAGAACACTGAGAGCACCTGCTATTAGTCAAGGCAAGAACACTGAGAGCACCTGCTATTAGTCAAGGCCAGAACACTGAGAGCACCTGCTATTATTCAAGGCAAGAACACTGAGAGCACCTGCTATTAGTCAAGGCAAGGACACTGAAAGCACCCGCTATTAGTCAAGGCAAGAACACAGTTTGTAAGTCTTTTGATAGCACCTGCTACTAGTCAAGGCAAGAACACATTATTATCTCAAAAGAGAAACTAAGTGTGGCCATAAAAACATGACTGTGGATCTATATTTAACAAATCACAAATCACACCCACCCATCCAACCCCACCCATCCATCCCCACCCACGCACACACACACACACACACACACACACACACACACACACACACACACACACACACACACACACACACACACACACACACACACACACACACACACACACACATTTTTCCGACCAAGATGGCGACCAAGCAGCAGCTCCTGTAAATACGTCTTGGGAAAAAGTGACCTACCACACACGACCGGGCTACAGAGCAGATACATTTCACGTGTCCTGCATTCAGTGAATATGACAGGTAGTCGTGGTGCAAAAAAATAAGCAAAAGTTTTATGCAGTCAGTGTGGGGCGACAAACTGGAATTTTCACTTCGTGGAACCTCGCATCGAAGTCAGTGACCGGTTTCCCCAAAGCGGTGCACAAGGCGTACGACACGCTAAATCAAGCCAGAGAAGCCATGAGGTTGGCCGGACACCACGACCCTACAGTGTTCAGTGGAGAGGACATGGTGACTGATCAAGAGCAAACAATACCTAAAACAGTATCATACAACAAGGCAGGTGATACACCATGACAATGCATTGTTTTTGTGACAGTGTGCATGATACAGGCCGTTCTCAAAAATGTACGGATGTGGCCTAAAGTTAGCTGGGAGTGCACAGAACTACCTATATACCAAATTCTGATTTTCACTCGAAGCTCGAGAAGATATACATGCAAACTGTTCCCCAAATTGTGTACGGGACAGAAAGTGTAGAAAAGAGATTGCTGCACAATTTAGCCATGCCACTGACAACGTTTGGGGCCAGACAACACACCACCCCCTCATGCCGGCCTAGTTACACAAGAGAGTTTCGAAGCCTTCACCAACGGCAAATAGCACACTTCGAAACCTGGAGGGTGCTGTGAACACACTGGCCGAACAAATGTTCAGTGGAGAGGCCAGGCGTGAGGAAATTGGCCAGCTTATGCGGCCTGGCACAGCAGGAAAGGGAAACATCACCGAGACCGTCCCTTCCCCACATCTGGCAAAGATGACCAGTGCCCACCTCACCCCGTAAATACCACCCCCTCCCCTCCTCTACAAACCCTTCTCCCGCCCCCACACCGCCACTAAACCAGGAACCATCACCTCCCACCGCAATCCCACACTTCCGGAGGAGACCCAGAGCGTCAGGGCGCCCACAAAACCACATGCCCCCCGCTGCAACGCTACGATAAGGCGTGTGGAAGGAAAAAGACTCCCTTTTACAAGACAACACATCTCACTTTCAGCAGTATTGTCGCCATCCTCATCGCTTCATCTTCTTCATCACCACAGACAGGAGCGATGGCGACACAGAAACAGCGACCGTGAGGAGGGCGCCCTTCCCAAAGGCTACTACTGCATGATTCTGTGTTAAACAGAATTAAACGGAAACGCCTGGCCAATCCTATGGCCTCGCAGTACCACTGGGAGGACGCCTACCATTGGACTGTCACAAAAAACAGCTTGCACAACATGACAGCGGTGGCCATACATACTGGTGTCAACGACCTTAAGAGTGCCACTCCTCAGACTGCCAGTGAAATTTTGGGAGTCCCTGGTGAGAAACATTCTCCGGAAAAATGAATGAGATCAAGTGGTCATCAGCAAAGTAGCTCCACTAAAGACAAGACTGCAGAAAAAGGGCGGACCTATTCAACGCCTTGAACTCATCTACGTTTACTGGTGAGAGCGAGCCCACTTCTTTTCCCCCACAACAATCTCAAAGTATGGGACAAGCGCTGATGAAGGACGCACCCCACCCCACTGAAAAGGGGCACCACACCTGGCACAACCTGGGCAGAAAACTCGGGGGCCGTTCTGGGAAAAACCGAAACAGCGACGCAGACGACCCATCCGGACCAGAGAGAGAGAGAAGCCGACAGCAACCACGCCACCACCAGGCTTCTACCGACAGAAACAAAGGCGGCCACATACCACGGTGACATACACCCAACATTTGGGGCTCTCAACCAGCCGATCACCAGCCTGGTCATACGATTACCGTGGGCTCTCGTCGCATGAAACCGTCGGGATGGACGCAATATGGCCGACGGAAGCCTACAGCCATGCTGCCCAGGCGACAACCGAAACTAACCGCCGACTGACCGCCGTGACATCACCGAACTTTACCACGGTACGACCGCCGAGACGAACGCCGAGATGACCGCCAACCCCTACTACCGACACAACACGAGAAACCTACCACAATGATCGCCGAGACGACCGCCGGACCACCAAGGCAAGACAGACGAGACAACATGCCCCCTTTGGGCAGTATCACAGTCGCCTTTCCCTCCCCATAATTCAAACCGTGCCCACAGCGGCTTCTAGATTACTTTTAGTCCGCGAGTGTGTATAGGCTATTTCCCATAATTATTGCACATTATTTCGTCCCAAAAATATCACAACTAACTTTTCCTTTACGTGTGCTATCATGGAATATTAGAGGTTACAAGGGGACCGTTTGACGGCTTAAAATTAACAAACTCCTTGATAAAAGTGTCGTACAACCTTCTAAATATGACATTGTGTTTTTACAAGAAACCCACTTGTATAGAAAAAGAAAATGAATTATCTTTACCTGGTTTTGCAGCAGGGGTTCATTATTATCGCCCAAAAAAGGGGGGAAAGCCCCAAGCCTTCGGGGGAAATCTCTGTCTACATAAAAGAGCAGTACAAAAGTATAAAAAATTTCCCTGCCAAAAAATAACAGCGATGTTGCATGGTTACATTTTAAAAACCCAGCATGTACAGTGAAAACCGCAGAAAAGAGAGATGTATATTTAGGTTGTGTATATATTCCCCCGGAACATTCTTTTTTTGGGCAAGGACTACACTAGACGCATATGGACTCATTAGAAAGTGACATTGAAGAACTAACAAAAAAAGGAAATATCCTCCTGTGTGGTGACTTTAATGCAAGGACAGGCAATCAAGCCGACTTCATTAGCCTGACAATGAAAAGAATTATTATGATTTACCTGCTGACTACCATTTTGATAACGCCCATAAAAAGACAGTCGAGGGACCCTTAACAAATAAAACGGACGTCGTTTATGTAACATGTTATTGAAAATCAAATGTGTGTTTTGAATGGAAGAGTGCTTGGAATCTTGCAGGATTGTATACTTGTCTAATCCACAGGGAAGCAGCGTAGTAGATTATTTCCTTTGCTCACAATATTTGCTTAGACATGTGTTAAACATGAAAGTAACTGACTTGACACGACATTCTGACCACTGCCCACTAGAGTTATTGATCCAACTGCCCATAGAAAATGAATATACATTACACAAAAGACAAGCCTCTCTCACACCCACGACGAACAACAGTTACGTAAAACCTACTTCCCTGGGAAATTTCTACAAAAAACACAGAAGAAGACTATCAAGTATTTCAGTGGAAATGAAAAGTCTGCCGAAAAAGTCGTAGCAAACCTCCAAAATGCCCCCATACGCACCATGATCCAAAAAATCAAGACCGACATTGTGACACAACTGCAACAAATAACATGACATCACAAAATACGACTATTGAACAGAAAACGAATATATTTTCAACCACGGCAAAGATGGCGCTTAGAAAAAAGACGGATAAAAAAAAAAATAACAGAGAAAGAAAGGGGTTTGACAGAGACTGCCCATTCCCAAAGAAGAGAGATAAGATCACTACTGAACGCGTCAACAAAACCCCCAAAATAAACAACTAAGGCAAAAATACTTTTCACAATGTAAAATATATAAACGACTTTTAAAGAAAACCAAGAAAAAATATGGGAACAAACTCCTTAATTCCCTAAACGAACCCTAGAAACTGATCCCAATTCAATATGGAAAACCGTTCGGGAACTGCAAACATACGACCATGAAATTTATGGTCAAAAAATTTGTCTCAGCGCGAACGAATGGTTTTGAACATCTTAAAACACTAATGGGTGAGAAACAGAAGATCGCAGATAAACGACAACAAACAGTTGATGACAAGTTAGTAGCATTTAAGGGGTCAAATAATCGTCCTTCTGGGAATTCAGATTAATTATGAAATATTAGAAACGGAGGTAAGGAACGCGGTCAGAAAGCTGAAAAATAAAAAATCCCCAGGCAAAGAGGGCATCAGAAACGAAATGCTTAAAGCAATGTTACCTAAAAATCGCTCCTCTTCTGAAAGACGCGTTTAACTTAATCTTAAAATCAGAAAATACCCGGGACCTCGGGAAAACAGGAATCACAGTCCCAGTCTATAAGTCGCGGCCAGTCCAACCCCAAAAATTTACAGAGGCATAACTTTGAATAGTTCGCTGGAAAAGTGTTTTTGCAACATAATAAATGAAAGGATAATGAATTATCTTGAGGCAAACCCCCTTTTTGGGCAAAGGAGCAAGCAGGTTCAAAAAGGGGTCACGGACCACTGATCAAATATCATATTGGGTCAAAACTAGTTGATAAGGTACTAAAAGACAGAACAAAAAGGGCTCTACTGCGTTTTGTTGACTTCAGCAAAGCATTTGATCATATATGGCACAAGCCCTACTGATGAAAATGATGCAAGCGGAATGACAGTAAATGCACCAAATCATACAGGACATGTACAACGGGCAACGGTTTGTACAAGAACCAATCTGTTTCACTAAGGAAATTTTTAAATACAAAAAGTGTCCCCCAAAGGGTAATACCCTTAGCCCAACCTTATTTAACATATTCATAAATGACATTGTGGGATATCTCAGAGACCATAAATTCCCCAAGAATTTCCGATCTAAAACAAGTCGAAATTCCGTGTTTTTTGTATGCGACGATTTAGCTATCCTCTCGCCCTTCAAAACAGGGACTTCAGCGTAAATTAAACCATTTACACAACTACTGTTTAGACTGGGAATGAAAAATCAACACAGAGAAAACAAAGGTCGTTTGTATTCACCAAATCAGATCCAAAGGTACCACTATTCTTCATTTGGGGTGAAAACATAATGAAACAGTAATCAATATAAATATCTTGGAGTTTTTTTTCCCTAAAAACGGACATTTTACAGAAGCCCAAAACACTTAGCAAGACGGGGGAATAAAGCCGCACATACCTTAAAGAGAACGTTTTATGGTCAAAAGTAAATATGAGAACAGTTACAACCCTATTTGACTCTTTGTCTCCCCCATCTTCACAATGGTCGGAGGTGTGGTTCCCATCCCTTACCAATACAAAATGAAATATGTCAAGAAAAGAAAATGCAGCATTTGTTCAAAACCTGCTTGCAAACAAATTCCCACATGAAACTGCACACATTAAATTCTGCAGGCAATTATTAAAGTTCATAGAAAAGAAATGACATTACCGGTTTTGGGCAACGGGAGATTCCCGATTACTTTTAAAGTGATAACCCAGACTATCGCATTCTGGATACACATTTTAAGTCAGACCAAGACTCTTACCAACAACAAATTTATCAGTAAATGATCTCTCAAGGCACCAAGAAAGCAAGGGACGAAGTTTATACGACAAACCTTGTCAACGATAGATTACAGCATGTCTGGAAAATCAGGTACATTAGTGTGACTCGCCTGAAGTTTCTAAACAATGCGAAGCTGGAAACGTTTATATTTGATTTTGGAAGAAACAAAAAATGAAAGCACATCCAAGCTCAAATTTTATGCCACAGTTACTACCGAAACAAACAGGCGGCTTATTTGGCAACACACTGACACAGTTTTGCAGACGAGCACTAACAATTTACGAATAATGCCCATGACCTCCAAATTGAGAGGGGCCGTTATACCAACACTGACAGAGAAAACAGATTATGCACGACATGCCACGTCGTTGAGGACGAACTAATTTTCTCGATGACTGCAAATATTTGACCAACAACGTTATGACCTGATGACGAGAAAATAAAACTGATTTTCCACCACAGACTAACATGACAAAACCCTCGGAGCTTATGTTATTGGACTGCTCCAACCTGTACTTGCCCAGTATATCCTGTTTTGTTTTTCCTCTTCGGAGACAGAAAATTTAATCAACTCTGATACACACTGTCTTTTCTTTCTGCTACTAATGATGTTATGTTGCAAGATGAACAACGCTAGGATTAGTTTAGTTCAGCGAATGTCTAAACTTGATCATCTGTGCCCCACAAAACCCCCGGGTTTTCATATGGCAATAAATATGTTCTTGTTCTTGTTCTTTTCTGTTCACACCCCACACAGACACACACAACCACACACACACACACACACACACACACACACACACACACACACACACACACACACACATACACAATAATATACACACACAACATACAAATAAGCTCTCTGAACCGGATCTTATTAAACTTCGGTTTTGATTCAAGAATTCGAGGGAATTGAGAACGAAACTGTTAATTCTATTTGTTCTGAATTTGGCATTTGGGAAAATCTTCGTCCAGATGGAAACCATTGTAGTTTTTTGAAAGGACATAAGAACTGTCATTCTGTTCGAAAGAACATAAAAATTTGTTTAGTGATAACATGTAACAGCCCATTCGCAATTTGCCTCATTAAATGACACTGGCATTGACGCACTTGCCAACAACTTTTTTTAAATATTTTTTAAGCACGGTATGGTCATATTAGTGCAGGGAGACAGAGTATTCATGTGCTGTAACTAACCTTTCATTTCTTTTGAATTGTGATTTAAAGCAACCCCCCCCCCCCCCAAAAAAAAAAAAAAAAAAAGTCACATTTTATCCTAATAAGTCACTGTAAATTCTTGATTCTCTCCAAGTGAAAGAAGAAAAAAACGTGACAAACTCGTCTCGTTTGTGCATGGTTAAATGGAGTACAGTGAAGCCACTGCACTGACAGTTAGTTGTCTCCCTTTCGCAATACGACACAACTAAAAAATATTTCAAAAAATCTTTATTCATACGGGAGGGATGGCTGCCAAATTGTGCAAGGAATTACTCTCGTTTATTTCATTTCTCTTTTCATGATGAAAATGACCTTTACTTCAATATGAATCTTTACTGATTTTTTTCCAAACCCACCCCCTTTGGGCCAGGATTTCCACACTGCACTTTTGCACACGCGCATTCATGACAGCATTTACTCCAAAACGCACACGAAATTTCTTTCCAATCAACCAAAAGGCGCACTACCGAATGTTTTTTCTTCTCCCCCCTCTCCTTCGGAAAACACTTTACAAAATCACATCAAACACTTATAAACAAATTTTATACATGTACACTCTTTCCACTGAGAGGCAAACTAACTCACTCAAGACTTCATAAAGTCACGCCTTCACACAACTTTGGGCCCACAAACTCCAGACCAGAAAATAAATGATTCTCTCACTCCTTGATGCTATGCCTGCATCCGAATACGACCGCCTCACCCCTTTCAGGATTCCCTGTCTCTCTCAGACATCATCTCGCCCCCTCGTTTTCTCCCGTCCTGGAGATATGACTTCCGACTCCTCTCCCTCGACTCTTCTTGTCACTGGAGAGATGAGTTCCAACTCCTCTCCCTCTCTTCTCCTTCCCTGGAGAATGACGATTCCCGACCCCTTTCTCCCTGGAGTCCTTAATTTCCTGGGCTGCCTACCGTGGGGTTCCTCACACCATGGCCATCTTCAACCACCTCACGGGTGAAAGGTGAAGGGTGAAGGGCAAGGTAAAAGGTGAAGGGCGGTAATGACTGGGCACAGCAAGGACCAACGTCCTGACAGGTTCAGTCCCCTAGGCCATCTGCTGGGGTTTAAAAATGATTCTTTTCCCCCCTTTCCTTTCCCCCTAGTGATGCATACTCAGTGTTCAAAACACAGACCAGCACCTTACCAGCCCTTGTTAAACTATCACTCAGGTCACTTTTACCCAATGACCACCCTTCTTTCTTTACTGATCATACTCACAATATTTGGGACCCCGCTACACTAGTCAAAACCACATGAATATCCTTCCTTCTAGTAGTGGCATGGGAAATGATTTATATCACTAAATACATGTGATGGAGCGTCACATGCCTTGATGTGAGGCTACGTCACATGACACCCCCCCCATCCTGGGGTGAAAAAATTTTTTCCAGAAAATTTTTTAAAGGATATACAACTTCACTTAAACACATCTTCAAACCATGAATCTCAAAATGTGTAACCAGCACACATGATTCAAACCCAAAATTTAAAAATCAACGTATAGAATCAATCATCATGATCCACCATAAATAGCATATTCCAAACTTTCAGTCTTCTAAAAAAAATACATAATTGATCCCCCACATCTCACAAAATACATTTCACAAATTACATTTATAAAACAACTAGGATATTAACAAATTTAAAGTACAAATTGTGTTTTTTATATAAGATGTGAAGCACATATTTTCCCTTGATCTTTGTCTCACATCCTTGTTTCAAAACCCTCATGAAAATGAAATATTTCCAAGTGTAAATGTTCTCAAAAGACATTTTAAACAAAATAAACATAGTTGAAACAGTTTTTTTCCACATGTAATGTATAGTCCATTGAAAAGTCACATGCTTCCATTGTTGACAGTGACAAATGAAAACAATTGGTTTGTCTCATTGCACAATCAAAAAAATGTGTATATACATTCTAAAAGTAATTTGCTCATCACACATACATATATATTCATCTTCACAAGCAAGTTAACATAAATAGTACATGATGATTTTTCATTGTTTACGAAAGAATAAAGCAAAGAATAGATATGTAATACATCAACATCAAGTAGTTTTTGCTTGTAAAACATACAGTCACTTCAACAAGCAAAATTTAAGCATAAATACCACTTGATTTAAATAGTCAGTAGCATACAATGCACTGTCAAATGTCAGCACACCACAATCATAAAGAAAACAAAAAACAGGAATAGTCCCTTTCCCCGAAAACAGTACATTCGTCCATGAATATTCATACACGTACAATAAATCTGCCATGACATTTTGTGTTCCAGCAACTGGTTCAATGGTAAATTGGAATTCCCTTTTGTCAAGTATACTTTCACAAAATAGTTTCCCTCTGAGAGCTGACACAGAAGTTCTTCAATGTCTGGAATAGGCTCGGCATCGAACACAGTGATCTTATTTACTTTTTTGTAATCGATGCAGAAAACGCACCGATCCATCAGGTTTTTCCACCAATACAACTGTGAGCTGTACGGAGACGTAGAAGGTTCTATGACCTTTAAATCCAGCATTACTTTGATTTCCCTCTCGACAACCTCTTTTTTTGCAAATGGGAGGGGAAGGTCTGGTTCGCACTGGTATTTCAGTAGTTAACTGAATACTATGGGGTTCAATACCATAACTGTACCTGGGGTATCTGTCAACACATCCTGAAAGTCTTTCAAAATTTCTTTGAGCTGTTCTGTTTGACTTGAAGACAAATCATTTGACAAAATCACATCATCATAGGGTTTCCCCCTTTAACAACAGAGTAGGAAGGGGACAACATCATCCCGCACTGGAGATGTTAACCTCCTACATTTGATGTTTTCACAACCTTTGATCTGCCCTGTACGCACATTGGTACAAATTCATCACTGATAATATCTGTCATGTTGACATCAGTTTCTGACATAGGGCATATCCATTCAACTGACTGGTTGATGGCAACATTTGTACGTTCAACATACTTCTTCAACATGTTCACATGGAATACCTTCTCATGTTTGCCATTTTTATCTTTTAATTAACTGCAGAAATTTTTTCGACCACCTGAAAAAGGACCCTTCCACATAACACGAACTTGTTATTTCATCAGTGAGTAGTACAAGGACTTTATCCCCTACACTGAAGGGAACGTCCTTTGCTTTTCTGTCTGCAAAGACCTTGTAACACATCTGTGTTTTCTATCAGCTACTGTTGACAAGCTCACATGCATCCTTCAAACGATTATGCGTTCATAAACGAATTTGGAAACAGTTTTAAATGTCGGGGATGGGCCGTCTTTTCGTCCATTGTGTCATCATAGATCCAAAGGACCCCTTGGTGAGTGTCCAAAAAGAAGCTCGAACGCGAGAATCCCAGCGTTTCGTTCGCATTTCCCTGTATGCAAAAAGCAAAGCCGATATGAAACGATCCCATTCATGGGCTCCTGCCCTGCAACCTTCTCAACATGGACTTTCAACGTTCCATTTAAACTTCAAACATGCCATTCGATTGGGGAGAAAATGGCGTGGTTGAAATGGAAGAGATTGACAACATCTGTAAATTTCTCTCATGAGATCAGAAATAATTGCGTTCCACAATCCGAGAGAATTTCGTCTGGGAAAACCCACTCGGAAAAAATCGCAAGTAAAGCTTCAGCGACAGACACTGTATCAATTTTCTTCAGTGGAATCGCCCTCTGGGTACCTTTTCGCTGTACCACCAAAAATTAAGATATAGCGATGTCCGAAGAAGACAGTGGTAAAGGCCCAACAAGATCAATAGCTACCTTCCGAAATGGAACGGAAATGAGAGGCATTTTGTGCAAAGGTGCACATGGACGCGACCTTTTGAGATTCTTTTGCAGATGTCACATGAGCGGCAGTATTCTGTAACTTCCTTTGTGACACCTGGCCAATAAAAAGAATCAAGAACTCTCTTTTAATGTTCTTTTGATTCACCGTGACCAGCGAACAATGCATCATACCGTGTGTAGCACTGTCTCTCTAAGTGGCTTTGGAACGCAACTTGTTTGTTTTCCTGTCCAGGTACACACCTGTAGAGAATGTCAATTCCAGTATGTACGTTGGTTTTTCCGTTTGTTTGTCCGTTACAGTCTGTTTAGCAGCAGCAAGTACCGTCGTCAGCGGCTCGCCTTTTCCTGCATTTTCTTTAGATCATCTGGGTAATCTGGAGTTCACCAGTTTTGAGACTTTTAGCGGCTTTGTAGCCTTTCCCTGCTCTACGATGTCTGATCTGGTACTCACAAACAAGGAATAAACGATCCTCCAGCACCCCCATGTACTGTAGCGACACCTGGGAAATTTCCCAGATCAAGTCGCAGACTGGTTTTCAATACACAGGCGGTAAGAAAACCGAGTAGTAAAGGTGTTATCGACTGAAATTTCGCCAGCGGGAAAAGTTTCAATCTTGCCTCCAAACGACCTACACTTTGGACAGTGTTTAGATACTGGTTTTGAAGCACAAAGATTTTCCGTACACCAGCGGTGGTGCACCCAGGTCTCGCAAAACCAAAGCCTGCAATTCCATTGTGGGTCCGTTTCTAACACCAGTCCATCAACCGTTGATCTGGTGCCAAAAAAAGGCCCTTCTTCACAAACATGGAGACTAATGCGGATTTTGAATCATTTGTTTGAAAGGGGAATTCCTTTTCAAATGGAACTTGCAACGCAATAGAAACATCGCATTTTCCTGATCGCAGCTGACTGATTTTGTGAACTTCGGTTCTGTCCACGAACTGGCCCAAAAGGGCTACGTGGTGGTCGTTGTCCACGACCTCGGAACGTTTGCTGAGGACAACAGGGCTTTCCGCGGCGAGTACTGGTACTGACGAAAGTCACCTCGAACCGCGGAAAGATCCCTGTCCGTTCCTAGGGTAGGTATATCCTTGAGGACTCAGAAATGACCCACGATTTCCTTCCTGTAACTTCCCTGTCCTGATGGGGTAGTACATGACGCATGAGACCAAAGAAGGAAAATTCCCTTTCCTACCACGCCCTTATCTTGGTGAGCGATACAAATTGATCAGCCATCTGACACATTTCCTCAACGTTTTCAAATTGCCTTTCTTTTAAGGAAAGTGGCCAGATCTTTGCTCACGCTCTGGAAAAGTTGTTCTCTAAGAAGGAATCTCGCAGTGATTGAAAAGTTTGTTCTTTTAGATAAATCGATCCATCGATCCAAACAATGACTCATACGGATCAGAAACGACGGAAACGATTCTCCTTTGTCAGGGCGCACAGAACGGGAAAAGTTCGCGAAAACGATCAGCAGAACATTGAAATTTCTTGAGGAGTTCTTTTTTCAAAATGATCCCAAGTTAAATTTTGTTTTGCTGCAAGTGATGGTACAGTGTCAAAGCGCTACCCTTAAACAACGACGCAATATACAATGTCCACTTTTCCTTTGGCCAACCACAAGATTGCGTGACTTTCAAATCGAAAAGAAAACTATCAATGTCATCCGTTTTTTTCCTCAAAAGGCGGTAATTTTGGAATATAAGCCGTTTTTTGGGTTTAGGTGCGCTTGCGGACCGACTTTGGGGGAGGTTTCTCTCGATGCCTGGATTCTTTTAATTTTCAGCATCAGTCTCCCATTCTAACTGCCTCAACTTAAATTGACGTTCTTCAGCTTCAGCTTCCCTCTTAATCTTTTTTCTTCAATTTCCCGCTTCCTCTGTAACTTTTTTCTTCAAATTTTAGCTTCCCTCTGTAGTTTATTTCTTCACTTCCCCTGTAGTTTAAATTTTCTTCAGCTTCCCCTTGTCTTAGCCTTCTGCCCTATCCTGCATTTTGCACATAGTTGGGAAGTTTTTCTCCACAAAACCCAAGCGTTCCACTTGTTTAACATATTTATCAAAATCATCCATAATTGAACCGTCAACAGATAAAACACAAAACAATCTCTAAGTATGAATAAAAATGCGATATATATGGGGCTGTATATTTCACAAAAATTAATTAAGATATACAATAAGAATTCAATTCCGGTTTTAAACAGAAACCAGCTTACTAAACAGTGATATTTAAAACAAGGAATGTTTTTTCCCAAAAATAATTTGCAACTGCTATCATTTGAATTTAAAAAAAATGAAGTTTAATGCAACTTTTTTTCTAAAAAGAAAAACACAAAAATTTTCTGAAAAATTTTTTTTTTAAAATTTTAGTTCTTTAAAATTCCGTTGTCAGTCTTTCTTTCTTACTTAAGTTCAAATGAATTTACAAAACAATGACGCCTTATACCTAAGTGAATATAAATTTACAAAACAAATGAACACAAATAATTAAAAGAGGGAAAAAAACACAAAAAACGAAATCCACCTAAAGATAAATGTAAAGAAACTGATAGGAGCTTTTGATGAGAGGTTAGAAGGGTTTGAAAAAGGGGTGAAAAGAAAATGAAAGGAACACAACCGAAAAATGACGAAATCAGAAAAGCAAAAGAACCCTCAGACAGCACCCAGTGGTCACTGTCTCCCGTAAACTGAGACGGAATAACAATCCCGCCAATATACACCACACTTTCAGGGAATAATACAAAATACAAACAATCAATCAATAATGCACTTCACCCAAACTCAAAGAAAATTCGCACCCCACACAGAAAAAAATAATCAAAGATAAAGATGTTTATTTTGGGTGACGGGAATCAACTCCACCACCTACACTATTAGCGTGACGAGGAGAATTGATCCCACCTTGAGGGCAAGGGGAAAATCAAACTGAACAATAGAAAGGGAAAGAAATAGATAATTAACGAGAAGGGAAAAAACACGCTCCCAACGCCATGCCCCCCTGCTAAACGCAGGAAAAAAGTTGGGCTATCATTTCCCGGGAAGGGGACAAAAAATCTAATACTCTAGGGAAGGACACGACTCCTCAACGCCCTCCCCTTTCGCAGTAAAGCAAAGGAGGTTAGGCTATCGTCCTGAGGGGAAAGGGGCAAAAGGGAATCCTACCAAAAAAAAAAAAACCTAACGGAGTAGGCAACCAAAAATCTCAACCAATTAAACCCCACTAAAAAGAACAAAAAAATTGCAAATATTTAAAACAATAAATAATTAAAAATTTCTCTTTTTTTTCTTCCTCAAACCCTTGGTACAAAGAAACTTCTTTTTTTTCCTCCCAAACCCTAGGGTACAAATAGAAAACTTTTTTTTCTTCCTCAAACCCTGAGACAATAAAATCTTTTTGGTGATAAATCCAAGCACAAATAAAATCTTTCTTTTTCTTTTTTTTGGGCGGGTCACACTGTCACACGTCACTTTTGGGACACGGCGCATTTATACAGCATTTAAATCTTTCGCACAGCAATCTTTCAATCAACCAAAAGGCGCACTAACGAATGTTTTTCCCTTTTCCCCCTCCCTTCGGAAACCTTTACTAACACATCAAACACGGTATAAACAAATTTTATACATGTACACTCTTGCACTAGGGAAACTAACTCACTCAAGACTTCATAAAGTCCGGCCTCACACAACATTGGCCCACAACTCCAACCAGGAAAATTAATGATCCTCACCCGGGGTTTAGCTATGTCCTTGCATCCGAATACGAAACCCCCATCCTTCAGGATTCCCTGTCCCTCTCAACATAAACGCCCCCTCGATTCTCCCCGCCTTGGAAAAAATGAAATTGACGCCTCCCTCACTCTTCTTTTCACTGAGAGATATTCCAACTCCTCTTTCCCCCGTCTTCTCCTTCCCTGAGAGAGACGATTCCCGACTCCTCCCCTTTAGTCCTTAATTCCTGGGGCTCACCGTGTGTTCCTCACACCATGCCCTCTTCAACCACCTCAAAGGTGAAAGGTGAAGGGGGAAGGCAAGGTAAAAGGTGAAGGCTGTAATGATGGGCACCAAGGCCAACGTCCTGACAGGGTTTAGTCTCTAGGGCCCTCTGCTGGGTTAAAACTGATTCTTTCCTCTTCCTCCGTGATGCATACTCAATTTCAAAACACATGACCACACCTTACTCACCCTGTTAACATCACTCCAGTGGTCACTTTCACCAATGACCACCCTTCTTTCTTTCTGATCCTACTCACAATTTTGGGGACGGCCCCACTATAACCCCAAATCCTCCCAGTTCAAAAGACAACAACTAATGTAGGACTCTCCTTAGGACTACTCACTCATGACGGGGAAAATAATTTTTCCCCATGGGAAATGACCGTCTTTACATAATCAAACTCATCTAATTTGTACCAGTCTATAAATACTCGATCCTTAACAAGGCCTTGGCCAATAGATGTTTGGTGTGTGCAGCCACCACAAAAGTGAGGGCTGGAGGAGAGATGGGAGGGGAGGCGGTTACGGGAGGAGGAGGGAGGGAGGGAGAATACGGAGGAGAAGGGGGGGGCTGCAAAGAGAGAGAGAGAGAGAGAGAGAGAGAGAGAGAGAGAGAGAGAGAGAGAGAGAGAGAGAGCGTATGTGTGTGTGGGGTGTGTGTGTGTGTGTGTGTGTGTGTGTGTGTGTGTGTGTATGTGTTGTGTGTGTGTGGTGTGTGTGTGTGTGTGTGTGTGTGCGTGCGTGCGCACATCTGCATGCACGTGCGTGGGCCTATGTGTGCGTGCGTGCGTGCGTGCGTGTGTGTGTGTGTGTGTGTGTGTGTGTTGTGGTGTGTGTGTGTGTGTGTGTGTGTGTGTGTGTGTGTGTGTGTGTGTGTAAGCGTGCCAGCGTGCGTACATGCGCCACATAAATGTGCTTGGAGGGGTATGTGTGCGCGATTGTACGCGTGAGATTGTGTGTGTGTGTGTGTGTGTGTGTGTGTGTGTGTGTGTTGTGTGTGTGTGTGTGTGTTGTGGTGTGGTGTGTGTGTGAGAGAGAGACAGAGACAGAGACAGAGACAGAGAGGGAGAGAGAGAGAGAGAGAGAGAGAGAGAGAGAGTACGCCCGCTTACAAGAACTTATGCGTGCGGATGAATTGAGTGTTCAAATCTTCTGTTAATATCATCTCTGAATGTTCGCTGTGGCACTTTACAGTGGATCTGTTTCAATACAGAGGTCATTTTGGTGGGTCGTTGACCTGCTGCCAACAGCCCCAATAATTGTCATTTCAGTCAGAGAAGACAGTGCTGCCAACAGCCCCAATAATCAACAGTTTCAGTTTGTGTTCAGCGATGAAAGGAGTATTCGTCTGAAGAGTTCACGCAGAAAACCGGAATGAACGGCGCCAACTACCACCCATGGACAACATCGTCATTACCTCTGATGGAGTCATCAAGGTGTTGAGAAGGCTAGACCCAAATAAGGCCAGTGGCCCTGACGGAATTGGACCCAGAGTCCTCCGCAAGATTGCGGAAGAGGTGGCCCCATCACTTACCATACTGTTCCAGTCTTCCATGACCAGTGGAGTTGTTCCAGCAGACTGGAGAGATGCATACGTCACGCCCATCTTCAAAAAGGGAGAACAGTACAATCCTGCTAACTACAGGCCAGTTTCCCTCACATGCGTCGTATGCAAAGTCATGGAACATGTGGCATCAAGTGCCATGATGGAACACCTGGATTCCCGGAGGATCCTCACCGACCGCCAGCATGGCTTCAGAAAGGGTCGCTCATGCGAAACACAGCTCCTTGAATTTGTTGACGAGAATGTTGGACACATGGAGGGATGAGGTCAAGTCGATGTCCTGATTATGGACTTTGCTAAGGCATTCGACAGTCAACCACAGTCTCCTCCTTCATAAGCTCCATAGATACGGTGTCCAAGGTCATACCAACAGGTGGATAGCGAGCTTCCTGAAGAACAGACGACAGGCAGTGGTTGTGAACGGGTCGTGCTCATCGTTTGCACCAGTCAGATCCGGTGTGCCACAGGGTCAGTGCTGGGACCATTCTTATTTTTGGCCTACATCAACGACCTGCCCGACAATCTGACAACAAACAGCAGGCTCTTTGCAGACGACACAGCGATATACAACAGAGTCAGATCTGCTCAGGACCAAGTCCAACTACAGTACGACCTCCAACAGCTTGCTGTTTGGAGAAGAGTTGGGACATGCAGTTTCACCCTGCAAAGTGCAGCACCCTCCCTGTCACGCGAAAGAGAACGGCCATTACAGTGTGAATACCACCTCCACGGCCACACCCTGGAAGTTGTAGACTCTGCGAGATATCTTGGAGTCACTCTACAGAACAAGATGGATTGGGACAACCATATCAACTCCATCTGGACCAAAGCCAACCAGGCCCTGGGTTCCTCAGACGTAATTTGAAAATCAGCTCCCCAAACATAAAGGCTAAAGCCTATAAAACGTTTGTTAGGCCTTTGCTGGAATATTCGGCATCCGTCTGGGACCCCTATGGGAAACAGCACAAGGTGAAGTTAGAAAAAATCAGAGTATTGCAGCCCGTTTTGTGCTTAACCGCTACCAACGTACTGCCAGCGTTACCAACAATGCTGCAGACTCTAGGTTGGACGTCCCTTGAGGACAGAAGGAAGAAAGCAAGGCTCTCCATGTTGTAATCAAATCAAGAACAACCTAGTCAGCTGCCCGAGGTTAAAACAGCAACTCCATCCTCCCAAGAAGAGAGAGCGACGAGGTCACGACAGCAGTTCAGCCAACTAGCTTCAGACACCGACTACCGGCTAATGTCGTTCCTCCCACGAACAATTGTGGACTGGAACTCCCTACCCCAGAATACTGTTGATGCCAAAACCACTGACACATTTGTGTCACTGGTCAATAGGCACCTTCAGTAGATTTCTAAATAAAGCTGTCTTGTTGTGTGAATGGATGAGTGGAAGGAAGTTGCGGGCCTGAGCTGCCTACTGCAGCCTGGGGCCAGCTAGTCCATAGTAATGGATGAAAAGCGACCGTGTAGCCTGCTGCAGCTCCGCACTTTTTTTAGCTTTTTGTGGTTTGCTTTTTGTTAGGCTATGAGTAGGTAAGTTGGGGTGGGGGTGTCACTTTGTGGTATGAATGTGTGTAATCTCATGTTTATGAAAAAGAATTAGAATAGGGTTGTTGTTTTTTTGCTTTTGTTTTGTTTTTGTTTTTTCCTTTTTCAGCAGATCCCCGTTTATACTCTCATAATAATCAGCCTGTTGATTGTGGAAACTAAACGGAAGAAGAAAAAGAAAAAATTCTCATTTTCAGCGAGAAACATGCTGCCACACCCCCTATAAGTCATTTCAGCCCAAAAGACTCTGCCGACACCCCCAAAACCATTTCATCAAAAAGGGGACAGTGCTCCCGACACCCCCAAAACCGCCCCTTTTCAGTCAATAAGACAGGGGGATTCCACCTTAAATATTGCTCCCCCTGGGGCTTTTTTAACATGTCGGGAGTCTGGGTTGGGGCGACCCCCCCCCCCGCCTCTCTTCTCTGCCCTGTCTGTCTGTCTGTCTGTCGGTTCTCCCCCCTCTCCCTCTCTCTCCTCTCTCTCTCCCGCTTTTTCCAAAATTCTGCCCTGTCGTCTTCTCTGTCTTTCTCGTCGCTCTGTCTGCTGTCTGTTTTCCCTTCGGGTTCTGCCCCTTCTGTCCCTCCTCTCTCCTCTCCCCTCGCTCTTTTCTCTCTCCCCCGCTTTTTTGACGCTTCTGTCGCCCTCGTCTGTCGGGTCGGGGTCTGCTGTCTTCTTCGTCTCTTTTCTTCTCTCCCCTCCTCCTCTCTCTCTCTCGCTCTCTCCCCCTCTCCCTCCCCTCTCGCTCTCTCTCCTCCCCTCTCATTGAAAACGGGAGCCCATCATTAAAGCGGTTTTTAGACAGAAAGTTTTCAAACGTAAAATAAAGGGAAATGACAAATGAAAAATTTTTTTTTCTTGAGAATACTCAAACAAAAATAATACTGTTTCAACAGCCCGGGGAATCCAAAGAAACAAAAAGGAACAGTTTCCAAAAATGGGAATCCAAAGAAACATTAGTGACAGTTTCCCAAACCCAGGGCCCCCAAAGAGAAAGTTTAGTAAACAGTTTTAAAATTCAATTGGTTTTCAAATTACATCCACCCCCAAACAAATTTTAAGAAAAACCATTAACAAAGTAAAACAGCCTCACCGGTTTCCCAAGTTAGGCCGGTTTAAAATAAAAAAAAAAGAAAAACAAGACGCTACAAAAAATTATTCTGGGGGATGTCATGCCCATTTGTAAGAAATTTATAACAAACATTTTTTCTTTCGTACAACCTTCGCTACTTGAGATAAATATATATCAAAGCATTTAAAGGTTAACTGGTCAACAGAAGCAAAATGTGGACATTTATTGTGTAGTGAGGAAATCAGAGTCATTCGTGATGTAGCTATGTATATTTTTTATGCACTGAGACACAGGGAAGAACATATTATTGCTGAAAATTTATGTTGATTCCTATCATCCGTCTGTTTGGATAGCCACTACATTTGTTTACGTGTACCTATGTTAGCCGGCGGAGCCTAACATTAAAACATTGTCATTGCCATTTTCTCTCTCTCTCTCTCTCTCTCTCTTCTCTCTCTCTCTCTCTCTCTCTCTCTCTCTCTCTCTCTCTCTCTCTCTCTCTCTCTCTCTCTCAGGGGCTGTGGCCTCTCTCTCTCTCTCTCTCTCCTCTCTCTCTCTCTCTCTCTCTCTCTCTCTCTCTCTCTCTCTCTCTCTGGTGTCCATTTTCACCATCTGTTTTTGATTATCTATTATACAGAAAATGAAAATTATATTAAAAACAAACAAAAAAACAAAACAAACAAACAAACAAACAAAAACACGCATGTGCTGAGGTTATAAACATTTTTTCTTATATGTTTTTAGTGAACAAGAAAATATACACAATAGTGTTCAGCTGGTCTATCAGAAATAGGTCACACAGCTGTGAAATTTCATAAAAGAACAGCGAACAGGAAAATTAAATACAAAAAAAATCCCCAACACATTAAAGTTAATTGCATCAGTCCGCAGAGCGCCAGCTCATTTAGCAAACACACAGCATCCTTGTCATCACAGCAATTCAGCTCATTTACCAAACACACAGCATCCTTGTCATCACACCAGTTCAGCTCATTTAGCAAACACACAGCATCCTTGTCTTCACACCAGTTCAGCTCATTCAGCAAACACACAGCATCCTTGTCATCACAGCAGTTCAGCTCATTCAGCAAACACACAGCATCTTGTCATCACAGCAGTTCAGCTCATTGAGCAAACACACAGCATCCTTGTCATCACAGCAATTCAGCTCATTGAGCAAACACACAGCATCCTTGTCATCACACCAGTTCAGCTCATTCAGCAAACACACAGCATCCTTGTCTTCACACCAATTCAGCTCATTTAGCAAACACACAGCATCCTTGTCATCACACCAGTTCAGCTCATTGAGCAAACACACAGCATCCATGTCATCACAGCAATTCAGCTCATTCAGCAAACACACAGCATCCTTGTCTTCACAGCAATTCAGCTCATTGAGCAAACACACAGCATCCTTGTCTTCACAGCAATTCAGCTCATTGAGCAAACACACAGCATCCTTGTCTTCACAGCAATTCAGCTCATTGAGCAAACACACAGCATCCTTGTCTTCACAGCAATTCAGCTCATTTAGCAAACACACAGCATCCTTGTCTTCACACCAATTCAGCTCATTGAGCAAACACACAGCATCCTTGTCATCACACCAATTCAGCTCATTGAGCAAACACACAGCATCCTTGTCATCACACCAATTCAGCTCATTGAGCAAACACACAGCATCCTTGTCATTACACCAATTCAGCTCATTGAGCAAACACACAGCATCCTTGTCTTCACACCAATTCAGCTGATTTAGCAAACACACAGCAACCTTGTCTTCACACCAATTCAGCTCATTGAGCAAACGCACAGCATCTTGTCTTCACACCAATTCAGCTCATTGAGCAAACACACAGCATCCTTGTCTTCAACACCAATTCAGCCATTGAGCAAACACACAGCATCCTTGTCTTCACACCAATATCATCCATTGAGCAAACACACAGCATCATGTCATCACAGAATTCTGCTCATTGAGCAAACACACAGCATCCATGTCATCACAGCAATTCGGCTCATTGAGCAAACACACAGCATCCTTGTCATCACACCATTTCAGCTCATTGAGCAAACACACAGCATCCATGTCATCACACCAATTCAGCTCATTGAGCAAACACACAGCATCCATGTCATCACACAATTCAGCTCATTGAGCAAACAGTCACCATCCATGTCATCACAGCAATTTCAGACAAACTGGTGCACTGAGCCAATAGATTCATGGTGGTGGTGGTGGTTGGGGTGGTGGTGATAGTGAGATGATGATGATGATGATGAGATGATGATGATGATATGATGATGTTTGTGTGGTATGTGTGTGTGTGTGTGTGTGGTGTGTGTGTGTGTGTGTGGTGTGTGTGTGTGTGTGTGTACGTATATGCGTGTATGTGTGTTGTGTGTGAGTGTATCTTCGTTGTGTGTGTGTGAGTGTGTGTGTATATGTGCTGTGTGCTAGTGTGTCTTCGTCTCTGTGTGTGTGCGCACGCGTGCGTGCGTGCGTGTGTGCGTGCGTGAGCGCGTGCGTGCGTGCGTGTGTGCGTGCGTGCGCGCTCGCTCGCGCGCGTGTGTGTGTGTGTGTGTATGCGTGTGTGTCTGTGTGCTTGTGTGTGCTTGTGTGTGTGTGTGTGTGTGTGTGTGTGTGTGTGTGTGTGTGTGTGTTGTGGTGTGTGTGTGTGTGTGTGTGTGTGTGTGTGTGTGTGTGTGTGTGTGTGTGTCTGTCTGTCTGTGTGTGTGTGTGTGTGTGTGTGTGTGTGTGTGTGTGTGTGTGTGTGTGTGTGTGTGTGTGTGTGTGTGTGTGTGTGTGTATGTGTGTTGTGTGCAACCGTTATCATATTGATGGCGTTGACACCGCATTTAGAAGATTCGTGTGGTGGTTGTGACGGTGGTGGCGATTGTGGCAGCGGTGGTAGTGGTGGTATTGGTGTGTGTGTGTGTGTGTGTGTGTGTGTGTGTGTGTGTGTGTGTGTGTGTGTGTGTGTGAGAGAGAGAAGAGAGAGAGAGAGAGAGAGAGAGAGAGAGAGAGAGAGAGAGAGAGCGAGAGAGAGAGAGAGAGAGAGAGAGAGAGAGAGAGAGATGGTGTATGTTTGGGAGAGGGTAGTGGCTTGTAACAATGAGACTGATGCTAAAGAGAACAAAAATGCCCATATGATTAGCTTCATTCCTCGTTAATGAGTCCAGAGAATAAAAAAAAAGAAAAGAAGAGAGAATGAGAGAGAGAGGAGAGAGAGAGAGAGAGAGAGAGAGAGAGAGAGAAAGAGAGAGAGTGTGTATGTGTGTGTATGTGTGTGTGTGTGTGTGTGTGTGTGTATGTGTGTGTATGTGTGTGTGTGTGTGTGTGTGTGGTGTGTGTGTGTGTGTGTGTGTGTGTGTGTGTGTGGTGTGTGTGTGGTGTGTGTGTGCGTGCGTGTGTGTGTGTGTGTGGTGTGTGTGTGTGTGTGTGTGTGTGCGTGCGTGGTGTGTGTGGTGTGTGTGTGTGTGTGTGAGTGTGTGTGTGTGTGTGTGTGTGAGAGAGAGAGAGAGAGAGAGAGAGAGAGAGAGAGAGAGAGAGAGAGAAGAGAGAGGAGAGAGAGAGAGAGAGAGAGAGAGAGAGAGAGAGAGAGAGCGTGATTAACACAAATGAAGCTAGTAGGTAACAGGCGCTCCCTCTCTCTCTCTCTTGGGACAAATTGAAATGGAAGAAAATAATTAAGTTTTGTGTTTGATCTATGTTGTTTCCTTTGTACAAGCAACACATTATCAGAGTGAGTGTGCCGGTACACCACACATTAGAACCTTAACAAACCCAGACATTAGGTCTCATTCGCGAAAACACTAAAACCAGCAAAAATATGTCCATTTGTAAGAGAACATACAGACTATGCATGGTGTGTAAGAGACTGGTTCGAGAAAAAAAAAAAAACAAACCTGTAGTGGAAATTGCTTTTGTTATTTTTCTCCGCATTTTTTTTTTTTTTCAAATGAAGAGGACAGTGTAAAGCACCAAAAAAGTGAAGAGGTGGATTTGGGCTTTAGGGTGAAAAAAAAAGAAAAAAAAAAAGAAAAAAAGAAAAATCACCAGCTTAGTTGCTCCATTGATCCTATAAACAGATGCCACAAAAAAGGAGTCCAGAGAAAGGGGGGACGAGTGGAATCGACTGAGATTGATGCTGATGAGAGCGAAAATCATATAGATGATGAACTGCAGTCTTCAGTAATGAGTCCAGAGAAAGGTGGGGGGGGGGGGGGGGGGGGGGGGGGGGGGGGGGGGGGGGGGGGGGGGGGGGGGGGGGGGGGGGGGGGGCGGTGGAATCGACAGGAACTGTGGTGATGAGGAAGGAGGAGGGGAGGACATGGAGATGGTGTTTCAAGCTTGGTTGGGACTTGTAGCTTTCCGTCCAAGGCGGTGACATTCCTCAGCGGAGCGACCTTTCCAGTCACTGATAGAAGAACAAAGAACGTGTTTTGTCTGATGTGACCTTTCCAGTCACTGATTGAAGAACAAAGAACGTGTTGTGTCTGATGTGACCTTTCCAGTCACTGATAGAAGAACAAAGAACGTGTTGTGTCTGATGTGACCTTTCCAGTCACTGATAGAAGAACAAAGAACGTGTTGTGTCTGATGTGACCTTTCCAGTCACTGATAGAAGAACAAAGAACGTGTTGTGTCCGATGTGACCTTTCCAGTCACTGATAGAAGAACAAAGAACGTGTTGTGTCCGATGTGACCTTTCCAGTCACTGATAGAAGAACAAAGAACGTGTTGTGTCTGATATGACCTTTCCAGTCACTGATTGAAGAACAAAGAACGTGCTCCGTCCGATGTGACCTTTCCAGTCACTGATAGAAGAACAAAGAACGTGTTGTATCTGATCTGACCTTTCCAGTCACTGATAGAAGAACAAAGAACGTGTTGTGGTCTGATATAACCTTCCCTGCCACTGACAGAAGAACAAAGAACGTGCTCTGTCTGATGTGAGATCTTCTGCGTGGTCTTATATAATGTAGGTAGGAAGGGCGACTGAAGGGACAGGGGATGGGCGGAATGGAGGGAGGAGAGTGGGACGGGGAAGGGTGGGGGTGGGGCCGGGAGGTCACGGCTGACCGAATCGAGACTATCCTAATCTTTTATTCTCGAGTGAAAGACTCCTGTTCCGCTCTAGTGCTTTCTCTTCACGACCAACTTTCAGCCTTGTCAGAATGTAGTGGTGATGTCTCTCAGAATGACCAGAAAATATTATAGTGAACAGGTGACAGACAGACAGAGACCCAAGACGTTTTATTCTTTTCAAGCCTCAGCCCATCATGAAGGGGAATGTGAACATTTAACTGGATGAAGATTATATAGCAGGTCCAGATTAAATCTGACGATAATATGAAATGTATTTGTGTACATTTCAGTCAGTCGCAACACCTCCTAGTTTACATCCTTTATACAAAAACAAAGAAAGATCACGTAACGTCTTCAGATACGGTCGATGACATTAACACACTCGGTTTCAAAAGTGAAGAATGTCTCTGATATTTGGCCTTATTTATGGCGAAATATATCAATATCCAATATATATATATATATATAATATATAAATATATATATTATATATATATATATATATATATATATATATATATATATATATATACGTAAAAAGTTAAAAATCCAGAACACCACTCTCTCACTGCTATGGTCCTTTTTTCTGGCGTCATTAGTCGATGATAGAAAGAAGAAGAAGGAAAAAATGGACTGCAGTAGCAGTGAGACACAAGACTGAATTCGTGCGAAACAATGTATACTGGTGAGGGGTGAGCGAAGAGGAGGGGCGGGTGGGTGGGAGATGATAGTGAGAGTACTTATGTATTGTAGGGAATAGATATAAGAAGTGTGTGTGTGTGTGTGTGTGTGCGTGTGTGTGTGTGTGTGTGTGTGTGTGTGTGTGTGTGTGTGTGTGTGTGTGTGTGTGTGTGTGGTGTGTGTGTGCATGCGGGCGCGCGTGCGCCGCGCGCGCGTGTATGTGTGTGTGTTTGTACGCGCGTGCGAGCGCCGCGTGCGAGCGCGCGCGCGTGCGCGCGTGTGTGTTGTTGTCGTCGGTTTAATGTCCTTCCACTACAGTGATTCAGACAGTTTTATGTGTGGGTGAATGAAGTATGTAAGTGATTGAGTGTATTAATATGTTAATGCTAGAATATCACATCCTCCCCCCTCCCCCCCCACCCCTCCCCTCTATCCCTCTTCCATTTGATCAAAACAAAATTATGTAACTGAGTAGAGACAAGATCTAAAGATAAAGGCCAACTGAAACTACTTAACAAACATTTGCAAATTGACTCAAGAACATAAGAACTGTTTAAAATACTTGGTAAAGGCAAGGAAGTCGATCCATCAGTGTAACCATCAATACCCGAATTTGTAAAGAGTTCTCTAGCTCTTGGGCATTGAATTAGTAAATGACTGATACTTAAGGTTTCCCCACACATACATTTAACGTTATGACAATATTTTGTTTTCAATGCGTTCAAACGAAATCTATGGATTAAGCTTTCAATCTCCCTAGACGAGAAAGAGACTTGTTTGTACGTTTTCCCCTTGTACCCATCACTAAACTTTACACAGTTGTGATAATATTGGACGTCTGAGTAATCAGTAATGTTTTACCTTTTTCTCTTGACGTTGAATTTATAATTGAAAAACATTCTTTCAAATCTAAAGGAATGTTAAGTGGTATTGCGTAATTAACATTTTGAGCTGCTTTTCTTGCTAGTTGATCTACGCGCTCGTTGGGTACAATACCACAATGAGAGGGGATCCAACAAAAAGTAACAGTAATGCCTTTCAAGGATAAAAGATGAATGAGATGATGAATTTTCTAATACCATATCAAGACGAATTGAAGGACATGCAGATTTAATCGAGTGGATTGCTGCTTTCGAATCAACACCTATCATAATTTGGGAATTATTTATTGAAAATTTAGGATGAAATCTAACGACTTAAGTATAGCAATTAATTCGGCACTAAATATCGATAACTGTCTACCAAGATAGAAGAGCTTTTCTATTTTGAAACTAGGGATTATGAAGGCTGCTCCCGTGTTATCATTTTCTAGCACTGAGCCATCTGTAAACATTTTCAAATGGTGATTGTAGTTACTTTCTAAATGAGCGTAAACAGATGTTCTTAAGGTATGTGGACAATCCTTTTATTGATACATCTGTATAATCTATATCAAAGGAGGCTTTACTTTGTTCCCATTTTGGAATAGGTGAATATGTGGGCTTTGGGGCAATGTTGTTTTTATCTATTTTAGTATCCTTTAGAAGATCGGCGGAAAAACGAGTAAATAGACCTAGTTGATAGTATATTTTGGGCACGTTTTCCCGAAATCCTCCTCTGATTTAAACATACTTCTTTTGAGCTAAAATTGTTTTGTGAAAAGCTCTTTAAGATAAATTTTGAAGTAGAAGCTTTCCGAAGTTCTGCAAGAGGTAAGATTCCTAACTTCATTATACGTCCCTAAGTTAGATGTATGTGTGGGAACCCCAAGGGCAATTTTATAAGCTTTGCAATCAGTACTCTGAAGTTTATTTAACAGGTATTGAGGAGCATTAAAGAATACTTCCTGAGCATAAGTTAGTCTTGAGCGTAATAAGGGCAGTTGCTAAGATGGATAACGATTTCGAATCCTGTCCCCAAGATTGTTTGCTAATTATTTTTAGGAAATTCAAGCTCTTTCTTGCTTTGTTTAAAATATATTCAATATGAGCGTTCCAAGATAACTTACTACTTAAGATAACACCCAAAAATTTGACACTTTTTGCATAGTTTAAAACAATGCCATCCAACGTGAAAGTAGGAAGTTGTCCTGGATCGTAACCAGCATTAAAAAGAATCATATTAGTTTTTTCTGGGGAAAGAGAAAGACCATTTACATTTAAAAAATCACTGATCTTATTTAATTCAAGTTGATACTTTATTTTGATGTAATTTAATGATCTTGATGGTGTATTTCTTTTCATTGTCACTTTTGTCCATAGGCATATATCATCAGCAAATTGAGCCACTTCAGTATCTTTAGAAAGACCTTTAGGGAGGTCAGAGATTAAAATATAAATAATATTGGGGAAATTACTGAACCTTGGGGTAAACCCATTTGTAAGGGTCTTGGTTTGGAATACGTATTTCCTATTTTGCTTGAATGTGCCTACCTTGTAGAAAATCTTGAATAAAAAATTGTATATGTTCCCACTGATTCCGATATTCTTTATTTTGTACATTAGTCGTTTGTGCCACACTTGTTCATAGGCTTTACGAATGTCAAAAAAAGTAGCGAGGACGTTCTTACGACGTGCAAATTGATGTTTTACTTGTGTTGTAAGTTTTACTAAGTGCTCAATTGTAGATCTGCCTGCTTGGAATGCAGCTTGGTTGATAGGAATGATGCAGTTTTTATTGCAATGATGAATTAGCCTTTTTAACACTATCTTTTCCATCAGTTTACACGTGTTAGACGTTAATGATATTGGCCGATAGCTGTTTATATCACTGAGTGGTTTTCCTTTTTTATGAATAGGAATTATAATTGAGTGTTTTCCAAATTAGGGGCATTTTGCCAGTGTGCCAACATTTTTGGAAAAACAAATGTAGAAATTTTATGATATTTTGCGGGAAATGACTTAATATTTCATTTGAAATGCCATCTAATCCACTGATGTCTTTTTATTTAGATTAATAATACACTCATTGACTTCCTGCAATGTTATAGCAGAATTAGATAGTGATTTTCTGTTGGTTTTGGGCTATCATAGATGTTTTTCTTTTCTTCACGTTCGCGGTGTTTTTTTCTTGTCCAAGGATAAGCTGTTAATGCTACTGTTGTATGCAAATAAGTCAGCAAATGCTTCAGATTTATCAAAATTTGACGGAAATTGATACTGTTTTAATTTGATCGGACAATGTGGAAAGCTAACTCCATTTTTCATTGTTTTTAATCGTGTCCAAACTTTTTGAAGTCTTTATGGTTTGATACCTCATTTTGACATATAGACGACCAATACTGCCGTTTTGCTTGTGCAATTATTCTATTTGTAATTTTTCGCTCTTTTTTTCTCAAGAAGTTTTTCAGTTTTTTCCTTAAGATTTTTTCTCTTTTGTATTCTTTTGTTTTTTCTATTTTTCTTGTTTTGCCTGTTGACATATATCATTCCACCAGACATTACCCAAATGTTTTTTTGATTTTACAGATTTTACAGTCGGAATTGATTCTTTTGCAGCAGAGTATACTGCTTTCTGAAGATGATCATATAACGTATCGACATCTTGATTCTCAATATTTTCTATGCTCATGTTAAATGAACTGAGTAGATATGAAAATTTTTTCCAGTTAGCAAATTTATAACAATATTTGGGAACTTTGTCATGTGTTACATCATTTGTTACAGGTCTCATATTTTCAAGAGAAATCTTAATAGGTAGATGGTCACTATTTAATGTATCATCAAGTGTCAGCCAGTCACATGATATTGCTAGTTCAGGAGATATGAATGATAAGTCGATGGCACTAGGTTTATTGTTTAGGGTTGTCTGGAATACGAGTAATACTGCCATCGTTGAGAAGGTAAAGAGAGGAGTCCACTATGTTTTCAATAAAACGGTTACTGGTTATTATTTGGCATCCCTTTTCCCCAGAATGGTGAAAGGGCGTTAAAATCACCAGTGATTAAATATTTGGTAGGTTGTGTGTGTGTGTGTGTGTGTGTGGTGTGTGTGTGTGTGTGTGTGTGTGTGTGTGTGTGTGGTGTGTGTGTGTGTGTGTGTGAGTGGGTAAGTGTGTGTGTGTGTGTGTGTGTGTGTGTGTGTGTGTGTGTGTGTGTGTGGTGTGTGTGTGTGTGTGTGTGTGTGTTTGGTTGTGTTTGTGTGTGTGCGTATGTGTGTGTGTGTGTGTGTGTGTGTGTGTGTGTGTGTGTGTGCGTGAGTGTGTGTTTGGGTGGGGGGATGGGAAGAGAGAGGGGGGAGAGAGAGAGAAATAGAGAGTAGGGTAAGAGGAGAGGGAAGTGAGAGGGGTGAGAGAGAGAGGGAAGAGAGGGGAGGGGGAGGGGAAAGAGAGAGAGAGGGGGAGGGAGAGAGAGGGGAGAGGGGGGGAGAGAGAGAGAGAGAGTATTAGTGTGCGTGCAGATATGTCAGATGGAAAGTTAAGAAGTGACCCAGTTTGAAGAATGTGTTCCACGAGAACTGATGCGTGGGTCATCGTGCCTTATGTTCCGGTCCTGATCACTCATCAGCAGATTTTGGAACCAACAATTTGAGAATGATTCTTTTTAATCCTGTCATTTTAATCCTGTTGTTTTACTCGTGTGTTATTATATTGAGAGTGGTCTACGTTCGTTTGAACGAAAAATTATATATGTGTGAGAATAGTCAAGGTAAGATTATAGAACGAGTTGTTAGCCTTTCAAATCAGTTAAATATTTGCTTTTTATTTTCCTTTTTCTCCTCGTCTTCTTCTTTTTCTCTTCTGTGTCTCCCTACAACCCACCCATCCTTTCCTCTCTCTCTCTCTCTTCTCTCCTCTCTCTTCTCTCTCTCTCTCTCTCTCTTTTCCTCCCTTCTCTACCCCCCCCTTTTTTTTTGTCCCTCACGATTTTTCTCTCTCCACCTCGGCCCCCCCCTCTCTCCACCTCTCCTTCCTTTCTCCCCTCCGTTCTTCCCCCCCCCCCCCCACTTCCTCTCTCTCCTTCTCTTTTATGCCCATCCTCCTCTGCTTCCCCTTCCCCCCCCCCCCCCCCCCCCCCCCCTCCCCCCCCCCCCCCCCCCCCCCCCCCCCCACCCCTCCTCTTTTTCCTACTTTTTCTCCTTTTTGTTCTTCGTGTTCTCGTTTTGATTGCTCTTGTGCTTAATCTTGTTTTTCTCATTTTCTCTCTCCTCCTCTTTTTCTTCCTCTTTTTATTCTCTTTCTTCTCGTTCTACTCCTACTTCCTATTATTATTATCATGATAAAAAAATTTTTCATTTGCTTGCATTGAATGTCTATTCATGCATTACAATAGGATGCAATGAAATGGGTTTGATGTAATGCATATGCATTTTGATGCATATTTTTAATGAGTATAGATTGTTTTGATACATTATTCTGTTATCCAACGTTACAGGATAGAATGACATTATGTATTTTATTGTTAGGTCTTAAAATTTGCAAGGTTTTTGTGTGGATATTCCTTTTTAGTACAACCGCTTTTTCAGTATGTGCTTGAGTGGGTGAATGGGGAAAAATAAAATAAATGCTTCTCAAAATGAGCCTTCAGCAAGCTTATATTCTCCAAGGGGGAGACATCCTCCAATAGGGAGGGAAACTCACTAACATATAACACTGGTCATATACTGATATTTTGAAACTGGTTGTTTCTCCTCAGTGACCGCGGAAAGTGGTAATTTGACTCCTCTGCCTTTTCAGTTTAAGAAGAATGCAATCCCAGAAAAGGCTGGTGTCCAATACCGTAGAATGTTTGTTGAGTTTTCAAAAAACCAACCAAAGGTGCCATCTAAGAAGCAAAAGAAAATCATGAAAGAGCAAAACAAGCTACATTTTCTTGTGAAAAGTAGAAAATATAAAAAATATATCCTCTAAGACACAAGTGCTGAGGGCCAGTTTATTTGTTTATAATTCAATATTTCTTGCAGTACTTATCCTTGGAATTTATTAGTTTCTTGTATATATATTATATATATATATATATATATATATATATATATATATTATATATAAATATATATATATATATATATATATAATATATTATTGAATTATAAACAAAGCTTGCTCTTAATCTTATGTCTTAGATTGAAGAAATAGGGGGAGATACGCAATCTAAGGCATAAGAGCAAGCTTTGTTTATAATTCAATATTTCTTGCAGTCATTGCAACACCAAGCTGCTCTGTAAGTTGCTGGAACGGTGCTCGGTACTTATCCTTGGAATTTATTAGTTTGTTGTATATAATATATATATATATATACCAGTTTAAAATAAGATTTTAAAATGGGAAGATAAAACCAACAAGTTGTTTCGAGCCGGGCGCTCTCGTCAGGGTGTACAATTTGGGCACACCACCGGTTTTATATGGTGTGGTGTATATATATATATGAAATTATGTATATCTGAATTCTGCTGATATGTGTATTCGCTACTGGTTTAAGTTGATCCAAATGGAGAATTACAGAGAGACAGACAGGCAGACAGACAGACAGACAGACTGACTGACTGACTGACAAACAGACAGAGACTTGAAACATGCACATCAAACATAAACTGCACGTGTTAATTAAAGTTGCCCAAATTGAAACATTCCTGGATTGTGCAGCCGATGTGGAAGAACTTCATTTAGCATTGTCTACTGTGTAAATTGAAACAGTCAATGTTATTACACCAGTTATAACGTATGTCAGATTGAATGTGTGTGTGTGTGTGTGTGTGTGTGTGTGTGTGTGTGTGTGCGTGCGTGCGTGCGTGCGTGCGTGCGTGCGTGCGTGCGTGCGTGTGTGTGGGTGTATGTATCTGTCTGTGTCTGCGTCTGTGTGTCTGTCTGTGTGTGTCTGCGCGACGGACCAGCCTGTGTCGCGGGGGGATGGCCACTCCAGGCTGTGGGACAGTTTGACGTCGAGGCGCTGCCACTCTGCGACTTCACCAGTGGCCTGCACGACCAGCAGGGGCCTCCTCGTGGTCATGGGGAGGGAGAGAACGTCCCCCATGGGCGCAGAGTGGACACCGATCTCTATGCACCGATCTGTATGCAGAGGCTTGGCCACTTGTGTCCTGCATCTCCCGGGATCGGCCTCACGCGGCACAGGACTGTCGCCACTCGGAGCGAAGACGGCCGTCCAGCAGTCCTGAAGATCCCATCATCACGACCTCCCATGACAGAAGAAAAGCACCGACTTTTGCTTGAGGATGCCGTCTACCCTGGGTTCCTCCTCCCGTCTACAGACACCCACTCCGACCACACCTGCCAGCATACAGACACCAACTCCGAATAAACCTGCCAGTATACAGTCTGCCAGACATCCGCTCCGATTAAACCTACCAGCATACCAGTCTGCCAGACACCAACTGCGACCAAACCTGCCAGCATACCAGTCTGCCAGACACCCACTCCGACCGCACATGCCAGCATACAGTCTGCCAGACACCAACTCTGAATAAACCTGTCATCATTCAGTCTGCCAGACACCAACTCTGAATAAACCTGCCAGCATTCAGTCTGCCAGACACCAACTCTGAATAAACCTGCCAGCATAGTCTGCCAGACACCAACTCTGAATAAACCTGCCAGCATAGTCTGCCAGACACCCACTCCGACCAAACCTGCCAGCATACAGTCTGCCAGACAAACGACTCCATGCTGCAGCTTACTGCGGCCAGAAACCTGTCCTGAAGGTGATTGCTTTGAGGTCGTTAACTCAACTATTTCCTGCCAGCCTTAGATGCGTTCTTCCTGGGCCTTGGGAGCGAAAAAAAAGGGAAAGGAAACTCTACTTCGTTTCCTCTGCGTTCTTCTTGATTGGCTGCTCTCCCTTGGCTCCTAAATCGATCATCGTCTGTCTTCGCCCACTCTTTTTACTACTCTTACCATACCATGTGTGTGTGTGTGTGTGTGTGTGTGTGTGTGTGTGTGTGTGTGTGGGGCGTGTGTTGTGCGTTTGTGCGTGCGTCGTACGGCCGCGCGCGTGTGTGTGTGTGTGTGTGTGTGTGTGTGTGTGTATGTGTGTGTGTGTGTGTGTGTGTGTGTGTGTGTGGTGTGTGTGTGTGCGTGCGTGTGTGCGTGCGCGCGCTAGCGCGCGCGCGCGGGCGAACTCGTTCGCACGCACATGTGTGCATAAAGTTTGTGTTTAATTAATTTAAATGTAAGTGTGTATGTATGTAAAGGGCTCTCTTGAGAGCACATTATATACATATATACTATCACACACACCCACACACACACACACACACACACACACACACACACACACACACACACACACGCACACGCACACACACTCACAACGCACGCACGCACGCACTCACGCAAGCACGCACGCACGCACGCACATACACACACACACACACACACACACACACACACACACACACACACACACACACACACACACACACCACACACACACACACACACCACACACACACACACACAGAGGGGCCTACGCCCACTCATTCAAGCACACAGACACGCACATGCATTTCACCACAAGGACATACAACAGTTATGGCACAGACACTCAAGGTCTGACCAGCGCGTTGGGCTCATGCGCAGGTCAGACATCTGCTAAGTCGTAGCCACGAGGCCCTCTCTTTAATTCCCTCATCTTCGTCGTTAATTCATTGACCCATCAGCCTCAAATCGTGCGCAGGGTGCTCTTGAAACTTAGCGGTTATGGTGTAGCGTATATGGATTAGTCCACACACAACAAACACCTCCATGATGAAACTGAAACTGAATTGAGGGAGGAGGGCAGGTGAGGATTAGGGACTGTTCTTTTTGACTTGGAGAAAACTCCATTTGCATATTTTACCGAAATAAAGTTCAGATCACAGCTGGAGATATTCATATGAGCAAGGGTGTGTGTTGTGTGTCTGTGTGGGGGGTGGGGGTGGGGGTGAGGGGTGTATGTGGAGAGGGGGAATGGGTGGGTGGATAGGTGTGTGTGTGTGTGTGTGTGTGTGTGTGTGTGTGTGTGTGTGTGTGTGTGTGTGTGTGTGTGTGTGTGTGTGTGTGTGTGTGTGTAAGGGGGGGGGGGGTGCGTAGGAGAGAGGCAGAGACAGAGGCAGACACACAGGCACACAGACAGACAGACAGACAGACAGACCGATAGACAACAGAGACAGACAGACAGACAGACAGACAGACAGAAGACAGACGGACAGACAGACGGACAAGATAGAGACAAACTGCAACAGAGAGAGAGAGAGAGAGAGAGAGAGAGAGAGAGATGAGAGAGAGGAGAGAGAGGAGAGAGAGAGAGAGAGAGAGAAGGTTGAAAAAAAAGAGAAAAGGGGGAATGGGTGGGTAGATAGGTGTGTGGTGTGTGTGTGTGTGTTTGTGTGTGTGTGTGTGTGTGTGGTGTGTGTGTGTGTGTGTGTGTAGGAAGGAATTCTGTTTTACGTCTCGTCACACATATAGGTGATTGCAGACGTCTAAATAACATATTGTTTACAATTTTAGACCATTATTATAAAAGAAAAGAGGACGATGTGGTTACATGGAACATAAATAAAGCATAGATGAATTGTAGGACAGTAACTATGAAAAATTAGATAAAATAACTAAAATAATCTAACTTACGATTATGATTATAAAATGTTCCTTAATGGACTTCCCAAAAGGTTACTCGTTAATTTAACAAGAGAAACAACTGGCAACGAATCTAAAAAGTCAAACACATTAACATGCCAGTGTCAGCACTTGGTATAACACCATTCAAAAAGGGTTTCGTTAGTTCACAATCAAAAATCACATGTTGAACTGAAAGATCCCACGACATACGCACTTAACAGTCTGGCAATACTTGGTTCGTAGGGAATTACTAAAAGTCTAAAGTCAGGCTAGAAACGGTCGGCTAATTGACACAAAGTTTGACAGAGTTTGCTGACGAGGTTTTGATGAGGAACTGTATTGACTCCAGAAATCCTCTCGATTATATGATTAATTTCCTTGTATGATAAAGGACAATCAACCTTAATACTACCAAATATATTCTTTGCTCCCCTTTTTGCTGCTCTATCTGCTTGATCATTTAAAAACGAAGGAGGTGTGCGATGGAACCCAAGAAAATACAACATTAGTACCTTTCATGTAAAGACAGTGCAACATGTACTTAATCTCAAATAATAATTCCTCTCTTTGTGAATTTTCAAAACAATACAAACTTTTTAATACTGACTGTGAATCAACACAAAACAGGATATTAAATATTGAGACTGGCAAGGAAATTAAATAATTTAATGCCATCAGGACAGCAATAGTTCAGCTGTAAATATGGAATGACCCTTACCTAAATAATATGATTTTTCAGCTTTGCAATCTGGAATTACAAAGCCAGATCCCGCACTACCATCATCAAGAACTGGAGCGTCTGTGTATACTTTCAAATAGTCAGTAAACTTTTCTTCTGTCAATTTTGACAGATGCTGCTAACACATGCGGCGAAATCGCTTTATTTAGATCAGAAGAAAAATGTTAAACTGTTACTTCCGTTAGTTCCCAAGGGAGGTACCGGCGGAACCAGTACGCGAGGCGCTACCTCGTATGGGTCAATCTTTGATGAATTAAAAACGTCTGATAAATATGAACGAAGCGTCTCTAATTTGATTTTTCTGTGCATTTTTCGAAAAATCAATGTCGGATCGTGTATTTAACTCTTCAAGGTCGTCCACCGCAATCCGTCTCACTACATTATTTTACAGAACTTATTTTCCTTTCTTCATTCAAGTGGCAAAAGGCCTGCTATCTTATAAGCTCAGAGGATTAGTGTGCACAGGTACACCCAGGGCCAACTTTACAGCTTTACTGTCAATTCTTTGAAGTTTCTTTAATGCGATCGCGAAGCAGAAAAGAATACTTCCTGTCCGTAAGTCAATCTTGATCGTACAAGACTGGTTGCTAAATGCAACAAAAACTTTAGGATCCTGTCCCCATGGAGAATGACTGACAATTTTAGA
>CM031621.1:56055654-56078372 GCA_018398815.1 Conus ventricosus
CATCGCTGTCATCATCATCAGTGAGATCACTAGACAAGACAAAATCTTAGAATGCTGTGATCCTCCAAACCCTGCTCGTCACACAGTGACACAGCTGTATGTTCCACTCCACCACCAATCGTAGGTGATCAAATCATGTCATGCGTTTGGTGTTGGCACAATCTGTCAATGCACAGGGCTGATTTTTAATCCCCTCCTCTCTATAGTATACTCTAAGGTCTGAACTGTTGTTCTGAGTGGTAGTCTTTTTCTTCGTCCTTCTGTGTAAGCAGGCCTGAACTCCTGCGGACACTCCCACTATAACAGGGCAGTTTATCCCATCTGCTCAACAAAGGAGTGGAGTTTCTGTGTGTATGAACGTTTTAATAATCCTGACCAATTAAGGCAGCCATACTCCATCTTTAAGGGAAGGTAGCCTTTTGAAGATACACTATCCGGGACCAAGGCTGCTTCTCAATTAAGTGGTGGCGGCGGACAGGGGGAACAGCCCTCAGATATGAGGGTTAGCTGCATATAAGTCAGGCTCAGCCTGGCCGAAATAAGGAGTCCCGGACCAAACTGGCAATGTTCCTAACCAGGACGGGGTGGTCAAAGGGCACTGTTGCCTCACTGAAATACCCCTGTGAGTTCTATGACTTGCCTCATCCTGTCAAAGAGCGCATTAATAACCGTCAGCCCCAGGTGATACCCTCGTAGAAACAATCCCCCTGGTGCTGCACGAGGTAGGACGTACGGGCCATGTCTAAGGGTGAGCCCCTGACAGAAAACTCCAGCTGAAGACGGTAGGTATCATAGCCGCTGGCCGCAACTAAAACCATCACGATACCACGCATCACGATTTTCATGATGATGCAGTCCACAGAATCTCGATGTGGCGCTCGAACTTCGGAGACTCCGCCGGGGAGGTCGGGAGCTTGGCCCTAAGCCTCAGAGGGGCCCACACCTAAGCAATCATGGTCATAACAAGAGAAATATCCGCAAAGAAGAAGAGAACCTCTCATCCTCCTGCTGATGCCAGCAAACAGAACCACCCAGAATGCTTAACAATCTCCAGTGGGAATGCAGAAATGGGGTGCATAAGAAGAAACCTGGCCTGGCAGAAAGGATGCACCAAGAAATATTGACAACACATGTGTCCAAGGAGACACATTTGACTGTAAACCATTGCTTTCAGTGAGGGTAAAGAGATCACATGATGACTGGAGAAAAAACAAAGAGGGGTGTTGCCTTGCTGTGAATTCCATCACCGCAACAAGAACTCAAGATCAACACTCGAATCAACAGGAAGAGATCCAAGGGGTTGATATAGTCCTTAAAGACACAACATCAGGATCTACCATGTCCATTGCCCTCAAGATCGTGATCTTCCTCACGATACATGAACATCCCGGGGAGACAACAAATGCGTGGTGGTGGAGATTTCAAACAATCTCTCAGAAGAAGGGGCTAGATTGAGGAGACAGACAAAATAGGTGAAGAAGTTGAGAGATTGGAGAATCGACACACATCCTCATCGCATCAACCAAATGATGAAGAACCCACCTTCTACACTAGACAGCTGGATCACCACATCAACACCAGATCTATCGTTCACCACCAAAAACAGGACCACAAAAAACCGTCCTAACCAGCTTGGAGGAAGTGACCACAACCCGTCACATTCACAATCAACCTCAACTTGCAGCCTCCTCAAGCAAAATGTTTCCCCGCTGGAATAACAGAAAAGTGGACTGGACTCTCTTCGAGAACCCTCACAGCTACATAAACCAAACGCAATCCACATCAGGCAGAAGTGACTCAAACACGATGGTTACAAGACTTTCACAAAGGGCGAAAGCCGTCTAGAAAGCTGCTAAAGAATCCATCCCAAGCAGAGCACGTAAAGACTACAACCCATACGGACGGAGGAACTTCCAGAATCCTGAAGATGCAGTTACGGAAGCCAGGGACCGAGCAGAAAGCAGCCACACTGAAGAACACACAGCGCTGCAGGAAGTAACTGGCCAGATACAAGCTGTCCTGCGCACAAGCAGCAAGAAAAAGCTGGCAAGAGAAAACAGAAAAAACCTGAATCTCAGACAGGGATGGCAGCAACTGTGGAAAACCAGCTCGAACCTCCTGTAAATGAAACAACAATTCACTACCACTATAACAATACAAGAGAATGGAAATACCTATCTCTGGAAAGAAAGAGCAGCAGACCACTCATAGACGTCTATGAAAACAACAGCAATCTGGAAGTCCCTCCTTAACATGAGGCTGCAAGTGCACAGGGCCTCAAGGTGAACGTCATGAGAAAGAGCCCCAAGAGGAAAAGTCAATGACCAACCGCTTTCCACAGAGAAAGAGCTGAGGTAGCGTTGCAGAGTCCTCAACCTGAAAGAAGTCGCCTAGACCAGGCGGAATACACAAATGAAATGATCTGCATCTTGGATGAAGAGCAAGGCATCCTAACAATTTTACTCCACTGGAAGACAGGATCATACCACAAAGTTGGAAGGGAAGCAGACAAGATCCTCATGTCACTAAAAGGGAAAGGACAAGACTAAGAACGAGACAGTACAGACCCACAGCCTTACAAGCTGCTTAGAAAGCAATGGAAGACTTGTCACAACAAGCCTTAGTCTGGCAACTTGAGGGAGCTCAGCTCTGAGACCCTGAACAGCAGCTTTCCGCCAACACAGGATCAATCAGAAGACCAGATCACATTCATCCACGCAAAGCGCGTTTGAGGACGCTTTCTCAAAAAGAACAACAACCTTGCTGTCTGGATTGACTGAGAAGGCTTCGCAAGTCTGGAGGACGAACTTAGGCACAAACTACAGCGATGAGGTGTGTCTGGAGGATGTTACACGCTGATCACCAGTACCGTACACACCGCCAAGCCCAGAGTACAGAATCAGGGCCAGAAGAAGTCAAGAAGGTGCTGAGACACAGGGAGAACTACAAGGAGAGTCCTTGTCGCCAACGCTGTTCCTATCATCGTATAGATGACCAACGTCGGAACTGCCAAGAGGGGTCAGAGGAGCGATCTACCAGATGAACCTGTACATTGGTGCTCTGAAGAGCAACAAACACTTACAGCACAGGTACCTCCTCCAGACTGCGCTCATCAGATCAGCGACGACAAGGAATGGCTTTCTCTGTTCAACTCAAGCAAAACAACCTACACCAGTCTTCAGCCTACCAGCAAGAAGCAAAGAGGCAAGCTGACCTCTGAACCACCAGTAGGCTTGCAGAGGAACCCACCACCTACCTACGTGGGAGTGACCTTTTGTCCGCAGGCTCACATGAACACAGATCACCAATGAACTAGTAGCAGGACAAACAGAGACTGTGATCATGAAGAAACTTGTGGGGAACGGACTGGGGTCTGACGAACAAAACCTGAAGAGACTCTACACGGGGAGAGTCCGACCTGTAAGTTGAGTATGGACACTCAGCATGGGATCAGCTCAAAGTCTCAACCTCGACCATCTCAACAGATACAGAACCAAGCTCAGCGTGCATAACTGGCGCCCATGAGTATCCACCTCCAATCCAGCGAGATGGAGGAGTACCACAGGGCCAAGCAGTCCATAGGAGGACAGATGGAGCACAAAAAGAATCCACATCCAGGCAGGCAAAAACTCAAAGGCCTTGAAAACCATCCAATTGAACAACAGAATGGGCAGACCCACCAAGAAGCCGGCTGAAAGAAGGACAGCTTCATCTAGCAGTCAAGAACAACGCTTGAAAAGACAGAACCCAAGTCTTGACTGGAAACACGAAGCAAAGCCTATCCCGGCAAATTGTCCACCACTCAACAAGAACAACAAGGCCGGTGTGGTGGTTCTCCGACGCTCTCTCCTGCTCCAAGCCCTCAAGAACTCCCGCTTGTTAAAGCGAACAGAACCAACGAATTCAAATTGTTGCCCAGAGTGCCAGAGTGGAGAAAGTGGTGATACAATGGGGTACCAGCACACTGTGGTGGCATCAAGCAACGAAAAAGCTACATTCTGAGAAGACGGTGGCAAAGAAAGGAGCAGGCCGACAACCTGTGTGTCTACAAGAAATCAAGACAATCATCAAGCACAGCAAGAATAAAGTGCTCCTACCAGCACCCCAAATACAACCACAGAAGACATATACCATTTGCGGACGACGGAACAAGTCAGATCTCCAGCTGAGAATGACACAATCCCTGTTCCACCACATCACACAAATTTTGGCATTGGACAGAGTGGAGAGATTGCCCGTTGTGTGAGGGACCAAACAACCAACCATATTCCTTCATACGCACGCCGCATCCAGGAGTGGAAGCCAAAGATTGTACAGGCACCTGGAGAACTGCGGTGGAGACGGGCAGCCTTCCACCTGGAGGACCAACCAGGCTGCACATCTAATGGGAGGCGAAACTATGAAGAAGAAGAACGATATGATGATCCAGTGGTCTGTACACAGCAGTACAGGCTATCATCAAAGAATGACAGCAGCAGGAACAGATGCTCCAAATACAATTCTGTTACAGAATCCACTTCATTTAGATATGCAACTGCAAAAAAAAAAAAATTAAATAAACAGGAAATAAAAAAATAAGAGCGAGAGGGAAAGGGGGGGGGGGGGTCTTTTTCCTGAAAGAGCACATGAGATTTTCACACACAGAATGGGTCTGAGCATCTGAACACACACAATGGTTCTGAGGCATCTGAACAACAAAGATGGTTCCTGAGCATCTGAACACCACAGATGGTTTCTGAGCATCTGAACCACACAGATGGTTTCTGAGCACTGAACACACACAGATGGTTTCTGACCTCTGAACACACACAGATGGTTCTGAGCATCTGAAGGGGACACGTACTTGACTTCCCATTTCACACACACTGATGGTTCTGAGCACCAGAAGGGACACCACACTGACTTCCCATATCACACACACAGATGGTTTTCTGAGCATCTGAAGGGCAAGACACACACTGACTTCCTAGCACACACACTGATGGTTCTGAGCATCTGAAGGGGACACCACACTGCCTTCCCATTTCACACACACAGATGGTTTCTGAGCATCTGAAGGGGGACACCAGACCTACATCCCCATTTCACACACACAGATGGTTCTGAGAGCATCTGAAGGCTACACACACCACACCCGACTTCCCATTCACACACACAGATGGTTCAAGAAGCATCTGAATGGGGACACCACACTGACTTCCCATTTCACACACACAGAAGGTTCTCTGAGCATCTGAAGGCAGACTCCACGCTGCGACCTCTCCATTTCACGACAAACACTGATGGTTCAGAGCATCTGAAGTGGGACAACCACACTGACATCCCCAGTTTTATCACACACACAGATGCTGAGCATCTGCAGGTTGACACCACACCGAACTACTCCATTTCACACACACAACACAGATGGTTCTGAGCATTCTGAAGCGTGGACACCACACTTGACTTCCCATTTCACACACAACAGATTGTTTCTGAGCATCTGAGGGGACACCACACGTACTTCCATTTCACATCACACAGAATGGTTCTGAGCATCTGAGGCAGACACCATACTGACTTTCCCATTTCAACACACACAGATGGTTCTGAGCTCTGAAGGGGACACCACACTGACTTCCCCATTTTTCACACACACAGAATGGTTCTGAGCATCTGAAGGCGACACCATCACTGACTTGCCCATTTTCACACACACAGATGTTCTGAGATCTGAAGGACACCACACGACTTCCCATTTTCATTCACACCACACAGATGGTCTGAGCATCTGAAGGGACACACCACACTGACTTCCCATTTCATTTCACACACACAGATGTTTCTGAGCATCTGAAAGGTGGACACCAACACTGACTTCCCATTTCACACACACAGATGGTTCTGAGCATCTGAAGGCAGACACCACCGACTTCCCATTTCACACACACAGATGGTTCGGAGCATCGAAGGTGGACACCACATTGACTTCCCATTTCACACAACAACGAGGTTCTGAGCAACTGAAGGGGAACATCACTCTGACTTCCCATTTCACACACACAGAATGGTTCGAGCATCCTGAAGGTGGGACACCACATTGACTTCCCAATTTCACACAACAGATTGGTTCGCGTATCTGAAGGCGAACACCCACACTGACTTCCTCATTTCACACACACAAGAAGTGAATCTGATGCATCTGAAGGCCCAAGACACGAATATCAGACAGACTTCCCATTTTAAACAACAACATCAAAAGAAGATGGTTCAGAGCATTCTGAATGGATTTACACCACATTGACTTCCCATTTCAACACACAACAGCTGGTTCGTAGCAGCTGAAGGGACATAATAATATTAATAATAATAATAAAGAATATGTATCTATAGCGCAGAATCCTAATTACTCTAAGTCGCTTACAATACAAGACTAAACGAAAACACGCACTCACAGCACGCGCACACGCCGCACAGCAACACACACACACACGCACACACACATACCACGCACCGACAACCCAACACTCCCACACACACACACGCCATACAACACGCACACAAACCGCATACCACAGGCACGGTAAGTCAGATACGCACAGACACAACACGGGAAAGCAGACACGCACAACCCTCACGGCACACCTCGCGCCACACACACAGCTCACACAAACAGACATGCTGTGTATGACACCGGGACTTTTTGAATTAATCAGGCCGAAATAGATTGTAAAAAGATGAGTTTTAAGTTTCGTTTTAAAGACTGGAAAAGAGTCACAGTGCCTGATGTCGTGTGGAAGAGAATTCAAGTTTTTAGGAGCCAGGAAGGAAAGGAACGATTCCCTCCCTTCTTTTGCATTAGAATCTGGAGGACCAGGAGCAACGTGTCTCAGAAGACGAGCGAAGGTTCTAGCTGTCAGTAGAGTGTTAGAAGGTTCAGACAGATAGGCTGGAGTTCCAGTTTTACAGCAATTGAAAACAGAGGTCACAGCGATTTTATATGTCACCCTGGCTTTGACCGCAACCAGGAAGTCCGATAATAAATAGTTGAGGGCGTTCTTTGAAGGAGCTTTTTTGAGGATTAGTCCTAGCAGCACAGTTTTGAACCGTGCTGAATTTTTTTGTGGTGAGTAGTGGGAAGGCCTGCTAGTAAGAGAAATACAGTAATCGAGAAGCGAAGCACGAGAGAAGTGGCGAATTTTGGTGCTTTCAGTGTAAGTGAGATGTGGATAGCACCTATACGCTAATATCACAAAAAGCATATTTTACAGACAAGGTTCACATCTGTGCCTTCATGAACAAGATCGCTGTCGATAAAGCACACCAAGGTTTTTAACCTATTCTGAAAGGGATGACAGTAACTGCAGATCAAAGTGAAGAATTTACAGAAAGAATACGTGTGCGTTTTGCTGCTGAAAAACTGAACAGCAAGGCTTCATTTGTCGTGGTTTAGCTGAAATTTTGTTTTCAGCCATCCAGATCCCGAACGACGGACACACAATTCAGACAATTCGCCCTTCATATTGGTCAAGCTCAGAGGCATATCCCCGAGCGTCTTAGCTGGGTGTCGCTAGGCAAACATCTGTAGGACGAGAAGTGAGTTTCAAGACTGGAGAAAGAGGATGCGTGTACAATTACCAAGAGTACAGGTCGCAGAAAGCTGGAGCCCTGTGGAACCCCCAGATTTCAAGCTGGCCAAACGAGATCTGACGTTGTCTTGACACAACGACTGACTGGTGCTATCTGACCAGTAATGACTTGAACCCCATTGAAGGCTGTTTCCTGTAACCCCGAACTAGTGCTGCAGCACGATTGACACAAGAAATGGATGAACAATTGTGTCGAAAGGCAGCGGATAATCAGTAGAGCAGGAAGAGACCTTTTGTTCATGCGGCGCAACAAGGAGATCATTACAACGCGAGAAGAACAGTTTCGGATACTGTAGACCAGCACGATAGCCATGACTGAAAAGGATTTTTGAAGAGACAGTTTAATCTCGAGATGCGCAAAGGAGCTGTGCGAGAACGAACTCTCCTCTATGAGTTTGGAACAAAGGGATATTTGAACAGGACGTAGTTTTTCAGCTGATTTGGGTCCATACCAGCCTTTTTCAGTAAATGCCTAACTAGACGAGCTTGTGTTCCTTTGGAAAGTCACCAGACAGAATCAACTCATTGACAAGGCGGGTAAGAACGTGAATGAAGATATCCGAGTTCTCAACCAGAATTGACTTGTATCGATCAGTACACAATTTTGTGGAGCATGTCTTTTCCAGGCATCTTACTCACTGTGTCCCTTCATACACTGTGAAAGAAAGCAAGGGTGTTTCAAACATCAGGACAGGTTGTGGGAACATGAAAGTCCGCATGCAGTCAATGTGTCTGTCAGAAATATTTGGATTTTGCTGTTGAAAAAGTCGCTGAACAGATTGGGCAAGTTCGAATGAGGAAGTTGCAATGGAGGAGGGGAGACTTGATGATCTTTCCCAGCAAGATTATAATCGCAACAGTTCTTTACAAGTCTGACTTCTGCATTGATTTTTGGAAGAATAGACATCTTGCTTGTCGGGGGGGTCTCTTGAAGTAATCAAGTTTACCCTCATCCTTTCATATGTGTGAAAATCTGCTTGTGTACTATGAAGACCAGTCTTCCGCCAGGCACCGCTCCGCACATCGACGAGCCACGCTGGCTTCATGCAGCACTGGAGTGAACCACGTTAAGGCTTTCTTGTTGTGGCACCACGTTTATAGGGTCTCTGGGCATGTCTATCAAGCAATCACTGAGAGAAACTTGTTTTAATAATCAGCTGACTTTAATGTCCGGCGGGTGTCGACAGAGTATCTCCAAGATCAGACCATAAAACGATGATTCCTGTCAATGGCAACGAATATTCCTGCGCGGAACTACTGTGGAGGCGATACATCACACTGACTTCCATTTTCACACACATGCAATGGTTTCTGAGCATCCGAAGGAGGCCACCACACTGACGTTCCCATTTAACACACACAGATGGTTTCTGAGCATCTGAAGGGGACATCACACTGACTTCCAATTTCAAACACATCATACAGATGGTCTGAGCATCTGAAGGTGGACACCACACTGACTTCCCATTTCACACACACAGATGGTTCTGAGCATCTGAGGAACACACTGACTTCTTACCATTTTCAACACACACAGATGGTTCCGGAGCATCTGAAGGCGGACACCTCACTGCTTCCCCATTTCACACAACACAGATGGTTCTGAGCATAGAATGGACATCACACTGACTTCCCAATTCACGACACAACTACAGATGGAGTTACTGAGCATTGAAGAGACAACCACACGGACTTCCCATTTCACACACACAGATGTTCAGAGCATCTTAAGGGACCCAGACAACTTCCCATTTCACACACACAGATGGTTCTAGCATCTGAAGGGACACCACACTGACTTCAAAGTCCCATTCACACACACAGATGTTTCTGAGCACTTAAGGGACATCACACTGACTTTCCCATGTCACAACACAGATGGTCAGAGCATCTGAAGGGGACACCAGACAGACATCCCATTCACACACACAGATGTTCTGAGGATCTGAAGGGCAGACACCACACTGACAGCCCATACACACACCGCACAGATGGTTCTGACACAGAAGCAGACACCACACTGACTTTCCCATTCACACACACAGAACTTTTTTGATCATCTGAAGGGGAACACCACATCACTGACTCCCAGTATCACACACACGATGGTTTCTGAGCATCTGAAGGGCAGACACACACGACTTCCCATTCACACACACAGATTTCCTGAGCATCTGAAGGACACCACACTGACATGCCCAATTCACACACACAGATGGTTCTGAGCAACTGAAGGGAAACCAGACGGACATCATGACCATGACTGAAACGCCTTTCAATCAAATCAATCACTCAGCTAACCCAATGTTGCCCATCAGTTTTAAAACCAAACAATGTTAGATACACTAAGCGCAACCCAATCATCTGCAAATTATGGACTCAGCACTGCTTAAATTATTTCAAACCAGTGCGTCATGCTTTTATAGCTCATTGCACAATGTTTATTAGGAAATAGAACTTCTTCCTGTTTGAGAACGAGCTCAGACAGTTTATTCTAAACCATAACTGCTGAAAAAGAAAAAAAAAACAGAAGTTTGTCACCTGCAATGTGTTTGCTCATTTTTTCCCCAACTGCTCTAGGCCTAGGGAGTCAAGTAAACAGAGATTTCTCAGCAAAATCCCATTTGACAACCCTCCGTCCACCCCACCTCTAACACCTTTCCCTCACTGCCCTCTCCACCCCCCCTCCATCCCTTCCTCCTGCCCTCCCACCCCCTACTATCCTTTCCTCCTGCCCTCCCCCCCCTCTATCTCCTTTCCTCCTGCCCCTCCCCCCCCCCCACTATCCCTTTCCTCCTGCCCTCCCCCCCCCCTGCTATCCCCTTTCCTCCTGCCCTCTACCCCCCCCCACCCTATCCCTTTCCTCCTGCCCTCTCCACCCCCCTCTATCCATTCCTCCTGCCCTCCCCCACCCCCCCCTCTATCCCTTTCCTCCTGCCCTCATCCACCCCCCCTCTACCGCCTTTCACCCTCCTGCCCTCCCCCCCCCCCCCTCTATCCCTTTCCCCTCCTGCCCTCTCCACCCCCCACATCCCTTCCCTCTCCTGCCCTCTTCCACCACCCCCTCTACCCTTTCCTCATGCCCTCCAGCCAACCCCCCCGTCTACCCTTTCCTCCTGCCCATCGTCCACCCCCTCTTATCCCTTTCCTCCTGCCCTCACCACCCCCTCTATCCCTTTCCTCCTGCCCTCGTCCATCCCCCTCTATCCGCGCTTCTCCTGCCCTCCCCCCCCCCTCTATCCCTTTTTCCTCCTGCCCTCCCCCCCCCCCCCCTCTATCCCTTCCTCCTGCCCTCTCCACCCCCCTCTATCCCTTCCTCCTGCCCTCCCCCCCCCCCATCATCCCTTTCCCTCCTGCCCTCTCCACCCCCTCTATCCCTTTCTCCTGCCCTCTCCACCTCCCCTCATCCCTTTTCCTCCTGCCCTTCCCCCCCGCCCCCCCCTCTAATCCCTTTCCTCCTGCCTCTTCCAACACCCCCCCTCTACTTCCCTTTCCTCCTGCCCTCTCCGCCCCCCTCTATCATTACACTCCTGCCGCTCCCCCCCCCCCCCCTCTATATCCCTTTCTCTCCTGCCCTCTCCACTCCCACTCTACCCTTTCCTCCACCTGCCCTCCCCCCACCCCTCTACCTTTCCTCCTGCCCTCTCCACCCCCCTCTATCCCTTTCCTACCTGCGCCCTCCCACCCCCCTCTATCCATTCCTCCTGCCCACTTCCACCCCCTCTACCCCTTTCCTCTGCCCTCTTCCACCCCCCTCTTATTCCTTTCTTTCCTGCCCTCATCCACCCCCCTATATCCTTTTCCTCCTGAGCCCTCTCCCACACCTCTATCCCTTTCCTCCTGCCCTCTCCCACCCCCTCTATCCGCATTCCCGGCAGCCCTCTCCACCCCCCTCTACCCCCTTTCCTCCTGCCCTGCTCCACCCCCCTCTATCCCTTTCGCCTCCTCCCTCACATCCACCCCCTCTATCCCTTTTCCTCCTGCCCGTCTCCACCCCCCTCTGTCCCTTTCCTCCTGTCGCCCCTCTCCACCCCACTCTATCCCTTCCTCCGCCCTCGTCCACCCCCCTCTTGTCCCCTTTCCCTCCTCCCACTCCCCCCCCCCCTCTATCCCTTTCCTCCTGCTGCCCCCCCCCCCCCTCTATCCCCTTTCCTCACCTGCCCACGCCACCCCCTGCTATCCCTTTCCCTCCTGCCATCCTCCACCCCCCCTATCCCTTTCCTCCAGCCCTCTCCACCCCCCTCCTATCTCCTTTCCTCCTGCCCTCTATCCACCCACTCTATCCCTTTCCTCCTGCCCTCTCCCACCCCCCTCTATCCTTTCCCTCCTGCCTCTCACCCCCCTCTACGCCTTTCCTCCAAGCCTACCCACCCCCCTCTACCCCCTTCCTCCTGTGCCACTCATCTATCCCTTTCCTCCTGCCCTCCCACCCCCTCTATCCCTTTGCCTCAGCCCTCCCACCCCCCTCTATCCCTATCCTCTGCCCTCCACCCCCCTCAAATCCCTTCCTGCCTGCCCTCTCACCCACCCCCCCTCCTATCCTTTCCTCCCACCCCGCATCTATCCTTTCCTCCTGCCGCACCACTCCACCGCCCCTCATCCCTTTCCACCTGCCCTCCCACCCCCTACCCCTTTCCTCCTGCGCCTCCTCTCCACCCCCCCCTCTACCTTTCCTCCTGCCTCTCTCCACCCCCTCTATCCTCTTACCTCCTGCCCTCCCACCCCCACCCTCTAACCCTATCCTCCTGCCCTCTCGCACCCCCTCTATCCTTTTCCTCCTGCCCCCCACCCCCCTCTATCCTATCCTCCTGCCCTCTCCATCCATCCCCCTCTACTCCCTTTCCTCCCTGCCCTCCCACCCACTCTATCCGCTTTCCTCCTGCCCTCTCCAACCCCCTCTATCCCTTTCTCTCCTGCCCTCACCACCCTCTATCCCTTTCCTCCTGCCCTCCCACCCCTCTATCCCTTTCCATCCTTCCCTCTCCACCCACTCTACTACCTTTCCTCCTGCCCTCTCCACACCCCCTTCTATCCCTTACCTCCTGCCCACCCCCCCCCCCCCCCCCTCTATCCCTTTCCACGCTGCCCTCTCCCCCCCCCCCCTCTATCCCTTTCCTCCTGCCCTCCCCCCCCCCCCCTCCCTCATCCCTTTCTTCCTCCCTGCCCTCCCCCCCCCCCCTCTATCCCTTTCCTCCTGCCCTCCCCCCCCCCCCCCCTCTCCCCTTTCTCCTGCCTCACCCACCCCCACTATCCCTTTCCTTCCTGCTCCTCATCCACCCCCTCTAACGCCTTTCCTCCTGCCCTCTCCACCCTCCTCTATCCCGTTTCCTCGCCTCTGCACCCCCCTCTATTCCCTTCCTTCCTGCCCGCTCCACCCCCTCTACCCCTTTGTCCTCACTCCAGCCTCGGCCCCGCCCCTCTATCCCTTTCCGCCTCCCTCCCCCTCCCCCCCCCCCCCCTCTATTCCTTTCTCCTCCTGCCCTCTCCACCACCCCTCATCCCTTTCCTCCTGCCCTCTCACACCCCCCTCTATCCTTTCCTCCTAGCCCATCCCACCCCCTCTATCCCTTTCCTCCTGCCCTCCCCCCCCTCTATCCCTTCCTCCTGCCCTCGTCCACCCCCCTCTATCCCTTCCTCCTCCCTCGTCCTCATCCACCCCCACTATCCCTTTCCTCCTGCCTCCCCCCCCCCCCCTCTATTCCTTCACTGCCTCTCCACCCCCCTCAATCCCTTTCCTCCTGCCCTCTCCACCCCTTCCCGCCACTCTATCCCTATTCCTCCTGCCCTCTCCACCCCCCTCCTCTATCCCTTTCCTCCTCCCTCCCACCCCCTCTATCCCTTTCTCCTGCCCTCTCCACCACCCTCTAAGCCCCTTCTCCCTCCTGTCCTCCCACCCCCTCATATCCCTTTCCTCCTGCCCTCAACCACCTCTCTACCCTTTCCTCCGCCCTCACCACCCCTCTATCCCTTTCCTCTCCGCCCTCTCACACCCCCCTCTATCCCTTTCCTCACCTCCTGCCCTCCCCACACCTCGATCCTTTTTCCTCCTGTCCCTCAGTCCACCCCCCTCTATCCCTTTCCTCCTCCCCTCTCCACCCCCTCATCTATCCTTTCCTCCTGCCCTCGTCCCACCCCCTCTATATCCCTTTCCTCCTGCCCTCTCCACCCCCTCTATCCTTTCCTCCTGCCCTCATCCACCCCCCTCTAGTCCCTTCCTCCTGCCCCCCCCTCCCCCCCCTCCTATCCCTTCCTCCTGCCCTCTCCACCCCCTTCAATCCTTTCCTCCTGCCCTCCTCCCACCCCCCTCAATCCCTTTCTCCAGCCCTCCATCCACCCCCCTCAATCCCTTCCCTCCTGTCCTCCCTCCCCCCACTATCCCTTTCCCTCCTGCCCTCCACCCCCCTCTATCCCTTTCCTCACTGCCTCCCACCCCCCGCTATCCCTTTCCTCGCGCCCTCTCCTCCCCCTCTATCCCTTTCCTCCTGCCCTCTCCACCCCCTCTACCCTATCCTCCTGCCTCTCCATCCCCTCTATCCTTTCCTCCTGCCCTCCCCACCCCCCTAATCCCTTTCCTCCTGCCCTCCCCCCGCCCCTTCTAACCCTTTCCTCCTGCCCTCCTCCACCCCTCAGATCCCTTTCCTCCCACCCCACCCCTCTATCCCTTTCCTCCTGCCCCGATCACCTCCCTCACATTCAAAAAAGGAGTCTCTTCTTCAAGGGGATCGGAGGTGGGCGTTGAATAAAAGAGGGAGGAGAGATGGTCAGAGGTGGTCAAACGTCTAGAATATTCTTCCACTTCCTATGATCATACACCAGGCCCACAAAAAACAATCACCAGAAGTGCACAGCAACTAAACAGTCCAGTCCTGTCCACACAACAAGTGAAAAAAGCCAGAAAACAAAAAAAAACAACATTCACCAAAGCGCAACAGCAACTAACATGTAAAGTCCGCCCCACATCACAAGTTAAATAAGTCAGAACAATTAGGTCAAATTTGAAACTAACTCGTACGTAGAAGATGCCACTTAAAACTGTGTTTTTAGAGTATTATCAGCTCTGAGTAAATTTGAACTGCGACCTAAAAAAATACATTTCATTTTTCATGTTGTTTTGTTGGTTTCTTGCAATGAAAGTGCCAGGAACACACACACAGCGCACAACACACACACACACACACCACACACACACACACACACACACACACTCTTTGTCCTAAGCAACCTGACAATTTTGCCACACTGAATTCCAACGTGTCCACTGATTTTCATTGAACAATCACACTGAAAAATGTGTTTTGATCTATTCGTTCTGCGCATAATTTGCTATCAACAATTCCGAGCATGGCTCTCTTTTTCAATAGAATGAGCCTGAGTGATCGCACACACACACACACACACACACACACAGCAAACACAGCACACCTACACACACACACGACACACACACACACACAACACACACACACACACTATTCACCCAAAGGCATCCTGACAAGACTACATTGTTTCCCTAGATTTCCAAAATGATCCTCCAATTTTTTCCTTCAAGAACTAAGAGACATGTGTCCGAAGACCTTTGGAATTTTCAGACAAAAACACTGCACATAAAGAAATTGGGGGGAGGCGGTTCCTGACAAGGAGTTTCTCTGAAGTAAAATGCAATGACCCAAGTGCAACCGAACAGTCACACCACCGTAACTCAGCAGCAGCGACAAGTCTCTAAAACTAATTGGTGTTGTTGTGATGCAACCTGACATCACACTTGCCCCACTGACTGCTTATGCAGCCTGTGTACAGGGCAATCCTGTATGTGGCTTTGTATGGGAGGACTCAACTAGACACTGTGAGGTCAAAGAAGACACTGTGACTCTGTGATACATACAGAACAGGGCCTGCAAAGAACGAAAAAACAAATGTCTCCCTCCACACCAACACTTTGTCATGTATTAAGACCGATAACATTATGAAAAAAAAACAACAAAAAAATATACCCTTTTTCTTATCCTATGACAACAACACACTCAAACAGCACAACTAAAGAAAATTGAAAAGGAGGACCCTACCTTAAGTTATCGAGAGACTTTCAGAGGACTCGAGACTTAGAAACAAAAACCCAACTGCTGCTCTCTTCAGCGCCAGTTCCAAATAACCGCTCTGAGGAACAAGCTGAAAACATCTGGAACACTTGATAATAAAACTACCTCTACGAAGTTCTCCAAAAGACCATGAATGGCAACATTCTTCATGTTTTTAACAGTCGCAACTCCTGTACAGAATTGCTGACCAGACTGAAAATCACCACAAAATGAATTCTCATTCAAATCGGGAATCACAGGTGACTCCATACTGCACACTGCAACAGTCCAGGCGGCACCGGATGAAACATGACAGTTCTTGATATTTCACATCATGTCTCATGTTTACAACTAGCGCAATGAAATCATGAAGCCATGTGATAGCTCTGTTGCGCTAAGTCTAAACCACAAGCCAGGTCTCTGTTCTCACGTGTTAAGTCTTTTGTCAAACAAAGCTTAGGTGCGGAATAACGGAGGGCCTCAAAGGAATTCAAAGGTAAAGTAAAGAGCGTATTCAGTTAGGAAGAATGAAGGAACATGGGATGGTTAAAATATCTAACGGGTGAAGCCAAAAGAAAGCAATACTCTTGCCCAGATGAATATAATGACCAGACTGATTTTTCGAACAAACTCAATGATTTCTATTGTCGATTTGAAAGGAATGATCTGGGTGGGACGGTAGACAATGTGGTAAAAGAGCTAAACAAAAGAATCAAAGACAAGGGAGATGAACAAGACTTTGAGATCCATGGCGATGTTGTGAAGTCACTGTTTTTGAAACTGAATATCAGGAAATCAATGGGTCCAGATAACATCAGTGGAAGATTGCTGAATTGTGTGCTTCTGAACTTTGTAATGTTTTCTGTAAGATTTTCAATTGGTCTCTTAAGGCATGCTCTGTACCCAGTATCTGGAAAAATTCCACTGTCTGCCCTGTCCCGAAGAAAAGAAACCCCACAACATTGAATGACTATCGCCCTGTAGCTCTGACCTCCATAGTTATGAAGTGCTTTGAAAAACTTGTTCTCCGTCACTTGTTAACTTTTGTTGGTCAGTACCTTGACCCCTTTCAGTTTGCTTATAAAACCCATAGAGGTACAGATGATGCTATTCTAACTCTCCTTCACAATGCTTTCTTCCATTTAAACAAACCAGGTTCTTTTGCGCGTATTCTTTTTATTGATTTCTCCTCTGCTTTTAATACTATACAGCCACATCTGTTAGCTATGAAACTGCTTGACTTAGGTGTTGACCCAAAGCTTACTTTATGGATTGTCAGTTTTCTGCACAATAGAACTCAGTCTGTTCGTTTTCAGTCTGCACTATCCTCTGAACGCTCGACTTCTACTGGTGCACCCCAAGGCACAGTTCTGTCTCCCGTTTTGTTTACTTTATATACTAATGACTGTAGAGGCACAGAGAAAACTCCACTCGTTAAATATTCTGATGATTCTGCTATTCTAGATATGTCAAACTCTGATTCAGTTTACTTTGAGGAAATCAAAAAGTTCTGCAGCTGGTGTAAAGACAACTTTCTTGACCTTAATGTGCAAAAAACAAAAGAAATCTTAATCGACTTTCGGAAGAACCCGGAACCTGTGCCAGACCTTGTAATTAATGGTGAAGCTGTTGAACGAGTGAATGAGTATAAATATCTGGAATGATTGTTGATGATAATATAGTTTTTGATAAAAATGTTACTAAAATCCATAAAAATTGCCAGTCAAGAATATTCTGTCTGCAAAAGCTACGAAATATTGGTGTTAAACCTGTAATCTTACAAACTTATTACAGATGTTGTGTTGAGTCATTGCTCACTGCTTCTTTCATGCGCTGGTATGGAAGTTTGGGTGTGAAGAGCAAGCGAGTATTGAATGATGTGGTGAATGTGTGTAGCAAAGTGATTGGAAGAAAGCAAGTTGGAATGCAAGAATTGTATGACAGACGAGTGGAGAGGAAAGCAAGAAAGATTGCCAGTGATGATAGCCATGTTTTAACAAAATATTACGAAATTTTACCATCTGGACGTCGTTTTAGGACCCTTAGAGTCAAATCTAGGGCGCAAAAAACTTTTATACCCAGGTCGATCCATCTTCTAAATTCATGATGTCTTTTGTACCATTTTTCATGCTTAGTGATGTGAAGGAATGCGAGAGAGAGGGAGAGAGGGAGGGGGGAGGGGGGGGGGAGGTGCGAGAGAGTGAGAGCTTGTGGGGTGGTTGAAGATGTGTGTGCTTGTGTGAAGATATGTGTATTTGCATATAATATGTGCTTGTGTGTGTGTGTGTGTATATATATCTGCTTGTGAGTGTAAGCCTATGAGTGTGCTTGTGTAAGTGCATGTGCATGAGGTTTTTCAAATGATTATAGTGTGTGTGTGTGTGTGTGTGTGTGGGACTGTATATGTAAATTCTATAAGTGGCCACTTGATTGTGATGATTCTTGTTTTATGCATGTTGTCTTGTTATACTGTTTATTATGCACCTATCTTAATTTCTGAGATAATAAAGTGTTCATATCATATCACTTGTTACCTATTTTTCTATCTACATTTAATTCCCATCTGTCGTCACCGTTCTAACAATCATGTTTCCATGATTTTGGATGCATGATGACGCAGTGTTGTAGATCCCTCAGAAATGGGAGTACACAATGAAACTCAAAATCATGCATATAACGTGGCGGTTTCAGCCCCCAGCTCTCATGGTGACCTCAGTTCCCGTTTCTTCGCCATGTCAATGACCTTGGTTTGTTGCTGTCAAGTCACTGTATCGGCTAGTCTTGAGGACTGGTGCTGAATGGATACGGTGGCGCCCTCTTGACAGTGACACTCACTCACACTGGCTCCGTGACTAAAAACGTTTCAACAGCAAGGGGCTTAGTAGTGGTGTCTAGCATATGGTGGATCACAACAGGCACCACTGAATACCACCAAATGACTTTGTTGCTGTGTTGCATCTCCTCTGGTCTCATGACCACTTGACACAGACTGCTTCCTGTGGATTGTCCGATGCAAGGCCTAGGCCAGACAAGCCAGGTTATGGCTGTGGACCAGGAGTGGACTGTCTGACACAAGGCCTAGGCCAGACAAGCCAGGTTGTGGCTGTGGACCAGGAGTGGACTGTCTGACACAAGGCCTAGGCCAGACAAGCCAGGTTGTGGCTGTGGACCAGGAGTGGAATGCGCAGCAAGAGGTAATGTCACTGAAGTGGCACAGAAGATGGGACACCAGAAAACAAACAAACACAACCATACCATATCATTTTCCTCACGCATCATCACATACAATAATCGGCTGTGGAAACATGTTGTTTGAACAAAATTTCATCAACCCAATCAGACTTGCAAGACTTGACGACTTTTTTTTTGGCCACAAGCTACACAATGGTAGTCACTCTACTACTGACAAACAAAAATGCTCAACGAAAACAGATTGGCTTCAGGTCCATTATAAATTTGAAAATGGAAACTTCCATTGCCCTTGATAAGGATATCATTCAAAAACAAACAAACAAACAAACAAAAAAAGGAAGATGAAAAAAAGGAACAAAAAGAGGAGAGAAAAAACATTGGATAGAGAGTATTGTCTTACCTGTCCAAACCACTCTGGGATGATTTTTTTCTTCATCCAGCCCCTCTGGGATGATCTTTTCATCATCACGCCCCTCTGGGATGACTTTTTCATCATCTGTCTGACTTTTGGCCATGGTGTTCTCTTATGTTCACAGAATGAAGCTGGGCATAGAACTTTTCATATCCTGTAGCAGGACACACACACACACACACACACACACACACACACACACACACACACACACACACACACACTCACATAATTAGATCTTTCCTAAACACACAAATGAGTAAAACATTTTAATTTTCTACCACACCCATGATTAATTAGATATATTCTAAACACACAAAAATAGTTAAATATTTTCAGTTTCTAAAAACACTGGAGTCACTGTGAGGGATGCTACTCTATAAAAGGTATGTTGTTTCTATTCTTCCACAAGCATCACAACATACAATAATCGGCTGTGGAAACATGCTGTTTGAACAAAATTTCATCAACCCAATCAGACTTGCAAGACTTGACAACATTTTTTCTTTTCACACACACACAACACACACACACACACACACACACACACACACACACACACACACACACACCTGGAAGTGTTAACCACGTTATGTACAGATTTACATGGGCACCATGAGAGGCCACCACAGAATCGCTTTGGTTAGTATAATAGAAAAATCCTGCACTGATCGACAAAATATCTGTTAATACAGTCAAGATAATTCAATTTCATGATCGATTTACGTGGTTATTGATCCAAACTAATTGTAGTAGTTAGCAGACCTGGTTCATAGAAGCAAAGACATGTCCAAATCATTTAATAGTGAAATGAACAGACAGCATAATACAACATTTGTTCTCCCTGGAATTCACACCCTGCAAGAAATTCGTACTGGTGAAATGGTGACAGAGCAGGTGAAGGCAGTGAGACAGAGAGCTAAGACACAGAGAAAGACAGAGCGAGAGGGAGAGATGGAGCGAGAAAGAATGGGACAAAAGCACTTATTTTGATGCAGTTTTTTACAACCAGCCCTCCCTATGAGTGGGCCAGAATATTAAATAAAGTAATACATATAAAGTATGCAGTCAAAAGAATGATAAAAAAACAACTGAAAAATAAAGAGAGAAGTAGAGGCAAGCAAATGGGACAAGAAGTACATGTCATGTATATTTCTAACAAAATAAAATCATTTAATACAAGTACAACAAGGTCCAGACAGTCCACAAGATTTATGGCCAAGTCACACTAGGTTGTTTAAAACTTAAACTGTGACCAGACTCATTTGGCCTAAAACAATGCTGGGCTGATCTGCTGTCTGCGGAAGTAGCTGTTAGTGTTAATACCTCTTGCCAGTTCCACAACTTTATTTTCTTCTGATGCAGTTTTATATCCAGTTAGGTACGATTAATTTCTCCAAATGATGGACACTGACATTTATCAAGAACGTAGTCCATTGTCGGGAAGACAATGCACCCTGCGTTTTGTCCTGTCTGAAGCTGGAATTAACCTGCTCATGTGTTCACCAGGCTGACTGAAAATGAATATTTTTTTTCAATTCACAATCATCTGCAACAAAGAAATCCTCATGCATAGAGCTGGAAGAGTGAGGCAGTATGGTTATCCCGCATGCAAGTAGGAAGTGAAAGATTGCTGAGGGAGCATAAAAACGGTTTGCTAGGCCAAAGTATTTTCAGCATACGGTTAAGTTTTTGAACTTTGACAGGAAGATACCTTCTCGTGAAAAACATGTCAGTCTGTGACTGCGGCGGTTTGGGAATTTCGAAGACTCTTCAAGAATCTACTTAACGAAATGGATTTTTCCAGCAGTAACTGGATCAACTTGGAACAGACATTATCGAAAGAACATGTTGACAGGACAGTTCGACACCCAACACAACATCCGATTAATCGATCTTTGGTCCTTTCACATCAAAGTTTCCATTCGAAGTGAAAGTACACCAGACAGCATTAGACAGCTCAGTAAACACTTTGATTTTAACATATTTGCCTGCCCACAAACTACTTACCACAGTCAGCGCAAGAAGCAAATCACATCGAGAAGGAGATCCCCTTATGTTCCAAGTCCCAAAGTCGGGTTTCTTGGAGAGCGCAACTTTCACTTCCTTGTGTTTGTCTCTTTACCAAATTCAAACGAATATTAGTTCTGCGGATCTAGGCACTTCTTACGTACCCTTTGTATCAATAATTCAAATTGTTGTCCCTTTACCACAAATGGCAAGTTTCTGTCGCCTTTTGCCTTCCACCTTCGTCAGCTTGAAGTGCGTTCTAAAGTAAACCAAATTGACCATTTCCTTTCTGTCTTTTTACCCAAACATTTTTCTACTTTCGGTTGTCTTTTTATTTCTTTCCTCTTTTTCAGTGTTGAGGGCCCACAATCGAACTTGATTATTCTGGCACCAGTAACTGGGGCGTTCGCTGCAGATAAATCTGGTTTATTGACGCATCTTTAGAATTAAGTTTTACTTAGTGATGATGATAGGAGGTAGAGGAAGAGGGTAGCAAGGGGAGGGGGGGGGGGGGTCTGAGGGATAGGAGGTGGGGAGGAGCGGAGGGAAAAGGGGGGAGGGGAGGGGGTGTCGCGGTCAAATTTGTTGCTCAGTCAAAATCGGTTGCTGGCATACCAGCTTAGGCAAAAAATGACGTCATTTGATGCCACAAACACACATCCGGGTGAAATCCGTTGCTGGTATACCAGCTTAGCGAAAAGTGACGTCTTTGACGTCATTTGATGTCACAACACACTTATTTTTAGAAATAAACCTTCTAGTCCATGATGTATTTCATTTAAAGTGTATATCTGGAAATTTAATTAAAAAAGAGAAACAGTAACGTGTTAGGCTACGTCGTAAGCGCGCAAAACCGCGGTTTAGATCCACCATGGCTGCAGGTGAGGGCAGATTCTTGAAAATAAAACAATACTTGGAGACCAAGGAGAGTGACAGCCGGCCATTCATTGGCTGAACTTTGACCCATGAATAAATTATACATCTCATTTCCGGTTTAGCGGTACTTTCGTTTCCTGTGATTTCTGAGACACAATGTGTGCGATTGACAGTGTTGCGATTTTGCTTCCTCTTCAAGTTCTACGTGTTTTTCACGATTTTTGGCGACATGGCTCATCAGTCTAGAGGTAAGTAAATTGTGCAAATTGATTGCTTTGGTAAGTTTGCAACTGGCACTGACACCACTGCTGTTATGAACTATTCAAGGATATATTTTCTGCAGAAACTCAGAAGCCTCAATTTAAATGGCAAAGTTTTGCAAGGATTTTACAGATGTTTCATTGAATCTGTTTTTAACCTTCTCCTTTATAATTATATGCTGGTATGGAAGTTGACTTGAAATGCAAGAAAAGTGTGAACAAAATCGTAAGGGCTGCGCAAGAAAGGGGGGGTAAGCCAGAACGA
>CM031621.1:56079372-56110867 GCA_018398815.1 Conus ventricosus
AAATTTGTCCTGTCCACATCAACAAGTGGAAAAGCCAGAAACATTAGGTCAAATTTGAAACAACTCTTAGGGTAGAGATGCCACTTTATAACAGTGTTTTTAGAGTATTCGTTCTGTGTAATTTGACTGTGACCTAATAAAGACATTCATTTTTCATTTTGTTTTTTTGGGGTTTCTTGCAATGAAAGTGCCCGGGAACATACACACACACACACTTCTTTTTTTCCCTATGCATCCTGACAATTTGCCACATTGTTTTCCCAAACATGTCCTACTGATTTTCTTTGAAAAATCACACTGAAAAATTGTTTTGATCTACTTCGTTCTGCATAATTTGCTATCAACAATCCACAATGGCTTCTCTTTTTCAATAGAATGAGCCCGATGATCGCACACACACACCACACACACACACACACAAATACAATACACACACACACACACACACACACACACAAAACACTTTTCACCCCCTGGACCTGACACTTTTTTTCCATAGATTTCCAAAATGTCCTCCCAATTTCCTTTCAAGAACTAAGAGACATGTGTCCTAAGCCTTTGAATTTTCAGACAAAACACCGCACATCAAGAAATCAGTTCTGACAAGGAGTTATGAAGTAAAAATGCAATAACCCAAGTTGCACCAGAACCAGGTCAACACCACGTATCAGCAGCTCCAGAGTCTAATTTAAATGGTGGGTGGTTGTCATGCACCTGACATCAACACCCTTGCCCCACTGACTGCTTATGCAGGCCTGTGACAGGGCAATCCTGTATGTGGCTTTGTTTGGGGAGGACTCAACTAGATAATGTGAGGTCAAAGAAGCCCACGTGACTCTGTGATACATGCAGAACATGGGCTGCAAGAGAAAAAAGAAAAAAAATGCTCCCTCCACACAAACACTTTATCATGTATTAAAATCACAACTGTAATGGAAAAAAAACCTTTTTTTTATCATATGACAAAAAACAACACTCAAACAGCACAACTAAAGAAAAGTTGAAGAGGAGGACCCTGTTTGAAGTTATCGATGAGGCTTTCAGAGGCTCAATTTAAAAACAAAACCCAACTGGCTGATCTCCTCTAAAGCGCCAGTTCCAAATAACGCTCTGAGGACAAGCGGGAAAACTTCATGGAACACTTGATAATACAACCTACCTAATACTAAAGTTTCTTCCAAAAGACCATGAATGTGTCCCATTCTTCATGTTTTAACAGTCCACTCCTGTCCAGCATGCTGACCAGATTGACAAATCACCACAAAATGAATCTTCATTCAAATCAGGAATACAAGTGAACTCCATACTGCAGTCACTGCTTCCAGTCAGGCAGCCCCGGATGAAACTGACAGTTTTGATATTTCACATCTAGTCTCAAGATTTACAACTAGTGCATAAAAATCATGAAGCACTGTGATGATCTATTGTGCTAAAGTCTAACCAGCAAGCCATGTCTCTGTTCTCCACTTGTTACCTAGCTATCAAGCCAGGTCTCTGTTCTCACTTGTTACCTATCTATAAAGCCAGTCTCTGTTCCCACGTTCTATCTATCAAAGCCAGGTCTCTGTTCTCACTTGTTACCTACTATCAAGCCAAAGGTCTCTGTTCTCACTTGTTACCTACTATCAAGCCAGGTCTCTGTTCTCACTTGTTACCTAGCTATCAAGCCAGTCTCTGTTCTCACTTGTTACCTAGCTATCAACCCAGGTCTCTGTTCTCAATTGTTACCTAGCTATCAAGCCAGTCTCTGTTCTCACTTGTTACCTAGCTATCAACCCAGGTCTCTGTTCTCACTTGTTACCTATCTATCAAGCCCGTCTCTGTTCTCAATTGTTACCTAGCTATCAAGCCAGTCTCTGTTCTCACTTGTTACCCAGCTATCAAGCCAGGTCTCTGTTCTCACTTGTTACCTAGCTATAAAGCCAGGTCTCTGTTCTCACTTGTTACCTAGCTATCAAGCCAGGTCACTGTTCTCACTTGTTACCTAGCTATCAACCCCAGGTCTCTGTTCTCACTTGTTACCTATCTATCAAGCCAGTCTCTGTTCTCACTTGTTACGTAGCTATCAAGCCAGGTCTCTGTTCTCACTTGTTACCTATCTATCAAACCAGTCTCTGTTTTCACTTGTTACCTAGCTATCAAGCCAGGTCTCTGTTCTCACTTGTTACCTAGCTATCAACCCAGTCTCTGTTCTACTTGTTACCTAGCTATCAAGCCAGGTCTCTGTTCTCCTTGTACCTATCTATCAAGCCAGGTCTCTGTTCTCACTTGTTACCTATCTATCAAGCCAGTCTCTGTTCTAAACTTGTTACTAGCTATCAAGCCGGGTCTCTGTTCTCAACTTGTTACCTAGCTATCAAGCCAGTCTCTGTTCTAAATTGTTACCTAGCTATCAAGCCAGGTCTCTGTTCTCACTTGTTACCTAGCTATCAAGCCGGGTTCTCTGTTCTCACTTGTTACCTAGCTATAAAGCTAGTCTCGGGTTTCACTTGTTACCTATCTATCAAGCCAGTCTCTGTTCTCACTTGTTACCTATCTATCAAGCCAGTCTCTGTTCTCACTTGTTACCTATCTATCAAGCCAGTCTCTTTTCTCACTTGTTACCTACTATCAAGCCAGGTCTCTGTTCTCACTTGTTACCTATCTATCAAGCCAGTCTTTGTTCTCACTTGTTACCTAGCTATCAAGCCAGTCTCTGTTCTCACTTGTTACCTAGCTATAAAGCCAGGTCTCTGTTCTCATTTTGTACCTATCTATCAAGCCAGGTCTTTTTTCTCACTTGTTACCTAGCTATCAAGCCAGGTTTCTGTTCTCACTTGTTACCTATCTATCAAGCCAGTCTCTGTTCCACTTGTTACCTATTTTTCTACTACTTTTAATTTCCCATCTGTCGTCACCGTTCTAACAAATAATAGGACAACTTTCAGTTTACTTGAATTTCAAAACATTTTCAACATTGACAAATGCCATGGGCCTCATTCGAATGGCCAATGTTTTTCCCTGATTTTCGATGTATGATGACGCATTTTTGTAGATCCCTCAGAAATGGGAGTACACAATGAAACTCAAAAACATGCATATAACGTGGTGGTTTCATCCCGCTCTCATGGTGACCTCGTTTTCCCTTTCTTCTCCATGTCAATGACCTTGGTTGTTGCTGTCAAGTCACTGTATCGGCTAAAGTCTTGAGGACTGGTGCTGAATGGATATGGTGGGCCCTCTCGACAGTGACACCACATGGTTTTGTGACTAAGAAAGTTTCAACAGCAGGGGCTTAGTACTGGTGTCCAGCTTATGGTGGATCACACCGGAACCACTGAATACCACCACCAACTGACTTTGTTGCTGTGCAGTGTCTTCTCTGGGCAGCTGCTCATGACCACTTGACACAGACTGCTTCCACTCCGATGGATTGTCCGACACAAGGCCTAGGCCAGACAAGCCAGGTTATGGCTGTGGAACCCGGAGTGGACTGTCCGACACAAGGCCTAGGCCAGACAAGCCAGGGCGTGGCTGTGGACCAAGGAGTGGGGCTGTCCGACACAAGGCCTAGGGCCCGACAAGCCGTTATGGCTGTGGACCGGAGTGGACTGTCCGACACAAGGCCTAGGCCCGACAAGCCAGGGCATGGCTGTGGACTGTCCGACACAAGGCCTAGGGGCCCGACAAGCCCGGTTGTGGCTGTGGACCAGGAGTGGATGTCCGACACAAGGCCTAGGCCAGACAGCCGGGCGGGCTGTGGCAGGAGTGGACGTCCGACACAAGGCCTAGGCCAGACAGCCAGGGCGTGGCTGTGGACCAGGAGTGGACTGTCCGACACAAGGCCTAGGCCAGACAAGCCCCGGGCGTGGCTGTGGACCAGGAGTGGACTGTCCGACACAAGGCCTAGGGCCCAAAAGCCAGGTTGTGGCTGTGGACCAGGAGTGACTGTCCACACAGGCCTAGGCCAGACAAGCCAGGGTTTTGGGTGTGGACCAGGAGTGGACTGTCCGACACATGGCCTAGGCCAGACAAGCCAGGTTATGGCTGTGGACCAGGAGTGGACTGTCCGACACAAGGGCCCAGGCCAGACAAGCCAGGGCGTGGCTGTGGACTGTCCGACACAAGGCCTAGGCCAGACAAGCCAGGGTTTTGCTGGGACCAGGATGGACTGTCCGACACAAGGGGCCCAGGCCAGACAGCCAGGGCTGGCTGTGGACCAGGAGTGGACTGCCCGACACAAGGCCGAGGCCCGACAAGCCAGGTTGTGGCTGTGGACCAGGAGTTGGACTGTCCGCACAAGGCCTAGGTCAGAAAGCCAGGTTGTGGCTGTGGACCAGGAGTGGAATGTCCGACCAAGGCCTAGGCCAGACAAGCCAGGTTATGGCTGTGGACCAGGAGTGGACCCGTCCGACACAAGGCCTAGGCCAGACAAAACCAGGTTATGGCTGTGGACCAGGAGGGACTGTCCGACACAAGGGCCTAAAGGGCCCGACAAGCCAGGGCGTGGCTGTGGACTGTCCGACACAAGGCCTAGGCCAGACAAGCCAGGTTGTGGCTGTGGACCAGGAGGGACTGTCCGACACAAGGCCAAGGCCAGTCGCCAGGGCGTGGCTGTGGACCAGGAGTGGACTGCCCGACACAAGGCCGAGGCCAGACAAGCCCGGTTGTGGCTTGGACCGGAGTGGACTGTCCGACACAAGGCCTAGGCCAGACAAGCCAGGTTGTGGCTGTGGACCAGGAGTGGACTGGGCCGACACAAGGCCTAGGCCGACAAGCCCGGTTGTGGTGTGGACCAGGATTTGGGACTGTCCGACACAAGGCCTAGGCCAGACAAGCAGGTTGTGGCTGTGGACCAGGAGTGGAATGCGCAGCAAGAGGTAATGTCACTGAAGTGGCACAGAAATGGGACAACCAGAAAACAAAAAAACCAACCATACCATATCATTTTCCCACATGCATCATCACCTATTATAATCGGCTGTGGAAACATGCTGTTTGAACAAACTTTCATCAACCCAATCAGACTTGCAAGACTTGACGACATTTTTTTTGGCCACAAGCTACACAATGGTAGTCACTGTACTACTGACGAACGAAAATGCTCAACGAAAACAGATTGGCTTCAGGTCCACTATAATTTTGAAAATGGAAACTTCCATTGCCCTTGATAAGGATATCATTCAAAAACAAACAAACAAACAAAAAAAGGAAGATGAAAAAAAGGAACAAAAAGAGGAGAGAAAAAACATTGGATTGAGAGCATTGTCTTACCTGTCCAAAACACTCTGAGGTGATTTTTTCTTCATCCAGCCCCTCTGGGATGACTTTTTCATCATCTGTCTGACTTTTGGCCATGGTGTTCTCTTATAATATTCACAGAATGAAGCTGGGCATAGACCTTTTCATATCCTGTAGCAGGACACACACACACACACACACACACACACACACACACACACACACACACACACACGCACACACACACACACACACACACTCACATAATTAGATCTTTCCTAAACACACAAATGAGTAAAACATTTTAATTTTCTACCACACACCATGATTAATTAGATATATTTCTAAACACACAAAAATAGTTAAATATTTTCAGTTTCTAAAACACTGGAGTCACTGTGAGGGATGCTACTCTAAAAAAGGTATGTTGTTTCTATTCTTCCACAAGCATCACAACATACAATAATCGGCTGTGGAAACATGCTGTTTGAACAAAATTTCATCAACCCAATCAGACAATTGCAAGACTTGACGACATTTTTTCTTTTCACACACACACACACACACACACACACACACACCTGGAAAAAAGTGTTAACCACGTTATGTACAGATTTACATGGGCACCATGAGAGGCCACCACAGAATCGCTTTGGTTAGTATAATAGAAAAATCCTGCACTGATCGACAAAATATCTTAATACAGTCAAGATAATTCGATTTCATGATCGATTTACGTGGTTATTGATCCAAACTAATTGTAGTAGTTAGCAGACCTGGTTCATAGAAGCAAGGACATGTCCAAATCATTTAACAGTGAAATGAACAGACAGCATAATACAACATTTGTTCTTCCTGGAATTCACACCCTGCAAGAAATTCGTACTGGTGAAATGGTGACAGAGCAGGTGAAGACAGTGAGACAGAGAGCTAAGACACAGAGAAAGACAGAGCGAGAGGGAGAGATGGAGCAAGAGAGAATGGGACAGAGAAAGAGAGCTAAGACACAGAGAAAGACAGAGCGAGAGGGAGAGATGGAGCAAGAGAGAATGGGACAAAAGCACTTATTTTGATGCAGTTTTTTACAACCAGCCCTCCCTATGAGTGGGCCAGAATATTAAATAAAGTAATACATATAAAGTATGCAGTCAAAAGAATGATAAAAAAACAACTGAAAAATAAAGAGAGAAGTAGAGGCAAGCAAGTGGGACAAAAGCACTTATTTTGATGCAGTTTTTTTTTTTTTACAACCGCTCCTCACTATGAGTGGGCCAGAATATTAAATAAAGTAAGACATATATAAAGTATGCAGTCAAAAGAATGATTAAAAAAAAACCTTGAAAAATAAAGAGAAGTAGAGGCAAGCAAATGGGACAAGAGGTACATGTCATGTATATTTCTTAACAAAATAAAATCATTTAATACAAGTACAACAAGGTCCAGACAGTCCACAAGATTTATGGCCAAGTCACACTAGGTTGTTTAAAACTTAAACTGTGACCAGACTCATTTGGCCTAAAACAATGCTGGGGCTGATCTGCTGTCTGCGGAAGTAGCTGTTAGTGTTAATACCTCTTGCCAGTTCCACAATTTTTTTTTCTTCTGATGCAGTTTTATATCCAGTTAGGTACGATTAATTTCTCCAAATGATGGACACTGACATTTATCAAGAACGTAGTCCATTGTCGGGAAGACAATGCACCCTGCGTTTTGTCCTGTCTGAAGCTGGAATAAACCTACTCATGTGTTCACCAGGCTGACTGAAAATGAATATTTTTTTGCAATTCACAATCATCTGCAAAGTCCTCATGCATAGAGCTAGAAGAGTGAGGCAGTATGGTTATCCCACATGCAAGTAGGAAGTGAAAGATTGCTGAGGGAGCATAAAATTAAAAACGGTTTGCTAGGCCAAAGTATTTTCAGCATACGGTTAAGTTTTTGAACTTTGACAGGAAGATACCTTCTCGTGAAAACATGTATTGCTTGTCAGTCTGTGACTGCGGCGGTTTGGGAATTTCGAAGACTCTTCAAGAATCTACTTAACGAAATGGATTTTTCCAGCAGTAACTGGATCAACTTGGAACAGACATTATCGAAAGAACATGTTGACAGGACAGTATTTTAGGAAGAAGAAGAAGAGGGCAGTTCGACACCCAACACAACATCCGATTAATCGATCTTTGGTCCTTTCACATCAAAGTTTCCATTCGAAGTGAAAGTACACCAGACAGCATTAGACAGCTCAGTAAACACTTTGATTTTAACATATTTGCCTGCCCACAAACTACTTACCACAGCGCAAGAAGCAAATCACATCGAGAAGGGAGATCCCCTTATGTTCCACGTTCCAAGTGAACTGAACTGAACTGAACTGAACAAAGTCGGGTTTCTTGGTGAGCGCAACTTTCACTGCCTTGTGTTTGTCTCTTTACCAAATTCAAACGAATATTAGGTCTTCGGATCTAGGCACTTCTTACGTACCCTTTGTATCAATAATTCAAATTGTTGTCCCTTTACCACAAATGGCAAGTTTCTGTCGCCTTTTGCCTTCCACCTTCGTCAGCTTGAAGTGCGTTCTAAAGAAACCAAATTGACCATTTCCTTTCTGTCTTTTTACCCAAACATTTTTCTACTTTCGGTTGTCTTTTTATTTCTTTCCTCTTTTTCAGTGTTGAGGGCCCACAATCGAACTTGATTATTCTGGCACCAATAACTGGGGCGTTCGCTGCAGATAAATCTGGTTTATAGACGCATCTTTAGAATTGAGTTTTACATAGTGATGATGATAGGAGGTAGAGGAAGAGGGTAGCAGGTGTCATGTTCTGTAGCAGGTACTGTTACACCAACATACACAATCAACACTGTGTTTGTTGTTTTCTTGTAGTATTCAGGCCACAAAAACCATGGTACAAGTTCTGGGACAGCCTCGTCTCTCGACCTATTACGCATGCGCGTTGCAGAATACGAAACTATGCAAGTACCCATATCTTGAGTGGTCTGTCGTCTGCTACTAGCTACGAGTCGAGTGAGACACACATGTCTACATCTCCCCTTTTTACATGAACGAAAAAAAGTGAAGACTAAAAAGCTTATACTCTAATTATAAAATAAAAACATATATTTCTAATATGTAATGGGTTATGGAAAAGGTGGTTGCAGTTTTGAAAATAAGAAACATTTAATACACATTAACAATACATAGTGGACTCAATATGGGTCAGCTCATATTGGTAGCAAAACAATTACATGGTAAAATAACAAAAATATCAAATACTTAGAACGTAGAGGAATAAGCCTACATGTGGCCTTTATAATACAGTGGGTTCCCTCATGACCGTGATCTAATGGCAGATAATGTTGCTCTTTTGACAGTCAAATGATAGCTCTGGCATGGCGTTGCTCAGTCATACTGTCAAAATCAAAGCTAATTAATTTAGAGAGGTACAAGAATGTAGTATCACACTTGTTCAGTCGGTTTTGAAGTGTAGCTTCTGGGTCTTATGTTGCTTTCTTCTTTTAACACATGATATCTTGACATGCCTTTCAAGAGGGATATGTCCATTGTACTGCTTTGTGTGTGTGATCCAAGATTCATTAGTTATATCTGTACCGCCCCCCTTTTTTGTAATAAAAAGATATGACCTATGAACACTACTAAATAGCTAATTTCCCTATAGCTGATGAAAACTCCCCAGACACGGGCACGGAGTTTTCTGATCGGGCCAAGGTCACAGCTGAGCGCTGAGACCTTCTATTCTAAAGATCGAGTTTTTGTGGTGGCTGGCTGATGCGGCCCGATCGTGTGGTGTATGGAGTGTGCACGCTTTCACATGGTGGCGTTTCAGCCGCTGATGCTGGTTGGTCTCTTGCTGGTTGTAGTGTTGGCTCTGGTTCTGCTGCATGTGGGACATCACGGAGATGAACCCGATTTCTCCGCAGTTGCTGTCCTGCGGGAGTGGCAATGATGTAGGATCTGGGTTCTGCATGTTCACTGATGACTTCAGCTTCTTGCCACGTCCCAAAGTTGTCCTGAACCCGAACTGGCTGGCCTGGGTGGAGAGCAGGTAGGTCTTTGGCTGCTTGGTCGTGATACCGCTTCTGAACAGCTTGGCGTTGGTGGAGCTGCTCTTTGACCTCAGGTCTGCAGTTCTTGGGCCTGCTGGGTGTGTTGCACCTTGCTTTCCTGCCTGCAACGAGCTCCATTGGACTGGGTAGGGTTGGGCTGATTGGGGTTGTGTGAAGGTATAGGAGAGCAAGGTCAGGGTCAGAGTGGGATTGAAATGCTTTGGTCAGGGTGGCTTTGATTGTCTGGATCTGTCGTTCGATGAAGCCGTTGGATTTTGGGTACTTGGGGGATGAGGTGGTGTGGGTGAATGCCCAGTCTTTGGCGAATTTGGCAAAGGCTGTGGAGCTGAATTGGGGGCCATTGTCACTTATCACCTTTGAGGGTATTCCCTGTTCACTGAAGATCTGTTTCAGCGTCCTGATCGTGTTGCTGCTAGATGTGTCTTGCTCAAACTTTCCGACCACAAAGTATTTGCTGTAGTAGTCCGCTACAATTAGAAAGTCCTGTCCTTGTAGTTGGAAGAGGTCGACTCCCAAGACCTCCCATGGGTGACTGGGGACTTCATGAGGCATGAGTGTTTCACGCTGTTGTGCTGGCTGATGCTCCTGGCAGATGGGGCAGTTCCTGACAGTCTTTTCAATGTCTTGATTGATGTTGTTCCAGAAGACAGAGTTTCTGGCTCTCAGTTTCGTCTTCTCCATTCCTTGGTGTGCATAGTGGAGCTGGTTCAGGATGTCTTGCCTCATAGAGCTTGGGATGATGATCTGCTCTCCTTTGAGGATGATGCTGTCTTCAATCGATAGTTCGTCTCGGAATGACCAGTATGGCCTGAGCGCTTCTGGCAGTTCCTGAATTTTCTCTGGCCATCCTTGGGCAATGGTGGTCGTGAGTCGGCTGAGGACTGGGTCAAGCTTGGTCTCCTTGCTGATTCTGGTCAGGCATTCCTCGTTGCATTGGACAAGGTGCACTCTCACATCCAGATCAATAGTTTTGTTGTTGTCTTTGTTTGGCAGTCTGGATAATGTATCGGCCAGGGTGATGCTCTGTCCTGGTCGATATTCAAGGGTGAAGTCGTAGCCTTGTAGTTTCAGCAGCATACGTTGCAGTCTGGGTGGGGCTTTTGTCAGAGGTTTCTGCATGATCATGACCAGGGTTTGTGGTCTGTGATGACGTGGAACTGTCGACCATACAGGTATGTGTGGAAGCGCTGAACACCAAAGACTATGGCTAGTAGTTCCCGTTCGATGCAGGCATACCTGGTCTCGGCGTCTGACAGCGCCTTTGAGGCATATGCAATAGGCTCACCGTCCTGGAGAAGGCTAGCCCCTAGTCCCTTGATGCTGGCATCCACTTGCAGTGTTGGTGCCACCCCAGTGTTGAAGTAGCGCAGTGTAGACCTCTCTGTGACTGTGGCTTTGAGGTTTTCGAAGCATGTTTGGTGATGGGCTTCCCAGATGAATTGGGCTGTGTCTTTCAGCAGAGCCCGGAGTGGGGCTGATTTCTCACTCATGTTGGGGATGAATGGTCCCAGAAAGTTCATGAAGCCCAGGAACATTTGGAGCTCGTTTTTATTCGTTGGAGGCTGCATCTGTTGTAGGTCTTGGACCTTCTTGGGGTCTGGGTGCACTCCACTGGCGTCGTACACCATGCCAAAGAAGGTGATTGAGTCCCTTTTGATGTAGCACTTGTTAGAGTTGAAGACTAGTCCATTCTCAGAGGCAACTTTCATCAGGTTGTGAAGAGTCTGGTCGTGTTCTTCCTCAGTTTTTGCATATACGGCTACATCGTCTGCAATGCCGGTAGCGCCGTCAACCTGGTCCAGGATCTGGTCCATTTTCTTTTGGAAGATGTCCTGTGACACTGAGAGGCCAAATGGGAGGCGAGTGAAGCAGTATCGGCCAAATGGCGACTGGAAGGTTGTCAGTGGCTGGGACTCTGTGTCGAGCTGCACTGACCAGTAACCCGACTTGGCATCCAGTTTGGAGAAGAACCTTGCTCCTTGGAACTTATGTGTCAGCTCCTCTATTGTTGGAACCTTGTGGTGTGGTCTCCTGAGAGCTTTGTTCAGGTGTCGTGGGTCAAGGCATATCCTCAGATCTCCCCCTTTCTTGTGTGAGTAGGCCAGGCTGGAAACCCAGTCAGTAGGGTCGTTTACCTTTCGTATGACCCCACAGGATTCCATGGATTCCAGTTCTTTCTTGATGGCGTCCCTCAGGGCGATAGGGGTTTTCCTGGGGGCATCGATGTGAGGTTGGACCTCTGGTGACGTGAACAGCCTAACGGGGCCGGGGAGCATGCCGATCCTGTCGAATTGGTCCGGGTACATGCTCTTCAGGTCAGGTACTGAGTTAATGGGAGGAGCTTGTGGTGCTGGGCTGTTTTGTGTGTGAGTTGACTTCACACTGCAGTGCATTGTTACGACTTTGAGTTTTTCGCATGATGGAAGCCCTAGGATAGCTGGGCCTGGGACGTCCACGATGTAGAACTTTGTGTCCTCCCATGCTGAATCACCGTATTGACAGGCGATGTTGATGGCCCCATGGCATGGGATCTCTGTGCCGTTGTAGGCCGTCAGTCGAACCCTATGTGCTGCTGCTGTAGTGCTGTGATCGGGGAGCCCATTTTCTTTAAGACGATCTGGGCACATCTTTCAGAAAAGCCGTAGAGGTAGCGTGTTACCTTGTGCGCCAGTGTCTACCTTGAGAACCAGGCTATCTTTGCTTTGTCTTGAGGCTAGCTTGATTTCCAGGGTGGCGTATGCTTCATCTCTTTGCGACTCAACAGATGATACCTGGACGTCGTTGAATGTCTGGTGTTCCCTATCTATGTCTTGTGCCGCTTCCTGGAGCTCATGGACACTCTTCTGCCAGTTTCCTTGCTTACGGTTGCTGGGGTACCTCTGGCTTTGTCCTTTCTTGTAGCGTTCACTGGAGGCTTGCTGGGGAGCTGATCAGCAGACCTTCGACCAGTGGTTGGTCTTACCACAGGCACTGCATGTTGTGCCAAACGCTGGGCATCTCCGAGGCGCATGTTTTCCACCACAATTTCGGCAGGGCACTGGAGCGGTGATGGCATCAATGTTATTCATTGTTGAGCTCTCCATGGACTGCAGCTGCTTGAGGTGAGAGGCCGTGGCCTCGAACTGGCGTCCAAGTTGGAGGGCCTCCTGGAGCGTGAAGCCCTTATCTTTGATAGGAGGGCCTTGCGGAAGTCTGCGTCTGGTGTGCCTGCTATGATCAGCTCAATCAGCCGTTGATCGCTTTCCTCTTGGCTAAAGTCACATGTAGCTGCCTGGTGTCTGGCTCTTGTGATGAAGTTGTCCAGCGTTTCTTCAGGTTGTTGTCTGAATCCCATGAGACGTAGCCGGCTCACACGGAAGTTTTCCGTCGGCACCATCAGTTCTTTGAGTTTGTTCAACACTGTATCTGGCTGCCTCTGTTCTTCTTCTGTGAGGGGGAGGGCATTGTACCGTCGGAGCCCCTCCTCTCCTACTTGGAGGAGAATGTGCGCGACTTGCTCTTCCGGATCGGTGACTTTCTTGGCCGTAAAGTACAGTTTCATTTTCTGTTGGAAAAGTGTGAAGGCCTCCTGGCATTGGGGGCATCCCAGTTCAGCTGTGGGGGGTCTTTGTGGGCCATAGTGCGGGCGCTCTGTTGGCAGCTTGGCGCTGGTGATCTACTCGTTTTTGAGTGAACCAGTCTTTTAGGAAGAAGAAGAAACCGAAGTACTGTTAGAAGAAGACCGTGCTCCGCGCCGAGACACTTTTGACTGCACCAGTCCTCACCACTGTGTGAGATAGTAGCTGAGGGGTCTGCCGACTTACGTCACTGTGTACTGATGCGGGCACGTGGTCAACGATCGTTCATTTCTAATATGCTAATGAAATGAAGTACTTACAGTTACTTGTTATTTGTTTTCCGCTGCCACCATGTCATGTTCTGTAGCAGGTACTGTTACACCAACATACACAATCAACACTGTGTTTGTTGTTTTCTTGTAGTATTTATTCAGGCCACAAAACACATGGTACAAGTTCTGGGACAGCCTCGTCTCTCGACCTATTACGCATGCGCGTTGCAGAATACGAAACTATGCAAGTACCCATATCTTGAGTGGTCTGTCGTCTGCTACTAGCTACGAGTCGAGTGAGACACACATGTCTACAGCAAGGAGGGGGGGGGGGGGGGGGGGGGGGGTCTGAGGGATAGGAGGTAGGGAGGAGTGGAGGGAAAAGGGGGGAGGGGAGGGGGTCTATTCATGGCTCTTTGAGGCCCTTGACACGAATGTGTTCCTTGTGGGAGATTGCTCCAGTTTTTGACCGTTCTGGGCAGGAAGGAAGCAGCTCTATATATTGGGTCCTTGACGTGATCATGTAAAAGTGTCTGTCGTGGCCTCGTCGCCAACAGTCAGGTAGAGGGACCAGTTTTTCTTTTAGGCTGGGACAGTGGACAAGGCCTTGGTGCACTTTATACAGCATAGAAAGTCTTGCTACTCGCCGTTGTTTCTCCAATGAGGGCCAGCCCAATGTAACCAGCATGCTGCTGACAAGTGTTCCTGTGTCTGTGGAGGACAAAGCGTGCAGTTCGTCTTTGAACAGCCTCTATTTTTGCTTTGTTTTTCTCTGTGTGGGGATCCCAGACGGAAGACGCATACTCCAGATGGGGGCGAACGAGTGCTTTGTAGGCTTGTTCTTTGATGGCTGAGGAGCTGATCTTCAGGTTCCGTCAGAGAAATTTTAGTGTTCTGGTGGCCTTTAAAGCACAAATTATTTATGTGTTCATCCCAGCTAATTTCTTTGTTGATGGTCACACAAGGTATGTAGCTGATGTTACGGTGTCAAGGATGTGTCCATGAAGGGAATAGTTGTGGTGAAGTGGGGACCTACTCCTTGTGACACGAAGGATTTGGCACTTTGCAGGACGAAACTCCATACCCCAGCTCCTCTCCCAATACGCTAAGCATTGGAGATGTTCTTGGAGATGTTCTTGGTCTTGGCTATTGGTGATCATCCTGGATACTACGATGTCATCAGAGAACATCCGTGCTTTTGCTAAGAGCTTCTCAGGAGGGTCATTTATGTAGGCTGGGAACAAGCATTTACCTAGCACAGACCCCTGAGGTACACCTGACTTGACACTAATGGAGGAGGAGGCCAATCCACCCACCACTCCTGCCTGCTGCCGATCCCTGAGAAAACTAGATATCCATGCTCCCGTAGTTCCCTGATGCTGTATCTCTAGAGTTTATGCGTAAGCAAAGAGTGATTGACCCAGTGGAATGCCTTTGAAAAGTCCATTATGAGGACATCGGTCTGTCAAGATTTGCAGTCAGCTCTTCGGTGAACTCTTGGAGTTGGGTCTCACACGATCTTCCTTTTCTAAACCCATGTTGGTTTTCACTCATTATCTGGTGGCTCTCAAGCGTTTCATTATTGCACCGACTATAATGTGCTCCAACAGTTTGCACACAATGCTGGTATGGGAAGACTGGCCAGTAACTGGCTGGGTTATACTGTTCTTCCTTCTTGAATATTGGTGCTACATGTGCTGTCCTCCAATCTGATGGTGCTATGCCTGTGGACAGGGATGAGCGGAATAGGATAGTCAGGCCAGGCATGAGCTCCTCTGCCAGTTCTCCAAGTACTCTTGAGCTGATTCCATCCGGTCCACAAGCCTTGTAGGGGTTTAGGTTTCTCAGCATGACACCACGCCGTTTAGCACTGACAGTGATGTTGTCCATGGATGATATCTCAGTATTGGGCATGCACGTCTTGACCAGCATTCATGATCGATAATTACTGATATGCAGAGGGTTCAAAATGAAGTTTACCTGGCAAGTGGGGAGGGGGGGGGAGAATGGGGGAGGTAGCAACCAAGACAGATCCTGCCCTTTACTGTTGCGACAGGGGCAAAGATGTCAGAAGACAGAAAGACTGGGAGAGAGAATATCGATCTGTCTGGACAGGGCTGATGGGTGGCCCGAGTTGGATGCCGATTCCACCACATTTAGCTGCTGCTGTTGGATGCCGATTCAACCACATTTAGCTGCTGCTGTTGGATGCCGATTCAACCACATTTAGCTGCTGCTGTTGGATGCCGATTCAACCACATTTTAGCTGCTGCTGTTGGATGCTGATTCAACCACATTTAGCTGCTGCTGTTGGATGCCGATTCAACCACATTTAGCTGCTGCTGTTGGATGCCGATTCAACCACATTTAGCTGCTGCTGGAGAGAGAGAGAGAGAGCAGGGTCAGTTAGCTGGCTGCAGATCTGTCAGAACCGTCCATGAAACGAGGCTGGCAGATGGAGTTCGGACGTCCCTTTGGTTCGGGGCAAGGGGGAGAAGTCTGGCTGAACTGTACAGTGCTGCTGGCCACATCCTCGCTTTGTTCTGGTTTCAAGTATCATTTCATCATATCATATCATATCATATCAGTGGCATCTTAGGCACTTCCAGCCTTTTGCCTGCTCAGTGTGGATTATTATAGGAGAGAACGTAGAAACACCGATTCTGGCTCATCCGTCTCAACCAGTTTCGACCGGGCGACTCCAGAATCGGTGTTTCTACGTTCTCTACCCTATAAACAAACATACTGTGTAGAATTATCCGTTTTCAATACTAATTTACTAAAGTTTTCAGATTTCAGTTTTTGCTTCAATCCTTTGTAAGAACTTGGGGTGACTTGGGGTAACTTGGGTTAAGAACTTAGAAGTGACTTGAGTGTGTGCATGCGTGGGGTGGGGTGGGGTGGGGGTGAGGGCGGTTAGGGTGGGTGTGCTATCCCGCGCCCCCTCAATCAACTAGGCCAAGTGATCACAGTAGGGTCTTTTGGGCCTAGTTTGCCGCTGAGCTTTGCAGGCCAAACGACCCTACTGTGATCACTTGACCTGCAAAGCGCACCTGCAAAGCTCAGCGGCAAACTAGGTCAAACGACCCTACTGTAAATCACTTGACCTGCAAAGCGCACCTGCAAAGCTCAGCGGCAAACTAGGTCAAACGACCCTACTGTGATCACTTGTCCAGTTGATTGAGGTGCGCGCGGGCCACACACACACACCCACCCACCGACCCCCCACCCCACCCTCACCCACCCACCACACACACGCCAAAGCAAGGCATCCCCACAGTTCTGCTTTAAGACACTTAACACCTTCACCCCAAGTCACCCCAAGTCCTTAGTTAAGTTTTTAATTAAGTCACCCCAAGTTTTTAATTAAGTTCTTAATCAAGTCGCCCCAAGTTTTTAATTAAGTTTTTAATTAAGTTTTTAATTAAGTTCCTTAAGTTTTTACTTAAGTTACATCAAGTTCTTAATAAGTTCTTGATCAAGTCACCTCAAGTTCTTAACTTAAGTCACCTTAAGTTTGTAATTAAGTCATCCTTAGAGAACTATAATATGCCGCTTTTGGCTCACCCGCTCTCAACCGCCTTGGCCGGTCTCGGGCGGGCGAATCCAAAAGCGCATATTATAGTTCTCTACTAAGCATGACTTCAATAACCAAAAAATAACGATTATCCACAACTACTTTTCGGGCTTTAGCCCTAAACCAGTTTTTCGGGTGAAAGTAAGTTAGAATAAAGGTTTTACAGTTCTCTACTAAGCATGACTTTAATAACCAAAAAATAACGACCCTACAAACAGACATACTGTGTAGGATTATCCGCAAACATTCATCAAATGCGTCTCTGTCTTTCATATGAAATAAAACTACAGTCTTTAACTGCTCTCTAAAGTCTTTTAAAACCGAATTATATTTCTGACATAAAATCCACACACTTATCCCAGCATGTCTTCCACTGAAAGCTAGTGTACACACACGCACACATGCACACACACGAGTGCGCTGAAGTGAAACCATACTCCCCCCGCTTGCCGCGCAGGGAATTCAATGACTTTCAAAAGCCTATTGAAATTGAAAGAAACTCTTATCACAGCAATCACACATACTGGGCATGCGTTTCGGGCGGTTGACTCTAATGCCGGCATTTCTACGTTCTCTAGGTGCAGTTATGAATAGCGATCGATTTCTATTGCGTGCAGTTCTGAATAGCGAGTTTTCTATAAGTGGCTGAAAGGATCTTGCTCAGTCATTCCCGCCTTTCATAAAACATATCAAAACATGTTTCTTACCTTCCCCCAATCACAAGACTAGACAGAATCAGCTGATTAGTAACAGTGACGACATTTCCGCCCAACACTTGTGTTGTTAGCAACCTAGCCTAGTGATTTTGTCATTTCTCCTGGTGCTGTGGTGGTGTGAAGACGTGACTGTGTGTGATTTCCAGTCAGGAAAGCGTTGTGACTTTTAAACTTTGCTGATTGATTCCATGTCTCAAGATAGCATTTTTTCAGAAGAAGAGAGGGATTTACTAGGTAGTCCTTCTTCACAAGAATTAGCACAGGAAATTAGAGTTTCAAACGCTGCACATCAAGCTCTGTTGGATTATTCTATTCAAGAAACGTCACTTATTTTCCCAATCATGAGTACTGAACCTACTCAACAACCAATACCCAGTCATCTACTGCATCTACTACATTGCCACCTCCATCTGCTTACAATTGGACTGAGGACGAAAAGCTGTTGTTGCATGAATATTTTGTTTACTTTGGAAAAATGAAAGATGTTGTTACCCAAGCTCAACTGCATGGACCGCAGAAACTGCCAAAAAAACCCAAAAGAAAACTTGAAGCTTTATTCAAAGAAAGGGAAGGTACAATCAAAAGAGCAGGAAAGAATTTTCAACTCCAGCAGAACTTCATGAATACCTTCTTGCAAACAAAGCTGACATGGGAAAAAAAATAACAAGAGAGGTATTTACAGATAGCCTATTTAACGCTGAAAGTGAAGAGAAATCATCAACAGACTGAAAAGAGGGGTCAGAAACATTCGAAGGCAAGATGCACAAACTATCATGTTTCTACATTCAATTTGGGAATTTTTTGAATTTGTGTAAAGATTGGCATGAGACTCGGCAAAAACAGGGGAAATACAGCAACATTGGGGAGACTGGTTGAAGGAAAAAACTGGATATTCTGATGACCACGCTAGAAAACTGCGTGCACTTGCAAGTGTACTTTTTGGATTTAAACAGTTTTTTTTGTGTTGGGCTTCCTTTAAACTTCTTCCTCAGTAGACTGAACGCAATTAAAGTCATGCTGCAGGTTCCAGAATATGCTAACTACTGGAAACAGATCCCACATGTGCCAGCCGACTTGGAGCAGCAACATTCACAGTAGAGCGCCTGTCACAAACCACCCAGCAAGGGGAAATGACATGATTCTAAAAATAACGGTTATGCATAACCGGGCTCTGCTTCAACTTCTTCTTGCTCCACTTGCTTCAATGCTCCTATTCAACGTCCTGCTTCAAAGGCTGCCTATTTAGGCGGCCACAGAGTGACTTTATTCAACTGTCTTGTTTATTAAATCAAGCTTTTGATAAATGCACTTGGTGGCTGCTTTGAATAATCTTCAGTTGGCAGAGAGACTGACAGCCTGCTTGAATTTACGGTGCTCAAGCGCGAACCATAAACCCCTTTCCCATGCAAGCACCTCCCTATCTTGTTGTTGTGCGTGCGATCGTGCTTGTATATATGTTGTTATTGTTATTGTTGTTGTTGTTGTTTTGCTGTTTTACTGATAATAAATAATTATATTCTGAACATTCGTTTCTTATAAATAATCAAAGGCGCACGCACACCTCCCACCCCGCGCATGCACACACTCAAGTCACCCCAAGTCACTTCTAAGTTCTTACTTAAGTCAATCCTCAAGTCATCCTCAAGTCATCCACAAGTTCTTACTTAAGTCATCCTCAAGTCATCCACAAGTTTCTTACTTAAGTCATCCTCAAGTCATCCACAAGTTCTTACTTAAGTCATCCTCAAGTCATCCTCAAGTCATCCACAAGTTCTTACTCAAGTTGTCCTCAAGTCATCCACAAGTTCTTACTCAAGTCATCCTCAAGTAGTCCTCAAGTCATCCTCAAGTCATCCTCAAGTCATCCACAAGTTCTTACTCAAGTTCTTACTCAAGTTACCTCAAGATTGTAATTAAGTCATCCTCTAAGTACAACTAAGTTCTTATTCAAGTTATCTTATAATTGTCAAAAAAAATAACAAGACAATCTATGTTTTTATCTTAAATAGTAAATGTCTAATATAGTAACACACATGCCTCAAAAAACGCGTCATCGTTTGAGGATGTCTTGCTCAGCGTCCTCTGCGCGAAATCGGTCAGCATAGATCTTAATGAAGTTCTTACATCCTAAGCAACCGCATTGATTACAATTCTGGTCTATGGTAATGTCTTTTATAGACTCCATGTCTTTATTTATTGACACCATCATTTTATAATGCGCCATGTTCTATTTTTATCAAAAAAATTTAAATTTAAGTTCTTAAAATATTATTGCATCACAAATGGATCAATATGAACTTTTGTTGTTGGCGGTTTTGGCGTGCTGTTGTGTTCGTCTTTTGTATTTAGTGGTAGAGATTGTTTGGACTTTGGTTCTTGTTGCCATTGTTTATATATTTTATAACTGTAATAACCACCCCCAGCAGCAGCAATGACGCCAAAAATGACAACAGTTTTAAGTTCAATATTCCATGAAGACTTTGGCGCCCTTGAATTAACTTGTTCTTGTTCTGGAGCTGGCATTGAATTAACTGTTGGCGTTGGCGGCGTTATGTTTTCATTATGAGCTATATTCTGTGATTGTAACTGTAATTTTTTTTGTTTGTTCCACTCAGCTAATTTTTTTTCCCGCTGCAATGCGTCCAGGATGAGGGGGCTTTTTACTGGTTATATTCTCCACCTGATTCAATGTTTTCTGATTCAATGTTTCCTGATTCAATGTTTTTCTGATTCAGTGTTTTCTGATTCTGCTGATTTTCTGGCTCGGTCATTTTGAAGGGAAATAAAATCTATATGATTAAAAGTAATTAATCCCATGATTAACGGCGATAACAATGTTCCAAATCTGTAATATAAAATCGCAGCTTAGAGACTCTAATGACTTTGTTAAAACTGGATCTTGCGTTAAATCATACGTAAGATCTTGTTCAGAATCAATGGGGGCAAATCTACTGACTAGTTTAGTGTACAAACTAAGAACCGTTTGCCCCACACTTTTTACCATTCTCGACCCCAGCTGCGCTTCATACCTGTTATGATACTTTATAATGTCTTGTGGCGACATCTGTTGAATCTGTTCTATGCTGAATTCAGTTCCGAGGGAACTGTTTTGTTTTCCCACATGCTGCCAAAGAATACAGCCTCTCCTTTTTAGGCATAATAGCTTGGTTATCAACTTGGTCATTTGTAATCATAAGTTCAAGACAGTGTTGGCCGCTCTGTAGCTGTAGCAGATCATCGGTGTTCATGTTTTTATTAATTATAATTATTTATTTTTTAAAATGAGCACCGAAAAAACTATTGCCAACCTTGTATAACCATTCTGCTGTTATTGGAGGTCTAAGTGTAGGATACACAATGCTTGGTAAAAGCTTGTTAAAAATAAAGCCAGCAGATCTTGGCAAACTAGGCTTTGAGGATTCAGCAAAGCTAATTGCTATCATTGCAGCTTCGTTTGCTACGAAAGATTTTCTAGTCAAGCAAGGAATAATTCCTGACAGTATCAATATGTAAAAATAAAAAATACATTTATAAAAAATGGCTTCACTCGTAATGATGATAGGCGGCGCTGTGGTTAATGCGCTTGCTTTTAGCGGAAGTAATTACGCATTTAGTAAACTGCGGGATGACGGAGAGAGAAAAAGACACAACAAAGCTATGGAGCAACTAGCCACAGCACAAGATCACTATGAAAAGCAAGAATTGAGCAGTTAGATTTTATTAACGACACACTGAAAAACAGGGACATGCAGCTTACACATTTAAAGACGTTGATCAGGCAATAAAAGAATATTATCTTGTAACGGGCGAGCCAATCGAAACATTGCCCCCACCAAAATTCAGCGACTTTTATCAACCATCAGAAAAACAAAAGATGCAAGAAATCGCGTTTATTGTCGTTGGTATGACTGTTGTGTATTTTGTTGCGCATAATATTGCTGAATAAAAAATGAACAAAATCTATTATTCACCAAAAGGATATTGGAAGGGAATAACGGCAATTAAAAAGCTAAGCCAAGCGGCAGGAGTCAGTGAACAAACAGCAAAAGAATGGTTATCTAAACAAGCGATTTGGCAAATTTATTTACCTGCGCCTAGACGAAAACAGAGACCGCACTTTGTCAATACAACTCCAAACGACACCCATCAAATGGACCTTCTATATTTACCCTCTGATACGATTAGACGAAAAAGATTTAAGTACGCACTTACAGTCATTGACATAGCTTCAAGATACAAGATGCAGAACCATTAACACAAAAGAGTGCTTCTGCTGTTGCTGTTGCCATACAACTGATATATCAACGAGGCCCTTTAACTTATCCTCGCATGATTCAAGTCGATGATGGAAAAGAATTTAAAGGTCAAGTGAATCAATTATTGTTAAAACATAGAGTCACCATTAAAAGAGGCATTCCAGGAGTTCACAGATCACAGGCTTTGGTTGAAAACTTTAACAAACAGTTAGCTGAAAGACTTTTCTCCTACCAGTATCACAGAGAGCTTATTGACAATTCTCGCAACACAGAATGGGTTAGAAGGCTGCCCTCAGTTTTGCGCGCAATGAATAATGAAGAATTTAAAGGGCTAAAACCATACAAGCAATCAAAAGAAAAACAATAAATGTTGCTGAAGACCTTCATCCAGCAAACTATTACCGTTTGGTTTGAAAGTAAGGTACCTTTATTTACCGGGGGAAGCAGAAGGGGACACTCGCATCAGGGCAACCGATCCAGTTTGGAGTGTTGATCCATATGAAATAAAAAGAATTGTAAAAATGAATCCGCCGTGTATTATTTACGAGAAACTGGCACAACAAAACAAACCAGCTCCACAAAGATCTTTTGTAAAGGAAGAACTGCAGATAATCCCACCAGACACAGTTCCGCTTTAATTAATTATGCCGTTCTCCAGTGCCCGATTGCATATGAAAACTCTGGATTAACAAATACTCGTTTTGTGTTTGTTCTATCTAATGACTTCTTTGTTACAACAGTTGTGTTGATCTCATGTAGATTAGATCGCAGTTTTACGTTGTCATGATGAAAAGTCTTATTGCCAAACAATGCTTCTTTGTAGTTGTCATGTGATATGCACGACTGCACAACACTGCGGGATATTCCCTTTGCTTTCTTAATGATTTTCTCCTGGCTCGAAATACTGTACATTTTTTACCTTAACCCCACATACTCCTTGATCACCTTTCCAGATAATTCATCCTTCATCTTTCCTAAAACCTTTTTATTAGTAATTGAATGCAAAGGCGAATCTTTAGGGTAATCGGATGTGTCGTACCATCCCGCATGCCCTTTTTAGCTACTTCTAATTCCATGTCTTTATAGATGTCTTCAGTAGGGATATCTATAACAAAACTATCTGTATCTGTGTAAAGTACTCGAGACTCTGGATACAAGGGTTTAAAGTAGTCATAAAGAAATTCTAACATCAAAAGCTTTGATAATTCTAAAACAGTAAACCCAATAAATACAGGTTTGTCCCAATTTGACTTTCTTTTTTTTCATCATTATACCAAAAAGCTGATCATGAAATCTTCTGAAGTCCTGATAATTTGGTTTTGAAGTTAGCTTAATTCCTTCGTTCTCTTTAGTGACCAATCTAACATCTTTGCGCTTGTGCGGATTCTCCATAGTCTTTCCGAAACAGCTGTTGTTCATCAGCTTGAAAAAGTCTTTTTCTGAAGCATCTGTGGATTTAGTTCTGAGATCAGTGTTCTTCATTATGTATGGTTTCATGAACTGTTCTTGATCAAAAGCAATTATACGATGAACAGCTGTCAACTTCAAACCATGTCTTAAATAAAATTGTAGAAGTCTGTAATGACAGACATAATTTTTTTTGCCTCGAAGATTAGGCACAAGTTTAGGCGGCTCTCTTGGATTCATCTTTAGACTTTCTGCGGCTAACGGATAGTCATTATGCAGGTCATGGAGTTCATGAGGATATTCTAAGTCAACTTCTAGAATAAGACCTCTTTTACGATCAGCTGTAAGAGTATGCAGATGTTCTACAAATTCTTGAATGTTTTAATACCACCAGTGTACATTTTAAAGTTGCGTAATGGAAGTGATTGCGCCATAGCCCAACCATACAGATTGTTTGCGTCTAAATACATGAGATAGTTAGACCTTTTACTCGGATCATAGTCGTCCAAGTATTTGTTGTTTGCTTTACAGTAATGGTGCGACGCCATACTAATTCCTCCACGCAATCCGTTTCAATCATCTGAAGCATTGGTAGGTCAGACAACAATCAATCTGTACTCCAGTAAACTTTAAGAAAGCATCCCAACTCATCCCGGGCGCAGAAAATGTAATGCGCGGGATCCAGGCTATAATGTTTCATGCAGGTCTTTCTATAATTTTCAAAGACGTCCGCCAACAAACATACATCAGCCATTAAGTAGGAGTCATGATAGTCTCCCATCGTTTTAACACTTTAACTTCTGCCACGCATCTTGAGCATGCTGTAATCAGAATCGCTGATGTCCTTTCCTCTGAGACTAGAAAAGAACGCGCCTTTAGGAGGAAGTGTATCTTCATCAAACCTTTCCCAACTGTTCATGTACTCATAAGGGTAAACGCCCTTTCTAACAAGTGTTGGGTCAAAATATTCTTCCGTTATTGGGCAGGACTTTAAGGACATAGCCAGCGACTCTAATGAACCCATCATGTGCTGCATAGAGTCATAAAAAGACATGTTATTTAAAGTGAAACACATGTACTTTTCTGATGACTGTGCAATGCATGACACCCTGAAGGAGTCGGTTACTGCTTTCATTATAAGATGAGAGTCATAACCTCGCAAGTTATGAAAGAAGATGGGCAGCTTCCATGTCTTTGGTTCAAACTTTAGTTGAAGATTGCATTTACTGTGTGCTGCTCCTCTGAACCTTCCACTAATGTGATCATGGTCTCTTACTGTCGGATTTGTTGCTTCTTCACTGAGTTCTAAACCACAAATCCAACAATGTGTGGCTGAGTCATACTGTTCTTGGTCTTCAGGCGTCATTATGATTTCAGATAAATTCAGATTATTAGAACAATCATTACGCACTTGCTGCATGCGCTGTAAAAATCTTCTAGCCGCATCTGGTCCTCTATATAATTCTGGTGCTGAATGAGCGCCATCCGACCTAACAATAATGAAGGCAAATGAACAAATCTGATGATTACTCATTAAGACTGTTTTTCGAAGTTTTTGTGGCGCTGGCCCCTCATAAGGAACAATGAGTGATTCGAAGTCTGCGTAAACAACATATGGAGAATTTTGCAGCCGTTTCCAGTTCTTAAAACTAACTTTACTGCCTTCTGGGGGCGTAATTAGTTCTGTATTACAGTCAACTGGGCCGATACAATGTTTCTTATGTTCGCTTGCGGCTTGAGCAGATGGAATTCTTGTTAAACATTTTCTGCAGAATTCTTGTTTATGGTAATGCTTTGAAGTATGAGCCAATAATCTACTCATTGTTCGTATCAATGTGTAATGTGGTAGCCCCGCTGGCGAAAGCATCAGTAGTAAGTCAACATGATTTTTGTCTGGATCGCCAATCGTTGGGCTGTTCTTGGACACTTTAATGGGTAGTAGATTTGTTTCCTCATCCCATGTGTATACATTAACAGTTATTGGTTTGTTTTGTTCTTCAAACTGATCAATGGAATCCACGCTAACGGGAAAAGGATATTCCGCTAAAGTTAAGATCATTGATGTAAGGGTGATAGTTAGACACTCTCTCTGCGTTTTTGCGGACGTAATGCAGCCTTGCAAGAACACACCACATAAAACATTTGTCGTCTGAATTCTTTATGTTTAGAACTGCTTTTTTTGCTACTAATGCTGGAGGTATTGAATGTAAGACCTGCCTACAATCGGTGCATACTTAGCCTGTTTTAATCTGATCTCTAAGACTTCGCCCTCTGACCAACCAGAGCCTCTTATCTTAGCTTCTTCGGCGGCTACATCAAACTGTGTAAGCAGTTCGTCTGCCCAACCGGGTGTTAAGTCATTAGAGGAAAGAATAGTCTGTTGTTTAGTTGAGACCCAGACTTCTAGATTTTCTTCATTTATTGTTATATAGTCGATTAAAACAGCTAACATTACTTTAACTGGTGGGTCTATTGTTAGTTTACCGGAACTTGAGAAATAGCATGCACAACACTTGCCTGTACGTTTGCTGGATTAATGACTTCTAAATCAATATCATTCAGTGCTCTTGACAAACGCTCTTCCTTAAACATTGCTTCAAACAATTCGTCCGGTCCTCATATATTTATCCATGCTGAGTTTCTTTTCTAACTCAAAATATTTATTTAAATTAAAAAAAAATAATTAATCAATATCAACGGTCTTTTTGTGTTTAGACTCATAAACTAAAGTATAAACACCCTTTGGCGTTGTTAATGTGAGCTGTTTAGAACAGAGTTTAATGTTTCGTTTACTTTTTTAAGCATTCCTTTTTTATCTGCTCCGGGTCTGGCTGTTGAGAAAAAGTTGTCCTCGCCTTTCTTTGAAGATCAAACTTTTGTCTTTGTAGTCATCAAAATCGGCCTGTAAACGATTAAATTCTTCATCCGTGATGTTTGAGTCAGCTAGCGCTTTATTTATTATCAGCTTAAAGGAACTAAGTTTAGCTGTTATTAGTTGAACCATAGCTGTGTGCTTTTGGAGTTTAGTTTTATTTTTTTGCTAGCAGCACCTACAGCTAATGAACACAGGCCGAGAGCTAAAGACAAACCGCCTAGAGGTAAAGCTGCGGGTGCGCCTATGCCCGTTGCTAAGAGGCAACACTCGTTCCTGCTGATGCGGCGCTTATAGTTGATGCTCCAGTATTAACATAGGTAAACAGCATTAAAGGCAGCAGAATACCTTCGTTTGGTTTTGCTGTATTTTGAAAGGTCTTGCTCTAGTACTTGCTGCATTTGTGTAATGTTTGTTAATCTGAAAGTTTTTTATGCTAGGGTTTTCTACTATCCCTTCGTTTGGCGACTCTGTAGGTACTCTCGGATAATGCTGAACAGACATGCTTTTTTTAAAATAAAAATAATTTAGTAATGTATATTTTCTAATCTGTTATCTTGAATATTCAGCTGCGCATCATATATTAAAAACAAATACACATTAAGTGGTTTATCGGCTTCTTCTTCTTTATCAATTTGAATGTTTATTATGTCTCTGACAGTTCTCCCGCTTCCATGTAACTTATTATCCTCCGTTGACCTTAGGTCAATCCATAAACCGTATTTCGTTGTTAAATAATGATCAAGTCTAACACTGTGAAGATGCAGATCTTTAGACACAAGGTCAACTGTCGGATTTCTACACCTCCCGCCTCCAAACAGTTTTCTTATTTCATCAAAATGCATGATAAGGTTTAAGCCCGCTAGCGTAGATTTGGTTAGGACTACCCTCAATTGTACATTGCAGTTTTGTTATTTTAGGATTAATAAAATTTTCAGTTTGTCTTTCGAATGGTCCTTCATCTTCACACAGCAATAAAATACCTTTAAGCATCTTGCTGTGGCACTAAAACTGAAATTCCATATAGTGTCTGCCTTGCTTTTAGGATATTTTGAATGATGAATCACTCTTTCGTAATATATTGCTAATTTTGACTGATATTGTTGCTGGATCAGCCTCGCTAAATTAGGGTTGCTAACAACGTCAAACTCTAACGAGATGTCAGAAATGCTGTACTTTGCTTCGGTGTCTGATGATATGATAACACGTTTGTATTCATTAAAAGTTAGTTCATATGACAATCTGTCTTTTAATGCTCCTTGAAAGTATGGAGCATGCGAGCTTAACAACTCAAAATCTAGGGTATGGAAAAGCGATTTCCATACGCATAACTTACAGCTAAAGCCTTTTTGCTGCCTTTAGCACCTGAGCGGTTCGGCGTCTATTCTAAGTTTTAGTGCTTCTTCATTGCCGATTCCTTGAAACGCAAGATCTTCCCTTTCATTCGCGGTTAGCCATAGATCAGAATAGGTTAAAAATATGTCTGCATTGTGTAAAGAAAATATTCTTGCCCCTCAAGTTTTATAGAAATTTTCTTAACGATTGCCCGCCCAGATTCTGTACAACCGTCCTGTTTGGGTCTGTTGTTGAAGCGAGTTCTATTTTGAAAGTAAGACGTGCAGAGCCTGGCACAATCACTTCATCCGCTCCTAGGTCTGGAAATTTAACAGTAAGAATTTGATCCGCATCAATAGTAGATGGATTATTTGGAACAGTAATATTCCGCTTATTTCCCTTCACGCCAAAGGGTTCTTTCAGTCTTCTATGCGGGTCAAGAATCGAGCCATATGTTTGCGACATTTTTTATAAAACAAAATAAAAAGTTAATTATTTAAAAACATGGCAGGAATTGAAGGTGAAGAAGATTATGATGTTTTAGATCCTGGAGACGACATGAGTGATTCCCCTTGGGAGCGGCATCGCTCGGGGCTCTCATTGCATGATGAATTAGCAGAAATCGGGAGTACATTACCAACAAGTCGGTATAAATTAACAGAAAGTAAGGTCAGATCATTATACCAAAGTTTAGGACAAGAACTTCCCGAAACTATATACCCTGATGATTTTGAAGTAAAAGATGACCATTTGTATGTGAAAAACGACCAAGGACAACTTGTTCAGCTTACAACTAAACGAGACCCATCAAAGTTTGTAGGCATGAATACAATTAGACAAAGGCTCAGTGTGAGCGATCGAAGTCGCCTTGGCATTGTTAAACCAAAATTAAGGGGGGAGGCAGTTGCTAAACTTCAAAACACGCTACAAGAACTCCCAACAGATAACCAAATACAAAACATGGAACTTCAAGATTTAAGTCAAACAGCGGACAAAGTAATGCAAGCAGAAACCAGTTTTTCCGAAGAAACAGCGTTAAAAACAATTAATGATTCCCCGCTACCCATGCGAGAAATAGCGGCCCTTGATCATGCTTTGAGAAGCATCAGAGGCGAATTAACAAACAATTTAGCAAAACTAGGTGAACTAGATGAGCATATAAAAAGAGAAAAAGAAAAACTCGTTGAGGCTGATGACGCCAACTTAGGGCATGATATTAAAGAAAGAATAACCCAAAGACTAAAAGATCTTGAACAAGAGAGATCAGCAAGACTAGAAGCGTTGTCTACTAACCGAGAAGACTTACGAACTCAAGTGAGCAGAATAAGAGAAACTATCCAAAGAATTTTATATGAAGACACAACGCTAGCAGAAAGAATACGAACACTGTTTAGAGAGCAAGGAGTCACATTAGTAAGCGTTATAACAGCCTTAGGATTTGCAATAAGTACACTGGTGATGGCTATTACAGGCGGTGGTGGTCCCGGGTCAGTGCCTCCACCGCCATCGCCCCCATCACCACCTGATAAATCATGGGTAAAAAAACAGCTTGATCATCTTGCGGATTTATTAAAAAAATTAGCTGGTAAAGCTATAGACTCTTTACCAGGTATATTAGGGGGTGTTGTTAGCTGGCTTTTGTCTACTGCAAGCAAAGTAGTTGGCTTTATGGCTGAGCACTTATGGCATTAGTTCTCTTAATAGTTGGGTTACTCTTTAGTAAAATAAAGAAGGAGTAATCCTAGGCCAGTTAATCCAAAAACAAGCGCTGTCTTTTCGTATTCATGGTCATTATTTTTTTTGACTTCTTCAACGGCCTTCGGGCTTTGGGCCTTGGGGGTTGGATGACTTATTCTTGGGTGTTTGTTTACTGCTTGCAATATTACTGGCTCAGAATTTATTTCGTTTTTCCCGACTTTCTGTTCATTGCCTGCCACAAGGATTTCATTATTGTAGTTTATTATTGTTCCTACCTGGAGCCTGAGGTCAGAAGGCAGCATGTAATAAACCAGTGCCAACAGCAAAGTCTACTTTCGATCTTGCGTATTGTAAAACATTTTGGTACCTTTTAATACTTGAAGGTAAATCAACTGTAGAATTAATGGCGTCCTCTAAATTTGCTAAGTATTGTTTTTGTGCGTCAAAGCCAGTAGAAGGATCAGTTATGCTCGATCTCGTTTGTGCTTGCGAACCTAGCAAACACCAAACGTAAGTACGAATGGAGTCGTTTATTCGTTCTATTTCTGCTTTAGTTAGGCCCTTAGAAGTGTCTAAGATAAATGTTGTCCATGCTGTTTTATGCTCTTGCTCTATGGACCCGAGGTGAACAGTTGTGCCTGAAGAGAAAGATGTGTAAGGAGGATGCCAGTCATAGTTATACTTTCTGTGCACGCCCCAAAAATAAGGGGTGCCTAGACCATGATTAAGGTCCAACTTTTGTCTAAAGTCTGTCTTGATGTTAATATTGAATTCGTTACAGATCCTTTCAAAAGCCTTCATGTCTATTCTGTTGCTGAATGGATTAAACGGTTTGTCATTTGGCAATGGCGCTTGCAGTTCAGTCAAAATACGTCTGAAGGTGTAATAAAAATGAAATCTTACACTGACCTCACCAAAGGATCAGGATGATTTAAATGATCAGCATACGACACTCCACACCCAGTTGATGCGCAAAACACAGCAAAGTTTAACTGGTTCTGATAAAACTGCATCGGATGACTAAACCACACTTTTGCGATGTAGTCTTTTTTAATAGGGGGGTTAAGATATTTGTCCAATGGAGTACTCACCTTTTTATGAAAAGTGTCAGTCTGGGTCACAGAAATGTCAAGAGTATCAGTTGCTATATTTTTAAGATTGTAGTGCGGCCCAACAGAATATTTTGCATCTTTAGTATATTTAAACGCGCTCATTTTTAATTTGTTTTAAAAAATGTTTGTAACAATAACAACTCAAGACAGCCCTTCGTTTTTAGAACATGCTATTGATAACAATTGCGGAACCAGAATGGTTGCACTTCATGAAATATTTTACAAAGTTGTATGGTTTAATATAAGTGAATCAAAGAAGAATAATAAGATTAGAAAATATGGCGGGGAAGAAACTTAATTAGCCGGTTAACAATACCTGATGGTTATTACGGGTTTTGTTCACTAAAAGAAGCATTGAGTAACTTTGACATTACTCTCAAACTTAACAATGCAAATCTAAAAACAATATTAACATTCAAACCTGAAGAAGCAAATTACTATTTTGATAACGAGCTAGCTAAAATGTTAGGCTTTGCAACTGACAGTCAGGACGCTCAAAGATTTATTGTTAAACCAGACAAAACTACTTATGAGGGAGAAAATCCGCTCGATCTTGCATTACATTCATTACTCTATGTTTATTTAGATGAGCTAAGCACTGATGAAAACTTATATGATGGAAGGCCCTCAACTTTTAAGAGCTCTTCCGTCAGGAAAGCTGCATATTGCGATTATGAAATTATACATTCCCTAATTTACAGTTTAAAAGATTAGTTTGTGGGAAGGTCGGATCATTTAATAATAGAAATTGCAGACAAAACAGGGAAAGTCGTGAAATGTGATAACCTGCACATTGTTTTGGAAATAAAATAATAAGCTGTACTAAAAATGTCGCGTGGGCCAGAAGAACCAGGAGTTACATTAGCGCCTGTGAGGTGTATAACTTTAGAATTAAAAAACCTTGCAGACGTTGCGGACTTTGAACAGAACGGTGAGATAGGCGCTTTGTATGGTTTTGAGTACACTAAAGATGGTGATTATAAACGCAAAGAGGTTGGCGACAGCAAAAGGTTTCCTAAACTAGAACAACTATGCAATGTAGAAGCAAATAATGTTGGCCAGTATGAATATAAAATAGTTCGAAAACCTGACCTCAAATGGCACTTAGAACCATATTTAGAATGGGAAATAAAATTTGAATTCATAAGCCCATTTACATTTTTTAGCCGCCAAAAAAGTTTCAGAAAAGCATTCAACTCTGGCCCTTTACATGTAAGTCTTATGCCAGACAACAATAGCCGGAAAGAAATTGAAATAACGCCGTATGGGAAAAAACAGTACATCCTCCACAGAAGAAAACGGTTTTAAAGGAAGCTCTACAAAATTACAGTTCTTTCCAAGCAGAAAATAGAACAGTTCCAAATTTTAATTCCAAGATGGAAGAATT
>CM031621.1:56122819-56135062 GCA_018398815.1 Conus ventricosus
TCCATCTGCAGCACTGCTTCAGTCAGGCGGAGATTGACGTTCTGACTTGTCTACACTAGCTAATCATAGCGCACGTCTCTGATTTTTCACTTGTTACCTAGCTATCAAGCCAGGTCTCTGTTCTCACTTGTTACCTAGCTATCAAGCCAGTCTCTGTTCTCACTTGTTACCTATCTATCAAGCATCTCTGTTTTCTTGTACTAGCTATCAAGCCGTCTCTGTTCTCACTTGTTACCTCTATCAAGCCAGGTCTCTAAGCCAGGTCTCTGTTCTCACTTGTTGCCTAGCTATCAACAAGACAGGTCTCTGTTCTCACTTGTTACCTGTCTATCAAGCCAGGTCTCTGTTCTCACTTGTTACCTAGCTATCAAGCCAGTCTCTGTTCTCACTTGTTACCTATCTATCAAGCCAGGTCTTGTTCTCACTTGTTACCTAGCTCTATCAAGCCAGTCTCTGTTCTCACTTGTTACCTATCTATCAAGCCAGGTCTCTGTTTTCACTTGTTACCTAGCTATCAAGCCAGTCTCTGTTCTCACTTGTTACCTATCTATCAAGCCAGGTCTCTAAGCCAGGTCTCTGTTCTCACTTGTTACCTAGCTATCAAGACAGGTCTCTGTTCTCACTTGTTACCTGTCTATCAAGCCAGGTCTCTGTTCTCACTTGTTACCTAGCTATCAAGCCAGTCTCTGTTCTCACTTGTTACCTATCTATCAAGCCAGGTCTCTGTTCTCACTTGTTACCTAGCTATCAAGCCAGTCTCTGTTCTCACTTGTTACCTATCTATCAAGCCAGTCTCTGTTCTCATTTGTTACCAAGCTATCAAGCCAGTCTCTGTTCTCACTTGTTACTATCTATCAAGCCAGTCTCTGTTCTCACTTGTTACCTATCTTTCTATCTATATTTAATTCCCATCTGTTGTCACCGTTCTAACAAATTATAGGACAACCCTCAGTTTACTTGAATTTCAAAACATTCTCAACATTCATATGCCATGTGGCCTCATTCAGAATGGCCAATGTTTCCATGATTTTGAATGCATGATGACACAGTGTTGTAGATCACTCAGAAATGGGAGTACACAATGAAACTCAAAATCATGCATATAACGTGGCGGTTTCAGCCCCAGCTCTCATGGTGACCTCAGTTCCCATTTCTTCTCCACGTCAGTGCCCTTGGTTTGTTGCTGTCAGTCACTGTATCAGCTTAAGTCTTGAGGACTGGTGCTGAATGGATATGGTGGCGCCCTCTCCACAGTGACACTCACTCACACTGGTTCTGTGACTAAGAAAGTTTCAACAGCAGGGGGTTTAGTACTGGTGTCCAGCTTACGGTGGATCACACCAGGAACCACTGAATACCACCAACTGACTGTTGCTGTGCAGTGTCTTCTCAGGTCAGCTGTCTCATGACCACTTGACACGGGCTGCTTCCACTCCAGTGGACTGTCCGATGCAAGGCCTAGGCCAGACAAGCCAGGTTATGGCTGTGGACCAGGAGTGGACTGTCCGACACAAGGCCTAGGCCAGACAAGCCTGGTTGTGGCTGTGGACCAGGAGTGGACTGTCCGACACAAGGCCTAGGCCAGACAAGCCTGGTTGTGGCTGTGGACCAGGAGTGGACTGTCCGACACAAGGCCTAGGCCAGACAAGCCTGGTTGTGGCTGTGGACCAGGAGTGGACTGTCCGACACAAGGCCTAGGCCAGACAAGCCTGGTTGTGGCTGTGGACCAGGAGTGGACTGTCCGACACAAGGCCTAGGCCAGACAAGCCTGGTTGTGGCTGTGGACTGTCCGACACAAGGCCTAGGCCAGACAGCCAGGTTGTGGCTGTGGACAGGAGTGGAATGCGCAGCAAGAGGTAATGTCACTGAAGTAGGCACAGAAGATGGGACACCAGAAAACAAAACAAACAACACCATACCATAATTATTATTTTCCACAGCATCATCACATATGATAATCGGCTGTGGAAACATGCTGTTTGAACAAACTTTCATCAACCCAATCAGACTTGCAAGACTTGGACATTTTTCTTGCCACAAGCTACACAATGGTGGTCACTGTCCTACTGACGAACACAAATGTTCAACGAAAAACAGATTGGCTTCAGGTCCACTATAATTTTGAAAAACAAACTTCCACTGCCTTGATAAGGATATCATTAAAAAAAACAACAACAAACAAACAAACAAACACAAAAAGATGAGAAAAAACACTGGAAAGAGAGTATATTGTCTTACCTGTTCGAACCATCTGGGATGATTTTTTCTTCATCCAGCCCTCTGGATGATTTTTTCATCATCACACCCCTCTGGGATGACTTTTTCATCATCTGTTTGACTTTTGGCCATGGCGTTCTCTTATATTCACAGAATGAAGCTGGGCATTCAACTTTTCATATCCTGTAGCAGGACACACACACACACACACACACACACACACACACACACACACACACACACACATAATTAGATATATTTCAAAATACACAAATGAGTAAAACATTTTCAGCTTCTTAAAAACATGGAGTCACTATGAGGGTGCTACTCTAATTGAAAAATATTAAGTTGCTTCTATTCTGACAGTCAATGTACATTCCCATGGTCCCATTCCTCTTCCTCAACCTCAAAGTCTCCAATTTGACTTTCAGTCAACAGTGAAATTAGTCAAAGCCATCACCAGAATGTTACTGAAGCAGTTCTGCAGTGACTGGATGCTACAATCCACATCAATCATATACCACTGCAGTGACTGGATGCTACAATCCACATCAATCATATACACACTGCAGTGACTGGATGCTACAATCCACATCAATCTATACACACTGCAGTGACTGGATGCTACAATCAACATCAATATATACACATGCAGTGACTGGATGCTACACTCCACATCAATCATATACACACTGCAGTGACTGGATGCTACAATCACATCAATCATATACACACTGCAGTGACAGGATGCTACAATCCACATCAATCATATACACACTGCAGTGACAGGATGCTACAATCCACATCAATCATATACACACTGCAGTGACAGGATGCTACAATCCACATCAATCATATACACACTGCAGTGACAGGATGCTACAATCCATATCAATCATATACACACTGCAGTGACAGGATGATCCACATCAATCATATACACACTGCAGTGACTGGATGCTACAATCCACATCAATCACATACACACTGCAGTGACTGGATGCTACAATCCAATCAATCATACACACTGGAGTGACAGGATGCTACAATCCACATCAATCACATACACACTGCAGTGACTGGATGCTACAATCCACATCAATCATATACACACTGCAGTGACACATGGATGCTACAATCCACATCAATCATATACACACTGCAGTGGACAGGATGCTACAATCCACATCAATCATATACACACTGCGTGACAGGATGCTACAATCCACATCAATCATATACACACTGCAGTGACAGGATGCTACAATCCCAATCAATCACATACACACTGCAGTGACAGGATGCTACAATCCACATCAATCATGTACACACTGCAGTGACAGGATGCTACAATCCATATCAATCATATACACACTGCAGTGACAGGATGCTACAATCCATATCAATCATATACACACTGCAGCGACAGGATGTACATCCATATCAATCATATACACACTGCAGCGACAGGATGCTACAATCCACATCAATCATATACACACTGCAGTGACAGGATGCTACAATCCACATTAATCATATACACACTGTAGTGACGGATGCTACATTATCCACATCAATCATATACACACTGCAGTGACAGGATGCTACAATCCACATCAATCAAACACACTGGACTGATTAGTCGACATTTAGATTCATGACCTTTTTCCTTGGCCACAGTCTTTCTTTTTCTGACTACTTTTTTTGTCAGACAAGTCGACATCAGATATGCCAACATTCACAGAAGTTGACATCATTTCCCCCTCCTGACATCCACATCAGTCACATCCATATAATGTAGATCTAACTACAGTATTTCTGATCTCAAGTTCACACACTAACAGGTTGTGAAGATCCGATTTGATTTTTTTAAAATCAGAACTCAAGTTACGGGATAAATATTTCCTTTCACTTCAAATCGTGCCCCTTTTTTTCTTACCTGACTCATGTTAGGGTGGGGACTGTGGAGGTTACAGATGGTAAGATGGTATGCATGGTTGCACATGGTGGAAGGAGGAGGCTTGGGGGGTGGAGGGGTGGGGAAGAAAGTTTATGGTATGTCTGTTTGTCTGTTGAGTATCTAGTGTTTTTACTGAAATTTGCTTTTTTTTTTTTTTTTACTTCTTTTTCATTGTTATGGTTATCATTATTACAATTCCTATATTATTAGTTTCCTAGCATTTTCATACCAGACAGGATTATTTTATCACAATTGTTTTTATAATCACCATTATCATTATCTTTATCATTATTTTGTTGTTGTTGTTTAACTGATCAATAGCAACAATGTCAACTTCTAACATTTATCATGCAAGCGCGCATGTGCGCGCGACGCATGCGCACACACACACACACACCACACAACACACACACACACCAACACACGCGCGCGCTGCGCGCTCGTATGTGCATGTTCGTGCACACACGCATGTGCGCACACACATGTACACATACATACATGAGCATGTTCATGTACACATATGAATACTCACACATGCATGTATGCCCATATACACAGGCATACAAAGATTCAAAAGATTCAAAGATTTTAATCCTGCGACCCTTTTGGGGCATGGAGGACTTGCAGTGTAAATGAAACAAATCAAACATTCAAAATTTGTCCTATAAATATTATAATTTACGCATGAATATAATGTTACACAACTTACAAGTTTTAGAAAACTTCGCAAAGTTTAGCAACAACTTCTTTACACACGAGCAAACGACAATAGTGAAATACAGACTTTATTCTTGGTATAAACTGATTTCTAATGTTGTTATATTTGATATATTTCATTACCAAAATGAAATTCATCACCAAGGTCATTCTGGTTGCAGTCCAACATACATACACATATATACGTCACAGAATCAAGATTTTTTCCAGACACATGTCCCATGGCAGCTAAAATGAAGGGACAACAAAAGAGGACACATGTCCCATGGCAGCTAAAAATGAAGGGAAACAAACCAGGACACATGTCCCACGAGCTAAAACTGAAGGGACAACAGAAGAGGACACATGTCCCACAGCAGTAAAACTGAAGGGACAAAGAAGAGGACACATGTCCCACGGCAGCTAAACTGAGGGAAAACAAAAGAGGACATATTGTCCACGGCAGCTAAAACTGAAGGGACAACGAAGAGGACCATGTCCATGGCAGCTAAACTGAAGGGACAACAAAGAGGACACATGTCCACGCAGCTAAAACTGAAGGGACACAAAAGAGGACATGTCCCATGGCAGCTAAACTTGAAGGGACAACAAAATGAGGGACCATGTCCCACGGCAGCTAAAATGAAGGGACAACAACCAGGACACATGTCCACGGCAGCTAAACTGAGGGACAACAAACCAGGACACATGTCCCATGGCAGCTAAAATGAAGGGACAACAGAAAGAGGACACATGGGTAACCTTTACATCATTAACTCAGAACTGTCATGAATTTTTACATAATCATTCACAGATCAAATATTTCTTAATATACCTTGATCTTTTTTAAACAATCATCATCAAACACGAAGAATTTGCTCTGGTTTTACTTTTCATCTTGTGAATACTCTTGTGTGTAGACAATCAGCATGCGCATGCATACATGTGTGTGTGTGTGTCGTGTGTGTGTGTGTGTGTTGTGTGTGTGTGTGTGTGTGTGTGAGTGTGTGCGTGCTTGTGTGTGTGTGTGTGTGTTGTGTGTGTGTGTGTGTGTGGTGTGTGTGTGTGTGACTGTGTGTGTGTGTATGTGTGAGAGCGTGCTGTACAGTGTGCGTGCATGCCTGTGTGTTTGTGTTCTGTGTGTGCACATCACACTACATAAAGTAATTTGTTGAGGTTTCAGGTATTTGTTTCAATCCAACTTGAAATGTGTCGGTATCAATTTGCGTGCGTGCGTGTGTGTGTGTGTGCGTGTATGGTGGATGTGTGTGTGTGTTGTGTGTGTGTGTGTGTGTGTGTGTGTGTGTGTGTGTGTGTGTGTGTGACACACCACACAGACTGGAAGGCAGGTAGACAGACAGACAGACAAGCACGACGACTGACAGACTGGCAGAGGTATGAGCCTCGCATATATGTAACGGAGATTTATTGCATCTTTTCTAATAGGTCCAATTTGATATCTCATTTTTGTTTTGTTTTCTTCCTTTTTTTGTGTGTGATCTTGTTCAAGTCTTTTGACCAGTTGTGATTTTCCAGTTTCGTGGAATTTTCTCACCACCAACGCATTGTGCACATAAGCGCATCGAACATGCGTGCTGACATTTGCAGTGAAGCGTGGAAACTTTGCTCTCAAGTCTGGTGATGAATCTTATCACTGGTTTGGATTCAAATCAGTCCAAAGTTAATCATTCATGTCTCTGAGTCTGAATGAACGGCAAGGACAGCAGCACCATTGTTGACTTAGCTGTTACCATATGATCAAAGGCAAGAAAGAGGACCGACAACCCCCACCCCCCCACCCCACCCCACTTCGCACGGCAGCAATGGTGCATGACTGCATGGCACAAGACATTGGTGTGCGATGTACCGCTTGAAATTTTATTCCAAAAAATATTGCAGGCATGCCAGCAAATTCTGAAGCCCTGTGTATGAAATATGTGCACATGCATGCCTGCAGGCTTATGCTCACCAAGCCACCGATCACACCCACATACACACACACACACACACACACACACAACACCACAGAGGCACACATGCACCGGCCACAGACGCTGGCCATGCTTCACCCACTATGCACACACACAACACACACACACAACACACCCCACACACACACACACACACACACACTTAAACGCACAAACCCCACACACAATACCATACGCACACACACAAACTCACACGCACACTGGCACACACACACCAGGCCCCTGCCACCCATCCATGCACACACACACACACACACACACACACACACACACACCACAACACTGCACACAACACTGCACACACACAACATAACACACAACCCACTGCACACACAACACACACACACACACACACACACACACACACACACACAACACACACTGCACACACACACACACACATTCGGGATACTGCAAGTCTGACCCGCCAAATAATATAGCACGTTTTACACAATGAACGCTTCACTTCATACTGGAAAGTAAACAAACGCGCCCCTGTGTTTCAAGAATAACTGATGATAAAAATAGTACAATACTGGCTTAATAAAAAAAATAAAAAAAAAAATCATACTTCATTGGTAATATCGATCAATATTTATCGTGAAAACCCTTCCTATACTTATGGTTCTTAATTACATACTTGATATTCCCTTGAAATCTTTCAAATTTTATTCTGCATTTATTCTCAGTCCTTACTGTATGCTTTACCTTCATTTGATTACAAGAGAAAAAAAAAAATTATCATTGAAAATCAAATGATTCACTTTTTAAATCTAAAGGGGACCAATATTGCCTTTTGTTGGTTTCTTCACATTTACATATTGGATTATATTCAAATGACTGTGCTAATACAGCTGCAAAAAAAAGGTGCAAGACAAGACAGGGAATCTATAGAAATAAACATTCCATCATCCATTACAGAGGGGTATCATTTACTGGAGCAAGCATCGTTGAACAAAGTTTCATAATCTCTCCATATCAAGGAGAAATTATCCAGTATCTTAATGAATTCTATGATTGGCAAACAAAATAGCTGTGAATTATGTTCAGCGTTTTCAAATTTAGGCAATTACTTTACTGTCTTTTGGATAAAGCTTAATTAATGCCCTCAAAACTTAAATTCAGCTAGATGTTAAATGTTTGTGCGGTGAACAAATTTCAAACCAGTCAATTCTGTGTGAATGCCAGAGAATTGAGACCTACTTTACCAGCTATTTCTGGAAGTTCTCTTAAAGTTAATCCTTGAGAACTTTACTTTGTTGTTTGATTTTGGAAACTGTTTAAAATGCGGTCCTATGGGACATTTGTTATAGTTTGTGTTATGATTCACAATAGTTATTTAACCTTGGTTTTCCTGTACACTTTCATTGTATTGTAAAGATTGTAAAGATGGGTTGTTGTTTTTCTCATAATTTCAAGATAACCCACCGACCCACCCCCTCTTCATGCTCCCCCTCATCACACCCTTTCTCTTCATCTAATTTCCCTTAATGTGGAAAGTCATTAAATTGAAGACAACAACATTTACAGTAAACACATGCATGCGCGCGCACACACACACACACACACACACACACACACACACACACACACACACACATTTTGACAGCTTATACACAGTGTTCACAAGCTGAAAAGTATAATCAAAGCATGAGCTTGCTGTTAATGACTGGTTAAAACTGCATGCACGCTCCAAGGAACTGACTTCCGTGCATCCATGCCTTTGCTTTTTGTCCCCTCACTTTTAGCTTCCAGGGCACACATGTCCCATGGTGATGAAAAAAAACACATGCAGCTCTGATCATTACAACTTCCATGCTTCAGAGATCTATGGAAATTACTGAGTAGAACCAGAGCTACTGAGTCATTACTAACTACACATATACTCACAGCAAAATGGTGTGCAGCAAGGAGCATGGGGATGTAGCACTGAACACTGACACATCATAGCACATGCTGACACTGACTGGGAGTTGAGCTGTAAATCTGCCAATCAGTGGTCAGTTTAAGTCCTGAAGAGGTGAGATCAATGTCCAGTTGGCCTTGGACTCTTATGGTCACTGTGTTCCAAACTGGAGTCTGTAGTTTTGGTGGCAGGATGTCTGGTTGCTGGCAGAAGTCTTAAGCTGCCACTCAATCTACAGACTTCAGTCTGGAACATAATGACCTTAAGAGCCTCAGTAGGTTTGGTTCTACTCACTCGACTCTCCCCTTCCCTTACTATTCTTCCACTTGGTCTACCACAATTATAGCATTAAAACCTATCTTTTGATCAGAATCTAGCCGTTGGAGGCTCCCCTACACTATAACATGATACCTCAGCAATGCATAAAATGTATTTTTTACACAGTTAGCTGTAAGCACTTCAGCAACACATTCTGCTGTATGGTTCCAACACTCACTGTGAGATAAAGTTCTGACATGTGCATGAAGAGAGACACAGACAGAGTGAAAAAAAGAGAGAGAGATGAGACAGGTAAACACATGACACATTGAAGTCCTGATAAGTTACAATAATGTTACATTAAACAGTCTACAGACCTCCTGTGACATGTCAACATTGACATTCGTGGTCAAAGGGAAGCAACCTCACATATTAGTTCCCAGAGTTGGCAACCAGACACAGGGGTGTTATTTCCCTTCAGCAAGTGACCCCGTTTGTTTTTCAACTTTGGGATTGGGTCTAGTTAGGGCTCTTCGTTCTAGCCTTTAGTCGTTTATTATTGGTTTGTTAGAGATATTGATAGTAACAACAAATAACAGAGTAGTGTATAGTCATTTATTATTGGTTTGTTAGAGATATTGATAGTAACAACAAATAACAGAGTAGCGTATAGTCGTTTATTATTGGTTTGTTAGAGATATTGATAGTAACAACAAATAACAGAGTAGTGTAGGGCTGTGAGTAAAGAGTAAGTACAGTATATTTCAAACCTAAAAAGAAGCTACCGCTCTGGATGAGAGTTGCTAGCGACTGGCTCCTTCAAGAAAATTACATAACCAATGCCAGCCGGGTCTCCTGAAGTTTGGCGTGAGTCAGAAGGCTCCTGACCCCCCTCAGATCAAGACGCACCATCATATTCCAGTCTGTCTATTGCCTCCAGGTTGGTGTTGAAATGACTTTTATTTTGGGTTAAGATGTGTTGAATAGTTTAGGGGTTTGTTTTGGAACCAGCCAATGTTGAGGAAAATAGTGCCAGAATGATCATGGTTGAGAGCGTTCCCAGCCTAGAAATTCTCCCGGACACGATGTTTTCTTTTGTGTGGTAATTTTTTATTGACTTTTTTTTTGTGTACATTTGTCCTTGTCAAAATAAATTTGAGCCTACTAAGAAGCTGGATTTGTTTATGTTTGTGTTGCCTTGGGTGAGGCTACACAGTTTTCCTTGGTTTGGGGCTCTGACATGTGTGGTGGAAACAGACATTCAAACTGGGCCAGGCTAAGGATAATCCCTGGGAAAATTGCCATGATAACGCTTTAAGATGGACCAAATGATCTTTCTCTTTGTTGGGCTGTAGAGAAGTTTGGGTGCAACTTGTTGGTTGCAAGGTCTCGTGAGAGGGCCAGATTACCTCCCCTCCACTATCAGTCTACTGACTAATCTAAAAGAATTATTTGCCTGATATTCTGTGGGTTTCTTTGTTTTTGTTTTTGTTTTGTTTTGTTTCCTTTAGGTTTGGTTTTGAATGGGTTATTCTATTTCTCTTCTTCTGTGAGTTTATTTTTCCTCTTCCTTTTATTATTTTTTTATAATGGGGTACTGTATGAGAGAAAGTGTGTGTAGATTGTTAGAGAAAGTGTGTGTATATTGTTAGATGAAAACATTTGATCTCGGTTTTGCCTTGCTTGCTCACTGGGATTTGTGGTGGGGGTTGTTATGTTTATTCCTACTGTGTTTCTTTTCCATCTTTTCTCCAAGGAGCTAGATCAGTCCTAGTTATGGGATTAGGAGACTGAGATTAGGTGACCCCTTCCTTTCATATTTTCTCTCAACTTGGTGAAAACCTTGAAATGGGGTAAAGCCTGTTTGGAGTTGATGAGGATGCATGGTTCTTGAGGTCCTTACCTAAATGTGTGTTGGACACTGCCAAATAATAGGGCAAGTCCATGCAAGAGAAGAAGTTCACAGTTGGACTGTTGTGGTCTTTAAACTGTAAGAGTTGAGGCGTCACAGTCTGTGGTGGGAAGAGATAAAGCCTCTAAAGGATAGGCACGCCAATGCTTCTTAAAAGGAAGTTGGCTGTGTTTATAGTGTTATGTATGTCTATTATTTTATACCAATATTTCTTTACGTAAGGTGAGAAATAACCAGGTATAAGCGGCTAGTGCAGTGATGTGAAAACCAGTAGTGTGGTTTGAATTCAGATCAACCTACAGCCTCAAGAAGTTCCTAGCCCTTTATGACATCAATTTGTAAATAAACCAATTTCGTTTCTTCTTGTCACTTTTATTCTTTAAGGGTATTTCCTATTATGTGTTTTGTTCATGTGTGTGTCACTTACGTTATTATTTTGATGAATGTTGTCATGATCCTAATACTACTATTAGAAAGCTAAGAATGTTTTTTTTTTTTTTTTTTTTTTTTGTCTTTTGTTTCAGATAACTCGATGGGTTTTTTTTTTTTTTTAGGCAGGGGATCTTCTGAGGGGAATATTTGAAATGAATTGGGCAAACATCATATTCAACTCGCCCATTTAGTTAGGGACTTCGGGTTTCTTATCATTGTATGTCATCACCTATGCCCCAACAACAGCATTTGGGCAATAAAAGAACTGGAATCTGAAATACTCCCATGTTGTCATTTGAACGAGAGATGTATAAGGGGTGTAGCCACAAGCATTGAGACAGAGAGAAAGTGACCCCCCCCCCCCATTCCCCCTCTCCCCCCCCCCCCCCCCCCCCCCACCCTCCGAGAGAAAGTGACCCCCCCTCCCCCGCACTCTTTAAAACTCCTTTCACGGCTCCCACTGGTTTGGGGGAGAGAAAAAAAAGCTCACCAGATTTTTTTTCAAGACCTTTTTTCAGACCCTCACAATCATTTTCCAAAACTGCTTAATGCAAGCACCTGTCTGTCAAATACATACATGAAGCCACAAAAATAAAGCATGTCCATGAGCACACGCACACACACACACACACCACTTACAAAAAAAATGCACACACACACACACACACACACACACACACACACACACACACACACAACATACACATGGGAAAAAAGTGTCAACCAAGTTATGTACAAATTTACATGGGCACCATAAAAGCCCACCACAGAATCACTTTGGTTAGTATAATAGAAAAATCCTGCACTAAACTACAAAATATCTGTGAATACAGTCAAGATAATTCCATTCATGATGATTTACTGGATTATT
>CM031621.1:56142662-56157662 GCA_018398815.1 Conus ventricosus
TTTTTTGGGGTTTTTTTTAAAAAAAAAATTTTTTTTCCCCAAAAAAAAAATTTTTTTTTTCCCCAAAAGGAAAGGGGGTTTTTTCCCAAAAAAAATTTCCCCTTTGGCCCCAAAAAAAGGGATTTCCTTTTAAACCCCAAAAACCGGAATTTTTTTCCAAAAAGGGAAAAAATTTTTCCCCCCCGGGGGGGTTTTTTTTTTTTTAAAAAAAAAAAACCCCCCTTTTTACCCAAAATTAAAAAAAAACCCTTTTGGGCCAATTTTTTTGGGAAAAAAAAGGGTTTTTTTTGGGAAAAAAAAAAATTTTTTTTTTTTTAAAAAAAAAAAATTTTTTTTTTTGGCCCTTTAAAAAAATTTTTTTTTTTGCCAAAAAATTTTTTTTTTCCAAACCCTTTTTTTTTGGGTTTTTTTTTTGGGGGGGGGGAAATTTTTTTTCCCTTGGTTTTCCCCCATTTTTTCCCTTTTTTAAAAATTTTTTTTTTTTAAAAAAATTTTTTTTCCTTTTAAAAAAGGGGGGTTTTTTTTAAAAATTTTTTTTCCCCTTTTTAAATTCCGTTTGTTGTTTTAATTTTTTTTTTTTTGGGGGTTTTTTTTGTCTTTTTAAAATTTTTTTTTGGGGTTTGTCAACATCTGTTTGTTGTCTGGTTTTTTCCCCTTTTGTTTTTTTTAAAATTTTTTTTTTTTAAAAATTTGTTTTTCCCTTTTTAAAAAAGGTTTTATTTTTAAAAAAATTTTTTTTTTGGGGGAAAATTTTTTTTTTTTTTTAAATTTTTTTTTTTTCAAAATTTTTTTTTTCCCCGTTTGTCAACCTTTTTTGTTGCTGTTAGTCCAAAAAAGTTTTTTTTTTTAAAATTTTTTTTTTTTTTAAAATTTTTTTTTTTGTTGTTAAAACCCTTTTTTTTTAAAAAAGGGGTTTTTTTTTGTTGTCCCCTTTTTTTTTTTTTAAAAACTGGTTTTTTTTGTCTGTTTTTTTTTTTTTTGGTTTTCCCCCTTTTTTTTTTTTTTTCCGTTTTTTTTCGTTTTTTTTTTTGTTTAAAATTTTTTTTCCCTTTTTTTCCCCCCCTTTCCTTTTTTTCCCTTTTTTCCCCTTTTTTTTTTTTTTTTTTTTCCTCTTTTTTTTTTTCCCTTTTTCCTTTTTTCCCCCTGTTTTTTAATTTTTTTGGGTTTTTTTTTCCTTTTTTTTTTTTTCCCTTTTTTTTTTTCCCCCTTTTTTTGGGGGGGGTTTTTTTTTTTTTTTGTTTTTTTCAAATTTTTTTTTTTTTTTAAAAATTTTTTTTTGTTGTTTTTTTTTTTTTTAATTTCCCCCCCCTTTTTTTTTTTTTTTTTTCCCCCTTTTTTTTTTTTTGTTTTTGTCCCTTTTAAAATTTTTTTTTTTTTTTTTGTTAAAATTTTTTTTTTAGTTAAAATTTTTTTTTTTATTTAAAAAATTTTTTTTTTTTAAAAACCCTTTTTTTTTTTCCTTTTTTAAATTTTTTTTTTTTAAAATTTTTTTTTTTTTTTAAAAAAATTTTTTTTTTTTAAAAAAAAGGGGGTTTTTTTTTTTTGGGGGGGGGTTTTTTTTTTTTGGGGAAAAAAAAATTTTTTTTTTTTTTAAAATTTTTGGGGGGGGTTTTTTTGGGGGGGGGCCCCCTTTTTTAAAAAAAAAATTTTCAAATTTTTTTGTTTCCCCCCAAAAATTTTTTTTCAAATTTTTTTTTTTTGGGGGAAAACCCGGGGGGGGCCCCCTTGGGCCCCCTTTTCCCCGGGGGAAAAGGGGGGGGAAAAAGGGGCCCCCCTTTTAAAAAACTGGGAAGGGAAGGGAAAGCCCCCAAAAAATTTTTGGGAATGGGGGGGGGAAAAAACCCGGGGCCCCCTTAAAAGGGGGAAGGGGGAAATCACCCCCAAAAAAAAAAGGGGGGGAATCCTTTTTCCCCCCCAAAAAAGGGGGAAAAAGGGGGGTTTTTTTTTCCCCGTAGTTTTTCCCCCAAAAAAAACCCTTTCCCCCGGGGGGGGGGCCCCCGGGGGGAAAACCCCCCGGGGGCCCCGGGGGGAAAACCAAAAAAAACCCCCCAAACCCCCCCAAAAAAAGGGGGGCGGGGGGGCCCCTTTTTCCCAAAAAACCCAAAAAAAGGGGGGGCCCCCCCCCCGGGGGGGGTTTTGGGGAAAAAAATTTCCCCGGGGGGTTTTTAAAAATTTTTTTTAAAAAAGGGGGGTTTTTTTAAATTTTTTAAAAAATTTCCTTTTTTTTTCCCCCCCCCCAATTTTGGGGGGGGAAATTTTTTAAAACCCCCGGGGGGGGGGCCCCCCCCCCCCCTTTTTCCCCCAAAAAAAAAAGGGGGTTTTTTTTCCCCCTTTTTTCCCCAAAAAAAAATTTTTTTTTTTTTTCCCCCGGGGAAAAAAAACTTTAAACTTTTTGGGGCCCCCTTTTTTTTAAAAAAAAAAATTTTTTTTGGGGGGGGGTTTTTTTTTTTTTTTTTTTTTTTTTCCCCAAAACCCCCCCCCCCAAAAAAAAATTTTAAAAAAAAATTCCCAATTTTTTTCAAAAAGGGGAATTTGGGGGAAAAAAAAAACCCCCCAAAAAACCCCCCAAAAAAAAATTTTTTTCCCTTTAAAAACCCCCCTTTTTTAATTTTCAAAAAAAAAAAAAAAACCCTTAAAAATTTTTTTTTGGGGTTTTAAAAAAAAAAAACCCCCCCGGGGCCCCCCAAAATTTTTTAAAAAAAATTTTTTTAAGGGAAAAAAAACTTTCCCCCAAAAAAAGGGGGGGTTTTTTAGGGGGAAAATTTTTTTTGGGGAAAAAAAACCCCCCCAAAAGGGGAAGGGCCCCCCCCTTTTCCCCCCCAAAAAAACCCCCCCCCAAAAAGGGGAAAAAAAAAACCCCCAAAAAAAAAATTCCCCCCCCCAAAAAAAAAAAAAAAAAACCCCAAAACCCCCCGGCCCCCCCCAAAAGGGGAAAAAATAAAACCCCCCCAAACCCCCAAACCCCCCCCCCCCCTTTTCCCCCCCCCACCCCCCAAAAAAAAAAAAAAAAACCCCAAAACCCAAAACCCCCCCCCCCCCCCCAAAAAAAAAAAAAACCAAAAAAAAAAAGGGGGGGGGAAAAAAAAACCGGGGAGGAAAAAAAAAGGGGGGGGGGAAAAAAAAGGGGGGGGGGGGGGGGGAAGGGGGGGGGGCCCAAAAACAAAAAAACCCCCCCCCCCAAACCCCCCCCAAAAAAAAAAAAAGGAAAAACCCCCCCCAAAAAACCCCCCCCCCAACCCCAAAAAAAAAACCCACAAAAAAAAAAAAAACCCCCCCCCAAAAAAAAAAAAAAAAAGGGGGGGAAAAAGGGGGGGGGGGAAAAAAAAAAAAAAAAAAAAAAACCCCCAAAAAAAAAAAAAAAAATTAAAACCCCGGGGGGGGGGGGGGAAACCCGGTTTCCCCCCCAAAAAAAAAAAAAAAATTTTTCCCCCCCCCCCCAAAAAAACCCCCCCCAAAAACCCCCCCCCCCAAAAACCCCTTTCCCCCCCCCCACCCCCCCAAAAACCCCCAAAAAAACCCCCCCCCCCCCCCCCCCCCCCTTTCCCCCCCCCCCCCCAAAAACCCTTTTTTTTTTTAAAAAAAAATTTTTTTAAAAAAAAAAAAAAAAAAAAAAAACCCCCCCCCCCCCCCCAAAAAAAAAAAAAAAAAAAAAAAAAATTTTAAAAAAATTTTTAAAAAAAATTTTTTTTTTAAAAAAAAAAAAAAACAAAAAATAAAAAAATTTTTTTTTTTTTTTTTTTTTTTAAAGGGGGGAAAATTTTTTTTTAAAAGAAAAAAAAGCCCCCTTTTTGGGGGAAACCCCCACACACACACCACACACACAACCCCCCACACACAACCCCCAAACACACACACACAAAAAAACCCCCCCCCCCCCAAAAAAAAAAAACCCCCCCCCCCCCCCCCCCAACCCCCACCACCCCCAAAAAAAAAAAACCCCCCTTTTTTTTTTCCCCCCTTTTTTTTTTTCCCCCTTTTTTCCCCCTTTTTTTTTTTTTTTTTTTTTTCCCCAAAAAAACCCCAAAAAAAATTTTTTTAAAATTTTCCCCCGGGGGGGGGGGGGTTTTTTTTTTGGGGGTTTTTTTTGGGGGTTTTTTTTTTTTGGGGGGGGTTTTTTTTTGGGGGAAAAAAGGGGGGGGGTTTTTTTTGGGGGGGTTTTTTGGGGGGTTTTTTTTTTTTTTTTCCCCCGGGGGGTTTTTTAAAGCTTTTTTTCCCCTTTTTTTTTTTTAAAAAAAGGTTTTCCTTTTTTTTCCCCCCCCTTTTGGGGGCCCCCCCAAGGAAAACCCCCGGGGCCCCCTTTCCACAAAGGGAAAAAAACCCCAAAAAAAACCCCCCCCCATTTGAAAAAAGCCCCGGCCCGGGGAAAGGTTTTTTTGGGGGGTTTTTTTTTAAAAAAAAAAACCCCCCCCAAAAAAAAAAAAATTTTTTAAAAAAAAAAAAAACCCGGCCCTTTTAAAAAAAAAAAATTTTTTCCCCCCCCCCAAAAAAAAAGTTTTCCCCCAAAACCCTTTTTTTTGGAAAAAGGGAACCCTTTTTCCCAAAATTTTCCCCCCCCCCGGGGAAAAAAAAAAATTTTTTAAAACCCCCCAAAATTTCCCCCCCCCCCCCTTTTTCCCCTTTTGGTTTAAAAAACCTTTTTTTTTGGGTTTTTAAAAAAATTTTTTTTTTTTTTTTTCAAAAAAACCCCAAAGGGGGTTTGGGGGGGGGACTAAAAAAAAAAAACCCCAAAAAACCCCCCCAAAAAAATTTTTGGGAAATTTTAAAACCTTCCCCAAAAAGGGGTTTTTTACCCCCAAAAAAAAATCCCCTTTAAAATTTAATTTAAAAAAAAAAAAAGGGGGGGGGTTTTTAAAAAAATAAGGGGGCCCGGGAAGGGGGGGAAAAAAAAAAAGGGGGGAAAAAAAAAAATTTTTTTGGGGGGGGGGGGGCCCCCCCCCCAACCCCCCCTTTTTTTTTTCCCCCCCCCCTTTTTTTTTTCCCAAAAAACCCCCAACCCCCCAAAAAAAAAAACCCCCCCCAAAAAAAAAAACCCCCAAAAAAAGGGGCCCGGGGGGGTTTTAAAAAAAGGGGGGGAAAAAAAAAAAAAAAAAAAAAAAAAAAAAAAAGGGGGGGGGCCCGGGGGCCGGGGAAAAAAGGAAAAAAAAAGGGGGGGGGGGGGGGAAAAAGGGGGAAAAGGGGGGAAAAAGGAAAAAGAAAAAGGGAAGGGGGGGGGGGAAAAGGGGGGGGGGGGGGGGGAAAAAAAAAAGCCCCCCTTTTCCCCCCCCAAAAAAAAAACAAAAAAAAAACCAAACCCCCCCCAAAAAAAAAAAAAAAAAAAAAAAAAAGGGGGGGAAAAAAAAAAACCCCCAAAAAAAGGGGGGGAAAAAAAAAAGGGGGGGGGAAGGGCCCCTTTTTTTTTTTTTTGGGGGGGGGGGGGGGGAAAAAAAAGGGCCCCCCCCTTTTTTCCCCCCCCTTTTTCCCCCCCCCCCCCCCCCTTTTCCCCCCCCGGGGGGGGGTTTCCCCAAAAAGGGGGGGGGGGGTTTTTTGTTTTTTTTTCCCCCCCTTTTAAAAGGGGGGTTTTAAATTTTTTTTTCCCCCCCCCCTTTTTTTTTTTTTTTTTTTTTTTTTTTTTTTTTTTTTTTTTTAAAATTTTTTCCTTTTTGGCCCCCAAAATTTTTTTGGGTTTTTTGGGGGGGGGGGGGGGGGGGGGGTTTTTGGGGGGGGGGGGGGGAGGGGTTGGGGGGGGGGGGGGGGGGGGGGGGGGGGGGGGTTTTTGGGGGGGGGGGTTTTTGCCCCCCGGGGTTTTTGGTTTTTGGGTTTTGGGCCCGGGGGGTTTGGGGGGGGGGGGTTTTTTTTTGGGGGTTTTTGGGTTTGGGGGGGGGGGTTTGGGGGGGGGGGGGGGAAGGGGGGGCCCCCCCCCCCCCGGGGAAAAAGGGAAAAAATTTTTTTTTTTTTTTTAAAAAAAAAAAAGGGGGGGGGGGCCCCCCCCCCCCCCCCCGGGGGGGGGCCCCCGGGGGGTTTTTTTTTTTTTTGGGGGGGGGGGGGGGGGGGGGGGGTTTTTTTTTTGGGGGGAAAAAATTTTTTTTTTTGGGGGGCCCCCTTTTTTGCCCCCAAAAAAAACCTTTTTTTTGGGGGGGGGTTTTGGGAAACCCAAAAAATTTTTTCCCCCCCCCCAAAAAAAAAAAAAGGTTTTTTTTTAAATTTTCCCAATTTTTCCCCCCTTTTTTTTTTTTAAAAACCCGGGCCCCCCCTTAAATTTTCCCCAACCCCCGGGGCCCCCCTTTTTTGGGGGGGGCCAAAGGGGGGAAAGGGCGGAAAAGGGGGGCCGGGGGGCCCCAAAAAGGGGAAAAGGGGGGAAAAAGGGAAGGGTTCCCCCCTTTTTTTTTTTTTCCCCCCCCCCCCCCCCCCCCCCCCCCCCCCCCCTTTTTTCCCCCCCCCCCCCCCCCCCCCCCCCCCCCCTTTTAAAAACCCCCCAAAAAAAAAACAAAAAACCCCCTTTTTTCCCCCCCTTTTTTTTTTTCCCCCCCCCCCCCCCCTTTTTTTTTTTTTTTTTTTTTTTGGGGGGGGGGGAAAAAAAAAATTTTAAAAAAAAAAAAAAAAAATTTTTCCCCCCCCCCCCTTTTTTTTTTTTCCCCCCCCCTTTTTTTTCCTTTTTTTTTTTTAAAAAAAAAACCCCCCCTTTTTTTTGGGTTTTTTTTTTTTTTTTTTTTGGGGGGGGGGGGGCCCCCCCCCCCCCCCCTTTTTTTTTTTTCCCCCCCCCCCCTTTTTTTTTTGGGGAAACCCCCCCCCCCCCCCCCCTTTTTTTTCCCTTTTTTTTTCTTTTTTCCCCCTTTTTTTTTTTTTTTTTTCCCCCCCCCCCCCCCCCCCCCCCCCCCCTTTTTTTTTTTTTCCCCCCCCCCTTTTTTTTTTTCCCCCCCCCCCTTCCCCCCCCCCCTTTCCCCTTTTTTTTTTTTCCCCCCTTTTTTTCCCCCCCCCCCTTTTTTACCCCCCCTTTTTTTTTTTTCCCCCGGTTTTTTTATTCCCTTTTTTTTTTTTTTTAAAAAAAAAAAAAATTTTAAATTTTTAAAAATTTTTTTTTAAAAAAATAAATTAAATTTTTTTTAAAAATTTAAAAAAAAAAAAAAAAAAAAAAAAAAAATTTTTTTTGGGGAAAAAATTTTTTTTAAAAGGGGCCCCCCTTTTTTTTTCCCCCAAAACCCCCCCCAAAAACCCCCCCCCAAACCCCCCAACCCCAACCCCCAAAACCCCCCCAACCCCAAAAACCCCCCCCCCCCAACCCCCCCAAAAAAACCCCCCCCCCCCAAAAAAGGGGGGGGGTAAACCCGGGGTTTTAAAAAAAAAAATTTTTGGGGGGGGGGGAAAAAATTTTAAAAAAAAAAAATTTTTTTTGGGGTTTTTTTGGGGGGGTTAAGGCCCCCCAAAAAATTTTTTTTGGGGGGGTTTTTTTTTTTGGGGAAAAAAAAATTTTTTTTTTTTCCCCCCCAAAAAAAAAAAAACCCCCCCCAAAAAAAACCCAAAAAAAAAAAACAACAAAAAATTTTTTAAAAAATTTTTTTAAAAAAAAAAAAAAAAAAAAAAACCCCCCGGGGAAAAGAAAAAAAAAACCCCCCAAAAAAAAAATTTTTTTTGGGGGAAAAAAAAAAACAAACCCCCAAAAAAAAAAAAAAAAAAAAAAAAAAAAAAAAAAAAAAAACCCTCCCCCGGGGGGCCCCCAATTTTTATTAAAAAAACCAAAAACCCCCAAAAAAAAAAAAACCCAAAAAAAAAATTTTAAATTTAAAAAAAAAAAAAAAATTTTCCCCCCCCCCCCCAAAAACCCAAAAATTTTTTTTTAAAAAAAAAAAAAAAAAAAAACCCAAAAAAACAAAAAAAAACCCCCCCCCTTTTTTTTTAAATTTTAAAAAAAAACCCCCCAAAAAAAAACGGGTTTTTCCCCCCCCCAAAAAAAAAATAAATTTCCCCAAAAAATTTTTTTTTTTAAAATTTACCCCTTTTTTAAAAATTTTTCCCCTTTTTTAAAAAAAAAAAAAAAAAAAAGGGGGGAAAAATTTTTAAAAAAAAAAAAAAAAGAAAAACCCCCTTTTTTTTAAAAAAAATTTTTTTTTTTTGGGTTTAAACCCCCTTTTTTTTTAAAAAAAAAAAATTTGGGGGGGTTTTTTTTTTTTTTAAAATTACACACACACCACACACACACAACACCAACACACCACACACACACACACACACACCACACACACACAATTTTGTACTTAAACACACACACACACCACACACACACACACACACACACACACACACACACACACACACACACACAACATGCGCGCGCGCACGCACGCACGCACGCACACACGCACACACACACACAATTTTGTTCTTTAAAAGCACACACACGCACACACAACACACACACACACACACACACACACACACACACACACGCGCGCGGCGCGCGCGCGCCGCGCGCGCGCGCGCGCACGCGCACGCACACTTTTGTTATTTTAAACACACACACACACACACACACACACACACACACACACACACACACACACACAACACACACACAATTTTGTACTTTAAACACACACACACACACACACACACACACACACACACACACACACACACACACACACACACAATTTGTATTTTAAACATACACAAGCAAACACACACACACACACACACACACACACACACACCCACAACACAAACACACAATTTTGTACTTTAAACACACACACACACACACTACACACACACACACACACACACACACACACACACACACACACACACACACACACACACACACACACTGATTTAACAAAATATGCATTCCTTTATCTTACATGAGAGTTATAGTCTTTTAAAAGACGTATCCTGGAACTCTATTTCAAATAAGCGAAAAGGCACCAGAAACAAAAAGGGATATTATTTAACAAGATATCAGACAATAAAACAGGTATCAAGAATCTCCACCAAGAGTGGATTTTAAAAAGTTTGATTTTTAGATTGAGGCTTGATGCCTTTAAAACCAAATTCTGTAAACATGTGACTTGCATTATTTTTGTGGCCAGCAAATCACTCCGTTCCATCTACTTTTTTGTGCGATAGAATGAAGCCCTACTTACCTGCTTGGTTGTTGAACACTGAACCGTCGATGTCAGCCTTTGAAGACGTCATCTCCAACGAATCAAACATTTTTTTTTTTTCTGTCCCAACCTCTGCGCCACATCAGAGGCAGTGCACCCACACCGCTCATTCCGACACCCCATCCACAGCCACAGCCCGGTCGGCCCCGCTGCAGCCCCGGCACCGGCAATCCACAGGGAGCAGTCAATGTCAAGTCGTCAAGAGGCAACCCACCGGAGGAGACACTGCACTGCTGCCGAGTCACTTCGGTGGGTTCAGTGGCGCCTGTTCTGATCTAACATACGCAGGACCCCACCTACTAAGCCCCCTACTGACGACAATAACTGTTTAGTCGCGGAGCAGGCGTTAGTGAGCTCTCCCCTCCGGAGGGCGCCACCACGTCCGTCCAGCGACAGCCCCCATGGACTTGCCGATACCGGTGACCCCGACGGAACCAAACCAAGGCCACAGACGTGGAGAGGACACCGAAATTGAGGTCACGAGAGCAGGGCATGAAGGGCCACAGAATTTGAGACATTTTTTTAATGCTGATCGATGAGAATGATTAAGATGATGCTACGGATTTCATTTCGGTCTGAGACTACATGACAGGGCTGTACTCTACGCTTCTTTCATAATATATCCCGGCGTCAACCAGGCCCGAGAGATACAGGCACCTGCAGTGTTGGTCAGGCTATTTGAGCAACACTGTCAGAAACGCATCCATTAAGTGGATGAAACTCGACTGTGTGCCCATTCTTCCCAACGAGCCGCAGCAAACTCAACTCTGGGTAGGACCGGTCGTGGCAGAAAAACCCACCTGACTCTGATGGGATTCGAACCCACGACCAGCCGCCGGGAGTCCGATCCGCGACGCTAACCATATTTCGCCACGGCGGCTGGTAACATTTTTTGATAGTTGTTCATGTAAATAGATTAATAGCCCATGACATTTAACTTTAACATCTATGTGATTTTCCCCATCCTGTGTAGAACTTATTTAGTTGTTTCTTTCAAATGTTTGGATTTCAGTATGTGGAGGTTATTTTTTTTTTTTGGGGGGGGTGGTTTGTTTTGTTTGTTTTTTTTGTTGCTTTTTTAAAAATTATAATTTATTTTTATCTAGGCCAAAAATGCATTATACGTATTCTATGTAAACGCCGCAAAATCAACACCACCGTTCGCATGCATACACCCAAAAACACCACATGCACACACACATAACACTACATACTGTGCTAAAACACTGTTAGGTGGATAGACGTTAAATAAAAGAACAATGAAGAACGAACACACACACACACACACCCACACACACACACACACACACACATCCACACCACACACACATGCACACACAAAACACGATTTTTGTACTTAACACCACAACTCACACACACACACACACACACACACACAACACACACACACACACACACACACACACCTATATATATAAATATATAAATATATATATATAAATATATATATATATATATATATATAATAGATATATTTAATTTATATACCATTTTGTACTTTCAACACAACACACACACACTCACCCCACACAACACAAAACACACACACACACAAAACAACACACACACACACACACACATCACACACAATTGTATTTAAACATACACAAGCAAACACACACACACACACACACCCACACACACACACAACAACACACACACACACATCCACACACACACACACACAATTTTGGTACTTTAAACACACACACACACACACACACACACCCAGCCACACACCACACACAAAACGCACGCACGCACATTTCAACGCACATCGCACACACACACACACACACACACAACACACACTCACACATCACACACACTCACACACACACTCACACCACACACACACACCACACAACACACACACACACACCCACACACACACACACATATAAATATATAATATATAATATATATAAATTATATATATATATATAATATATATTATATATAATTATAAACAATTTTTGTACTTTCAACACAGGCACACACACGCACTACACACACACACACACACACACACACACACACCACACACACACACACACAATTAAATTTGTATTTTAAACATACACAAGCATACACACACAACACAACACACACACACACACACACCCACACACACACACACACACACAAACAACCACAATTTTGTACAATAAAACACACACCCAACAGCACGTGGATCACACACGCACCCACACACGCACACACACACACACAACACACACCACACACACACACACACACACACAACACACACATCAACACACACACACTCCAACACACCCCCATAACACAACACACACACACTCACAAAACACGCACACACACATCACACACACACACACACACACACCACACACCACACACCCACAATTTTGTATTAAAACACACACAAACACACACAACACACACACACACACACCACACACACACACACACACACACACATACAGCACCACCGCGCGCGCGCGCACAGCGCGCTCGCGCGCACGTAACACACAACCCTCATGCCACACTCACACACGAATTTTGTACTTTAAACACACACACACACACACACACACACACACACACACCCACACACACACACACACACAAACCACACACATTATGTATTTTTTCATTCACACACAGCACACACACACACAGAACGCACACACACACACACACACACACAGTTTTGTACTTTTCAACACACACACACACACACACACACAAACACACACGACACACACACACCACACACACACACACACACACACCACATAACATCGCAGACGAGGGCTATGGGATTGTCAAATGCCTTATTGAATCAAGGTGATCAGTCACGTAAAGGAGCCAGACAATTTAGTCATCTGCAAGTCAGAGACACAAACAGTCGCTAAAGCACAAAACACAGTGCCCGACTTTGAGTTTTTTGTTTAAGACTTTCTTTTTTTTTTAAACTCTAAAAACCAAAGTGCATGCTTTTGAAGTTTCATCCTTAAGTTTTAAAAATGATAGGTTGGAAGAACTAATCTATTTCACAATGTTTTAAATGAAGATATGATCAGATCTGTGGTGAGACAAAAATAAACAGTTTTGCAAAGAAGATATCTCCCATCCCCACCCCACACTCCATCCACATGTTTCATCTCACTCCCCTCATCCCCCCTCTCTGCTCATCTCCCTGTCTGTCTGGTGTGTCATGTCTGGCTGTCTGTCTGTCTGTCTAATATCTTTTTTTGTATATCTATGTACCTATATGCTATCTATCCATGTATCTCCATCTATCTATCTGTCTACATGTATCTATTTGTCGTAAACCTATCTGGTCTATCTATTCTATCTATCTATCTAATCTATCTATCTATCAATCTATCTGTCCTGTCTCTCTATCAGTCTACCTAGTATCTGGCTGTCCTATCTCTCCCCATCCATCCATACATCGTATCCATCCATCATCTATCTGTCTATCTCTCAATCAGTTAATCTACCCTAATCAACCTTATCTATCTACCTATCTATCTATCTTTCTATCTTTCTAACACTATGTATCAACAGAGCTATCTATCTATCCATCCATCCATAAAATCTATCCATCCATCTATCTCTCTATCAGTATATCATCCATCTATCTACGCTATCTATCTACATATCTGTCCTATCTATCGAATGATGTATGCACATATGCCGGGTCTCCCTGATGAGTCCGATCCAGCGACTAAAGGCATCAGGAGACAGCAATATGAATAGTGTCTTCCAGACGGGTACGATGGTCCCCATTAGGCACTGTGAAGGATTTTTTTTTATATTGTATATATATTTCCCTGACTTGGGAGGGGAGGTATCTCCCCTTCCCCCTCCCCCCTCCCCCCCCCCCCCCCCCCCCCCCCCCCTTCCTCCACAACACACTCGCGACGTGCCACCTTTTTTTCGAAATCCTGTGCTGTTAGTGATAAGATGAGGAATTGTTAACCTGCAACTTCCTTTTCCCCCCACTACTAAATTGTTCAACGTGTCTTGTGTGTGTGTGTGTGAATATATGTAGTTAATACTGCCTAACTAACTAAGTAATGTGCTCAATTGGGGTGGATGGAAAATTAAAATAAATCTTCTCAAAATGAGCCTTCACAAAGCTTATAATCTCCAATAGGGGGAAACACACTAACACATAACCACCTGGTCATACACCGATATTTTTCGAAACTTGTTGTAACTCCTCAGTGACCGCGGAAAGTGGTAATTTGACTCCTCAGCCTTTTCGGTTTTAATAAATGCATCCTCAGGAAAAGGCTGTGTGTGCAATACCGTAGTATGTTTGTTTTAGTTTTCAAAAAACCACCAAAGGAGCCAAAGTGCCACCACGAAGCAAAATAATATATATCTAAATAATATCTATATATGTTGTGTGTGTGTGTGTGTGTGTGTTGTGTGGTGTAGGTGTGTCCTGTGTGTGTGTGTGTGTGTGTGTGTAGTATTGTGTATCTGTGTCTGTGTCTGTGTTGTATGACATTTACACAATTTGCGTAATTCAATAGGCACGGGACATAACATAAATCCATCCACAATCTGCCACTCCCTATATTAACAGTTTGTTGCCCGCCCCCCCCCCCCTCCACCCCCCCCCCCCCCCCCCACCGCCATCTTTTTTTGCCTGCTACCCCAACCCCCACCCCTACCTCGCCTCAATCTCTCTACCATGTAAGCACATATACAAACATACACACACATACACACCACGCCACGCCCACGCAGGTATGCACGCACGACACACGCAGGAATCACGCAACGCACAACGCATGCACCGCAACGCGCTCACCAACACTACACACACACACACACACACACACACACACACACACACACACACACGACACCCAATCCACACACACAAGGTTTGCGTGCACATACAGAGAAGTACTTACACACATGAACAGTTACATAATCCACGCACTCCTGGCATACATATAGTACATGCCATATACTGACACATACACATAAACAATTCACACACACACAAGAGAATAGAGAGAGAGAGAGATACACAATCACACAAACACACACACACCACACAACACCAAACACACACACACATCACACACACAGCACACCACACACCACACACACTCAGCACATCACACACACACACACACACACAACAACACCGGGAGATAGAGAGAGAGGAGAGGGAGAGAGAGATGGAAAGAGGATTAGAGAGAGAGAAGATGGAAACGAGAGAGATGAAGGAAGAGAGAGAGAGATAGAGAAGAGAGAGAGAAAGAAAAGAGAGAGAGAAGAGAGATGGAAAGAGAGAGAGAAAGAGAGAGAGAGATGGAAAGGAGAGATGGAACGAGAGATGGAACGAGAGAGAAGAGAAGGAGAGAGAAGAGAGAAAGAGAGAGAGAAGAAGAGAAGAGAGAGAAGATGGAAAGAAGAGAGAAAGAGAAGAGAGAGAGATGGAAAGAAGAGAGAGTAGAGATGAAAGAGAGGAGAGAGATGAAAGAGAGAGAGAGATGGAAAGAAAATGAATAGGAGAGGAGAGAGAAAGAGAGAGGAGATGGAAAGAGAGAGAGAGAGAGAGAGAGAAGTGAGAGGAGAGAGAGAGAGAGAGAGAGTACCCAGACACCTCCTTAACAAAGCAATGTTTCTTCTAACCATGTGAAAAGGCCAGCTGGGTCGAAGCAGGAACACACAGGAAGCTGTGAGCTGGCAGACCCCAGACCCCAAAAAAAAAAAAAAAAAAAAAAAAAAGGAAACGAACATTTATACTTATGAGAGAAAAAGAAAAGAAAAGAAAAGAAAGAAAAACAAAAAGACTTAAAATTAACAGAAAATCGCATGATGT
>CM031621.1:56162726-56237726 GCA_018398815.1 Conus ventricosus
GTGTATGTGCTCCTGGTGTCAAATAGGGACACACGACAGTCCATAATACTGTGGTGTTCTCACCACCAAGGGTTAAAAAAAGAATCCAACAGCACCCCAAAGCTGCCAGCGAAGGTTAGTAGATGAAACCAAAACAAAAGTGATGGGGGAAAAAAGTTGCTGAAAAACTAAAGACATTATGCAAACAGTATAAAATGTAAGGGACAATCTTTGAGCCTACGCCTGAGGATCCACCCAGGGATGCAAGGGAGATCAAAAGACAAACACAAAGATGGACAGAAACAAATACAAATAACCTCGATTTAATATCATCTGCTAACCTTCGTGGTTGCTTTGGGGGTGCTGTTGGATTCTTTTTTGAACCCTTTGGTGGTGAGAACACCACAGAATTACGGACTGTGGTGTGTCTTTATCTGACGCCAAGAGCACAGACACAATCAGCCGTGTCTCCCTGATGAGTCAGATCCAGCAGACGAAAGGCCAAGGAGCAGGCAATACTTCTTCTTCGTTATCTGCCCATCTTCATCAAGCTGAAGATTCTGGCATACACACATGTCTTAAAAAAAAAAAGAAATCAGGTAAATATAACGCGGCCCTTTAAACAAGCACACTAATAAGGAGTAGCTTCTTTCCTCTTCGCCATTTATTCCTCTTTAGTTTCTCTAGTTATTCCTCTTTAGTTTTGTTTCCTTTTGATTGGTTACTCAAGTACGTAGCTTGGTTGGTTTGATTTTTATCAACTTTGAAGTGCTATGCTTTGTATTTTGATCATGATGAGAAGAACAATAGTGGGTTAGTTGTTTTTTTTCTTAGTTTCATACTTATGCAAAGAAACACAAAATTTATGAGTTTCATTTTATTTTTTTCCCCCAGGTGCACGGCACAGTGCGGCACTTTTTGTGTGTGTGTGTGTGTGTGTGTGTGTGTGTGCGTGCGCGTGCGTGCGCGCGCTAGATCAGTCGTGCCAATACCGGACTCGGTTGGGAGTTGCATTTATCGCACGACTAGTCGTGCACGCAACCATTTTTTAAGTTGGTCGCACGCACTAGTCGTGCCAATAGCCGAACTCGGTTGGGAGTTGTTTATCGCACGACTAGCCTAGTCGTGCACGCAACCACTTCGTACAAATAGATTGCCTTCAAGAGGATTACGACGGTTCCCTCATGCAGCTAGTGAAGAGTTTTCATATTTATAACATATTTTCTTAATTTTATGTTCCTATTTTCTTCATCTTCAACCCCCCCCCCCCCCCCCCCCCAAGTTAAAAATCTTTGCCAAATCATTATTGTGATGACGGAGGGGTTGTTGGCCTGCGCTTGTTTTTCCCCCACTATTAGATTGTTCGTCTTTGTATTTGTCTGACTTTATTGAAGTTTAAAAGGCTGTGCCTGTCTTGAATAAAAAGTTACTCTATGTTAGGTTTTCTTATGGGAGCAAAATTTGGTTTACTTTAGAACGCATTTCAACCTGACGAAAGGGGAATGTAAAAGGCGACAGAAACTTGCCATTTGTGGTAAAGAGGCAACAATTTGGATTAATGAAACAAAGGGTACGTAAGAAGTGCCTAGATCCGCAGACCAAATAATCGTTCGAATTCGGTAAAGAGACACAAGGAAGTGAAAGTTGCGCTCTCCAAGAAACCCGACTTTGGGACGTGGAAGGGGATTTCCCTTCTCGATGTGATTCGCTTCTTGCACTGTGGTTTAGTAGTTTGAGGGCAGGTAAATGTATTTGTTAAAATCATAGTGTTTACTGAGCTATCAAATGCCGGGTAGTGAACTTTCACTTCGAGTGGAAACTTTGATGTGAAAGGATCAAAGACCAATTAATCGGATGTTGTGTTTGGTGTGGAACTGCCCTTCTTTTGATAATGTCTGTTTCAAGTTGATCCAGTTACAGCTGGAAAAATCCATTTTGTTAAGCAGATTCTTGAAAAGTCTTCGAATTCCCAGAACGCCGCAGTCTTAGACTGACAAGCATTTTTTTTTTCAAGAGAAAATCTGTCAAAGTTCTAAAATTTAACCGTGTGATGAAAATACTTTGGCCTAGCAAACCACGTTTATGCTCCCTCTGCAATCTTTCACTTCCTACATGCATGTGGGATAAGTTATCCGCATGGGATACATGGAAGTCAGTTCCTTGGAGCGTGCATGCAGTTTTAACCAGTCATTAACAGCAAGCTCATGCTCTGATTGTACTTTTTAGCTTGTGAACAGTGTGTATAAGCTGTCAAAATGTGTGAGTGTATATGTATAGGTGTGTATTAGGTAAATTGATCATGATTTTTCTATTATGCTAACCAAAGTGATTATGTGGTGGGCTTTTATGGCGCCCATGTAACTCTGTACATAATGTGGTTAACACTTTTTTTTTCAGGTGTGTGTGTGTGGGTGTGTACATTTTAAAAAAAGTGTGTGTGTGTGTTGTGTGTGTGTGTGTGTGTGTGTGGTGCGCGCGCGCACGCATGTGCACATGCACATGCTTTATTTTTGTGGCTTCAGGTATGTAGTTGACAGACAGTTATCTTGCTTAAAGCAGTGTTGGAAAATGATTGTGAGAGTGAAAAAAGGTCTTGAAAAAAAAATCTGTTTTTTTTCTTCTTTTTTTTTCCAAATCAGTTTGATCCCTGAAAGGTCTGTTGACTGCTTTCCTTTACTGTAACATTATTGCAACTTATCAGGACTTCAATGTGTCATGTGTTTACCCCTCTCATCTCTTTCTCTTTTTTTCACTCTCTGTGTCTGTCGCTCTGTATGATTGTATGTCACTCTGTGTCTGTATGGTTCAGTATTTGTTGATTTTTTTTTTCCAGTCAAAATGTGTCACTAGGTATCAGTGTGTGTGTGTGTGTGTGTGTATGTGTGTGTGTGTGTGTGTGTGTGTGTGTGTGTGTGTGTGTGTGTGCTTGTGTGTATCCTTGTGTGTGTGTGCGTGTGTGTGTGTTTGTGTTTTTGTGTGTGTGTGTGCATGTGTGTTTGTGTGTGTGACACCATACGAGTGTACGTGTCAAAGAATAAAGATGTGGCTGTCTGTCTGCTGTCTGTCTGTGTGTGAGAGAGAGATAGGGAGAGAGATTGGGTATATGAACATTACTTATATGAATGAAGATTTAGTATCATTGCATTTAAGAACAAGTGCAATGTTTTATTTGCTTAGAAACATCTTGTCCACCTCTTTTTGACCGGTTGCGATTCTGTCAGGTTTCTTCCGCCTTCAGTGGCATTTTTCTTGCTGCCAGTTGCAAGATACAATGAACGCAGCAGGAAGGGAGCAGACTGTCAGGTTTCTTCGCCTTCAGTGGCATTTTCTTGCTGCCAATTGCAAGATACAATGAACGCAGCAGGAAGGGGACAGACTGTCAGTTTCTCTTCGCCTTCAGTGGCATTTTTCTTGCTGCCAGTTGCAAGATACAATGAAAGCTGCTGGAAGGGAGCAGACTCTGGCAGTCAAGCAAAGGGACGCTTCTTCCTCGGGTCCAAGGGACAAGTCCACAAACCTAGAATTGTGGGACAAGTTTTGTCATTTGCTTTGATTCCAGGTTGATCAAAAGCTGATGATTGACATCTTTGAATGGTGGCATGGACTGGTATGATTTCCTGTACTTTGTCTATGTCCTTGGCGGTAACTAACCTCCTCTCTTTCTAAAATTTGGCATGATTTGTTGACTGTTGCTGCTCTACATTATGGAGTATGAAAGAGACAAGGACTGATTCCCACCTCAGCTCTGCAGCAACAAGCATGCCTGGCACATGAGGAGATGTGACATTGCATTTCAAAATTTCTTGTGAAAAATGCGGGCATGCCGGCAGTCTGAAACCTGAATTATAATCATCTTTATTGACGTTAGTTTCTTTGTTTTCATAAGATTTCTCGATTCATTCACCTTGCTATCATCATGCTACATGTCTGTACTAATATTGTTGCTTCATAAACTAGAACTTTAATAAGCTTTAGTGGTCACTACTAGCTTGTGACACAAAACCTGAGGACATTGATATGATCAGAAATTGTCATTTCAAACAGTTCTTGGTTGTTTATCTTGTGTCTTGCAGAAATGAAAATGTTGCTGTCGAACTTGTCACAGTGGCATCTCACTATTTAGTCTGCTTCACAGTCACATACATGCCAGCTTGGGTGAAGCTGTCTACTTCAAACAAGATGTGCTGTGATCTATCACGTCACTGTTTCAGCTGCTCTGCATAGTGTGGGCTTGCTTTGTAATTTCTGAAGTGTGCCATTCTTTCTTTCTTTCTTTCTGCGTACGCAGGCTGATACTCCTGCGGACACTGCCTGTATAGACAGGCGGTGGAGTTTTGTGTGTATGCGTTTTTCATCCCACCATTTAGGCAGCCATACTCCATCTTCGGGGAAGGTGCATGCTATGTGTAATGTGTCATCTATACCAACGGCCAAACCGGCCTTCTCTTCCGAAAGTTGGTGATAGGATTTTACGTGTGTGCAAGATGTTGGGTGTGCGTTCACACACGGAAGCTCAGTTTATAGTCTCCATCTTCGGGGAAGGTGCATGCTATGTGTAATGTGTCATCTATACCAACGGCCAAACCGGCCTTCTCTTCCGAAAGTTGGTGATAGGATTTTACGTGTGTGCAAGATGTTGGGCGTGCGTTCACACACGGAAGCTCAGTTTATAGTCTCGTTCGAAGGACTGTATGGGGAATGGAGTCCCAAACCAGTGTTAAACTCCGAGGGAAAAATCCCCCTGTACCAAAATTCGAACTCGCAACCCCAGGATCGCGAGTCTGGCTGTCTACCAACTGAGTTATTCTGGTCCCCCGTGCCATTCATTTCACATGTGCAGCTCAGGCCATGTATATGTTTGTATTTGTTGCACACATTTTTAAAAATAATTTTTTGATTGTTAGGAGAGCCATGGTGTATCATGCTCCTCTGCACCTCTCCTCACCACTATCTTTGAGTAAAATATTTACTAAACTTTTTTTTTTTAATCCAGTGTTATCACTAGAAAGCACATGCAACACATTGGATTTGAACAAGGATGGTATAGAGTAAAGGGATACAACCATGCATTACTTTTGATGTACAAGTGTAGTTATGTCCCTTAAAGTGGTTTTTTTTTTTTTGGGGTGGTGGGGGGTGGTGGTGGTGTCATACCATTATTACCTGTCGAGATATTTGCGATAAAGCACTCAGACTGCCATTTTTACCTTGAGACGGGCTCTGAGTAAGGAAATGAAGGGGTTAATCAGCTATGTATTTTTCTACGACTGTTGGTGCAGCTACTGATTGCTATTTATTCATCCTCTTACCTAGCTGCTTCAAGTGTGTACTCTCAGTTATTCATCTGCTCATTGCCTCACTGTGTTGAATAATTAAAGAGATAAAACAGTGGCATCGCAGTGTTGTCTACAATCTGAGACTCAGTAATATGGGTGCATTACTACTAAGTCTGGTGTTAAAATGAAAAACGTTTAAACAGGCAATCTTTTCTTTTTTTCTTTCTTGCGTACCAGGCGATACTCCTGCGGGACACTCCCTGTATAGACCAGGCAGTGGAGTTTTGTGTGTATGACCCTTTTTTATCCTGCCATTAAGGCAGCCATACTCCATCTTCGGGGAAGGGTGAATGCTATGTGTCACGTGTCATCCATTACCAACGGCCAAACTGGCCTTCTCTTCCGAAAGTTGGTGATGGGATTTTACGTGTGTGCAAGATGTTATGCGTGCGTTCACACACGGAACCTCGGTTTATAGTCTCTTTTCGAAGGACTATATGGGGAATGGAGTCAGAACCAATGTTAACTCGAGGGAAAAATCCCCCTATACCGAAATTCGAACCCGTAACCCCAGGATCACGAGTCGGCGCTTACCAATGAGCTATCCGGTCTCATTCAGGCAACTTTCATCTCCAAGTCTTAGTCGGTCAAACATTGCAAGGACACAGGAGATGGGGCAAACTTTTGTGAAGTATGTACATTTATCACAACCATGCAAATTAATGACAGTATGGTATTCTGTGTCATGAACCACAGTTTTCAGACAATCTCAGCTTAATAGTTAACGTGATTTGGCCGTATATCAGTTATACAAGTTGTCTCAGCGATAACAGTGCCTGTATGTGGCTAATGCTAATCAATGGCCCAACAGGAACATTGGGAAGTGGTAATGGAAAGGTGAATAGCCTAACAGATGATTGTCGTGTCCATTTTTTATTAGCCAAACCTAACCGAAGTCATTGCATCATTCCCAAGACAATTAAGCGAAAGAGCATGTGCAGTGGGATAGACTGTTAGCACAGATTAAGTATACAGAGATAGTTCACTGCATTCTTCCCATTAATCTTGTTACAAGCCATAATTTCTGATTACTTCCCTTTGCTCTGGGTGGTTTTAAAGTATTCAGGTTTAGTATTTGCTGTTGCATTCAAAGTAGCATATTTCAGGTTTAAAACACACTGATACATTCACATACAACTCATACACATTAATACGCACACACACACGCACGCACACACACAGGAACGTACACAAATGAACACTCACACAAACTGCACTCATTTAACTGCATGCATATGCATTCACACATGTGCGCACACACACACTGAAGCTCATGCACACACACACTAACACACACATGTGTGCGCATGCATATACACATATGCATGCATGCATGCATGTTATACACACATGCATTTGGATGCATACTCAAATACATACACACATGAGTGAGCGCACACACACAGGTACACTCATGCACACACACACACACATACACACATGCATATGTGCACAGACGTACACATGCATGCACACGGTTACACACGTGCACACACATATGCATGCAAGTACACAAATACACAAAGGTACACCCACACATACACACATGTGCATGCGCAGACATGTATGCACAACTGCAAGCACGGTTTTGGAGCAGGACAGTTCACCCCAAGACAGTTCACCCCAGGCAATTCGTCCATCATAGACAATTCACTTCTGGACATTTACCCCTGACAACCCACCCTCCTGACAATCCGCTCCCATTGTGTATGTTGCAGGTCTACTTGCACAAACTCAAAGACGTGTGTGTGTGCGTGCGTGTGTGCGCATGTGATGTGTATGATTGCATAACAACCATTACACAATTATGCACGCACACTGATACACACACACGCACACTATGCACGCGCGCGCGTGCACACACACACACACACACAGAGGCACACACACAGAAGCAGAGGCCACACACACACACATACACGGGCAGAAAAACACACGGACATACACACACACACACACACACACACACACACACACACACAGAGGCAGACACCCCCACCCCCCTGCCACACACACACACAGTGTCAGACACACACGCACACACGCAGAGGCACACACACATACGCGCACACACATACACAGAGGCAGACCCCCCCCCTTCACACACACACACACACAGAGGCAGACACACACACACACACACACACACACACACACACACCACACACACAAGAGGCACATACACACGCGCGCGCACCCCCCCCACACACACAGAAGCACACACACACACACATACATGGGCATACACACACACACAAACACATACATACGCGCACGCATGCACACACATACATTATAAGCTACACACAAAAAGTTAAGGATCACTTTCACAAACATTCATAACTGTCAAAATAAGAAAGTCAATGCGTTGAAGTTTGGCCAACATTTAATTCCATTCTTTAGTGATAACGATACACAATTGCCTTCAATCTCGAGCAATCGTTTGGTGTGTACATTTGATTAAAGTGGGTACATATCCAAATTTGATTTCCCAAAGTCATTGAAATCACAAGACAGGGCATACTGATGCTCCCAAAAGCTCAGTAATGCGTGTAACCACCCGGCTGTTCTGGCACTCGACGCAGCGAGTCCTCATCGAGTTGACCAGATTGGTGAAGATCCTCTGTGGAAGCGCCTGCCACTCAGCCTGCAGCATCTGGTAGAGGTGTTGGGCATCCCTGGGAGGGGGGTGGCTCCTCACTTTGTGATCCAGCTCATCCCAGAGGTTCTCAATCGGGTTGAGATCGGGACTGCATGCTGGCCACTCCATTTTGTTGACTCCAGACTGCTGCAGGAAGTCGTTGACCACCCTTGCCCTGTGGGGGCGAGCGTTGTCATCCTGGTAGACAGCCCTCGGTCCCATCTGCTGCAGTGTAGGCACAGCCAGCAGTCGAAGGATCTCATCCCGGTATCGGATGCCAGTCAGGTTACCCTGTACATGATACAAGGGTGTTCTGTGGTGAAGGCTGAAGGCCCCCCAGACCATTACAGAACCTCCACCAAAGGCCACCTTTTCTTGGACAGTGGCGTCAATAAAGCGTTGCCCTGGGCGCCTCCAGACCCTCAGTCGGCCGTCGTTGTGGTGAAGGGTGAAGCGTGATTCATCACTGAACAGGACCTGGGACCATTGCTGATGTGTCCACCTCACGTGACGTGCGCAGAAGATGCGGCGTGCTGCCCTATGGGCTGGAGTTAAGCGTGGCCGCGCTGCTGGGCGACGAGAACGGAGATTAAACCCATGTAGGCGGTTCCGTATGGTCTGCTGGCTGATGTTGATGTTAGTAGCCACCCTGAACTGCCTTGAATGATGCTGGAAGAGGCTGTTCTTGTCTGCAGGGCTTGTCGTTCAATGAGACGATTGTCACGTGGGGTTGTCTTCTTCGGTCGACCAGATCTGCGTCTTTCATGGACAATCCCAGTGGCTGTGAAGCGTTGAATTAGTCGGACAATGACCGAGATGGACACATGAAGTCGCCTGGCCACTTCTCGCTTGGGAACACCATCTTGGAACCATGCAACAGCTCGTCCCCTATCCAACTCGCTTAATTTTCGTCGTGGAGGCATTGTCAGATCAGGCCTACTACTGGTGGAATGTCTTCTTATAAAGCCAAGCGAGCGACAGCATCTCACACATAAACAGCAGTGCTTGCACGTGCATAATGGTTTTCTCCATCTGGCAAGTGCAATGTGTTTAGGCAGAACGGTCCAAAACAAGGTCATTTTTCGCAAGTTTCCGCTTTTCCGTTTGCGGCCCAGCTCAGTAGTAGAGAATCCCGTGCAATTTTCGCACTAACACAACATCGATCACTTACGGCTGAACAAGAATTCATGACAATTTGGCTGGACTAAGAAATAAATAACAGTAGCGAACTGAGTTTATTACGCACCTGTTTTCACATACCGATCCTTAACTTTTTGTGCGTAGTATAATTTATATTGATATGTGCTCAGACGTACGCGTATGTTTATGTCAGTTTCGTTAGACCTAGTCTATTTATGAACAGATCTATATATGGTGCTTCTTTCTCCTTCCCAATTCGTTCACCCATTCACCCACCCTCTCACCCATATCCTATGCATACATGCATGCACACATGTAATTGTGTGTGTGCACACTTAAGCATTTTTTCATTTGTGTTACTGTGTGTACACAAAAGCTTATTTCATACATTCAGATCTAAATCAGAAAAGGTCTTTAACGAAACTTTCATTTGCTAAGAAACAGACATGGTCTTGCATGTATAAATCTACTAATTCCCATGTTGAACATAACTATACCTTGCTTGGTCTTTCGGAAATCTGTAAAAAGATTTTTGTATACAGTCTTTTTTTTTCCATATCGAATTCGTGCAGTTTATGTCCGCCCTTCTTTATTTTCGTAGCCATGCTGTTTAAAGGGTCCTCACCCCTAAATAGCATGTGTGGGTTGTTCAAAAGTATGATCGAGCGTGTTTTCGATGTACGTGTTACTTTTCTTCTGGAACTCACTTATATCCGTGTTTCGGGTCGTGCAAGTAGCCAAATCGTGACTCGCCACGGAGATTGCCGAGCACAGTACGGAAAGAGACGAGAGTCGGGGATTCCGCAAGTGATGTATAAATGCCAAGACTACCGTGAATTAAAGACATGTCCCTAAAAGCTTTCGCTATGAGGACGTAAAACTCAACTATTTTCCGGCGATAATGGCAGATGCTCCCAGCTACGAGTCAAGTTCCAATGAAGAGGACATCGAACGTGAAATTTTCACTGAAGTGTATGGAGTTCAGCTGTACCAGTTTGAACCTACAGCTCCTTGTACAGTACCACCTCCCTCGCCATCAGATGCTTGTGTTTCTTTCCAGGCAGTTCGACATTATTTTACAGGTTGACCATACTATGTACATGTACACACATAAGCACAACACAGATAGTACATGATATACACATGCACATACATACATCTGTTCACACACACACACATACCACATTACCGTAACATGTAAATAACTTTAAAATGATTATGTGATGCACCACATTTTCCTTCAGTTGTTTAGATCTATCAGATAATGCCTTTTCCTTTGACAAGAATTTGTCAGCTACTGCATCATCACACTAATTCTCTTCCCTGCTGTAGAAATCTTTTTAATAGCTGTTCACTTTCAGTCCCCCCCCCCCCCCCCCCCCCCCCCCCCCCACCGCACACACACTTTTTTTTTTACATTCTTCATTTTCATCTCACTCCCTCCACTTAAATTCTGAAGTTCCACAATGACAATCAGAATCTGAGGGATCTTTTACAATATATTGCAGTCAGATTCTGGCTGTTATTTTAAAAACTTATGTGTGACGTGCTGTACATCAGATCTAAGCTGCAGATCTAAGCTCATTATTCTCTTACTCACCAGGGCAGTTTATAGCATACAGACACACCACACCTGCATATATCTTAAAAATGCACATTGTCACCATCCTGTATCCAAATACTGATGAATAATTCACTTACTAAAGCATATGGCGGAAACTTGAACTTGCAGGGTGCCTGATGTTCAGCAATGTCCTGAAAAATAAAAACCCAAACTATTATTCACTGGAGTCCAACAAGCTGTTATTTGTGGACATGGACACTTTCTTGTTAATAAGAATCATACCTTCAGTTTTGTTGGAAACAGCAACAGCAGGGAAAAAAATTAATCACAAACATGCAACAGTTTCAGTGACAGCAGGCAATGTGACTGACTGACTGCCACTATGACACTGGCATGTGTGACTGAAAGTAACAATGTATGTTTCAGTTTGATGCCAACACTCTACAAAAACCAACAACTATCTTTACAACCAACCATGCACTGAGAATGAAATGAAACACAAAAAGATCAACCACTCATTCCACAAACCTTACCTTCCTTTTACGTCTCTGAGTTTGGCTCTCTTGCTCCTGACAGAATCCATGTCACTGTTGCGTTTGAGGCTTGCACTTGCAGCCAGCGAATGAACAGATAGTGCTTTAAACATTTTTCTGTTATAATAGTTGGCACAGCATCCTCTTTCAGCTGTCTTCGGACCTGAATTCCAGCTTCCACCTTTACCTTCCAGGTATGTTGGTCTTGGAAACTGCTCTTCAAAGTGACAGCAGCAAATGCCATGATAACTGTCCCGAAGAACAAAATCTTTCCTCGTTGTGGTGACAACATTATCCACAATCGCCTAAACTGGCTGGAAGCACCTGGAAAAGCATGAACGCTTACTCTTTGCTTATTTCCTGATGAAATTCCGCAACCAGACAGAGCACACATTCGCCCCATCTCACTTCAGCCGGACACGAAGAGCGACTTGGCTTTTCTACGTCATCAATCGGAAACCCCCCTTTTATCGAAATCGAGGCTCTCGTTTCTGTTTCAGCCTCTCGCTTTCCCGGTCCGCAGGAAATGCTGCTCTCACTGCAAGATGAGAGCACAGGCGGCTGGTTCGGGGCTGGGTTTCGCAATACGACCACATACTAAAACCGTGTATTTGGTCAAAAATAGATTTGTAAAAATGGGTGAGAACTCCTTTAACCACCCAAGTCTAAGGGACACTACTCTGTCGAAATCATCACGATTTTGTCTTTACTGACGGGTGTGTGTAACCCCCTTAGTCTGTGCCGTTAGTTCAAATCTTCAAATCTGTAGCCACGTCGTCTCCATTAAGTGACTCGGGTGTGCGCAAAAAAAGAAAGACCCCCCCCCCCCCCCCTACTTTCTTGTTTAAAAAGACAGCATTCATACCACATCCCTCCCCCCATAACTTACCTACCAGCTAACCTTAAAAAACAAAAACAAAACAAAAAAAACCCCTAAGTGTGGAGCTGCAGGAAGGCTACCCACGTTCACCTTTTCAAGAGGGTTATACCACTCCCTATCCTGCCCCAGAACAAGCATTAGGCTAGTCCAGGCCCACCAACCATTCACACACACTTCCATACGACAACACATACAATGGCTGTGTTTTAAAAATAAACTTTGCTGAGCTCCCTCCTGAAATGTGCCAGAGAGGGGGCCTCGGCTGCAGCTGCCGGTAGAGAGTTCCAGACTGGAATGGTGCGGTGAAAGAAACTATATTTCATCCGGTCATTGTTGGCTGCCATTAAGGCAGTAGACCTGTTGTATTGTTTTATTATACTTGAAAGACATGTGCTGCATTTTGGCCCTTTACAGCATTAAGTAGAATGTTCATTGTGTGTGAAAGTAACACTTTGCGACGGATTCCAGTAGATCTACGTTTGAGTGTGAAAAAAGACACTTTCCTTTTTGTGGAGTTTAGATCTTGACAGTGAGTAGGCTTAGTTAGAATTTAGATCTATAACACTGCATCTGCTGCAGATAGTTCGTGAGTCAGGGCTACTGTGATCGTAAACTATGGCCAGTGGTCCCAGTTTACCAATTTTTCAGTCCATTGGAGGAAAGCATTTCGTATATCTAGTGGGATGTCTGCACAGGAAGGTTCGATTGTCCAGCCCATTCTAGGCGTTAGACTTTGTTTACATCGGCCATTCCAAGGGAAAGTCACTCTTGTCAAGTTGTCGGCACAAGCAGACGAAACCCTCATACGTCACAGAAAGTACTGTAGGTGGCAAATGGTAAAAGTGGATAAAGTAGTTCGAACATTTGACTTGTGTGCTCTTGATATCACTGCTGATAATCACTAAAAAGATCTTTTGCATAATGCTGATGACAAAGTGTGTGGAATGTACGAATCATTTACTGATGAAAAGGAAGCGGTGCAATTGTTCTCGTCAGTGACGAAAGTCGATGGTATCTACGAATCATTTACTAATATCTACAAATCATTTATAGTGAACTCCAGATATAGTAAACGCCGGAAATAGTAAACAATTGCTTATAGTAAACGTTTTTCTTGGTCCGGTCCCAAGCCTTCTTAGTCTCTGTTAATTTTAGCCAGATATAGTGAGCATCGGAAATGATAAACATCCTTTATAGTAAACGCATTTTCAAGTCTCTGAAGCTTCCCACCGCCGGCTATAGTAAACTTTTTATGACTTACTTCCCTTTGACATGCTGTTATAGTGAACTCCGCAAATAGTAAACGCCGGTAATAGTAAACAACTGCTTACAGTAAACGTATTTCTTGGTTCTGGTCCCAAGTTTTCCCATTGACAAAACAATGGCGCACAAACGTGTGACTCTGTCACTGAAAAGAGAAATAGATTTAATCAAACAAGTTGAAGAAAACAAAAGTAGGCAAAGCCAGTTAGCCCTTGAGTTTGGAATTTCAAAAGCAACAGTTAGTGTGATTGTGAAAAATAGGGAAAAATTTTATAAGGGGGACTGCAATTCAAAACGCAAACTTGACAGACGTGCAATGCAGCCTGAGATTGAGAATGCCCATTTGGATTCGTTCAAGAAAACAAGGGCGAATAGCATACCTGTCTCCGGCACTATTTTGAAATCAAAAGCCGAACAGTTTGCCAAAGGTCTGGGCTTGACAGAGTGGTGTTGTTCTGAAGGTTGGATCAGGCGCTTCAACATATGCCACAACATTTCATACAGAAAAGTAAGTGGAGAAAGGAACAGCGTAGATGAATCGATCACAGATCATTGGGTTAGTGATGTCCTGTTAACCACTCTCAAAAACTATGAGAAAAAAGATATCTTCAACATGGATGAAAGTGGATTATTCTGGCACATGCTGCCAGATAGCACACTTGCATTTAGAAGAAAAAGAAGTGTACATGTGTGTGTCATTCACTCATTGTTTGTGTCACCGTGTGTGTGTGTGGCCCTTTGCGGTCGGCTGGGCTATAAGCAACATTATCTTATCTTATCTCGTGTCTCTCTCCGTCTGTCTCTCTCTCTCTCCCTCTCTCTCTCTTTCTCCCCCCCTCTCTCTCTCTCTCTCCCTCTCTCTACCTCCCTCCCTCCCTCTCTCTCTGTGTCTCTCTCTCACTCAATCTCTATCTATCTATCTATCTATCTATCTCAGCCCTGATGTGGCCCTTTGCGGTCGGCTGGGCTATAAGCAACATTATCTTATCTTATCTATCTATCTATCTATCTATCTATCTATCTATCTATCTATCTATCTATCTATCTATCTATCTATCTATCTATCTCTATCTATCTATCTATCTATCTAACCATCACTCTGTCATCATTCCATTATTTTACTGGTTATGTGTGAACTTATTATTTGCTCTATATGGGTGTCTGCACTGCGTATGCGTCTCGGTGTATTAGTCATTGTGTGTGTCTTTTTCAGTGTATGTCTGTGTGCATGTGCACACTATTATGTGTGTATGTAAGTGTGTATATCCATGTGTTTGCAAACTTGTGGTGTGTGTGTGTGTGTGTGTGTTCGTGCGCGCATGTGTGTGTGCGTATGTGTGTTTGTGTGTGTGTGTGTGTGAGTGTGTGTTTGATGTACTTTTTTTTCTTTCTTTATTTCTAAGGACATCCATTTTCATCTTTCTGAATGGAAGTGCACACCGTACGCAAGTATATGATAGACGGGCACTCAGTTTAGAGGCCAGTCAATTCGGAAATTAAATATTAATACGGCTTGTATTCACAGGAGACAGATGTTGTCTTATGGTTACTGTTTATTGTCACTCTGTTGTCTGCTTTAACATTTTCTGTTCATAAATCAGTTTTTTTAATGTCTCCTCCTCTCAAAAGGTACAGTATGGGCGCCCACATGATGAGATAAACAGTTGCACACTCAACCAGTGATCTTCATATTTACTGAGTTTGGTACATTGTACTGATGAGGGTAGATTATTTACTTACTCGAAAAGAAAAAAAATCAGGATAACATAAATTAAGTTTGAATTCATGTGAAACATTGTGGGATCTCATCTGCTTATTTCTTGCACTGACAAGCAGCAAGTGTATCATGACAATAATGACACTCCTATGATGTTACTGACTGGAGAAGTGCAGGGAACAGAACCAGAACTTCTACATTCTCTTTGTTGGCCTGATAAAAGCTTTTGATACTGTCAGTAGTGAGAGTTTGTGGGTTATGTAGGCCTACTGTCTAAATTTGTCCACCGAAGTTTATCAGGATCATAATGATCCTTTGTATGAAGTCTCACTTAGTGGAAAATGATGTGTCTGACCCTTCCCAGTGTACAGTGGAGTGAAACAAGGATGTGCCCTGGCACTGACTTTGTTTAGCATTATGTTCACCAGAATGTAATTGTTCTCTTTACTCTCCTGTACCAATGCACTCCACTTCAGGTCTGGGAAGCGTTCATTGTCACAGGTTAATGTACCAGGTGAATGGCTGTCCAAAAGGGAAGCGTTTGGAGGAACTGGACCAGATTTTTCCGCTGCCATCACAATAAGGATCATGCCAGTGGTTGTAGTGACATGTCGGTTGTTTCAGTGATTCACTGTATCTATAAATGAAACCAATTTACAATCTAAGAAGAAAAAAAAGTTCCCTCTTTTCAGTTAAAGTGTAGTAAGTTGTAACAACAACAACCAAAAAGTTCTTTTTAACAATAATCGGTTATAGTAAACTCATCCCACAAAAGTTTATTATGCGGCAGTCGGTTATAGTAAACTCAGGCTCCAAAAGCTTATTATAAACAATAATCGGTTATAGTAAACACAGCCACAAGCAGTTTATTATACACGATGTCACCTATAGTAAACCTCCGGTCATAGTAAACGGGTCAGTGTGTCTTGGCAACAATATTTTTCTGGCACATGTAGTGCCGCACCATTACATTCCCCCCTACTCTAATATTACCAGTGTCCTCGCTGGTACAGAAGGAATTTTCTATTACATTGTTTCTAATCTTAAGTTTTCTTTTGACCAAGAAAAAAACTCTGCTCATGAAAATCATCTGTTTCTAGTCTTAAGTTTTCTTTCGACCAAGAAAACACATCTCGCGAAAATCATTTCAATTAATATTTAATTCCACAAAAGATTTTTTACAAAATAAGGGAGGTCTCCTGGAATGTTATATTAAAGAGTGGGTAAAACAAAATTGCTACAAAAATATGTTTATCAAAGAGGGTGGCGTTTTTCTGATCTTTCCAATGATATGGATTGACTAACATGTTTATGCAAAAAGAGTGGCATGTAGCCTTAACTTAAGATTGTGAGGTGTCGTTATATGGAGGATTTTCACGAAAGAGGTTACTCTTCCTATTTGATAAAATGATATGGATCAACCAGGGTGAGTATTTTATACTGGGACAAGACAGAGAATAAGGTGACAACTAAAAATCTGTTTATTTTGAAACAAGGTTACTATGCCATGCCATAGGCTCCAGAGAAAGTGACTGCTAGAAATCTGTTCGTTTTGGAACAAGATTACTATGTGACTCACATTCCCAAGAGGGGCGTTATTTTGAACAAAAATCCCTAAAAGGATAATCTGAAACTTTATGACTGGGGTGAAGGATTTCATTACTTCCTAAAAGGGATATTATTTTGAACGAAATCCCTAAAAGGATAATCTGAAACTTCGCAACTGGGGTGAAGAATGAAAAGAATTTCTGTAATTTCTGAAAGGGACATTGTAGCATGTTCATTCACTGGCTTTTGGGTAAAAAGACGAAAGTCGAGAGACTTCCGGTTGGAACACAACAATGTCGTCTGCCTTTGTTTTCGTGCGCCTGCGAGTATCCTCTAAAACATTCCTTCCTTTGTACATCCGATACAGTAGATGGTGTCAGAAGCTAAACGAACCTCTTCTACATCATGGCAGATAATCTATACATTCGATCGCCCGACCCGTTAAGCGTTGGCGGCGGTAATCCGAGTGCGGCGTGGAAAAAGTGGAAACTCAAGTTTGACATCTTCCTGCAAGCCACAGGAGCAGCAGAGAAGAGGGACAGTATCAAGGTAGGCCTTTTGCTTCATCATATTGGCGATGACGGCCTCGAGATCTACTCTAACTTTGTTTTCTTGGGGGAAAGACCTAATCCAGTCGATGTAGACAACCCTCTGCCAGCAGAGGACAAGTCCAACTACACCACAGTGCTAGCCAAGTTCGACCAATATTTTCACCAGCGCGATCCCCAGCTGATGCTCAGGGAACAGTTCTGGCTTCACCTGCAGAGGGAACCAGGGCAGAACTTTGAGTCCTGGCAACGAGTGGTGAGAGAAAAGGCGGCTGCCTGCAAATTCGGAGAGGTAGACATGATGGTGAGGGACAAGCTTGTTTTCACTTGTCATGATGACACCGCCAAGCTGAAGCTGTATGATATAGGTGCAAGCCTGACTCTACAAAAGACAGTTGAGATACTGTCAATGAGAGAGATGACGAGAAGCGAGCTTGCTAGCTCTAAAACCGCCGCAGTTGATGCAGTGTCAAGAGCGAGACCTGGTCTGGATGGAGAGAGACGCGGGCCTCCACGACAAAGAAGTGGCCAGGCAACAACTCCTGGAGGGCAAAGCACCCTAACAACTGCGGATACTGCGACAGAAAACACCCCATTGGCAAGGCCAACTGCCCAGCAGCAAGAAGCATTTGCAGAAAGTGCAACAAGAGGGGACATTTCGCTGTCATCTGCAGGAGTTCGGCGTCCGTGAAGGAAGTCCAACAAGATGAGCTGTCGGACCAGGATGAAGATGGATACTTCATTGGTGGAGTGCATGACAAGCACCCATCTGGCACCGACCCAGGATGGCACATCAAGCTGAAAATTGGCTCGCTGGACTTTACTTGGTGCATCGACACTGGCGCCCAGGTCTCTGTGATGCCAGCCAACGTCTTCAAACCAGACTTTGGTCAGCTTCGACCTCCAGATCGCCGTCTTCTTGGCCCAGGCGACCAGCCACTGGATGTTATAGGATTTGCCTACATCAAACTTGCCCATGGTTGCACCCAGATATGGGAGAAGGTGTACGTCGCCCAGACTTCAAAACTCCTCCTCGGGATGCCAGCAATCCAGAAACTCGGATTGATCCATGACATCCTGGAGCCTTTACTGTACGCGCCATACGTACGACACCCACAGCAGAACGGCAACATTCATCACGGAGGGAGCAGCCTGACTCGGCAGCCACTGATCCTACACATACCACCTTCACATCTATCGACGATGTTCGACGACAGTTCCCCAGACTCTTCAGAGGACTTGGGAGGCTTGAGGGAGAACAGACCATCCTCCTCAAAGACAATTCAAAGCCCTTCTCACAGTCAGTTCCTCGTCTGTCCCGGTCCCACTACTAAAGAAGGTGGAAGCTGAGCTGAACAAGATGGTTGAGAACAACGTCATTGTACCAGTGGACCACCCGACGGACTGGTGTAGCCCAATCGTCGTCGTACCAAAGACCAACGGCAATGTACGTATTTGCGTGGACTTGACTCGACTCAACAACAGCGTGAAGAGGGAAGTCTATGCCATGCCAGCAGTGGAAGAGACACTCAGCAAGATATCTGAGGGGAAAGTCTTCACCAAACTCGACGCCAATTCAGGCTTCCACCAGATCCAGCTGGACGATGAGAGTTCCAAGCTCACAACATTCATCACACCCTTCGGACGCTTCAAATTCCTAAGATTACCATATGGGATTTCCTCAGCTCCAGAATACTTCCAAAAGAAGATGGACACAATCCTGCAGGGACTTGCCGGAGTTGTGTGCCATATGGATGACATTCTTGTGTTTGGTAGGGACAAGTCAGAACATGATACAAGACTGCGGAAGGTCCTGGACAGGCTGTCCCAAGCTGGCCTCACCCTCAACCTAGAGAAGTTTGAGTTCGCAAAAACACAGCTTGAATACTTGGGTCAGATCATCGACTCAAACGGTGTGAGGAAGGACCCTGCCAAAGTCAAGGCCATCGTGGAGATGAGACAGCCAGAGAATGTTGGCGATGTCAGGCGATTCCTGGGCATGGTCAACCAGCTTATGAAATTCGTGCCAAACCTTGCCGACAAATCCAAACCGCTGAGGGACCTACTACGCAAAGACGTTGCATGGACCTGGGGCCCAGACCAGCAGCAGGCCTTCGACACCCTCAAGGAGGACCTGACCTCATCTGAGACACTTGCTCTCTACCACCCAGAGCGGGACACAGTCGTCTCAGCAGACTCCAGCAGTTTCGGCCTCGGCGCAGTCCTACTATAGCGCCAGAACGATGGACACATGAAACCTGTCGCGTATGCCAGCAGATCTCTCACAAAGACAGAGAAACGATACGCCCAGATAGAGAAAGAAGCCCTCGCAATTGTGTGGAGCCTAGAACATTGGGCTGACCTCCTGATCGGCAAAGACTTTCATGTAGAGACCGACCACAAACCCCTGGTGCCACTGCTCTCTACCAAACTCATTGACGAACTGCCCGTTCGTGTCCAGCGCTTCCGGATGCGTCTGCTACGTTTCAGCTTCACCATCCACCATGTCCCGGGCAAGGAACTTCACACCGTTGATGCGTTGTCCAGAGCACCCCAAGATGCCAACGACTTGCCAGATGGTGACTTCACAGAACTGGTCGAGGTGTACCTCAATGCCGTCCTATATACAATACCTGCTTCGGACCACAGGCTGGCACAGATCAGAGCGGAACTGAAGAAGGATGACACTCTCCGCATCGTGATGCACTACGTCACCAACGGCTGGCCCGACAAGCAGCAGCTGAACAAAGCCACCAAGCAGTACAAGGCTGAAGCCGGAAACTTGACTGTTCATGATGGACTGCTCATGAAGGGACAACGATTGGTGATTCCGTCATCCTGAGGCATGATATCCTGAGCCATCTGCACGACGGCCACCAGGGCATACTGAAGACAAAGGAGAACGCCTGCAACAGCGTGTGGTGGCCATCCATAACCAAGGACATCGAAGCGATGGTCAAAACTTGCCCAGAATGCACCAAACATCGCAAAGCCAGGACAGAACCCATGAAGGGGACCCCGTTTCCAGACCGACCATGGCAGAGAGCTGCTGCTGACTTCTTCCACCATGACGGGAAAATATATCTCCTGGTAATTGACTACTACTCGAGAGACGTCGAGATTACTCTGATCCCCAACAGCACCACAGCAGAGGTGACAATTGCCAGGCTAAAGAAAGTCTTCAGCCGCCACGGTATCCCAGACATCCTTGTCATGGACAACGGCCCCCAGTTCGCCTCTTCCGACTTCGCATCCTTCGCCACAACCTGGGGATTTGATCATGTGACATCCTCACCTCACTACCCCCAGTCCAACGGCGAAGTTGAACGTGCCGTGCAGACCATCAAGAACCTCATGAAGAAGTGTGACGACGAATACCTTGGCCTCCTCATGTACCGCAACACCCCCTTGGCCAATGGTTTCTCCCCTGCTCAGCTGAGCATGGGACGCCGCCTCAAAACTCGTGTCCCCTGCACCTCGGAGTCCCTCCTGCCCCAGACCCCTGACATCGACATCCTGAAAAGGAAGGAGAAGGAGTACCGGGAGAAGATGACGGCGGACTATAACAGACGACACAACGTTGTTGTTCCTGAAGACTTGTTCCCCGGCGTTAATGTGTGGGTCCCTGACCTGCAGAAAGAGGGCACCGTCATCAAGCAGCATGAGGCTCCCAGAAGCTTCATCATCAAGACCTCTGATGGGGGACTTGTCCGCAGAAATCGGCGGATGACCCGGAAAATGCATCTGCCAAACAACCCCTTGTCCCTGGATGCACCGCCCATCCATGGTGCCTTCATGCCTGTCCCCGCTCACCCCCCTTTCCTGATGCCCGACCCTGTGCTACAACATCGCCCGTACCACGTGCACCGGACCCTCCTGAACCTGGGGAAAGCAGACCTGCAGCAGAGGGAACGTCAACGACACCCCCAGGGACCAGTTGCAACACCTGCCCAAAGCCAACGGGACGCCTTGACCCGTTGACCCAACTTGCAGCAACACCCCGAAGGCCAACCCGAAACCGGAGACCACCAGCCTATTTGAAGGACTATGACTATTAATTCGCGCGTACGCTCAGAACGGTCTAGTCATAACCCACTGTTCTAGTCAAATATGGACTTTAGTTCAGTTGAAAGTTGTGTCCATTGAATAGGTGATCGGTCTCGATTTCGACTCCGCTCGTTCCGGTTAGATCCATTTGAAAGAGGGAGATGTAGCATGTTATTCACTGGCTTTTGGGTAAAAAGACGAAAGTCGAGAGACTTCCGGTTGGAACACAACAATGTCGTCTGCCTTTGTTTTCGTGCGCCTGCGAGTATCCCTCTAAAACATTCCTTCCTTTGTACATCCGATACAGTAGAGACATTATTTTGAATGAAATGCCTAAAAGGATAATCATAGGCTTTACTACTAAGATCGCAGGGAATCCAATCCGAACTCAATCCCACTCTTCTTTTCCTACAAACAATTTCTAGAAATCATGACTACTCACTTGTCATGCCAGTCAAACTAGTTTCTAAAAAAAATTTAAATCATAGGGTTTCAAACTAACTCCTAGTTCCTAAAAAGAAAATCCTATAGATTGGAACTCAGTCTTCAAAATGTCTGATTGTTGACTTTCTTATGTGTGCTTCACTGCAGTAGTAATGTGCACACGTTCACTTCATTGTCAGTCTCTGAAGAACCTGTCTCTGGCATAGCGCATACATGGTTTTGCTGCTAATCTCTCCAATCTTCATGGGGCGGGCGATGGTAGAGTAAGAGCGCTCAGGAGGGTCCTTGGCCTGGGAATCGTGTAGGGAAGCTGCTTGTCACTGCTGTCTGAGTCAAGTGGAGGTGGCTTCGTTTTCTGTTGGAAATCCTCCGGGATTTCCAGGGGCGAGTTCTCCGGAGTAGGTCTTTCCGATTGATGATAACCTGCTCAGGACCTCCAGTCAGGGCTGAACTTGATAGACCTGGAGGTCCTCTTAGGGACGGGCCTAGAAGTCTTGGATTTTGTCGTTGCCACGAACTCCTTCAATAGACGAAAGTTGCCTACTTGCAGGGTGTGATCGCCGGACTTACTGGCAGTTGTGGCGTCTCTCTTCTCAGCAGCCCATCTGAGATTGTCGTATGCCTTCTGATGGGCTGCTTGCAGACGAAAGCGGTGTTGGCGTACCCAGTCGATGGTGCTGGTTGGTGGCGTGTTGAGTGACTGTCCCAGCAGGGCGTAGGTGGGTAGTTGTGGCTGCTGTCTGAAGAGCAGGAAGTGGGGCAGAAGCCCGTCGAAGCGTGGGGCATATTGTTCTACGCCTTGACCACTTCTGGCAGGTGAACTGGCCATCTGGGCTTCTCTCCTGGCCGCAGTGTGTGCAACAGGTCGTGCATGGAGCGATTGAAATTTGAATCGCTTGCACTGACCGCTGCCTTGTGGATGACAGCGCGTAGTGTGGGTCTTCTTGATGCCGTAGGTGTGACACAGCTCCTGGACGATGCGCGCCTCGAAGTCTCTTCCTTGTCACTGTGGATCTTCTCTGGGATGCCATATTTCTGGAACCAGTCTTTCACTAAGAACACCACTGTCACTGCCTCTTGGTTCTGCGTTGGCACGGCTTGGGTGAACTTGGTAAAAAGTCTGTCATCACCAGGATGTTTTCTCTGCTGTCGCTAGCAGGATCCAGACGCGTGAAATCAATGGCGAGGATCTCTAGGGGACAAGAGGCCAAGAGGTGTCTAGAGGTGGCGTTGGCGTAACTGCGATGTCCCATGATGCACCGCTGACAGGAGCCGATGTATGACTGCATGTCCTGATACATGCCAGGCCAGTAGACCCAGGGTTGTAAGAGTTTGAGTGTATGTTCAAGCCCTTGGTGACCCATCCTGATACATGCCAGGCCAGTAGACCCAGGGTTGTAAGAGTTTGAGTGTATGTTCAAGCCCTTGGTGACCCATCCTGATACATGCCAGGCCAGTAGACCCAGGGTTGTAAGAGTTTGAGTGTATGTTCAAGCCCTTGGTGACCCATCCTGATACATGCCAGGCCAGTAGACCCAGGGTTGTAAGAGTTTGAGTGTATGTTCAAGCCCTTGGTGACCCATCCTGATACATGCCAGGCCAGTAGACCCAGGGTTGTAAGAGTTTGAGTGTATGTTCAAGCCCTTGGTGACCCATCCTGATACATGCCAGGCCAGTAGACCCAGGGTTGTAAGAGTTTGAGTGTATGTTCAAGCCCTTGGTGACCCATCCTGATACATGCCAGGCCAGTAGACCCAGGGTTGTAAGAGTTTGAGTGTATGTTCAAGCCCTTGGTGACCCATCTGGTCGTGGATGGTGGCCAGAGCATCAGGACGCATGGTGCTGGGTAACACCAACTGTTCTGTCATACTGAGTTGCTGGTCTTGTGTGCATCGGTACAGGATGCCATCTTTCAGTAACAGGCAAGGGTACTGGTCACACAGCGTCTTCAGTTTCCGGTTCTTGTCAGTTGGAGTCTTTGCTGGCCAGTGGTTGAGGACAGGACCAAACACCGGGTCTTGCCGCTGAAGCTGGAAGAGTTCTGGCCAGGTTTTGATGGGATGACAGGATCTTCGTCCAAAGCAGGGTCGCCAAGGATTTGCTCTTTGCGCTGGGCTTCTTGGGTCAAGGCGATTTGTGAGGGGAGAGTTGAAGAAATTTGGGTGCGATTGGAAGGGAATCTGGTGAGGGCGTCCACTGGATTGGTCTTTCCTGGTCGGTACTGGACGGTGAAGTTGAACTGCGCCAGCTGCGCAGCCCATCTCTGCTCCAGGGCTCAGAGGGGAGCAGTTCGGAAGTGGACCAGGGGGTTGTTGTCGGTGAAGATCGTAAAGCTGGCTCTCAGGAGGTAGTCTCAGAATTTGTCTGTGGCCGCCCACTTCATGGCCAAGAATTCAAGCTTCATGCTTGAATAGTTCTCTCCGTTGGACGAAGGCGGTGACTTGTGAAGGCCAAGACTCTGCATTAGCCATTCTGTGTTTGAGAGAGACTATGGCTATCAGACTTGTAGGTATGTGTCTGAATGTATATCTTAGTTTTTGGATGCCAACTGAAATGCATCAACTAATATGTGTTAAACTGAAATTGACGTTTATTTAAAACAGATGCAGATGTGCCTTGAAATGAAACCCAACTTCCCATCAAACCCAGAAATGGGAAAGTCTTTAAACCTACACTGTACCAAATGAAGAAATCATTCATTAATAAATTCACAAGCAAGAAAGTAATGGTCTTTAGACATCGATGGATTCTCCTGTTGTGTCCGATGCATGAGTAGGCATGCCGGTCATCTGATGATGTGGGTCCTCATGATCGGAAAGGCCAGGGCAGCGTTTGTACAGCTACAGAACATCTGGAGCTCCAAGGAACTGTCAGTCAACACCAAAGTCAGGCTCTTCAACACCAACATCAAGGCAGTTCTATTGTACGGAGCGGAGACCTGGAGAATACAGTAGCCACCACCTAGAAAGTGTAGGTGTTCATCAACAACTGCCTGCGCAAGATTGTCTACATCCAGTGGCCAGACACCATCAACAACAACGAGATCTGGGAGAGATCAAACCAGCTGCCCACAGAACAGGAAATCAAGAAACGACGTTGGGGCTGGATTGGACATAACGCTGCGGAAGTCTGCAAGCAACATCACCAGACAAGCCCTAACATAGAACCCCTAAGGAAGACGAAAAAGAGGTCGGCCAAGGAACACCTAGCGCAGAGACCTTGAAGCAGACATCAGGAACATGGGGGTGACATGGAACCAGCTGGAGAAAAGGGCCCAGGACAGAGATGCCTGGAGGTCCTTGGTTGGCGGCCTGTACCCCAGGAGGGTAATAGGCAATGATGATGATGTTTGTCACGAGTTTGTCACGAGGCCTACGACGTTTGACCCATCTGGGGTGGCGGAATTATTCATTTATTTATTGTCGTTGCTGTTGTCGTGTATCCGTCCCTTAATGTGGCTTGTGGTGCGGTTGCACCTTGGTGAAGTTCAGCTCAAGTTCGGTTTGCTTTCTCTCTCTCTCTCTCTCTAATTCCACTGCCCGTGCAATTTATCCTGCAGGTTCACGGGTGGCTGGTACCTTTCTCTCGAACTTGCTGTCTGTCGGCCTCTCGCCTGTCTTTTTACCTGTCGCACGTGCTTCATTTCTGTTAGTTTGAGGTATGCTCACTCTGTGACGTAGCGTGGCATGTTGGCCGCCATCGCTTAGGCAGGTTTTCTCTTCACTCGAGCGGAAGATGTCTCTGGGAGCGCCTGCTCCGGTCCTGGTTCTTCACCTTATCGTCGAAGGTACAGTCGGTACCTTCATTTCCTACAGTCGGCCTGTAGGAGAGGGACATCACTTCTTCTTTTTCCGCATCTGCGCTTCTGTCCTCTCGACTGGACAGAGGGCAGAGAGAGTCGTTTGACCCGCCTCTTCTGGGTCACCCATGGGTAGCTGGTAAGCATCAGTTTCGTGGTTTGTTTGTTTTGGTTTTTTGTTGTTAGCCGGCTAATTCTTCTCTTTTGCGCAATTTTCTTTTGTTTTCAAAATTATAAAAGTAATATTGTTTGAGACCACTTTTCTGGTTAATTCAATCTTTAACCTTGCCATTCTAAATTATATCCAAAATTCTTTCTCCTGTTTATGCATCTGGTGATGCGGTAGTCGGTGGGATGGGAGAGAACCTGGTGATTCAGGGTTGGTACTTGCTTGGTCTCGCTCGTCCGCCCCTGTCACATTCGCCGGACTCTTATCCTTCGGCCACCGTCTGTTTGTGTGTGCAAGGAGAACGAGTTTTATGTTCGCGAGCGTGCGTACGCATGATTTGTCGTTCGGATGCGTGGTTGGAGATTTGTGTTATTTTGAAATGTGGCTATAAAATGTGACAATTATGCCATTGAATTATTATTTGCAAATGTGGTGGCAGTTATAAAGCGATGGTCGCTGTGTTGGTTTATTTCCTAAGAAAGGAAATTGTTAAACGTGAGTGAGAGAAGGATGAAGATAATTCATATTTGTTTTATAGCCTGTTAATTTAATGCAGTCTCTTACCTGCTTCGTGTGAGAAGACTTTAACGAACATTCCTGATTTGATTGGTTTACTGTGTTATGCTCAGGTCTGTGTTGAGCTGGTGTTGGTGTATTTAGTAGACCTCCCCTCGCCCATCATGCGAGTGGCTGTTAGGATTTAACAGCATGGGTCAGACTGTACTGACTGCGGGGTTCCAGTGCCCTTCCCTCCTCTCTTCTTTCCTAGCTGTTACCTTTTCCCTCCTCCCGGGGGCTTCCCCCGGAGCTTGGACTGGTTGGTGCCGCGCACTGGTTGGTGCCACGCGCTGGTTGGGGCCACGCTCTGGTTGGACCGCGCACTGGTTGGTACCGCGCACTGGTTGGTGTCACGCACTGGTTGGGACCACGCACTGGTTGAGGCCACGTACTGGTGGAAAAGCCCGTGGACTTGACTGGCCGGTCCTGATCCCCGTCCAGGACCTCCAGCAACAACGCCACGTCCCCCCCCGGGACGCGCTCTCCACCGTCTGTTTGTGTGTGTCAAGGGTGTCGGCCTTGAACGATTCTCTTCAAGAACCAACCCGGTTTGGAGCACCTAGTGCGACAGGGTGCTCCCAGTAGACTTTGGAGAGGCAGGGGTGTGGGGGCACTATGGGTGCTGGAAACGTTTATTTATAATTGTGTATATGTCGTATGTGTTGAAATGTTTGATTGTGATTATACATGTGGTATGTGTTGGAATGCTTAATTGCGTGTATGTCGTGTGTTGGAATGCTTGATTGTGATTGTGCATGTTGTGTGTGTGGGAATGCTTGATTGGGGTTGTGCATGGTGTGTGTGTTGAAATATTTATTTGTGATTATGTGTGTTGGTGTGAATAAATGGGGTGTTGTATCGTAATCCTTATTGTGTGGTCTCTTGCGGGGCGTGTGAGGTCAGTCACTCGCTTCACTCCCATCTAGACCGATCCTGTCAGGGCAGACCTCCAGGGGTCGGTCTTGACAATGATGATATTATCATTGTATATGTGTCATTGTGTGTGTGTGTGTGTGTGTGTGTGTGTGTGTGTGTGTGGTGTGTGTGTATGCATGGATGGGTGGGTATGGGCCTGTGTGTGTGTGTGTGTGTGTGTGTGTGTGTGTGTGTGTGTGTGTGTGTGTGTGTGTGTGTGCCAGTGTGTGTGTGTGTTTAGGTGAGTGTGTGTGTGTGTGTGTGTGTGTGTGTGTGTGTGTGTGTGTGTGTGTGTGTGCGTGTGATTGGTGGGCTTGTGTGAGTATGAGCCTGCATGCATGCATGTAAACATGTGCATACACAGGGCTTCAGATTGCTGGCACGTCTGCAATACTTTTGCATAAATTTTGAAATGGCGCTTCACACATCATACTCTTGCGCCATGCAGCTGCGCGCCGTTGCAGCTGAGCTGAGGGTGGGGTGGGGGTGTCGGTCCTTCTTTCTTCATTCGATAAGTGATCAACTTTCAATTGATTTAGAATCCAAACCAGTGACAAGAATTGTCAACAGGACTTGAGGATGAATAAAGTTTCCATGCTTCACTGCAAATGTCGGCTTGTATGTTCACTGTGTTCATAGCACAGTGCCGTCAGCAGTGAGAAAACTTCCACCAAACTGGCAGAATCACAAACTGGTCAAAAGAGCTTGAACAAGACTTTTTTTTTTTTTTTTAAGCAAATCAAACATCAATTTACACACCTTTCATTTTCTAAGCAAAATGCAATATATCTCTCTTCCCATATAGGCAAGGCCCATACCTTTGTCTGTGTGTGTCTCTCTCACATTGAACACACACACACACACACACACACACACACACACCTACACACACACACACCTACACACACACACACACACACACACACACACACACACACACACACACGCACACACACACATTTGAACCTTTACCGGACTACGTTTTTGACTACACAGACCCGATCGTGCGGGTATCCCAAGACCCACACATATTGTAGAGGCTTTTCTGTGCTTATTTCTATTGCTTATCCCTGTTCAGATCACTTACAAGACATTCAGATGCTTACAAGACCCACACCTGATCAAGAGTGGTTCAGCAGTTCTCACCCAATGGCATGTGTCATGTGCGACCCATTAAAATGTATGGGCCCTGGGGGAACCGTGACTAATTGATTGTGCCCATATATGAAATTCTGTGACAAACGGCTATTAAGATAATTGACAATCTCCTAAGATTTCATGAGCATAGCTCTATCCATTCATAAGATATGATGTTTTTATTGAGTTGCTGGGTCATGGAAGACCCAGGAAGCACGGTGTCTGTACACACAGTATCCACAGGGTGACAAGTAAAATCAGAGCAAAGTCTTGGTGTTTGATAATGATTGTTTAGAATCAAAGGTTTATGAATAAATATGTAAGGAAAATAAAATGAAATATAATTAAAAAGAAATATTTGATTTGTGATGTGTTTCTGTGAACATTGCATGAGAGTTCTGAGGTACTGGCATAAGGTGGATCCGTGCTGCCGTCTTTTGTTCCCTCATTTCTAGCTGCCATTGGACATGTGTCCAGTGATGACTGGAAAAAATCTGAAGCTGTGTAGATATATAATTGTGTGTGTGTGTGTGTGTGTGTGTGTGTGTGTGTATACGTATATGCATGAATTCATGCCTGTATATATTGGTGTACATGCATGTGTGAGTATATCGGTATGTACTCAGTCATGTGTGTATGTGTGCATGTGTGTGCGCATGCATGCATGCGTGCATGCGTGTATGTGTAACAAAAGTTCAGAAGATGACATAGTTCTTAATATTATAGATCAGTAACAACAACCGTAATAATGATGATGATAAAGATAATGATAGTGGTGAATAATAAATATGATAGTGATGGAAGTAATTCTAAGGTGGATGAAAATGCTAGGGAAGCTAATAATGATCGTCAGTGTGACCATAACAATGAAAAAGAAGTAAGTTAAAAAAAAGAAGCAAATTTCATTAAAGATACTAGATAATCAATGGACAAACAGATAAACCATAACTTTCTTCCCCACCCCTCCACCCCCCAAACCTCCTCCTTTCACCATTCACAACCATGCATACCATCTTACGATCTGTAACCTCCACAGTCCACGCCCTACATGAGTCATTTAAGAAAAAAAAAGAGGCTCAATTTGAATTGAAAGGAAATATTTTTCCGTAAGTTGAGTTCTGATTTTAAGAATTTAAAGCAGACCTTCACAACCCGTTAGTGTGTGAACTTGAGGTCAGAAATACTGTATGTTAGATCCATATGGATGTTGACTGATGTGGATGTCAGGAGGGGGAAATGATGTCAACTTACGTGAATGTTGGCATGTCTGTTGTCGACTTGTCTGACAAAAAAACCTGGTGAAAGAAAGAAAGAGGAGGTTAAGGAAGAGGAATGGGAGCATGGAAATGTACACACTACATAGTTGTTTACGGACTTGTTAGAATAGAAGCAACTTGATTTTTTCAATTAGAGTGGCATCCCTCACAGTGACTCCAGTGTTTTTTAGAAGCTGAAAATGTTTTACTCATTTATGTGTTTAGAAATATATCTAATTGTGTGTATGTGTGTGTGTGTGTGTGTGTTGCTACAGGATATGAAAAGGTATATATCCAGCTTTATTCTGTGAATATAAGAGACACGATGGCCAAAAGTCAGACAGACAATGAAAACGTCATCCCAGAGTGGTTTGAACTGGTAAGACAACACTATCTTCCCAATGGTTTTTCTCTTCTCTTTTTGGTCCTATTCTTTTTCATCTAACTCTTTTTTTGTTTTGTTTTTATGAATGAAATCCTTATAAAGGGCAATTATACTCATATAGTGTCTGTTTTTAAAATTATGGTGGACGCGAAGCCAATCTGTTTTCATTGAGCATTTGTGTTTGTCAGTAGCACAGCGACTACCATTGTGTAGCTTGTGGCAAGAAAATACGTCGTCAAGACTTGCAAGTCTGATTGGGTTGATGAAATTTTGTTCAAACAGCATGTTTCCACGGCCGATTATCGAATGTTGTGATGCTTGTGGAAAATGATATGGTTATGGTTGTTGTTTGTTTGTTTTCTGTGTCCCATGTTCTGTGCCTCTTCAGTGACATTACCTCTTGCTGCGCATTCCACTCCTGGTCCACAGCCATAACCTGGCTTGTCTGGCCTGGGCCTTGTGTCGGACAGTCCACTCCTGGTCCACAGCCATAACCTGGCTTGTCTGGCCTGGGCCTTGTGTCGGACAGTCCACTCCTGGGGCCGGATAGCTCAGTTGGTAGAGCGCCGGACTCGTGATCCTGGGGTTGCGGGTTCGAATTTCGGTATAGGGGGATTTTTCCCTCGGAGTTAACATTGGTTCTGACTCCATTCCCCATATAGTCTTTCGAATGAGACTATAAACCGAGGTTCCGTGTGTGAACGCACGCATAACATCTTGCACACACGTAAAATCCCATCACCAACTTTCGGAAGAGAAGGCCAGTTTGGCCGTTGGTATGGGTGACACGTGACACATAGCATGCACCTTCCCGAAGATGGAGTATGGCTGCCTTAATGGCGGGATAAAAAAATAAAGGGTCATACACACAAAACTCCACTGCCTGGCTATACAGGGAGTGTCCGCAGGAGTATCAGCCTGCGTACGCAGAAAGAAAGAAAAGAAAGTCCACTCCTGGTCCACAGCCATAACCTGGCTTGTCTGGCCTGGGCCTTGTGTCGGACAGTCCACTCCTGGTCCACAGCCATAACCTGGCTTGTCTGGCCTGGGCCTTGTGTCGGACAGTCCACTCCTGGTCCACAGCCATAACCTGGCTTGTCTGGCCTAGGCCTTGCATCGGGCAGTCCACTGGAAGCAGTCCGTGTCAAGTGGTCATGAGACCAGAGGAGATGCTACACAGCAACAAAGTCATTTGGTGGTATTCAGTGGTTCCTGTTGTGATCCACCATATGCTAGACACCACTACTAAGCCCCTTGCTGTTGAAACGTTTTTAGTCACGGAGCCAGTGTGAGTGAGTGTCACTGTTAAGAGGGCGCCACCGTATCCATTCAGCACCAGTCCTCAAGACTTAGCTGATACAGTGACTTGACAGCAAACCAAGGGCATTTAAATGGAAAAGAAATGGAAACTGAGGTCACCATGAGAGCTGGGGATGAAACCGCCACGTTATATGCATGATTTTGAGTTTCATAGTGTACTCCCATTTCTGAGTGATCTACAACACTGCGTCATCATGCATCCAAAATCAGGGAAACATTGGCCATTCTGAATGGGGCCACATGGCATTTGAATTTTGAAAATGTTTTGAAATTCAAGTAAACTGGGGGTTGTCCTATAATTTGTTAGAATGGTGACGACAGTTTGTGAGTTAAATATAGATAGAAAGATAGGTATAAAAGTGAGAACAGAGACTGGTTTGATAGCTAGGTAAAAAGTGAGAACAGAGACCTGGCTTGATAGCTAGGTAACAAGTGGAACAGAGATTGGCTTGATAGTAGGTAACAAGTGAGAACAGAGACTGGTGGGGTAAGATAATGTTGCTTTACCCCCAGCCGACCGCAGAGGGCCACTTTCAGGGCTGTCACCACTTTAAAAATTTCAACTCACCATCATTTAAAAAAAAAAAAAAAAAAAAAAAAAAAAAAAAAAAAAAAACTTTCACACATCTCGTTAATGACATCGTCTACAAACGAACCAGAAACTTTGTTAAAATCCTTCTCCGTAAAATCTCAAGTCAGATGAAAAATGTTAATTTCTCTCAAAAACCCAAGGATCACGCAGGCGGGACATCCTGAACAGGATCTTCATGGATTTCCGCTGTAAATGTTTGTGTCTCCATCGTGCAAGTCCCAACACTCTAAAAGAACATTTTTCATTGTGAGTGGTGCATGACATTGGAATGCACCACGGGCTTCTTAAACTTTTAAAAAAGGGTAAGAATGGGTAAATACGAATGGCCGGTGTGCAGCCGGCACAGAACCGTTTCCTCTTTACGACCACCCGACGTGATGGGAGGAAGTCTTAGGTTGGACGGATCTGAAAGAGTTTGTTATTCGCTGTGTGTTCCAATCCTCCTGCCGAGGTCTCTCACATAATCGTTAATTTTGGGTTTCACATCTGGCAGGGGATAAAGTGTTGGGGCGTTTCTCTCTTGTGGCGTTCTTGGCTAAACGATCAACCATTTCGTTCCCGCCCATGCCAACATGGCCCGGAACCCAAGCAAGAGTAATGTTGTAACCATCCGCTTCAAACTTGCTAAAAAGTTCAAAAAAAGTAAAGTTCTGGATGCTGAAGGTTGCGGGCCAGCTATGGCCTCCAAAGCTGACAGCGAATCCGACAGAACCAGAAAGTCCCTCCTCGAAGAATGGGAGATTATCTTCAAAGCCATTTCTAGAGCAGTAGTTCAGCAAATAGACAGAAGCATCTGATTTTATATGTTCCAACAATATCTGAGAAGGAGCCCCCGGGCAGTAGGGTGCACAGGCCACTCCATCCTCAGACTTGGAACCGTCAGTGAAAACTTTTTTATAGGATGGGAATTTGGAACAGAGCTCGGGATACAAAGCCTTGTACGCCAGAGAGCTGGTAACTCCTTACGGAAAGCTGCGAGATCGAAACGAATCTTGGTGTGAAAAAGGTCCATGGAGGTTGATCCGGAAACTTGGGAAAAATCGGAAAATACTCCCAGGTCTATACCTGCATTCCGCACGTGAGGCTGCATACGAAGCCCAAACGGCGGAATACATTTCGGGTTATTTTCAAACTTACTTTTGGAACGGAGGGTCAAAACCAGTCATAGGGAGGATTCTGCGGTTCTGAGAACAGTCGGATGTAATAATTCAAAGACAGTTTCAGCCTGCGGTTGGACAGTGAAGGTTCCCCTGCCTCTGCGTTTCAGGCTGTTACACAGGGGTGGTGCGGAACGCTCCAAGACAGAGACGAAGCCCTTGATGGTGGATAGGGTCCAGAGTTTGAGGTAGATGATCTTGCGGAGCCGTACACAGCACAACCGTAGTCCAGTTTGGAACGGACCAGGGCTCTGTAGAGGTGCAACAAAGTTTTCTTATCAGCGCCCCAGTCGGTGTGTGCTACACCCGCAGAATATTCAGTGCCTTTTGGCAAGCAGTTTTGAGGTTTTTAATATGCTGAGAAAGTTAAGTTTTTGGTCAAAATGACTCCCATGAAATTTGGCCTCTTTAACAGCTGGAATGGGAGATTTCCCTACTTGAAGTTCCGGATCTGGAAAAAACTGACGGAAATTATGGAAGTGAATACACTGGGTTTTTGTAGCAGAAAAGGTGAAACCGTTTTCATCCCCCACCGATGGATTTTATCTACGCAAAGCTGGAGCCTGCGCTGGACACTCGGGTACAGGCTTCCAGTTGCGTAGACAGCAAAATCATCCACAAACAATGAGCAGTCTGAACCCTGCTGAACTGATTTCACAATGTTGTTGATCTTAATACTAAAGAGGGCAGGCGATAGTATGCTCCCCTGTGGAACACCCAACTCCTGCTCGTGGACATCAGAGAGAGTGGTGCCACCCGGACCTGAAACTGTCGTTCTTCTGCCAAAAAATTTTGAATAAAAAGCGGTAGATGACCTCGAAAACCCAGATCGTGAGATCATGAAGTATCCCCGACTTCCAGGTGGTATCGTAGGCCTTCTCCAAGTCAAGAAAATTGCCACTGCATGCTGTCTGTTTAAAAAATGCGTTCCTAAGTGTAGATTCCAGACGAATCAAATGGTCAACTGTACTACGATGTTTGCGGAAACCACACTGTTCTTTCGCCAAAGGCCATCGGTTTTCGAGTTTCCACATGAGCCTAGCATTGACCATTTTTCCATCAATTTACAGACACAGCTGGTCAAAGCTATGGGACGGTAGTTAGATGGATTAGAAAGATCTTTCCAGGTTTGGGGATGGGAAAACAGAGACTGGCTTGATAGATAGGTAACAAGTGAGAACAGAGACCTGGCTTGATAGCTGAGTAACAAGTGAGAACAGAGACCTGGCTTGATAGCTAGGTAACAAGTGAGAACAGAGACCTGGCTTGATAGCTAGTAACAAGTGAGACAGAGACCTGCTTGATAGCTAGGTAACAAGTGAGAACAGAGACTGGCTTGATAGATAGGTAACAAGTGAGAACAGAGACTGCTTGATAGATAGGTAACAGTAGAACAGAACTGGCTTGATAGCTAGGTAACAAGTAGAGAACAGAGACCTGGCTTGATAGCTAGGTAACAAGTGAGAACAGAGACTGGCTTGATAGATAGGTAACAGTGAGAACAGAGATGCTTGATAGCTAGGTAACAAGTGAGAACAGAGACCTGACTTGATAGATAGGTAACAGTGGAGAACAGAGACCTGGCTTGATAGCTAGGTAACAAGTGAGAACAGAGACCTGGCTTGATAGATAGGTTTTAAACAAGTTGAGAACAGAGACCTGGCTTGTAGATAGTAACAAGTGAGAACAGAGACCTGGCTTGATAGCTAGGTAACAAGTGAGAACAGAGACTGGCTTGATAGCTAGGTAACAAGTGAGAACAGAGACCTGGCTTGATAGCTAGGTAACAAGTGAGAACAGAGACTGGCTTGATAGCTAGGTAACAAGTGAGAACAGAGACCTGGCTTGATAGATAGGTAACAAGTGAGAACAGAGACTGCTTGATAGATAGGTAACAAGTGAGAACAGAGACTGGCTTGATAGCTAGGTAACAAGTGAGAACAAGACTGGCTTGATAGCTAGGTAACAAGTGAGAACAGAGACTGGCTTGATAGCTAGGTAACAAGTGAGAACAGAGACCTGCTTGATAGCTAGGTAACAAGTGAGAACAGAGACCTGGCTTGATAGCTAGGTAACAAGTGAGAACAGAGACTGGCTTGATAGCTAGGTAACAAGTGAGAACAGAGACTGGCTTGATAGCTAGGTAAACAAGTGAGAACAGAGACATGGTATTGCTGGTTGAGACTTTAGCAACAACAGGTCAATCACAGTAGCTTCATGATTTCATGCATTAGTTGTAAATCTTGAGACAAGATGTGAAATATCAAGAACTGTCATGTTTCATCCGTGGCCGCCTGACTGAAGCAGTGTGCAGTATGGTAGTTCACCTGTGATCCTGATTTGAATGAAGAATTCATTTTGTGGTGATTTGTCAGTCTGGTACAGCATGCTGGACAGGAGTGGACTGTTAAAACATGAAGAATGGTACACATTCATGGTCTTTTTAGAAACTTCAGTGTTAGGTAGGTTGTATTATCAATATTCCATGAGTTCTCCAGCTTGTCCTCAGAGCGTTATTTGGAACTGGCGCTTGAGAGGAATCAGCCAGTTTAGGTTTTTGTTGAAGTCGAGTCACTGAAAACTCATCGATAATTCATTTGGGTTCTCCATCTCTACTCTTTTCTTTGTTGCTCCGAGTAAGGGCGTTGTTAATATCATATGATAAAAAGTGTTGGTTATTTTTTCATCACAGTGGTGATCATAATACAGTGAGAAAGTGAACTTTAAATGCTAGGTTTTTGTGGAGGGAGACGATTTGTTGTTTTTTTCTTTTGCAGCCGCATGTTTCTGTATGTAGACAGAGTCGCAGTGTCTCCTTTGACCTCACATTATCTAGTTGAGCCCTTCCCTAACATAGCCACATACAGGGTTGCCCTGTCACAGGCCCTGCATAAGCAGTCAGTGGGCAAAGGTGTTGGTGTCGGGTTGCATGACTGCTACACACCATTAGAGACTCTGTGCTCTGCTGAGTTACAGTGGTGTTTACCTGTTCTGGTGCAGCTCTGGGAGTTCCAGTTCATACAAACATTTATAAATGTTACAAAGAAACAAATATATTACCACTAAATGAGAAGCGAATATTGGATGTGTCCAAATACATTGTCAGAAGTCTTTCTGTTGGAAATTCAGTTACTGAAGAAATACTGGTGGATTCCAGTAAAGATTTTCTTAAAGAGTTAAAAAAAAATATATCATACATCCAACCAATTAGAAACTACACATCTGACTTTATGTCACATTTTAATATTGATATTACTGCTATACCAAAATTTCCTGCGGTACCTTCAATGCCTCGTGGGAGCACCTAAATGCTGCTTTTGATTACTAATACACTGTGTTAAAGAAAAGTGATAATGTAAATATCTTAACAACTGAAGTTCATGAACATTTAGAAAATAGCTATCCAAATCATTTAAAAGTGTTTACAGATGGGTCAGTAATGGAATCCTCTGACAGTGGTTCTGGCTTTATAATACCAACTTGGAATGTCAGGAAATCATATCATTTAGGAAAGGGGTTTTCAATTTATACCTCAGAATTATATGCAGTACTGAAGGCTTTGATGTACATGTACATATATGATACACCAATTGCTTTATATAAAATCCTACTGTGTGTTGATTCCAAATCTGTTTTACAGTCACTAGAGCATTGGGACTGCAAAGCTAGAAAAGATTTGCTTTTTGAAATAAAACATTTACTGCATTGTTTCATAACCCTAGGCATAAGAATTGATTTTTGTTGGGTCCCATCTCACTGTGGTATGAAGTGGAATGAAATAGCAGACAGTCTTGCAAAAGAAGGAGCAAATAGAAACGCTGAAAATTTAACAAAAAATCCTTTAGATTTGTCCTCTTGTAAATTAATCCAAATTATGGAAAAGTACATACATAAGCAGAATTTTAGTTTTGAAAAAATGGCTACTTTACCATCATGCCCTAGGTGGTTTTTTTTGTGTTTTTTTTGTTGTTGTGTTTTTTTCTTAACAAGTGTCTAATATCATCTGGTGTTGATAAGACATTCAACAAACCTATAAACTGAACTGAACTGCAGCTTGGGTTATTGCATTTTACTTCATAACTCCCTTGTCAGAACAAATTTATATATGTGCAGTGTTTTGTCTGAAAATTCAAAGGCGTGGTACACTTGTCTCTTAGTTCAGGGAAAATTGGTAGGACATTTTGGAAATCTATGGAACAGAGTGTTGGATGTATGGGATCAAAAAATGGTGTGTGTGTGTGTGTGTGTGTGGTTGTGTGTGTGTGTGTGTGTGTGTGTGTGTTGTGTGTTGGGTGTGTTGTGCAATCACTCAGGGTCATTCTATTGAAAAAGAGGAGAACATTATGGATTGTTGATTGCAAATTATGCAGAACTGAAGTAGATCAAAACACATATTTCAGTGTGATTGTTCAATGAAAATTAGTAGGACATGTTGGAAATCAGTGTGGCAAATTGTCGTGCATGTGTGTGTAGGTGTGTGTGTGTTGCCTGGGCACTTTCACTGGAAGAAACCAACAAAACAAAATGAAAAATAAAATGTATAAAGGTTGCAGTCAGATTACACAGAATTGAAGTACTCTAAAAACACATGTTATAAAGTGGCATCTTCTACCGTAAGTGTTAGTTTCAAACTTGACCTAATTTTTCTGGCTTATTTCATTTGTTGATGTGGACAGGACTTTGCATGTGTAGTTGCTGTGCACTTCTGGTGATTGTTTTTGTCGGCCTGGTGTATGATCATAGGGAAGTGGAAGAAATGTTAAGCTTGACACCTCTGTCCTTCTATACCACCCCTCTTTTATTCCAACGCCCCACCTCCCATCCCCTGAAGAGAGACTCCATTTTAGAAATGTGAGGGAGGTGTGGAGGGCAGGAGGAAAGGGATAAGGGGGTTGCGAGGGGCAGGAGAAAGGGATAGAGGGGGAGGGGGGGGGGGAGGGCAGGAGGAAAGGGATAGAGGGGTGGTGAGGGCAGGAGGAAAGGGATAGAGGGGTGGAGAGGGCATGAGGAAAGGGATGAGGGGGTGGAGAGGGCAGGAGGAAAGGGATAGAGGGGTTGGAGAGGGCAGGAGGAAAGGTAATGGGATAGGGGGGTGGAGAGGGCTGTGAGGAAAGGGAAAGGTTAGAGGGGGGGGGGGGAGGGCAGGAAGAAAGAAAGGGATAGAGGGGGTGAGAGGGCTGGAGGAAAGGGATGAGGGGGTGGGGAGGGCATGAGGAAAGGGATAGCGGGGGGTGGAATGAGGGCAGCGAGGATAGGGATAGAGGGGCGTGGAGAGGCAGGGAGGACAGGATAGAGGGGTGGTACGAGGGCAAGGAGGAACGGGGATAGAGGGGGGGGGGGGGGGGGAGGGCAGGACGAACGGGATAGAGGGGGTGGAGAGGGCAAGGAGGAAAGGGATAGAGGTGGGGGAGGGGCAGGATGAAAGGGATAGAGGGGTGGAGAGGGCAGGAGGTAAGGTTTAGAGGGGGGTGGCTGAGGGCAGGTGCGAAAGGGATAGAGGGGGGTGGAGGGGCAGGAGGATAGGGATAGAGGGGGTGGAGAGGGCAGGAGGAAAGGATAGAGGGGTGGAGAGGGCAGGAAGGAATATGGTTAGGAGGGGGGGGGGAGGGCAGGAAGAAAGGGATAGAGGGGTGGAGAGGCGGAGGAAAGGGATAGAGGGGGTTGGAGAGGGCAGGAGGAAAAGGGATTAGAGGGGGTGGGAGAGGGCAGGAGGAAGGGATTGAGGGGGGTTGGGAGGGCAGGAGGAAAGGGTTTAGAGGGGGGGGGGGGAGGGCAGGCAGGAAAGGATAGAGGGGGTGGAGAGGGCATGGGAAAGGGATAGAGGGGGATGGAGAGCGGCATGTGGAGAAAGGCGATAGAGGGGGGGTGGGGGTAGAGGCTGGAGGGAAGGGATAGAGGGGGTGGTGGGTAGGGCAGGAGGAAAGGGATGAGGGGTGGAGAGGCAGGAAGGATAAGGGATTGAGGGGGTGGAGAAGAGGCAGGAGGAAAGGGATAGAGGGGGGTGGAGAGGGCAGAGGAAAGGGATAGAGGGGGTGGATGGGGCAGGAGGAAAGGGATAGTGGGGGTTGGGAGGAATGGATAGAGGGGGCTGGAAGAGGGCAGGAGGATAGGGATAGAGGGGGGGGGGGGGTGGGGCAGGAGGAATGGGATAGAGGGGGGTGGTGAGGGCTGGAGGGAATAGGGAGATAGAGGGGGTGGAGAGGGCAGGAGGGAAAGGGAATAGAGGGGACGTGGAGAGGGCAGGGAGGAATGGGATAGAGGGGTGGAGAGGGAAAGGATAGAGGGGGGTGGAGAGGGCCAGGAGGTTAGGGATAGAGGGGGGTGGAGAGGGGCAGGAGGAAGGAAATGGTTTGAGGGGGGGGTGGGAGGGAGGGACAGGAGGAAAGGGATAGGAGGGGGTGGAGCGGGCAGGTGGGGAAAGGATAGAGGGGGTGGGAGGGAGGAGGAAAGGGATAGAGGGGTGGAGGGCAGGAGGAAAGGATGTAGAGGGGGGTGGGAGGGCAGGAGGAAAGGGATAGAGGGGGTGGGAGGGCAGGAGGAATGGGATAGGTGGGGGGGTGGTGGGGCTCAGGTGGAAAGGGATAGAGGGGGGGCTGAGGGCAGGAGGAAAGGGATAGAGGGGGTGGAAGGACAAGGGTAGAGGGGGTGGAGAGGGCAGGAGGTTAGGGATACAGGGGGGTGATTGAGGCAGGAGGAGGGAAAGGGATAGAGGGGGTGGGTGAGGGCCTGAGGAAAGGGATAGAGGGGGTGGTGAGGGCAGGACGGAAAGGGATAGAGGGGGTGGGGAGGGCAGGAGGAAAGGATAGAGGGGGGTGGGAGGGCAGGAGAAAGGGGATAGAAGGGGGTGGTGAGGGAGGAGGTTTGGGATAGAGGGGGTGGGGAGGGCAGGAGGAAAGAGGATAGTGGGGGTTTGGGAGGCAGGGGATTTGGATAGGGAGGGTGTGGAGTGGGCTGAGGAAAGGGATAGAGGGGGGGTGGGAGGGCAGGAGGGGATAGGGATAGGGGGGGGGGAGGGGGGGGGGGCCTGGAGGGAAGGGATAGGGGGGGTGGAAGAGGGCAGGAGGAAAGGGGGGGGTTGAGGGGGGGGGAGGGGAAAGGGTAGAGGGGTGGAGAGGGCAGGAGGAAAGGGATAGAGGGGGGTGGGAGGGCAGAGGACAGGGATAGAGGGGGTGGTGAGGGCAGGATGGTGAGAAAGGGATTTTAGAGGGGGTGGAGGGCTAGGAGGAAAAGGATAGGGGGAGGGGGGTGTTGGGAGGGCAAGGAGGAAAGGGATAGAGTGGGTGGGAGGGCAGGAGGAAAGGTATAGAGGGGGGTGGGGGGGCAGGAGGAAAGGGATGAGGGGTGGTGAGGGGCAGGAGGAAAAGGGCTAAAAAAAAAAAAAAAAAAAATAATAGGATAGAGGGGGATGGGGAGGGCAGGAGGTGGATAGGATAGAGGGGGTGGAGAGGGTTGTTATAATGGGATTTTGATGAGATAATTCTCTGTTTTCTGGACTCCCTCAAGGTTGAGCAGGTGGGGAAATACTGGAGCAAACATCTTGCAGGTAATAAACTTGAGTTCTTTTTTGTTTCAGCAGGTATGGTTCGGAATATATACTGTCAGAGCTTGGTCCTCAAAAACAGGAAGATGCTTATTTTTTCCAAAGTAAACATTGTGAAAGGAGCTATAAAGAAGCAGGTTGTTATGGTTTGAATATCATTTATGCCGTGTTAGTCCATAAATTTGCTGATGATTGGGTGCAGCTTCTTAATCCTGACATTGTTTGCTTAAACTGTCTTGGCAAACATTGGTTAGGCTGAAGTGTTAGATTTTGATTGAACAGGTTTCAGCTTATGATCATGGGGAAGTCTGTCTGGTGTCTGCCTTCAGATGATCAGATCCCATCTGTGTGTGTGTATTGGGAAGTCACTGTTGATGTATGCCTTCAGATGCTCAGAACCATTCTGTGTGAGGAATAATGGGATATCTGTCTGGGTGTTCCCATTCAGTTGTCTCGAACCATCTGTTGGGGTGTGAAATGGAAAATGTCAGTCTGGTTTTGTCTCTGCCTTCAGATGATCTGAGCCATCTCGTGTGTGGTGAAATGGGAAGTCGCAGTAAGGTGTCACGTCAGATGCTCAGAACCACCTGTGTGTGAAAATATGAAGTCAGTATGGTGTCCACTTCAGATGCTCAGTAACCATCTGTGTGTGTGTGAAATATGAAGTCAATAAGGTGTCCACCTTCAGATGCTCAGAACCATCTGTGTGTGTGAAATATGAAGTCCAGTAAGGTGTCCACTTCAGATGCTCAGAACCATCTGTGTGTGTGAATATGAAGTCAGTAAGGTTTCCACCTTCAGATGTCAGAACCATCTGTGTGTGTGAAAAATATGAAGTAGTAAGGTGGCCCACCTTCAGATGCTCAGAATCATCTGTTTTGTGTGAAATGGAAGTCAGTATAGGTGTCACCTTCAGTGCTCAGAACCATCTTGTGTGTGAAATGGGAAGTCAGTAGGTGTCCACCTTCAGATGCTCAGAACCATCTGTGTGTGTGAAATGGAAAGTCACCAGCTGCGTGGCGAAGTGGTTAGCGTCGCGGACTCCCGGCTGGGAGATCGTGGGTTAAAATCCCATCAGAGTCACGTGGGTTTTCTGCCCGACTGGCTTCTACTCAGAGTTGAGTTTGCTGCGGACTCAGTTGGGAAGACTGGGCCCACACACTCGAGTTTTATCCACTTAATGGATGCGTTTTGAAGTGTTGCTCTAAAATTTCCTGAAAAAACACTGCAGGTGCCTGCAATCTCTCGGCTGGTTGACGCCGGGATATATTAGAAAGGAAAGCGTAGAGTACAGCCCTGTCATGTAGTCTCAGACTGAAATGGAAAATCCGTAGCATCATCTTAATCATCCTCATTCTCATCGATCAGCATAAAAAAAGTCTCAAATTCTGTGGCCCTTCATGCCCTGCTCTCATGGTGACCTCAATTTTGATGTCCTCTCCACATCTGTGGTCTTGGTTTGGTTCCATCGGGTTTACCGATATCGGCGAGTCCATGGGGACTGTCGTTGGACGGACGTGGTAGCGCCCTCGGAGGAGAGCTCTCATGCCGGCTCGCGGCTAAGCAATTATTGTCGTCAGTAGGGGGCTTAGTAGGTGGTGTCCTGCGTATGTTAGAAACAGAACAGGCGCCACCCGAAACCCCCCGAAGTGACTCGGCAGCAGTGCAGTGTCTCCTCCGGTGGGTTGGCCTCTTGACGGACTTGACATTGACTGCTCCCTGTGGATTGCCGGTGCTGGGGCTGCGATGGGGCCGTGGACGGGGCTGTGGCTGTGGACGGGGTATCGGAATGAGCAGTGTGGGTACACTGCCTCTGAGGTGGCGCAGAGGTTGGGGGGGACAGCAAAAAAAAAAGAAAAAAAAATGGAAAGTTCAGTCTGGTGGTCTGCCTTCAGATGCTCAGAACCATCTGTGTGTGTTTAAATGGGAAGTCAGTAAGGTGTCCACCTTCAGATGCTCAGAACCATCTGTGGTGTGTGAAATGGAAAGTCAGTCTGGTGTCTGCCTTCAGATGCTCAGAGCCATCTGTGTGTGTGAAATATGAAGTCAGTAAGGTGTCCACCTTCAGATGCTCAGAACCATCTGTGTGTGTGAAATGGGAAGTCAGAGGGGTCCACCTTCAGATGCCAGAACCATCTGTGGGGTGTGAAATTGAAATCAGTAAGGTGTCCACCCTTTAGTGTCAGAACCATCTGTGTGTGTGAAATATGAAGTCAGTAGGTGTCCACCTCAGATGCTCAGAAACATCTGTGTGTGTGAAATGGAAAGTCAGTCTGGTGTCTGCCTTCAGATGTCAGAGCCTCTGTGTGTGTGAAATATGAAGTCAGTAAGGTGTTTCCCCCTACAGATGCTCAGAACCATCTGTGTGTGTGAAATGGGAAGTCAGTAAGGTGTCCACCCTTTAGATGCTCAGAACCCTCTGTGTGTGTGAAAAATGAAGTCAGTAAAGGGGTCCACTTCAGATGCTCAGAACCATCTGTGTTTTGTGAAATGGGAAGTCAGTAAGGGATCCACCTTCAGATGCTCAGAACCATCTGTGTGTGTGAAATGGGAAGTCAGTAAGGTGTCCACCTTCAGATGCTCAGAACCATCTGTGTGTGTGAAGTGGGAAGTCAGTGTGGTGTCCCTTCAGATGCTCAGAAAACCCTCGTGTGTGTGAAATGGGAAGTCAGTAAGGCGTCACTTGATGCTCGAACATCGTGTGTATGAAATTTGAGATGCTCTTTCAGGGAAGAGTCCCCCCCCCCCCCCCCCCCCCCCCCCCCCCCCCCCCAAAAACCCCCCCCCCCCCCCCCCCCCCCCCCCCCCCCCCCCCCCCCCCCCCCCCCCCCCCCCCCCCCCCCCCCCCCCCCCCCCCCCCCCCCCCCCCCCCCCCCCCCCCCCCCCCCCCCCCCCCCCACCCCCCCCCCCCCCCCCCCCCCCCCCCCCCATTTTCCCCCTCTCGCTCTTTTTTTTAAATATTTTTTTTTTCTTTTGTTGCAAAAAAGGGAAGTGTTCTTGACTTGATAGGGTGATGGGAAGAAATTTTTTTTTGAAAGTTTGAATAGAAAGGGAAAAAAAGTATTTTGTTGAGAGTGAGGGGAAAAGGAGGTGGCTTGTGGTTCATTGTTTGGATGAATACAAAAGTTTTTTTTTTTAGTGTTTGTAATGATGTTATTGATTTTAAGCTCCCGGAAGTGAGCGATGGAATATGGGGTGTGATGTTTGTGTATGTATTTGAACCTCCTTTGATATGAATAAGCTTCTATTGTTTATAAACAAGGTGTGTGGAAATCATTTCTTGAATGTAGTGATTATGTGAAAAGATAAAAAAATTCTCGTGTGATGGAAAGAATGAAATGATAAAAAACTTCTTTTCTTGGAAAGAGCGAAAGGAAATGTTTTTATATGCAATGTTATATTCTTGGTTTTGGGAAAAAGGTCTTATGGAAACCCCCCCCCCCCCCCCTTCCCGTGTGTAAGCATGATTTAAAAAAGGGCTATGTGGAAATCTTTCCCCCAAAGAGTAAAGCATGATTTCGAAAAGGGTCTATTGGAAAAACCTTTTCCCAGTGTGTAGAACATGATTCCAAAAGAGAAAAGTTTATTGTGAGAAAGTTATGTCTGTGGAAATCTTTTCCCCAATGTTGAAATGAATCCGGAAAAAGAATGTCATTTGTAATAATTATTTAATTTGTAGATTTCGCTATGGGTATTTTTCCCCAAGTTTGGTGAAATATAAAGTAACCGTTGATTATGAATATGATTAATAACCATGATGAATAATGGCCATGTTTATAGTAGGCTAGATAATCAAGGTAGTTATCAGTTTCCCCAGGTAGAGTCGTCGTCCTGGTGTGACCGGGAACTGGCTGCCACTTCTAGAGGGTCTGGGGCGTAGCCAAGGTCTGCCCCTGTCTCCACCCTGCTGAGGGTGTAGAGAGGTCAATGAGGGAGTCGACAGTCGCCGTCTTGCCACTGCGCCCGGGTCTGGGGCGTAGCCGAGATCTACCCCTTGTCTCCACCCTGCTGAGGGTCTGGAGAGGTTGACGTGGGAGTCGACAGTAACCCGACGTGCCGGTTGTGCCAGAGCCATCGCTGCTGCCGAGCCAGAGCCGCCGCTTTTGAGTTATTTGAACCAGCGACCTGTTGGACCAGTCGTACCAGAGCCGTTGCTTCTGCAATACCAGGGCTGTCGCTTTTGTGTTGTCAACATCGTGCCTGTGTGTGAGCCGCAACTCTTGTTTTGGAGCCATCGCTCCTGTTATGGACAGAGCCGTCGCTTTGCTTCTGTGGAGACTCTGCGAGCTGCTCCTCCTGACTGTGTGAGTCCCAGGAGATGACTTCCTCTAAAGTGGTCTTCGCGAGAGACTTGAGACGACTGAGAATTGTCGTGTTTGGCCAGACGTGGTCAAAAGAAATTAATTTGTATTTGCCTTATGTGTGTACGCCTAAAGTTACGGCATGCATGAATATTCTGTCTTTTGTATTGTTGATAATGATTGTTTTGTGTATTGTGTATGTGGCTTGGGCAGCTTAAAAAAAAAAGAAACGTTGACATGTAGCCTGGTTGTCCATGTTTCGAATTTGTGGTGTGTGTGTGAATTTAAAATCGTACACGCATCCAAAATTCTGCAAGTCAGACAAACAGACACACGCACCAACGCATCTGTAATTATCATGTCTTGAATTATTTGTGATATATATGAAGAATAATCTGTGAAAGAAACAATCGTCTCTCTGTATTTTCAGACTGGAGAATTGGTTGACCAGCCAGCAGCACAGGACAATGAAATTTCAGTTACCAAGGAAATCGCCAACAATAACGGTAATCTGAATTTAACTTTGATGACAACTGCTGTGTGGTTTAACAGTTGCTATTTATACATAGCCGGTTTGTATCAAGCAACTGGGATGGCAGGATTTTTTTCTGAATTTCTCCTGCACTATCATATGTCAGTAATGTTATGTAGAAGAATGCCATGTCCTCAAACTGATGTCGCCTCTTTCCAGCATCTGTTGATGTCTGCCTTAACCTGTTTTTTCATCCTGTATTGTTTCATTGCTGAAAAGTTGCACCTGCCTTATTATTTTTTAACATAACAATCACTGCTATTGTCAGGCTTCAGCGATGCATTCACCTGAAATTGTCGAAAAATATCTGCCATGATTTCACCACTTCAACATTTTTCATCAGATTGGAGATTTTATAGTGGAAAGATTTTTAACAAAATGTGATGCAGCTTGGGAAAAAAAGGCTTAAGTGCAAAATTCTCATTTTTGTTTTTTTTTGCATTTTATGAAATTTAAATACCTCCCAAATAAATGCACAAACAGAATGAATTTATCTGTTTATATATATATTATATTTTATATATATATATATATATATATATTATTTTTTTTTTTTACACGTGTTTAAAGTTTGATACTCTGATCACAACAAAGGGGAGTAATCAAGCTATTTTTACCCGCGGCGGGGAATGGCTGGCTGCGACTTTAGCCTCCTCTTCCCATGCTGCGTCACAAATTTGAGTGTGTTTTTAGATGTATTTTAAAAAGAGTTGTGTGAATGAAGGACTGGTGAGTTGACTTCAGCGCGGTGACAGCCCTGATATGGCCTTTTGCTGTCGGCTGGGCTGTAAGCAACATTAGCTTTACCATTCACCACTTCCGTAGATGTATTTCATGTGAGTTGGCATGTGCTTGGTATTCTTAACACTGCAGAGGCTTATCATCCATGAGGATCTCATCAGATTAGTTATCATGCTATCAGTTTCATGAGAATATGTTCATAGTTGTTTCTTTTGCTGAATCAGACTACCTTTCTTCCATTTGCGTTGACAGCCCTGAAAAGGCCATGTGTGGCCTGGGCAATAATAGTTGAACAACGAACATTGAACAGTGAACCATTTGTCTGTCAATATTTTATGCATCTAACCATGCGCGCTCACTCGCTACAGTCTGTCATAGCAGACACTGTTTTAAACTACCTGCTTCACCATGGTGTGGTGACCAATGGCCCAGTGACATACTTGATAGAAGTGTTGACGCATGGCATTGAAATTTGAACTCCACCACAATAAGCATAAGCCCTTTGTCCTTTTCTACTACCTAATCCATGTCCCTGTATGTATATCAATCAGGTAGATGAATCATCATCTCTAAATTACAGTATTACAGCCATGAGTTTGGTTCAGACTGTCCTGAATTAAGATTTGTTATTGCGTCATTCTTCTCTTTTTTGCTTATGTCAAAATCATTTAAGATGTTATTCCGTCATCACAAAGTTGACGTGTATAAATCTTGCGCTGACAACCAAATGGATGTGATTCAATGATCTAAATCCATTCTCATTGTCGGATAGTAGCTTCCACACGTTTTGGCAGCAGCCAACCAGCCAGCTTGCCTTGCCTGTCAAGATGTGTTTTTTAAGATAATTAATGAAATATTTATTTGCCTAGATCTGGAGCTGTACATGTTGTACATCGATAGATTCTTCCTGAATCGAGCTAGTGAAGTATTACAATGTTAACTCCTGCACTCCTTTCCCTTGATTTTTGATTACCCATGATCAAAGGTTTTTTTTTTAGGTAACTGTCACGCTAAAAGCATTTTTTGTTGTCCTTTGATTGCAGATAGTTCATGTCTTTATGAGTGTCCGGTGTGCCATGAAGGTTACATCAATCCTAAGATCTTGCCTTGTGGTCACCTGATGTGCCTGAAGTGTGTGCTGTCATGGGTGAACAAAAAGGGCCACAAGCCACCTGTCCACTCTGCCGGGCCCGCATTTGTCCCTTCCCCTTCTCAGATAGCTTCAGCAGACCTGGCCTCTGAGGTGAATGCTCTGCCGAACTGATTTGTACACAGCAGACTAGTGGAGAGCCACAGGTCCTGAAAGGCCTCACATCTGCAGCATGTGTGAAAACGATGTCAGGCCATGTCGTATTGCATCCCTTGTGTGTCAAACTCTGCGCAGGTTGTGTGAGAAACCACAAGAAGATTCCCGCAGTCCAAATGCATTCACCTGAAGTCTTGACAGCCTGACCTTTGAGAAGCTGGTGGAGACTCGACCTGTGATGTGCAAGACTCATCCTGACAGAGTGGCCGAGCTGTACTGTCCCGAACACCAGGAGGTCGTCTGCATACTGTGCGGAATACCAGTCATGGAAGTTGTGCAGACAAGAAGATGGCGGACATGGAGAAAGACACAAAGGCAGAACTTGTTCAGCAAGTTCAGAAACTGAAGCTTAAAGAGCACAACTGTCAAACTGGGTGAGAAATTAGATGAGAAGTTAATATTTAATATGTTGGAGAAGTATAGCTTTAAATTTTCCCCTTTTATGATTTCGGAGCTGCCAGGTCTAGGCTTTTGGAGTACATGCTGTGATTCATTGATAGTGATGGACATTGTAGTGAAATGCCACACCAAAAAGCAAACATTGGAAAAAAAAGACTAAAAAACAAATGACAGTGTCTCACAGACTGGTAGCAGCTTAAACACAATCAAGACAAGGCAGATTCTCAGATTGTTGACTTATCCTGTCAAAATAGCTGTCAGAAAGGTCAGTGACATGTTTGATGAACTGGAGGAAGGATCGGAAGAAGAAGCAGAAATAAAACCAGCAGAGATGATGATTTTTTTGTTTGCCCCTCATTGATTGGTTTTGTTATTGGCCATTTTGATTATAAAAACCAGTAGAGATGACTGATTTTTTGTTTGCCCCTCATGATGGTTTTGTTATTGGCATTTTGATTTTTGTAGATGAAGTCAAAACTGTATGATAATTTAGTGAGATTTCCCTCTTTGCAGTACGCGGTCATGTGTGGAAGCAGAGTGTGTCTGAAAGTACAGTGAGACAGACTTAGAATAGTGCATTGGAGTGCTATGTTTAATGTGGAATGCTACCCATAGTGTGTCTGAAAAGTACAGTTGAGACAGACTTAAGATATGCATTGGAGTGCTATGTTTAAATGTGGAATGCTACCCATAGTGTGTCTGAAAGTACAGTTGAGACAGACTTAAGATAGTGCATTGGAGTGCTATGTTTAAATGTGGAATGCTACCCATAGTGAGTCTGAAAGTGCCGTGAGACAGACTTAAGATATGCATTGGAGTGCTATGTTTAAATGTGGAATGCTACCCATAGTGAGTCTGAAAGTGCCGTTGAGACAGACTTAAGATACTGCATTGGAGTGCTATGTATAAATGAGGATTGCAGCCCATAAGATGACAAAATGCTTCATGTGAGGCCACGGCAGCTCTGTGGTAGAGTGGGGACAACTACAGCGCATGTAATTGTGATTTGATTCAGCCACAAGCAGTAAAATTACAATGTCACAATTAGACTTGCCTCAAAAGTGGGAATTTTATAGATGAATATTGATGTGAATTGGATACATTTTCATTGAATAATTGATAAATAACTGACTTAATAATTGCTGAAATTAAGCATTATGCCATCTGATTAATGTTGATATTATTAAATGTGCAACATTCAACTTTTCCTTTTGCTGGTAAATTATTCAATAAAAAAACCGAAAGACTACTTCAAGATCCTGCGCAAGAAGGTCAACGACAAGTTCGATGACCTACAGCAGATGCTGACACACATCGTCGAAATTTCATCGGAACATAGAAGCAGAGGAGGTCATCGTCTGGAAGTCCCTGGCAGCACTTGAAAAGACTCAGCAGCCTTGACGCAGAACACTTCCGTCATTGGGAATCTTACGCAGTCAGTCTCAGGAGCACTCTGCTGCAGATGGTGAAGGGTTGAAGGCACGCTTAGACCACCTTGAGAAACAGGCTGAAGAGGCCAAGGAACCAAACCCTGCTGAGTTTGTCCTAGACTTTCAGAAACTGGATGATCTGAAGAAGGAGATGGCTACCCAGGTAAGGAAGCTTACAGCAGTTGTGTCCATGTTTCAAACTTCATATATTTACTTATAATGTTTGTCATTATCACTGGATAAGATGTTTATGTAAGTGGATGGTGACTTTGAATAGCAACTGTTTGTCATTATCACTGGAATTTCTGCAAGATCTCCTGGCCTTGCTAACTGATCCTGTTCTTACAGTCATTTAGTGTTTAAGAATTTTATAAAAAGAAAACGACAGTGAACTGTGTGAGGCAATTGTGCTACCTCAGAACACAACAGCAAGAAGTGTAAAGATGCCTCCATCAGACAGATGCTGGACAGTCCCTGGAATCCTTTTACCAGTTCACAACACATAAATGGCAGACCACAAAAGAAACAGAGTTTCAGAACACAATTTTATTCTGTGTTCTGTCCAGTGAATATGATGATCCAATAAGAAGAAAAAGATGAAGAGGAAAGAAGATTTGATTCAGTGCTGTTTGATTGTTTTTTTGTTTTGTTTTTGCCTGACCAACCACAGGGAGGCTTTATTATGGCTGTCATATCTTCAAGTAAGAAACAAAAAGAATGTGTTGTTAGATATTAGAAAACATGCTTCAGTAGACGGGAGATAAAGAGGATGAGGAAAAAGGATATCAACATATACTCTCTAGTTGAAACACTTTCTCATAAGCACATATCATGAACAAGTGGATTTTGTGGAAAAGGGATGATAATGGAGGTAAAGAAGATTATATAGGTAAATGAAAAGGATGCCAGTCACACACCTATCTACACACCTATAGAGATAACAGTAACTCAGACTAGAGATACCACAGAGAGAGGGAGGGAGGGAGGAGGGTCACTAAGGATGCACTTGTGACAAAAGACAATGCGTCATCCGACCCAATGCAGAATAAACTTCATGCATCATTTTCAGATTCAGTACATCACAAGACATCTAGTAACAAAATGGACCTGGAAGGATTTAGAAAGTATTTACTTGTTTAAAATTCAGCAAACAATTTCGAATGTATTTGAGAACAGTTCCCAAAAGAAAACTACAACACATATTTTGTAACTTTGGAAGTCAGATTATTTGGTACCAATCATAGATGACCACTTGCCTAACCCTGCTGTCAAACTGGTCACTGGTCAGAAGGATCGGGACATGGTCTCCAAAGCCATCACTGATTGCCATGATTTCTACATTCTGCATCCCTGAATTTCAGTTGACCTTGACTGCACAGTCTCTAAGTGCAAACACTTGGTCTGGAATAAGGAAAGAGATAGGAGCCCAAAGAAGAGAAAATTATAATTTTCTGGCTCTTCACTCCCATAGGTAGAAAATCAGGATTAGGGAAGAAAGCACAGGAGGGGAGGTTTTCAGTATACCTCTCTGGTGACTGATTCCCGACCAAAGGCAAGTTTGAAAAGGAACAGAAAAGTTTGAAAAAGATTGTATCGGAAAGGTTATCATAATACTTGTGACAGCAGTTGACTCTAGGTGTGTGAAGAATTTCAAAGGCTTGTGGCAGCTTGTAAGTTGACTTCAATATGGTGGTAACCTTGATACGGCCCATTGCGGTCAGCTGGGCTATAAAACAAAATTACCTTACCTTAGCTTACCGTACCTTACCAGACATGTATTTGCTCTCATGTATGTATCAGGTTCCTTGTCACTTGTGATGTCTTTCATGGGTTTGGTTCAGAATTGTTGACTTATTTGTAAAACAATTCTGGAGATAATTTTGCTTTGTCATTTGACTTGGTTACTTTGTTTCCTCTGTAGCGGATGACTGTCAAGCAGCTGCTACCTTTCGTTACACTGTTGAAAATGTCAGCCAACTGAGGACAAGAGTCAAGAGTCCACCATACATGATCAGAAATCTCCCTTGGTGAGTATGAAAACCATCTGTCCATTTCCATAGTGTTTTAATGGAGTGAGTCTGCATAATCACCCTGCGTCAGCTGTTTATGATGTGCAGAGAGAGAGAGACACACACACACGCATGCACACACACACGCATGCGCACACACACACACACACACACACACACACACACAGACACACACACACACACACCAGACACACACACACACACACACACACACACACACACACACACACACACACACACACACAGAGAAATTGATCGTAACACTCTTGCAATCATACATGACAAGTTCCTCATGTAAAGAAAAACTACAAGTTACAAAGTAATGAAAAGAAATTCAGTGGTGGTAAAGATTTGATAGGACACTGTCTAGCCGCAACTAACTTGAACTTTATTCAGTACTCAGTCACTGAAAATACTTGGAGATCTAACTTCTCAGTTTCAGACAGGGACTAGACATCAAAGCCTCTGTGGAGATTCCAAGCTGCTTCCCTGAATCCAGTCTTCTAGCTCAGCTTCTAGTTCTGGCCATTTTATAATGCATGAATGAAAAGTTTTCCTCATTTTCTTCCACACTCTAATTCTATCTTCTTTTTTCTCCATTAACCGAACATCACCTGTCAACTATCCCGGAGTCTTGAAGACCGTTGGGGTGCCACAGAAGACTTTGCAACCAGCCTCCTCCACTCCTCGTGGTGTGAGGCCAGTCCATTCACTGATGTTGTCCTCCCACTTCTTTCTCAGTCTTCCTCTTCCAAAATTATTTACTTTTCTGTTTTTACCAAATGTACCGACCATAGACTGTTCAGTGGCAATCCAATGATTTCCTTTTTTCTCAGCAAGTGTGATTGCGTTCAGTTTGAAGTCGGTATCGTATGCTATAAGTTTGCGTTTCAGCATTTTGTACAGTTTCACAGGAAATTCTCACTGTGATTGCCAGATGAGATCTGGACTGACAGTCTGCTACTGCATGTAGAAACAGAAGCACTGTGAGCTGTTATGAGTTATTATTTTGTGAATTGGATAAGTCCAGAAATAGGTGAGTTGTCCGTTTCACTGGTTGGTCGGTGTAGATTTTTGCTTTTTCCATTTCAGGACAGAGACAAGGCACTGATAACTTATAAGGCGCAGGTCAGAGTTCAGTAAATAAAAAAAGCTGCTTCTTGTAGCTTAAAATGATGGTATGTCTGTACTAGAAGTAAACTTCTTTCAACATTTTTTGTTAATTGTGGTTTGTAGCAGAGCCAGTCTTAAACAGTTATTGATGTTGATGAATCATTCCCTGCACAGGAAGTAGCATAAGGCAGAAAAAAGAAAATCTTTTCTTTGATAGCAATAATGAAAACAAAGTATATTGTAACATTTATAAAACAGCAGGCAAATTTATTTTCTCTACAGTTTCTGTTCTCATTTTGAATCGGAAGTATAACTCGAGGCATAAAGGAGTTCATTGTACACAGTCTGTTTATTCTCCAGTGTCTTTTTGTCAGTCAAGGGTGAGATCTAGTCCTGTGGGTGAGAGGCCCTTCAGGACAGGACATACTTGCAGACTGAAGTCAGCATATTTCTTGACAGTTGTTGTCCTTGGTAGTAGTGTCTGTTCTGTATGGGGTGGCATCTTCGCTCTTCGCTTAAGTTCCGTGTGAATTAGGCTTGCCATCAAGAGTGATTAAAGGTGATAAAAGAAACTTACAAATGAACAAAAAGGGATTCATGAAAACCTAATAACAGGACCTGAGGGAAAGAAATTTACTAAACAAGCATTTTGTTCAGTTTTCTAAAATCCAAACTTTAATTAAGTAGACTAAAGGATGAGATAACTCCTAATGCAAAACATCAAAGTAAACAAGCGGGAGTATTTAAGTTACTACCAAATCAATGAAACAAAGCTACTGTCCGATGGCGTTCTGGCAACTCTTAAATTATGTGCCAATGAACTGAGTGGGGTATACAATACTTTACCAAGCTTCACTGACCAGGGATAATACCTGAGGGCGAGATGCGAGCATTGTTCCCTTATTCAAAAGGGTGACAAAACAAAAAGCAGAGAACTATAGACCTGTATCTCTTACATCCATATCAGCTAAACTACTTGAACACATAATATATAGTAGCATAATGGACCATCTTGATAAATATGACTTCTTAAATAATGCCCAGCATGGTTTTAGACAGCGAAGGAGTTGTGAGACTCAACTTATAACAAGCTCAATGATTTTAATAACTGTCTTAACAACAGACAGCAAATAGATGCAATTTTATTAGATTTTTCTAAAGCCTTTGATAAGGTTGAGCATGAGGGCCTGCTGCTTAAATTAGAACACATCGGCATTGGCGGTTCTTTGCTAAAATGGGCTAGATCATTCCTCGTTGGGAGAACGCGGGAAAGTTGTTGTGGAAGGGTCGTCATCCCATTGTAAACCAGTCTTGTCAGGTGTACCACAGGGAACTGTTCTGGGGCCCTTGTTTTTCTTAATTTATATAAATGACATAAGTAGAAATCTCTCTCCTGGAACTACTATAAGGCTTTTTGCAGATGACAGCTTAGTATATAGACAATCAGAAGCAAGAATGATTCACACATTCTACAAGAAGATCTAAATGCTTTACAAGAGTGGGAAAGAACTTGGAAAATGGAATTTCATCCCAAAAGTGCCAAGTGTTGCGTATATGTAACAAACGCTCACCAATTAGATCAGATTATTCTATCCAGAATACTATTCTTAAAGAAACTAATGCTGCAAAATATTTAGGCGTGATTATAGATAGTCGTCTCAAATGGAAAAAGAACATTACAATTTAGTATGTAAGAAAGCAAATAACATCTTAGCTTTCTTATACAGGAATATCAATGACTGCCCCCAAAAGGTTAAAGACGACTGCTACAAAACACTGGTTAGACCAGTACTGGAATATGGTTGCTCAGTTTGGGATCCTTACCATCTAAAGGACATTGATAACCTCGAAAAGATTCAGAAGAGAGCAGCACGGTTCGTAACAGGGAACCACATCAGAGAAAAGGGGAATACTAGGATGAACATGAGGAAATTAGATGGAAACCCTTAGAAGAGAGAAGAGCTTTTATCAAACTTAACATCTTCTTCAAAGGCAGAGCTAAAGTAATTGATATTCCAATGGAACAACTAGTATTGAATAAAAGTAGCACCAGGAGTGGCGGTCAATGTTATACCATACTGCATCAAATATTGACAGCCACTTACATTCTTTTTATCCCAGTTCTGTACGGCTGTGGAACTCACTGCCGGGTGCCATCAAGATTTTCCACAAATGCAATCTCTTTTAAAAAACAAATTGATACAACAGTTTTGAGATCTGCATATTGATGTTTTTCTATTTTTTACTTCCCCAGATATTTTACTGTTAATGGGCCTGAATTTGGCCATTGCTTTTAACTTCTTGAATATCGAGTGCGACCCCTTGTTGCCAAATTTGCTCCAGGGGCCAACAGTCTGAGTCGCACTATTTTATGTTATTTTATTTTACTTTTTAACATGCGCGCTGGTGACCTACTCGTTTTTGAGTGAACCAGTATTTTAGGAAGAAGAAGAGAAGACACACACACACACACACACACACACACACACACACACACACACACACACACACACACACACGACACCGTGCTTTGAGTACACCCCTGATTCTTACAGAAAAATGTGATTTAGGTTAGAGATAGGGTGCATAGTTCTAATTTCGCACACACACACACACACACACACACACACACACACACACACTCCCACACACACACTCACACACACACACACACACACACACACACACACACTCACACACACCCCACACACACACACACACACAGAAATTGATCGTAACCTCTTGCAATCATACATGACAAGTTCCTCATGTTTAAAAGAAAAACTACAAGTTACAAAGTAATTTAAAAAGAAATTCAGTGGTGGTAAAGATTTGATAGGACACTGTCTAGCCGCAACTAACTTGAACTTTATTCAGTACTCAGTCACTGAAAATACTTGGAGATTTTAACTTCTCAGTTTCAGACAGGGACTAGACATCAAAGCCCCTGTGGAGATTCCAAGCTGCTTCCCTGAATCCAGTCTTCTAGCTCTGCTTGTAGTTCTGGCCATTTTATAATGCATGAATGAAAGTTTCTCTCATTTTTCGCCACTTAATTCTGATATTTTTTTTCATTTCTTAACAACATCACTTGTCATTATCTATCCCTTGAGTCCTTGAAACCGTTGGGTGCCACGAAGACTTTGCAACAAGCCTCCTCAATCCGTGGTGAAGCCTGTCCATTCACTGATGTTGTCCCACCTTCTTCTCAGTCTCCTCTTCCAAAATTAGTTACTTTTCTGTTTTTAACCATATGTACGTACCTTAGACGTTCAGTGGCAATCCATGATTTCCTTTTTTCATCAGCAAGGTGATTGTTTCAGTTTGAAGTCGGTATCGTTTGCTATAAGTTTGGTCGTTCAGCATTTTGTACAGTTTCACAGGAAATTTCACTGAATTGCCATGAGATCTGGACTGGACAGTCTGCTACTGCATGTAGAAAACAGAAGCACAGTGAGCTGTTACGAGTTATTATTTGTGAATTGGATAAGTCCAGAAATAGGTGAGTTGTCGTTTCACTGGTTGGTCGGTGTAGATTTTTGCTTTTTCCATTTCAGGACAGAGACAAGGCACTGATAACTTATAAGGCGCAGGTCAGAGTTCAGTAAATAAAAAAGCTGCTTCTTGTAGCTTAAAATGATGGTATGTCTGTAATAGAAGTAAACTTCTTTCAACATTTTTTTGTTAATTGTGGTTTGTAGCAGAGCCAGTCTTAAACAGTTATTGATTGTTGATGAATCATTCCCTGCACAGAGTTATTGATGTTGATGAATCATTCCCTGCACAAACAGAGTTATTGATGTTGATGAATCATTCCCTGCACAGGAGTAGCATAAGGCAGAAAAAAGAAAAACTTTTCTTTGATAGCAATAATGAAAACAAAGTAATTGTAACATTTATTAAAACAGCAGGCAAATTTATTTTTGCTAACATTTTGTTTCTCATTTTGTATTCGAGGAAGTATAACTCGAGGATTATGGAGTTATTTGTACACAGTCTGTTTTTCTTCAGTGTCTTTTGTCAGTAAGGGTGAGATAGCTCCTGTGGTCAGGCCTTCAGACAAGAACATTCTTGCAGGACTGATAGTCGCATATTTCTGACGTTGTTGTCGTTGGGGTAGTACTGTGTCTGGTCTGTATGGGGGTAGTCATTTTCGCTCTCTTCAGCTTAAGTTCCGTTGTGCAAGTGGGTTTACTTGTGTTGTTGCGTTGGCCAAATGGTGGTGTTCGTTTTCTTTACGCTTTCCTTTTCAAAGGGTGTTTTAGGGCCCTTGCGGGCTGTCTTTATGCCAGGGTGGCATGGCCTGTAAAATGGGCTGGTCTTCTGCGTGAGGCTGCCCACAAAAAAGGGAGGCTGCCACAAAAATGCCACAAAAAGGCAGGGCCACAAAAGAGGGAGGATGAAAGTGATGGGCGCTGTTCAAGTCCATTCTGTGGCCCATGCGTTAGCATGACACGCAATTTTAGCCCAGCCATCTGAGTAGGGGTGCCCACCTTGCCCACCTCAAAGCGTGGTAAATCGGCCATGGTCACTCGCTAGTTAGGCACACTGTTATCACTGATTGCTCCACATCCTAGACGGTCCCACGATGAGCCAGGCTAGACTTCCCGGCGGTCACCATACGGTGGAAGGTTCACTGCGCACATGACACTGTACTCTCACTCAGTGTCTCAAAGCACGAGGCTGCCACCAGTGAAGGTGGGCACAGTACAATGGGGCAAGAGGTCAGTACAGAGACAGTTCAACATGGTAGACATGTAGCAAACGCGTGGGTGCACAGGTCAATGGGGATTGGCAAGGGGTGAAAGACAGTACGCATGGGAGCATGTGGTAGCAGAACACGGAGTGCACAGTGCATGGGGCAAGGGCAAAACACCAGTGAAAGGGGTGAACTTTGCAGGGCAAACTGGGACACAGACAGTTCACGCATGGTAGCATTGCAGCAAACACCAGTGGGTGACACACGTTCACTGCATGGTGCATTGCAGCAAACACGTGTGACACAGTGCAATGGGCTAGGGGCAGAAAGACAGTTCACTGCATGGTAGCATTGCAGCAAACACCGTGGGTGACACAGTACAATGGGGCATAGGGGCAGAAAGACAGTTCACTGCTGGTAGCATTGCAGCAAACACAGTGGGTGACACAGTACAATGGGGCATAGGGGCAGAAAGACGGTCACTGCATGGTAGCTTGCAGCAAACACCATGGGTGACATGGTGTTTGCAACAATGCTGCCTTGCAGTGAACTCTTTCTGCCCCTATGAACTTTGTTTTTACTAATTGTGGCACTGTAACGTTTAACTTGATTTTTTAACCAATTTGTTTACATGCACATATAAATAGAGTCTGCTATCTTTCCATTTTACTTGTGTGTGTGTATGTATGTGTGTGTGCGTGTGTGTGCATATGTGTGTGTGTGCATGTGTGTGTATGTATGTATGTGTGTGTGGTGTGTGTGTGTGTGTGTGGTGTGGGTGTGTATGTGTGTGTGTGTGTGTGTGTGTGTATGTGTGTGTGTGTGTGTGAGAGAGGGGAGAGAGAGAACTGCTAGCAAAAGCAAATTTGGCGTAACAATAGATATTAATGAGACCTTTCAAGCCATCCCATGCCTGAAGATGTCAATGTATGGTAGTGATTGTAAATGCTCGATTTGTATTTTCAGTGATATTTTCAATATTACAGAATTGATATTTTTTAGGGGAAAAAATGTGATCATTAATTTATACTGATTATTCTATGGATTGGTGAGATATATATCAAATGACATTATACCTAATATTGTAACAAATATAGTTATTGAATTACATTCAGACCTATTTATGGGATTTCAACCAAGCAGAGGTACAGGTATTAATATATAACCACACGTACAACTAATGTGGTCTACTCATAGATATATTACCATGAACAGTTTAGTACGACTACACATGCTCTTCATTTATGGTGAATGAAGTAAGTGAAACCACATTGAAGCAGCAGATAAAACGTATCATTTCAAACATAGTTGGAAGAAAACTGTCAGGAGAGCTGGATCACGAAAGCTTGTAGGAAAAAAACCCTGCTCTTCTTCTTCTTCTCGATCACCTATCACACCTGTAGACAGGATTCTGTAATGAATCTGGTGGTCTTCTGCAGGGCCTCCACAGACCCGTACAGCTTGTCGTTGATGGGAACCGGCTGCAGCCATGTCCTGTCCCTCAGACACTGCAGGTCCCTACAGTTCTGTAGAATGTGTTTTGTGGTTTGTTCTGCCTGCCCACATGTGCACATTGGGATGGTTTCAGGTGCAGCTTGCGGTGTAGATGGGATGCTAGCCTGTTGTGCCGGTTCTGAGTCAGAAGATGACCACCTGTTCTGCCCTGGTTAGCTGATGATAGCCATCTTGCTGCTGTGGTGGCCTGTAGAGTACTTTAATGATGGTCTTCACCTCTGTCAGGCTGACTGCAATTTCTTCCTGGTGGCCCTGGGCACCGAGTTTTGCCATTTTATCAGCCTACTCATTTCCTGGGATGCCGCATTGAGATGGAATCCATTGCATTACGGTTCTGGTGCACTTGATATTGCATAGAGCGTCTTCTGACTTTGGCAGGTTGTTGTTGTTGGCTGCCTGCAGCACGCTCGGGGCGTCTGTAAGGAAGACAACTGGCTGTCTGGGCCTGCTTTGCTGCTGCTGATGTTTGCAGCATGCACCAGGGCTTCCACTTCTGTTTTGTAGTTCGTGCAGTGAATACCTGTTGCTATGGCGTCTGCCTGCTTTTGCCCGTCTGGGAACTGAATGTACACTCCAGCTCCTCCATTCTGGATGGCATCTGTGGCTGACCTATCTGTGACAACCCTTATCCACGCTTCCTGGGGGTACCTTTCTTCAAGCATGGCTAAGGTCAGGGTTCTTTTGCACTCGTCACTCTGATCATCCTTTGTTGTCAGGAGGGGGACTGTTTGACAGACAATGACACCACTGTAACTGTTTTTCTCTGGCCAGGCGAGAGGATCGGCACTGGGGGGTTGAACCTCAATGAGTGATGGCAGCTTTCCCTTGTGTTTTCTTTGCAGCATTCGTGTCTCTCTTACGAAGCTGGATCCTTTCAGCCTGCCTATTGCCCTCTGCTGTTGTCAGCCACTCAGGTAGTCCTGAGCTGTGTTGGTATTTGGTGGCTTGTATCAGTGCCTTTCTTTCTCTTCGTTTGTTCAGTGGGGGAATGCGTTATCTGTTCCATCTTTTCTATAGGTGTAGATTTCATAGCACCTGTGATGATGCGAAGAGCCTGGTTTTGCACTTTGTCAAGAGTCTCTTGGTGTGTCTTGGCTGCAGTCATCCATGAACTTGATCCGTACTCCAGGTGTGGTCTTACTGTCCCCTGATAGACCGTTTTGAGGATCTTTTCATTGGCACCCCAGTGTGTTCCAGCCAGTTTCCGCATGATGTTCAGTTTTCTTCGAGCTTTGGCTTCAGCGTCCATGATGTGTTGTCTCCATGTTAATCTCTTGTCAAAGGTCACTCCCAGGTAGATTTGTTGGTCTTCGAATTTCAGGGGAGTGTCCTCCATAGTCAGCTTGCCAGCTTTCATTTTGGCAAAGAGAGAAAACAGTGTTGTTTTCTCTCTGTTGACTGTCGCACACCAGTTGTTGGCCCACTCTGTGACTGTTCAGGCAATCTTCATTCTGTATGTAGCTGTTGTTGCAAACTCTTCCGTGCACCGGAGAACCAGGTCATCTGCATATAGAGCAGCGTGAACACCTTGGGTAGCTCTGGCACAAGATACTTGATGAAGAGGATGAATAAGGTTGGTAAGAGTACTCCCCTTGTGGGACTCCTTGTCGAAGCAGCACTTTCCGGCCACAGTGTCCGTCCACTAGCACTCTGGCTTGTCGGTTTTGCAGATAGGACTTTGTCCACCGGTACATGTTGCCACTGATGCCACTTCGCTGGACCTTCACAAGTAGCCCGCCCTTCCACTATCTATTAAGACAGGAAGACAGCAAGTGTGGCCTTCTTGGCTTGGAAGGCATCTTCTATCTCTTGTGTAAGATGCGTTGTCTGATCTGCTGTACTTCGGTATCTTCTGAAGTCTGCTTGCTCTGGAGTGATGACATCTTCCGCTCCAGGTACCATTGTAGGCGCTGGTTTACAATGCGCTCCATGGTTTTGCATACACAGCTTGTTAGGCTGATGGGGCGGTAGCTAGCTGCTTTGGCTTTGTTCTTCCCTTTCTGTGGAACAGGGATCATCCTGGCTTCCTTCGAGCACTGAGGTATCTGACTTTGCTTCCAGCTCAAGTTGAAGATGTCTAGTAGTTTGTGGAGGGCTGTGTCACCTAGTTGAAGCGACCCCCAGTCACTGGGGGTGGACTCCGTAGAGGCTCGGAGCCCGACGCTGCACCTGCCTGGTGGAACCCCACAGGGCGAGCACCATCTCTTGAAACTCTGTCTACACGTGTCATCTTGGCTGTAGCTGCGTGGTGCTGTGGTTTCTGAGTACACCATCCGGTTCAATACTGTATGCAGTCTGGCCCAACCGCCGACTTAGCACTCCGGGAGTGCTGCATCGGCATGGGTTTCCACTTACGCTCATGGCCAGCAAGGTGGTCTAACTACAAGTGCAAACAGGGCTCTGAAAACCATGTCATGAGAAGTTTGTTCAGCCCCGCTAGATGCTCTGACTCACCAGAGGTGTCAGGAATTTAATAAAACTTCAGAATGCATGAGCAGTGTTGGGTGCATAGTCAGATAACTGGTCACTCAGAACACCGTTGTAGATTGAAAGAAAATGTAATGCCATTTACATTTTGTTTGTTTTTTTTGAATTATTTGGTCCATTCTGGCAAGTGGCAAGTCTACCAATGCTATTGCCAAACCCCACCACAACCACAGGTGCAGGCCATAACAGCCTTGGCACGGCAATCATAGAGAGCAGTCGTTGTCAAGTACTCAGAGTGCAACTTGGGATGATAGAACGCACTCTGCTGATCATTATGGTAGTTGACTGAAACTATGAACATGAGTAATTGAGAGGAGTGGAATGGACTAATGCTGTCATCTCTGATGGCCACTCACATTGTCAATGAGCACCCATTGACTGATACATTGACCTAGACGAATGAAACCACAGCCCAGCACGTGGCAGAGAAATCAAAAGGGCAGGTCACCATGAGAGCATGTGTGAAGAGCCAAGAATGCTGAGTACTTCATGGTATCTACTCGATGAGAATGTGGGATGAAAGTGAGTAGTGGAGGTAAGCCTTCTGTCTTGAGGCCACTCTGTCCACAGACAGGACCATGTGTCTCCTATGACCCTACAATAACTCAAGGCAATCACGTGGCATCAACCACTGAGAGGTCACCAGAGAGCAGTGTTGGCAGGAGAATTTGGTAGTCACTTCAGGTATGCATCGCATAAATGTGGATGAAGCTCGACTGTGTGGTCCATCTTCCCAATCTGAGCCATGAACGACAAGATGTCCATATGCTACTGTAGCTTGAACATATGAACCATGCTCACCACGGCCAGAGACACTGACACTGCAGGCTGTGTGGTCAGGAGATTGGGTATCATTAGATGATGAAATGTGAAGTGAGATGAAGGGGATGTTGAGATCAATTGAAATAACAGTACTCACAATTCATATGTGCATGCTTTGAACCTATGCTTCAGGTGTAGTATCCAGAACTGACCATTCAGTGTAATGAATATGTGGTCATCCAATGAGACGAAGAACATGCCAGAGGGGTGAATATGCTACAGTTCCTGACTGCATCTTCTGTGCTTCTTGTTGGGGATCAAACTCCATGAATGATAATGTTATCAGAGACAAACATGAGAGGGTGTAGACATCATACTTAACATGCTTCTTGTGATTGGGAGTCACTGATTTCTGTTCATGAACTGTATATGTAGACCATCTGACAAAAACACTCTCATTGTAAATGCTCATGTCTCTTGCTACACTGTAATGTAGACCATCTGACAAAACACTCATTGTACAATCTTCATGTCCCTCTCCTTCCACACTTAATGTAGACCATCTGACACAAACACATTGTACAATCTTCATGTCCTCTCTCCTTCCACACTATAATGTAGACCATCTGACACAAAACATCATTGTACAATCTTCATGCCTCTCTCCTTCCACACTAATGTAGACCATCTGACACAAACACATCATTGTACAATCTTCATGCCTCTCTCCTTCCACACTAATGTAGACCATCTGACACAAACACATCATTGTACAATCTTCATGCCTCTCTCCTTCCACACTTAATGTAGACCATCTGACACAAACACTCATTGTACAATCTTCATGCCTCTCTCCTTCCACACTTAATGTAGACCATCTGACACAAACACACATTGTACAATCTTCATGCCTCTCTCCTTCCACACTTAATGTAGACCATCTGACACAAACACACCATTGTACAATCTTCATGCCTCTTCATCTCCTTCACACACTTGTAATGTATGACCACTAGGACACGAAAACACATCATTGTACAATCTTCATGCCTCTCTCCTTCCACACATTAATGTAGACCATCTGACACAAACACATCATTGTACAATCTTCATGCCTCTCTCCTTCAACACTTAATGTAGACCATCTGACACAAACACATCATTGTACAATCTTCATGCCTCTCTCCTTCCACACTTAATGTGACCATCTGACACAAACACATTGTACAATCTTCATGCCTCTCTCCTTCCACACTTAATGTAGACCATCTGACACAAACACACCATTGTACAATCTTCATGCCTCTCTCCTTCCACACTTAATGTAGACCATCTGACACAACACACCATTGTACAATCTTCATGCCTCTGCCTTCCACACTTAATGTAGACCATCTGACACAAACACACCATTGTACAATCTTCATGCCTCTTCCTTCCACACTTAATGTAGACCATCTGACACAAACACACCATTGTACAATCTTCATGCCTCTCTCCTTCCACACTTAATGTAGACCATCTGACAAAAACATCATTGTACAATCTTCATGCTCTCTCCTTCCACACTTAATGTAGACCATCTGACACTCATTGTACAATCTTCATGCCTCTCTCCTTCCACACTTAATGTGGACCATCTGACACAAACACATCATTGTACAATCTTCATGCCTCTCTCCTTCCACACTTAATGTAGACCATCTGACACTCATTGTACAATCTTCATGCCTCTCTCCTTCCACACTTAATGTAGACCATTGACACCTCATTGTACAATCTTCATGCCTCTCTCCTTCCACACGTAATGTAGACCATCTGACACAAACACTCATTGTACAATCTTCATGCCTCTCTCCTTCCACACTTAATGTAGACCATCTGACACAAACACCTCATTGTACAATCTTCATGCCTCTCTCCTTCCACCTTAATGTAGACCATCTGACACAAACACCTCATTGTACAATCGTCATGCCTCTCTCCTTCCACACGTAATGTAGACCATCTGACACAAACACATCATTGTACAATCTTCATGCCTCTCTCCTTCCACACTTGATGTAGACCATCTGACACAAACACATCATTGTACAATCTTCATGCCTCTCTCCTTCCATACTTAATGTAGACCATCTGACACAAACCCTCATTGTACAATCTTCATGCCTCTCTCCTTCCACACGTAATGTAAGACCATCTGACACAAACACCTCATTGTACCATCTTCATGCCTCTCTCCTTCCACGCTTAATGTAGACCATCTGACACAAACACACACTGTACAATCTTTATCCCTCTCTCCTTCCACACTTAATGTAGACCATCTGACACAAACACACCATTGTACAATCTGTATGCCTCTCTGCTTCCCACCATTTGTCTGATCCATACTGTGCCCTTCTCTCTGTTCTGGTGATGGCCCTTAATCAAAGGGCTCTGTGTGGTTGGCTGAACTGTAATGAACATGAATGGAGGACCTTTCCTTTTGCTTGTTTTTGTGTTATTGATATGTATGGAAGAATAGTTGCAGTGTTGATTTTTGTTTTTGAATATTACAGATACACAAATTTACACAACTTTTTATCCATCTTCCCTCCCTCCTTCCAGGAAAATCTTGGTGGAACAAATCCAGAATACGTAGGTCAGAAGAGCCTTGGGGTTTACCTGGAATGTAGTGTGGAATTGCAGTCTGGGTGAGTACCTGTTGTTGCTATTTGAGTGTGATTGATTCTTGTTTTTAGTTCTTGCCTTCTGTCTCCCCCATCCATGGTTTCCCAACTCCTTACAATTGGCTTGTGTTTCCTTGACTGCCTGTTGTGGTGGGTTTTGGGGATTTGCAGGTGCTGTAAAGTATGCCTTCATCAGTTCTGACTTATTTCTAAGCTTCATTTTGTTGGACTCATTTTTGCTTTGAAGGCCATTGCCAGCTGTAACCTCAAGCACCCTCAATTTCTGAACTTATTTGAACTGTAGGCGTCTGAAATCAGATGGATACAACATAGTTTTTGCTTGGGTTCCAGCTATGTGGGCATTCAAGGCAACGAGTCGGTTCATCAATTTGCTAAAAGTGCCACAAAGAAAGAGTTGAGCAGATTGTCTGTCCCTCACACTTATCTGAAACCCAAAGCCCAGGATTATGTCAAAGACCTGTGACTAGAGGAATGGAACTTGCAGACGAATAACACTGTTCCAAATCTGTCCAATCCTGAAAGAGTTTTTACCTTGTTCCAGGGGTGACTGTAAAGAAGCTCCATGGTGCATTCCATGTCATATACCACTCACAGTGAAACATATTCTTTTAGAGTGTTGGGACTTGCATGATGTGAGACACAAGCATTTTACAGCAGACTCCATGAAAACCCTGTACAGAGAGATCCCATGTGATGTGACCTTTGAATTTCTGAACGAGATCATAATTTTTCATCTGATCTATGATGTTATAGAAGAGAGATTTTTTAATGAAATTTCCAGTGTGTTTTCATGTGTATTTTACAGGGTTGTATGAATGAGTGTTTTTTTATGACTTATGAGGTGACTTCAGTGCAGACAGCTCTGATGTGGCTGTTTGCGATCGGCTGGGCTATAAGCAGCATTGCCCTACCTTACCTTTGAGACCAAACCCTACAAACAGCTTGTGGTTACTATCTTTTTTTTTTTTCCTTTTTTTTTTTACCAGGAAAAGGCTTACAACACCACATGGAAATCTCGAATTCTCATGGATCTTCCTCATTTAGGTTTTCAAGGTCATCTCACACTTTTTATCAAGCAAATCATAAATAAATATTAGTGAACTGCCCAAAAGACACGGACAAATATATCAAGACAAAACGCAATCCGTTTTGACCTCTTAGATCTTCTTCAGGCAAGATACAAAACAATTATTACAATGAAAATGAACGAGCAATCACAATCACTTCAGTGCAAGTTAGGCATTGGAGTGATTGAAGATAGTCTTTTTGTTAAAGACTATATGGCTGATCGGCAGTTCCAGGTTCAGGTTGGAAACCTTGCTGTCTGATATGGAGTAGGAGTTGGGTGTAGCCCAGGATTGCATCCTTTCTCATGCCCTCTTCAGCATAAAAATAAACGATGTTTTAAATTCCATAAACCAAGGTTCTCTGTGGATGACGCTGTGCAGCTGGAGCCACCTGTTGCATTGTACAAGATTAACTGAAATTTTGTGTGGATCAGATCCAGAAGTGGACCGAGGAAAGTGGTTAACTTTTCCGTCTTCCAAAACTCAGTGTATCCATTTTCACAACTTTTAACAGTACTTTGCTGTCCCTGAAATTTGTCTGGATACATCCATCATTACAACTGTGAAGGAAGCCAAAAGACAATGTATGGAAATGAAAGATAAATAACGGGTTTTGTCAGACTTACTTTTATTTCTTGTTTTATTAATAAATGTTTGTAGAAAATAACAGTTGAATGAGGGCCAACAGCACACTGCCTCCTAGTCATAGAAAGAAGGTTTGGAGTACCTACTAGATCCCATTCTACAGCCCTTTTTGTACCTCATTCCAACTACCATTTTTCTCATACCCCTGTCCCTTCCCTACTGAAGGACTACAATCATCTACAAGTTCCCAAGATCGATGTCTGGAGAAGAAACGGTTAGAGAAGTGGTGGGCTCCAAATTATTTGTTATATTTTGTTACTGCAAGTTGAGCGACTGGAGGGGTGAACAATTGCTGTGGGTGAATAATTGATTAACTTTTACTATGTCAAAGATAGACTATGTGTTAATTGTGGGGTGAGCATCGGAGAGACTTATTTTTGTTGCTACAAGGTGGAACTATGATCTGCTTTTGGGGTGGGCAACAGAGAGATGCTTCATCTACATCAGGATGGTAACTGGGTTAGCTTCGTGTTATCCATCAGCCTGGGAGGGCGATATTGAACTGCATGAACGTTGGCTTAGCTCCAGTGGATTCTTTGTTCGCGTGGGATAGCATCAGTGTTGGTCCAGGACGTGTAGATCTACTGGATAAACATTTGAACCCTGGAGGGGTGAAGACTGATATCGTGGTTTTTATTATAGATGCTATCCTGGTGAAAGGAAAGGTGTTATTCTAATATTCCTTGGACAGTTCGAGGAGGAACTTTGTGAAGGAACTATAAAATCAATTTAGTGACCTAATTTACTTAAGGGTCATAGGACTGGGTTGAGCCAATGTGTATGAGTGTGTGTTAGAGTAGATGTATGATTGATAGTGTACAAGGCGTGTCAGAGTAGAGTAATATTAAAATTTGATGTCATGGGTGAATGAATAAATGTTTTCATCACTGATCATTAGCCCGTGTCGTTGTTGATATTTGTATGTATATCCATATTTATGTTCAGGGTTAAGGGGGCATATCTTATCTAATATCACCTGTTTCTTTTCTCGACTGTCCATCTCTAACTCCATAGGGTTGCTTTTCTTCTCACACCTATAAATCTCGTCTATCCCCTCCAAACTATCTCCCTCATTGAATCACTCTCTGACAAAGGGATCAAAACATGAAGTGCTCTCCAGAATTGTGCAAACGACAGCAGCACTAGCCAGACTAAGATCCATTTGGAACGACAGAAACATCACAATCAGTTCCAAGATTAGACTGATGCGCTCCCTGGTCATTACTATATTTCACTATGCCTGTGGGATGTGGACTCATGACAGCTGAACTTGAGAGAAGATTCAGACATTAGAAATAAGATGCTTCTGCAAGATCCTTGGCATCTCGTACAAAGACCACATTACCAACTTGGAGGTCCAGACCAGAGTAAGGCAAGCCATAGGACCATAGGAAGACCTGTTGTCCACAGTGAAAAGAAGGAAAATGAGGTGGTATGGTCATGTTTGAGATCAACAGGACTTGCCAAACCATTCTACAAGGAGCAGTGTGAGGAGGCAGGAGGAGAGGAAGACAGAAAGAGATGGGAGGACAACATCAGTGCATGGACTGGCCTCACACCCAGCACCTGCCTAATAGCCTCTGAGAACAGTAGGGAAAAGTGGAGGAACTGGTTGTGAAGTCTTCAGTGGCACCCCCAGCGGTCTTCGAGACTCCAGGATAGGCGATAGGTGATAGATCTGCTATAAACTAGCCTATGGCAGCGTCGTTTGTGGTTCTGCCAGACCTTCCTACTTCAAAGCCGTCCTTCATCAAGGGGCTTGACTCTGTCTGGGTGCATTCTGCACCACTCCTTTTTACAGTCTGTATGGTGAATCAGATGAACCATCCCTCTCAACCATCGGCTGAAACGTTACTTGAATTGTTGTTTGAATCTCTTCTCTGAACCTCCAAACCCTGTTTATGACTACGTGTTTGACCACAATTTCCTGAAGAAATTTGAAGACAACCTGAGTTCTGTTCCACCTTCGGGAATTCATATTCTTCTCTGTATGAACAGTGCAGACTTAGACACAGGTAAAGTTGGAGTCGTGTGTGATTCATCCAAATTTTTTGACAACCCACCATTGACTTTTTTCACCCTGGAAATCTGCTTTGATCTGGCCTCATGTTGCAAAGACTCCACCAGCTCTTTGGCATGCAAGACTTTTTTTTGGGCCAGTCTTCATTCAGAGTTTCCATCCTTTCAAAGAATATTTACTGATGGCTTGCAATTTGTAGATGGGTTGCCTCTGCTAAGTTTTGCACAACAGCCACTTCACTGAGATGCTCAAAATAAATTCCCAGACAGCTCCATCTACGCTGTTATTTGTGCTAGGGTAACTGTGATGGACCGTTTTTTGTCCAATCACAGATTTTACAATAACTCCGTGAAAAAAAAAACGATTGGTTAACTGGTGCTCACCTGTACACCGTATAAGGGATTGAGCGCAGGTAGCCAACCAGTCTCTGAAGAAATTCCGGCTAGTTCGCCTACCCAGTCCAGCCGATGAGGGACTCAGTTTAGTTTTTGTGACAGCCAGGTATGTTGAGTCAATTAAGAAATTGAGAGTCAAAATCAAAATTATTTCTCCCCACGGTTAAGCGTTTGTAACTTCTTCAGCACCTGTGAAGGTTTTTGTGTTTTAAAAAGAAAAGAGAGAAAACATTCATGGCTTTGCTATGCTTTTAATTTGCTACAGCGTAGGAGTAAATTATCATTTAACCTCCGCCGGATAGAAAGAAGAGGAAGCATGCTGTGATCGAAATAGGACATGGCTTATGCTTTATTATTGTTTCAAAAAGGGAAAAAAAACAAAGTTATTGTTTATTCCTTGGTAAAGGGTTACGGTGGTGAGCCCCGGAGGTGAACAATGGAAACTGTCGTGTGTTCATGGTGTTCCTGAATTTATTTGATTATACTGTGGGATGCCAAAGGGAAATCCTTCTAGATTCTGATGTTGGGAGCTAGATGGAAATCTTTCTGATATGTATGTATTGCTGATGGATACCAGTCGTTCTCTATGTATTTATTACTGATAGATAGGAATGAATGGAAATCATGTTGAGAGTTATTTAAAGCCAACTTACGCTGTGTTATGTTATGTGATGTATAGTGAACATCTACCTGGTGTTAAACAAGAATGTGCAAAGATTGTGTTATGTACGTGAGATGGATATTGATAATGAAGAATAGTTGCTTTTGATAAAAATGGAAAAAGAAAGATGAATGAAATGTTTTCTCTTGAGAGGTAGTGATCTTGTAAAATGTTAAAACATTAAGTTATGATCTTGTGAAATGATTGAAACCTTTTGTCATGAACTAGATGAGAGAAGGTAATGATACAATGATTATACTTTTGCTCATTGTGAAGGTCTGTGTGGAAATCTTTGGTTACACTATTGCTAATTACGAAAGGTCAGTATGGTAGTCTTTCCTCGCCAGTGCGAAGGTTATGATTTTGAAGAAAGAAGACGTCTCAGCGTGTTGAACTTTTGAGATAGTAATTTTGAAAGAAGTAAAGTGTCTCTTTTTTTTAAACCTTGTCGATTTTTGGTTGTAGATAAAGTGCTCTGTTTACGATAAAAATAGGAAGCCATTATTAACTGTGAATGTGATTAAAAGACTATGGATAGCAGACTGGATAGTCAAAGAAGTTTTCTCAGTTCCCCACGTTGAGTGTGTCCCTGGTGTATTTGGGAACTGGTTGTCCTTACCTCAGGTCTGGGGCCTGTTGTGTGTCCCCATTCTCCACTGTGCCGGGTGTGCGAGAGGCTGGTGAATGCCAGTATCAACCCGACAAGCCAGCTGAGCCAGCGCCTCTTCTGCGAGAAAAGTTGTTGCCTCGGGTTCGAGACCCTAAGTCCTGTTTGCCAGCTGAGCCAGCGCCTCTTCTGCGAGAAAAGTTGTTGCCTCAGATTTGAGACCCTAAGTCCTGTTTGCCAGCTGTGCCCTGCGCTGGTCCTGCCTAGACAGAACCACCGCCTGTGTTGACAACGACCTGCAGCGTCAGCGTCGTTCCTGCGCATTGTGAGACCCTTGTTGTGCAGTAACAGAGCCACAGCTCTTGGAAGTGGAGGCTGGTGCCTCAAAAGTAGCAGAGTGCTACTTCAGTGTGATTCCGGGGGGATCGCTAAATTGCAGGTTTTTTTTAATGAAGGAGGTGGTGACTTCCTTGTGGACAGAGGCGTCACTGCATTGTTTCATCGTCACTCACTACCCATACTGATCCGTCGTCACTCACTGCCCCTACTGACAGCGCAGTGTCGTTGTGTCGACTTTGTTGTTCATCACCTGCGTCTACCTCTACTTACAGACTGCGCTTCCCTTAAGCCAGACAAAGCCTGTGACAGACAGTTAGCGTGTGCAACAAACATATATATATTCATATTGTATAACCCACGGCAGTTCTTACTGCTACATTTAGTCGCTGGAGTCAGTCTTCACAAGGCGTGAGACGTAAAACTGAAGAAACAAATTGTGAGCAGTCTTGTATCCACACCCTGGAGTGCTATCGAGATAAGGCCCAAAACGGTTCGCTTGAAGGCTTCGAGTAAGCGTGGAGAATAGCGAACAACACATTGCTTTGCTGTCTGTATCGCGCCTAGGTACACAACGACTACACACATGCGCTCGCAGCTTTAAACCGCGAGAAAAGCGGAATTGTCTCTCTCCACACACATCCTGTGAGATATTTTCTGAGCCAAGTAGCGTCAACTGCAAGACAGATTCACCATCCTTGCTTGCCTGATTCTGTTCCAGAAGCGCTTGAATTCTTACACATACACGAACGCACGCACGTACGCGTGCGCGCGCGCGCGCACACACACGCACACACACACACACACACCACACACATGCGCACACGCATGCACGCATGCGCGCGCACTCACAATATGTACATAAAAGCAGAAACTTACCGTCAATACCCTCATTATCATTATTAACATTACAGATGTGGTTTAGGTATGAACTTTAACAGCCTGACTAATGGAAAAAACAAAACAAAAACAAGACCAGCGCTTGAAAAACTGCTGCAACCCAAAGTCGAGTGTGTGTGGTGTGTGTGTGTGTGTGGTGTGTGTGTGTGTGTGTGTGTGTGTGAAGAGAGAGAGAGAGAGAGAGAGAGAGAGAGAGAGAGAGAGAGAGAGAGAAAGAGAACGAGAAAGAGAGTGAGAGAGGAATGGTTGAGTAAACATGACTACACAAGACACTGCACGCAAATTTACCACTTATAAAATCAATAGGGAAGAAAAGAAACATGCACAGTGTACACCGGCGCGCATGCAAAAATTGAGAGAGAGAGAGAGAGAGTGAGAGAGAGAGAAGAGAGAGAGAGAGAGAGAGAGTCTGACATAGAGAGAGAGGGAGGGAGAGATTGGGGGTGGGGAGGATGACTGATTGAGAATACATACATAAAGAAACAGACATGCACGGATACCTTTGTACACACAAAATCAATAAAAGCATGCAGAGAGAGAGAGAGGGAGGAGAGTGGAGGTGGGAGCCCTGGAGGACTGATTAATAATACATATATGAAGAACTTGACATGCACAGATAGCTTTGTACATACAAAATCAATAAAAGCATGATCAGAGAGAAAATGTTTCACATGACAATGGCTTGCACTCATAACTGAACAATCTCTCTCTCTCTCTCTCTCTCTCTCTCTCCCTCATCCCTCTTCCTCTCATCTCTCTCTCTCTCTACACACACACACACACACACACACACACACACACTCTCTCTCTCTCTCTCTCTCTCTCTCTCTCACACACACACACACACACACACACACACACACACACACACACAACAACACACGCACTAAAAATTACATATACACGGCACACGGCATACGAGGCGGGGAGGGGAGGAGAGAGAGAGAGAGAGAGAGAGAGAGAGAGAGAGAGAGAGAGAGAGAGAAAACTGAACTGAAACTGACGTGCATGCATGACTTCACAGAACAAAACAGATATCACACCACACACACACACACACACACACAACACAGACACACACCACACCACACACACACACACACAAACGCACACACACACACACGCATGCACGACACGCACGCACGCACACACACACACACACACACACCATGTGTACTCACGATGGTAAAGCCATGGTTCTGTGTCAATATCCACTTCTCATCACATAACTGTTCACTATCACTTTTAACACAACACAAACTGTCTTGTCTGCACATGTCTCGTGGTGTGTCCTACACTCTCAGATCAGCGGCTTGTGTTACAGAAGAGTGTGACACTGACAGGGCTTTTGCTGTTGTCCCCTCTCCTCTCTCAAACCGCCCCCACCCCCACCCCGTCCCCCACCCCCACACTTTAACATGAAGTACACTTTGCCCGTTTGAAAAAAAAATCTAAAACAAAAACTATAGTTGATGTTCAGTAGTTACTCTCACTTCATGTAATAATTTTAAAACCTATATTTATCAATAGTGCATAATCTTGGAAATAAAGGTCAATATTTCTAGCTATTATATACACCCATTACAAACATGCAATTCAGCTTGTATCAGTGAACATATGTCAACTTGAAAGTAACATTATAATGCTCTTACGTTCAGATCAGAGTTTGATTGGCACTTTCGTTTTGCTGGTTGGGAATACTGTTTGAGAACGGCAGATTTCTTTATCTTTTTCTCTGGTCTCCCACCTTTACTCTGCTGTTGAAAGTGAGCGCATAGCGCACACTGACTTGACAGATAAACTGGGGTCAAACAGGTGCCATAATTTTGAGGCTTTTTCAAATTCTGCCAATGCACGGCTCTTTGCTGTAGTTGAATTTTTGCGGTTTATCAGATTTTTCAAAGTTCTTGCACAAAACACACAGACTATTTTTGAATGTACTTCCTCCCTATCTTCCAGAACATTCACATTGAAGATGACATTTATTTCAGAAGCAACACTCAAACATGTTACCACTGATTTATTTTTATCTTTCTTTAATCTCTTAGACCTTTTCCCACACAGTCTACACAAGACCTTTAAACGTTCTAAATGTACAGTGAGAGAATGACTGTTTTGTTCCATAATCCTTTCGGCCACCCCCCCCCCCTCTCTCTCTCTCTCACACACACACACACACACACACACACACACACACACACACACACACACACCACACACACAAATAAAAAACACCCTAATGGTACTACCAACAGCACACTTTAATTTGAATTTGCCGATAGAAATAGTAGTAGTGATTGGAAATGAAGTATTATTATAATTATGATAATTGTATTTACTTACTACTGTTATCAGTAGTGTTATTTTGCTTGTAGTAATTATGTTTTCCTCTACGTTTCCCTTTAATTAGGCCTACGTTGCTCTACATGCAACCATAGTACATATAAAATGTAGCAACAATGAAGAAATATGTGTGTATACAACGGTGTAAATACGACCCCTTTACAAACGCCAACTTTCATTCACAAAGATGCTTCCCAATGTTTGACCTACTTCGGCTTAAAAGCACATCAGCCGGGATCGGCCAACGATGCAGGCACGCGCAGGCCGGTCGCAAAGTTCTGTCAGAAAGTTTTAAACACATGCTTAATTATGGTACTCACAGAGCTGATCGAAATGCCAGTTTTTGTCACATTCTCAAGTACTCACTGAGCTATTGCTGACACACAGAAATTATAGTCTAAAAACAACTGTACAGTAAATATAACTTTATGATGTTGCACCAGTCTCGAAGCGTTCACACACACACACAGCAGTACAGCGTCTTTGCTGAGAAAAGAATGCGCGTCTGGAAGTGCTGTGGCTGACTGGTTACTGCCTCGCTGGGGTCACAAGGCAAAGCGTTGAGCGAAGTAAATGCAGTTGGTCTGAGTGTACCGGCGCCGCCGTGAACCATTGTTGGGGTGTGCTCCATGTGGACAGTGCCTGTGACAGACTGTTGGCATGTGCGCCACATATATTTATATTAATATTGTACACGCATAGTTGTGGTGTGCTTCAATATGTAGTATTCATGTTAATTGATGATGATGTTTTGTATGTGTTCGATGGCCCAGGCAGCATAGAAAAAAAATAAGAAAAGAATTGCGGTTGCGTTGCCTGGCTGTCTGTGTGCGGTTGAGTGGGTGTGTGTGGTAGGAAAGCACGAGCACACATCCATATTTCTGGGAGAGTCAGACACACAGACACACACGCACCAAGCACCCCATCCGTAACATTGACAGTACACGGTATTCCCATGTACACTTAATTGTTGATAATTGTTGTAACTGTACACATCTTTGAAATCTGATGGTTACGATGTAGATTTTGCTTGAGCTCTGGCCTTTTGGGCATTTGAAGCAATGATTAACTTGCCAAGAGTGCCACAAATAAAGAAACCCCAAAGTGAAAGCTCAGGCGTATGTCAAAAACTTCTGGCAAGAGGAATGGAACTAGCAGACGGATAACAAACTCTGACAAATCCATCCAAACTTGAACCATGTGCCATGCGCAGCCATAAAGAAGAAACAGTCTGTTGCCATTTGCACATAGACCATGCCTTCACACCTTCATATCTTTTAAAAGGTGAAGAAGCTCCATGATACATTCCATGTGATGTACCGCTCACATGAACCATGCTGTTCTGGAGTGTTGGGAGCTACATGATACATTCCATGTGATGTACCACTCACATGAACCATGCTGTTCTAGAGTGTTGGGAGCTCCATGATACATTCCATGTGATGTACCGCTCACATAAACCATGCTGTTCTAGAGTGTTGGGAGCTCCATGATACATTCCATGTGATGTACCACTCACATGAACCATGCTGTTCTAGAGTGTTGGGAGC
>CM031621.1:56242726-56274907 GCA_018398815.1 Conus ventricosus
TCTACCCTCTCAGACACACAGTGTAGTCAGTGCTCTACCCTCTCAGACACACAATGTAGTCAGTGTTCTACCCTCTCAGACACACAGTGTAGTCAGTGCTCTACCCTCTCAGACACACAGTGTAGGCAGTGCTCTGCCCTCTCAGACACACAATGTAGTCAGTGTTCTACCCTCTCAGACACACAGTGTAGTCAGTGCTCTGCCCTCTCAGACACACAATGTAGTCAGTGCTCTACCCTCTCAGACACACAGTGTAGGCAGTGCTCTACCCTCTCAGACACACAGTGTAGTCAGTGCTCTACCCTCTCAGACACACAGTGTAGTCAGTGCTCTGCCCTCTCAGACACACAGTGTAGTCAGTGCTCTGCCCTCTCAGACACACAGTGTAGTCAGTGCTCTGCCCTCTCAGACACACAGTGTAGTCAATGCCTTATGGGGAGATGGGGACCAGATGCTGTGAATGGTGCCACTAGCAGTGCTCTGCCCTCTCAGACACACAGTGTAGTCAGTGCCTTATGGAGAGATGGGGACCAGATGCTGTGAATGGTGCCACTAGCAGTTCTCTGCCCTCTCAGACACACAATGTAGTCAATGCCTTATGGGGAGATGGGGACCAGATGCTGTGGGTGTGTGAGGAATCCTGACAGGAAGATATTCGGGAGGTCAGAATTAACGGGTTGGAAGTTAAAGGTGACAAGCTAGTGGTGATGATTGAGTGGCTGTGTGCAAGAGCAGTGGACATGGATAAACAGAGACCTGAAGGTGATATTAAAGCGAGGATCAAGTCAGAGGCAAATTTTAAAGTGGGTAAAATAATGTTGGAGGCCGAGAGAGAGCGAGAGGAGATGAAGCAGAATTTGATTGTGGTGAGTGCCCCAGAGAGTGACAGTGGCGAGTACAGAAACAAAACAAGATGCAAAGCATAAACGTACTCCCAGTTTATCTTGAATATGTGTGAGATATCCCATAAAGAAGAAAAGCTGTTATAGCCGTCAGTACCGGCTATTCTGGTCAACATGGGCTGTCATCTGTGACCAATAATGAACATACCTTCACATTTTCAGAAAGATCGGTCAAATACTTTGAGATTTTCCATAAAGAAGAAAACTGTTATGGGCTGTTATAGCCGTTAGTAACGCTATAATGGTAAAATAAAACATCGGCATGATCCGTGACCCATAATGAACATACCTTCAGATTTTCAGAAAGATCGGCAATGTACTTTCTGAGATATTCCATAAAAATGAAAAACCGTTAAGGCCTTTATAGCCATTAGTAATGTCTATAACGGTAAAATCAAACACCAGGCATGATCCGTAACCCATAATGAACATACCTACAAATTTTCGGAAAGATCAGCCAAGTACTTTCTAAGATATTCTATAAAGAAGAAAAACCGTTATGAGCCGTCAGAACCATTAGTAATGGTAAGATAAGATAAGATAATGTTGCTTGTAGCCCAGCCGACCAAAAGGGCCACATCAGGGCTGTTAGTAATGGTAAACAGTAAAAGAAAACATTGGGTATGATCCATGACCCATAATGAACATACCTACAAGTTTTCAGAAAGATCAGCCAAGTACTTTCTAAGATATTCCATAAAAAAGAAAAACCATTATGGGCCGTTTTAAACCGTTAGTAATGGCTAAAATGGTAAAATAAGACACCGGGCATGATACGTGACCCATAATGAACATACCTACAAATTTTCAGAAAGATTGGCCACTTACTGTCTGAGATATCCTGAATCCATAAGGAAGAAAAAGTGTTACGAACTGCTAGAGCCATTAGTAATGGTAAACAGTGAAAGAAAACATTGGGTATGATCCGTGACCCATAATGAACATGCCTACAAATTTTCAGAAAGATCGGCCAAGTACTTTCTAAGATATTCCATAAAATAAAAAAAAACGTTATGGGCCGTTATAGCCATTAGTAACGGCTATAACAGTTAAGATAACACATCAGACATCATCCGTGGCCCATAATGAACATACCCACGAATTTTCAGAAAGATTGGCCAAGTACTTTCTGAAATATATTTCGTAAAGAAGAAAAAGTGTTACAGGCCATTATGGCCGTTAGTAACGGTTATAACAATAAATTAATGCATCGGGCATCACCCATGACCCATAATGAACATGCCTACACATTTTTAGAAAGATTGGCCGAGTATTTTCTGAGATATTACATAAAAAAGGAAAACGGTTATGGGCTGTTAATAACGGCTATAATGGTAAAAAAAAACACATCGGGCATGATCTGTGACCCATAATGAACATACCTAAAAATTTTCAGAAATATTGGCCAAGTGCTTTCTAAGATATTCCATAAAAAAGAAAAACCGTTATGGGCCATTATAGCCATTAGTAATGGCTGTAATGGTAAAAGAAAACATTGGGCATGATCCGTGACCCATAATGAACATACCTTCAAATTTTCAGAAATATTGGCCAAGTACTTCTAAGATATTCTATAAAGAGGAAAAACTGTTATGGGCTGTAATAGCTGGCCAAGTACTTTCTAAGATATTCTATAAAGAAGAAAAACTGTTATGGGCTGTAATAGCCGTTAGTAACAGCTATAACAGTTGAAATAACACATCGGGCATCATCCGTGACCCATAATGAACACGCCTACAAATTTTCAGAAAGATCAGCCAAGTACTCTCTGAGATATTCCTTAAAGAAGAAAAATGCTTATGGGCCGTTATGGCCATTAATAATGGCTATAATGGTAAAATAACACATTGTGCATGATCCGTGACCCATAAGGAGCATACCTACAAATTTTCAGAAAGATCAGCCAAATACTACAGAAAGGTTTCCAGGGATTGCAGGTGACCCTCAGGTCAATCAAAAAGCTTAGAAATGGATCGTTACTGGTGGAATGCAAGACGAAGGGCTGAGCAGAACAGCTGAGGTGATAAATGCAGTGTCGCCTTATGGATGGAAATTGTTAAGTCAATATAAGTTCTTATAAATATTTTGTTGATTGCTGCTGTATGTTTGCTGCTTGAATTCAGGATGGGCTTGCTTTCTCTCTGTTGTAGCAGTTCTGAAAGGGCACTGTGTAGTTGGCTGGGATTTGATGAAACTGGAACTGAAACTAAAATCAGTAAATAATCATGATTGTCGCCACTGATATGACACTATTTTGATGCTGAATAGTAGTTATTCACATTGTTAATCTGAAAGCATTATTGTTTAACTTTCAGAAATTCTGCATTTGTTCTGCTGCAAAGAAAGCAGTATGGGGTACCACACGTTTATGCCTTGGGATGTAAGTGTAACTTTCATTTTTTCCATCTGTTCGGTGACTCTTATTTCTTGTCTTTGTTCCCATATTCTTTGCACTTTCTTCCCCCATGAAATGTGTTTCACATCATCAGTTTAGTTTGAGTAAGTTCTGTAAAGTCCAGACCCTGCTGCTTTTTTGAAAAACAAACGACTGAAAGAAACTCCCTGGGGTTGCAGCCTTGCCATGGTTGATAGGCTTGTGTGGCCCAGTGATCCCTTAGGCTCCACCGATAGGGCATCATTACTTGAATGGAACGCTAGTTTTTGAAAACGCTTCTACATGGGTACTACTGTGCCGGTTATGTACTGGAATGTTGATTTTTGATAGTGGCTGGTAACAGTGATGCCATTTTTTTTTAAATTCTGAGGAGCAACAAATTTTCAAAGAACAGTTTAAATCGGACAGCACACTCTTTGTTTGAATTCCCATCCAAGTTTGCAATGCACTCAGTTCTCGCTCTTCCATGCTGGTGGTACGAATTGCTCGACTTCTTCAGATCGACTCGACCCCACAGACCTACGCTCATGTGAAAATCGATGCTCGACATGTTAGCTGACAGGGAACAATTGTTACAATGCCGTTTTTTAGAAAAGGCGATGTCTTAAGGCTAGAGGAGGTTGTCACGGACGTAAATACTTTTGGTTTGGAAGATAAATCATTTCTTTTCAAACCCAGTATAAAGTGGAGTGTTACCGTGACATCTTTACTACATTGGCCGGTGTTGACCAGTGTGCTATTTGTGTCATCCCGGGTGCGCTACGTCCGTGCATTTCGCTCCCATCCTCCAATATTTCTCTTCATTTTTTTCTTTTAAAGCTTTCTTTTTCTGTTCTTTTATCGTTTTCCACGTGGTTCATCAGCTGATGTCAGGTGCCACAGGTGAGCTGTTTTGTTACCTGTTGCCATCTTGGTTAGGCTAGTGGTGTGGCACTCATTGACGGACCGTCGAGTCGGAGAGATCTCTATCTCTGCTAGCTGGCCCACCTTTCTTGATCCACTTCGTTGGGATGGTGTGGAAGAGTCTTTCGCCCTTCAGCGGGTCGGAAAGTATTCCACGAGACACCTGGGATCCCTATCCCTGCCAGCTGGAAGAACCACCTTGGGTCGTCCGACCTGGAGTCCCTTCGGTGTTGACCGGCACGGTTACGGCTGCCATCCTTCATTGGACTGGGGAGCAAACCGTTTCTCACCTCGCCCACCCGCCATTTTGGGCGGGATTTTTCGCCCTTTTTCTTAAGCTGCAGCTCCGGTCTTGGGCTGGCTAGACGACCAGCATCATCGGACCCTGCAGTCATCTTGTGTCCAGGCACCAGTCGTTTCCCAAACCTGTGGACTGGTGGGACACTTGCTTCACCTCGGACTGGAAGACCAGCCCACCACGAACGTCACCCCTCTACAGGATCCACCTCTCTCGGTGAACCTCCTCGGAGCACGGACTGAGTTGAGTGAAGTTCTTGTGTGGTGTGGGTGTGGGTCTGGTGTGCGTGTGCGTGGGTCTAAGGCCGGTCACTGATTCGTTTTGTTTTTGTTTTTTTTTTGGTTTATTTTTGGTTTTATTTTGTTTATCTCCAGCTGAGTAGGTCCTGTTGGATATAGCATTGTTTCTAATACTGTCTTTCTTCTGTTATTCTGCTGAATATTTTGGTAGTGGTTTAGTGGGTTAGGTTGGGACAGTAGCGGGATCCCGGGATATTGGAGGGTTTTTGTGGTCTATTCAATTTACTTTGTCCCCTAAGTCAGTCAGTGCTGAATAGTGCCTTTCTCTTCTATGCCCTATTTTTTTTTTTCTTTTCTTTCTTTTCATCTCTCGGCTATCTTTTCTCTTCTTTGTTATGACCCATACCCCATCTGGAGTGCTAGTGCGAGTGAATGATTGTAATGTGAATTAAAAGTATTGTCTAAACCTCTTCCTCTTGTGGTCTGGTGGTGTGAGGGATTGAGTGATCGCTCCGTTTCTGCCACTGCACATTCCCTGTATAAGAACCCCCCCTGTCAGGTGTACTCACACGTGACAGAGGTGGGAAAAGGTGTGCAAAATTGATGGCGATGTGAATTGCTGATGGGAAAGGATACAAACGTTTTTCTGTTCTGTTTGTTTGAAGACGTCAGGCGTCAGAACATTTCAAATAGTGACAGCAAATTTTACAGACACTTCATTCCTCTTGTGTGGCAATTTCAAATTGAATGTTGAAACTGAATCTTTAGAGTTTAAAATGGAGTGACTGAGGGCAGAGAATGAAGCAAAATTTAGAAATCTCTTTCTAAATTTTGAATCTGTAGAGTAGAGCTCTGTCTTGTGGCTTCTTACACCACACTAGTATATCTGTAGCCATCTGCCAAAAAATGTTCTGCAGTAGCTTTAGTTTTTAGTGACTCCAAAGTCAGGAGTATAACTCATGATGACTTCAGAAGACAATTTTTTTAGTCCCTCTTCACTTCAGAATGCAATCTACAGAGTATGGGAGATTAAAGGGAATAAAGGTATGTGTAGATGAAATTTGAAACAAAGAAAAATTAGAGAAGAAAGTGATCTTTGATTTTCTTCAGGAAATTGCATTTTAGTTGTGTTTTATATATTTTATTTATGTACTTTTAGCTTTAATTTCAGAACATAACTTGTCCTCCATAAGTAAGGAAGCGTTTTTTTTTTTTTTTTTTTTAAATAAGAATTGAGAGAAAAATCCCCCTGTTACTTCACCTTGGAGAACTCTGAAGTCTACAAATTACAATCAACCATTTTCAATACATGAACTGAAATCAGCTCTGGCTAAAGAGCAGTGTGGGTTCTGGAAATACCACTCTACCATTGGCCAGTCTGCCTGGAAACCACCATTCACAATGCCTTCATTAACAAACAACATGTGATAGCTATTTTTTTTTTTAATCTGGAGAAAGCTTATGATACCAGATGGAAGTATGGAATTCTTACTGATCTTCATGAATTTGGTTTTTTGTGGTTGCCTGCCTATTTTGATCAAAAACTTTCGGGCTGATTGGCAGTTCCAAGTCCCTATTGGCACCATGCTGTCTGACATCCATGGGCAGGAGTTGAGTGTACACTAAGGCAGCAGTATTTCTCCTGCTCTATACAGTATAAAACTCAATGAGATTGTCAATTCTGTAAACTCTCTGTTTGTTGATGACTTTGCACTCTGTGCAGTTGGAACCTCCTATGCCAGCATACAGTATCGACTTGAACTTTGTATGGATAAGATTCAACAGTGGGCCAAGGAAAACAAGTTTACCTTTTCAAGCACCAATCCTCGGTGTATCCATTTTCGCAATCTTTGTCAGTTCTTTGCTAATCCTAAAATTTGTCTGGACAAGTCCATCAGTCCAGCTGTCAAAGTAGCCAAATTTGTGGGTGTTATTTTTGATCAAAAAGTGAACTTTAAAAGTCACATCTAATACTTAAAAAGCTGCATGTCAGGAGGCACCAAATTTTTGAGAGTTGGACCACACATGGATTAGGATGCTGATAAGAAAACTCTTCCCCATCTTTACAGGGCTCTGATCCACTTCAAACTGGACTGTGGGTGTGAAGTCTATGGTTCTGCCAGACCTCCCTACCTGAAAACCCTAGATCCCATCCAGCATTAAGGGCTTCGACTCTGGGTGGGTGCATGCCGCACCACCCCTGTTTATAGCATGTATGATGAGGCATGAGAACCATCCCTGTCAAATTGTCAGCTGACATAACCTTGAAATATTGTTTCAATATGTTTTCAGAATCCCCAAACCCTATTTATGACTGTCTTTGAGCTGAAGTTCCAAAAGAAATCTGTTGAGCTCCCCAGTTCCATTCCACCCTTAGGAATTTGTATTCTTCCCCATTTGAACAATGCAGACATAGATCTTGGAGTCATGTATAATGGAAGTTGCCTCAGCTATGTTTTCTGCAACAGGTCTTTAGAGATGTTCTATACACATTCCCACTGACAGCTCCATCTACATTACTGAGTTTACAGCCTTGGTCCTGGCTCTTGAAGTGGTCTCTAAATCTAAGCATAAAGATTTTCTGATTTTTCCAGACTCCCTTGCTGCTTTGGAGGCCATTGCTGGCTGTAATCTTGAGTACCATCAACTTGAAATTGTTTGAACTAAACACCTCTGAAATGTGATGGATACAACATGGTTTTTGCTTGGGTTTCAGGCCATGTGGGCATTCCAGTCAATGAGATTGATCAACTTGCCAAGAGCACCACAAAGAAAGAGTTGATTTGAGTAGATCCATCACACTGACCTGAAACTTAATGCTCAGGGTTATGTCAGAGATCTTTAGCAAGAGGCAAATAACAAACTGTTCCAAATCTGTCAAAATCAGAGTTTTAACCAAATTCCAGAGGCGGCAATAAAGAAGAAACAATGTTGTGCTGTTTGCACACAGGTCACTCCTTTTACGCCCATTCTTATCTTTAAAAAGGTGAAGAAGCTCCATCCAGCCCTTTGTGGGGAATCCACCTTCTTGGAGTGATGTAGCAGAAGGTATTGATCAAGCTGAAAGTTTTCATCTCCCCCACAATCACAGAATAAGTAACCGGGGTGTGGGCTTCTGCAATCAGTTCTTGGTCAATCCAAAGGCTTCTTGGGGAGGAGGCCCATTGCACACATTGGGGCGCTGGCAAGAAAACTCTTCTCCACATTTACAGAGCTCTGATCTGCTCCAAACTGGCATACGTTTGTGTGGTGTATGGTTCAGCTTGAAGACATGAGATCCTGTCCACCATCAAGGGCTTTGACTCTGGATTTATTCTGTACCACCTCTGTTAACAGTCTGTATGCTGAGATGGGAAAATCATCCATCTCTACCTGTCAGCTGAAACTTACCATGACTCACTACTTGAATCTCTTTCTGAAACCTGCTTTTGACTGTGTCTTTGAACTAAAGTTCCAAAATTTGATGGCCTCCCCAGTTCCATTCCATCTTTCGGAATTCCTATTCTTGCCTATCTGAACAAAGCAGATACAGACCTTGGAGTCATGTGTGATTTGTGCAAGTTTCCTATGGCACACCATGGACTTCCCTCACTTTGGAGATCCGGTTTGATTAAGCTTTGTATCGTGAAGATACCACTAGCTCCTTCGCGTATGAGTCAGTTTTTGCCGAACTGTGTTCAAAATTTCCATTCTTCAGGAGAGTTCTTACTGATGGCTGCAAATTTAAAGATGCTGTGTTTTGTATAAGGTCTCAATTTTAATGAAATTTCTGGTGTGTTTTAGAAGTTTGTTGGAATGAGTTATATGGATTGTTTTTTTTTAAAGGAAATGACTTGAGAGTTGACTTCATCTTGGTGACAGCCCTAATATCGCCTTCTGCGGTCAGCTGGGCTATAAGCAACATTATCTTTCCCCCTCTCTCTCGCTGTCAGAAATGCTCTAAACACATTCCCACTGACAGCTCCATCTACACTGCTGAGTTGACAGGCTTGGTCCTGGCTTTTGAAATGGTCTCTAAATCCAAACATGAAACTTTCCTCATTTTGTCAGACTCCCTTTCTGCTTTGGAAACCATTGCTAGCTGTAACCTCAAGCACCCTCAACTTCTGAAATTATTCGAACTATACATCTTTCGGAGATCAAATGGATACAACATTATTTTGTTTGGATTCTCAGCCATGTTACATTTAAGGCAGTGAGGTAATTGATCAACTTGCCAAGAGTGCCACAAAGAAACAATTTAGCAGATTGTCTATCCCTCACACCGACCTGAAACCCAAAGCTCAGGCTTATGTTAAAAACCTCTTGCAAGAGGAAGTGAACTCTTCCAAATCCATCCAAACCTGAAAAGTTTTTAACCATATTCCAAGGGCGGCCTTAAAAAACGATATTGTGCCGTTTGCACACAGGACACTCCTTTTACACCCAATCTTATCTTTAAAAAGGCAAAGAAGCCTTGTGGTGCATTCCATGTCATGTACCACTCACAGTGAAACATGCGCTTTTAGAGTGTTGGGACTTGCACGATGTGAGACACGAACACTTTACAACAGACTCCATGAAAACCCTGTTCAGAGATGTCCCACCTGATGTAATCTTTGAATTTCTGAAAGAGGTCAGCATTTTTCATCTGATGTAAGATTTTACGAAAGATTGATTTTAAACGAAATGTCCCGTGTGTTTTTAGGTGTATTTGAAAGAGTTGTGTGAATGAGGGTATTTTTTCGTTTGTTTGTATTTTACATGTAGATTGACTTCAACATGGTAAAAGCCCTGATATTTTACTTTGCAGTTGGCTGGACTATAAGCAACATTATCCTTCTCTCTCTCCCCCACTACTTATTTAAACAACACACACACACACACATGCATCTCTCTCTCTCTCTCTCTCTCTCTCTCTCTCATGCTGTTCCCCCTCTCCCTTCCATCCTCTCTCTCTCTCTCTTCCCCCCCCCCCCCCCCCACCCCCAATGTCATCTCACTTTGCTTAATACGTTCTACGTATTTTCATGCCTTGCGAAAAATGAATGCATGTGGTGCCTTGCTCTCTCTCTCTCTCTCTCTCTCTCTCTCTCTCTCCCTCTCCCTCTCTCTCTCTCCTCTCTCTCTCTCTATGCGTGCAAACGTGTGTGTATTTGTGTGTTCAAAAATATGTACGCACTTTGTCATATTCACTTCACTGTCTGTTTTCATACATGCCAATCTTGTACGTTGTAGTACACTTACATATGTTTCCCCAGCCCACCTCACTCCCTACCCCCGCTCTCTCCTTCCTCTTCATTATTATTATTCTCATTTTTATTTTATTTTATTTTTTTGTTATTGTTATTTTTTGTTGTTGTTTTGTTTATTATTATTCTTATTTTTTGTTTTGTTTTCATTTATCTTCTATTTTCATTTGATGTTCCTCTATGATTACATGACCGCTTTGCTTGCTTCTTTGATTTCTTACATTAATTGATTTCACTGCATGTTGTAGTCCCTACTCAGGGCGAGGACTGGATGTAAAAAAGCACGTTAGTGCTTATCTATTATCCTCGTAAATAAAGAATTTTGTCTTGTCTTGTCTTGTCTCTCTCTCTCTCTCTCTCTCTCCTCTCTCTCTCTCTCTCTCTCTCTCCTCTCTCTCTCTTACAGTTGCCAGAAAAAGTTTTGGAATCTTGTCACACATCATGAAGAATAACATTGGTAGGATGGATGGAATGGCCACAGTTCAAATTTCAGGATTAATGGGATGTCCCCAGATCAGTTTTACAGTTACACCCCCTGAAAAGCAGATTACCATTTGTCCTACCTTATGGCCTCCAGACAAGTTGCTATGTCAACAATTTCCTGGCATTAGAAACAATGATGTCACACCTCTAAAACTAGGGGGTGAAAATTCTCAGATCCCTGCTTCCATCACCCACTCTTATCCTTTAAAAGGTGAATAAGCTGTGTGGTGTATTCCATGTCATGTAGCGCTCACAATGAAACATGTTCATGTAGAATGTTAGGACTTTCATGATATTAGACTCAAACACTTCACAGCAGATTCCGTGAAAACTTGATTCAGAGGTGTCCCACCTATTGTGATCTTTGAATTTCTGAAAGAGATCAACATTTTTCATCTTATCTAAGATTTTACGGAGGAAAGATGTTTCACAAAAATTTCCAGTATGTTTTTAAGGTGTATTTTAAAGTGTGAATGAGTTTTTCTTTTTCTTTTTTTTAATGACTTGTGAGTTGGTCTCAACACTGTGACAGCTCTAATAGGGCCCTTTGCAGTCAGCTGGGCTATAAACAACATTGCCTCCCTTTGGATCTCTCACTCTGCCTCTCTCTAATCTGGAGTGTCAAATATTTCCAGCAACAAACCTGGCTACACAGATCTGGTGGTTTATTTTGTGGGAAAGGTATGCATGTATTGTCAGGTAGCTTTTGTCATGTGTGAAGAACACGCTGATGAATGGCTTGAAAAAAAAGAAAAAAATGCATAAACATGAAAGGAACTGCTAACAAACTGGTGGACATGTTGCAGGAAATGATGGATCCAGAGAGAGGCTTTGTACAGGATGATAAAATCAGTGATGTATATGTACAGGATGATAAAATCAGTGATGTACATGTACAGGATGATAACATCAGTGATGTACATGTACAGGATTGATTAATCAGTGATGATACAATCAGGATGACTGTACATAAAATCAGTGATGTACATGTACAGGATGATAAATCAGTGATGTACATGTACAGGATGATAAATCAGATAATACAGTGATGTACATGTGTACATGTACGGATGATAAATCAGTGATGTACATGTACAGGATGATAAATCAGTGATGTACATATACAGGATGATAAATCAGTGATGTACATGTACAGGATGATAAAATCAGTGATGTACATGTACAGGACGATAAAATCAGTGATGTACATGTTGCAGGAAATGATGGATCCAGAGAGAGGCTTTGTACAGGATGATAAAATCAGAGATGTAATATGTTGCAGGATGATAAAATCAGTGATGTGCATGTTGCAGGAAATGATGGATCCAAGGAGGGGCTTTGTACAGGATGATAAAATCACAGTGGAGGTGCATGTTGAGGCAGGCACTCCCCATGGACTTATTAAGGTTAAAGTTGGTGATGTGATGTGGTGTGTGTGTGTGTGTGTGTGTGTGTGTGTGTACACCACAGTTTAGTGAGTGCCAAGTTGCATGCTTTTACAATACAGAACAACTCAGAAGACAGAAGCAACGCATGATAAGACGCTCGTACTGGGAATGTGTCCATAGGTCAGTTGCAGGTGACCCTGAGTGGGCAGAAGGTTCATCCCCGAACAAGTGATTCTACACCTTCGTCAAGCACCAGCACAGCTCCAACTCCAGCGTCGCACCCCTGAAAGTCGATGGAAAGCTTGTGACACCCGCGCAAAGGCGGAGGCTCTCAACAAGCAGTTCCAGTCAGTGTTCAGTGAGAGACGCGAGTACACAGATGAAGAGTTTCGCACTAAGTGCAAGATGTCTGACATTTCTTCCAGCTCAACCCTCTCTGATGTCTTGATTACTGAACAAGGCATTCAGAAAAGCTCCTTTCCAAACTCAACCCTTATAAAGCCTGTGGCCATGACAAAATCAGTCCTCGCATCCTGAAAGACCTTGCCCCTGAAATATCCCCAATCCTTACTATGATCTATCAGTCCTCTCTTGACACTGGTTGTGTCTTTTCTTATTGGAGATATGCAAACGTTGCACCAATATTCAAGAAGGGAGAACACTATGACCCATCAAATTACTGCCCAGTCTCTGTTACCTCTATCCCTGCAAAGTCCTGGAACACGTCATCATCAGCGCTCTCATGTCTCGCTTAGAATCCAACGAAATCTTATGTCCAGAACAACACGACTTTCGCAAGTTTCGGTCCTGCGAGACACAACTACTTAATTTTACAGAAGAACTGTTGGAACTCTAGAAAAAGGAAATCGGCGGATGTCATCATTATGGACTTTGTGAAAGCCTTCGATAGAGTGAACCACAGCCTCCTTATCCACAAACTGAAACATTACGGTGTCCTGGGAAAGATCAACAAATGGATAGGAGCATTCTTGAAAGACCGGCAACAATCGGTGGTAGTGGATGGCGCAGCTTCCAGCCAGGTCAGCGTGCAGTCTGGGGTCCCACAAGGCTCTGTTTTAGGGCCGGCGCTTTTCTTGGCGTACATTAATGACTTGCCAGAAGAACTCTCCTCACTGACACGCCTGTTTGCTGATGACACAGCTGTCTACCATTTGAAGGCCTCTAAAACCAACCAAAGCTTACTTCAGGAAGACCTCGAGAAGTTAGAAGCATGTGAGCACAGCTGGGACATGGCATACCATCCTGGAAAATGTACTACTCTCCCAGTTACAAAATCATCTTCTCCAGCAAAATCCGACTACACCCTCCACAACCATATTCTAGAAACTGTTTCTACCTCCAAGTATCTAGGCGTTACCATCACAAGTGACCTAAGCTGGGACCTGCACATCAGCGCCATCTGTGCTAAAGCCAACAAGACCCTCGGCTTCCTTAGAAGAAACCTGAAGATCCCAGCTGTGCGCCTCAAAGAAACAGCCTATAAGACTTTTGTCAGACCGATCTTGGAGTACGCGTGCTCCATATGGGACCCGCATACCCAAGTCAACATCATAAGATTGAAGCTGTCCAGAGACGAGCAGCACGGTGGTGGTCATCCGGTACCACAACACATCTAGTGTCACCGCGATGATCGACAAACTGCAATGGCCGACTCTGCAGCACAGACGCAAGGTAGCTAGGCTTGTCATGCTACGGAAAATAATGGGACGGAGAGGCGATCGTCGACAAAAGCTGCATCATGCCAGCCCCTCCCAGATAAAGAAGGAAGCACTCCCACCAGCTCAACCAGATTCAGTGTAAAACCCAATATCGACAAGCTTCCTTCTTCCTCAGAACGATACGTGACTGGAACAACATGCCTGAAACAGCTGTGGCCGCGGACACCTTGGGACACCTTTAAGTCTAGGGTGCCCCCAGTCAGTAGTTAGTTAGATAATAGGTCCCTTCCCCCCCTCCCCATCCCCACTCTTACCCCAATAGCTTTTTGTTGTTTTTTAATTTATATTTGGGGCCCTGCTGTCTTAGATCAGCAAGGGACCGGCTAGCTCGGAAGGGCGAAAAGTGAAGTAACAGGAGCCTGCCGGAGAACCCACTTAGAGCAGGACTAGCTTTTTATCCTCACTTTCAGGTCTATCGCTTTCTATAATTTGTTTTTCTTTCATTGCAACCCCCACAAACGGCGTAACAATCAATTGGATGATTGTGGCCGTTTATGCAGTAAAAGTAAAAGTACTCCTTGTGATTCTGTGGAAGGATACAGTTTGTCTTCCAGCATGGCCCTCTGGGTTTTTTTTGTCATGACAACCATCAGAACACACTTTATCCATTCCTCTCTTTTCCCCTTTTGGATGTTTTGCCATGACAACAATAATGTACTTTGTCCTCCATCATGGCTGCCAAGGACCTGTTGCCATAAGACCAACAGGGTCTGTTGGATTAAACTGGAAATCTGGTGGATTCTGGATTAAACTGGAAATCTGGCGAAGAAAACTTCATGAAAACTTTGCTCAGGACTGGCAGGATTGCTCATGTGCACTCTCCGATTCAAAGATATTTGGTTGATGGGCTTTCTGTGCACTCTCTGATTCAAAGACGTTTGGTTGATGGGCTTTCTGGTGCTAGATATTTTGACACAGTGATCTATGTTCTCTTTGGTTCACGTTCACATGTATTTTATTTTGTGATGCACATTTAAATGTAAAATGAATATTCTGGAAAGGAAATGGTCGTTAAGTGAACCAAGATCTTATTAATTTTAGTTGTGAAATCTTAAAAATTGTGATGTGATGATGACTTCTGTTGTGGAGTTAAGAAAAGTCTTGAATTGGTCAGACATCTTCTTGTCAACCCAGATGAAGAGACAGATGGTTTATGGGGAGGGGGGAAGAGGTCAGGAAAAGTAAAAGTCCCACACATTTTCAGTACAAGACAAAGAGGGACCTGGTCTGTCTGCGAGATCAAGGCATTAATTTGTTTTGCTGGTTGAACACTGTTTGCCTCATTCTTGAGCAGACTGTGTCAATGGATCACGTCAAACACTACGAGCACTGAAGTTTTGGAGTGTCTGACCTGGGTTATCAAAGGCAACGACATTCTACATAGCAATATTTTTCCCCAAAGATGGAGTATGGCTGCCTTAATGGCGGGATATAAAAAACTGCCTGTCTATACAGGCAGTGTCCGCAGGAGTATCAGCCTGCGTACGCAGAAAGAAATAAAGAAAGAATACCAACATTTGTGCAAACATTACTTCGACTTCTCTTTTTGTTAATTTCTGGCTGATTTTGTTGTTGGTGTTGTTAAAAAAGTCAGAATGGGGAGAGTAAATTGAGAACACACACACACACACCCCACACACACACACACACACACACACACACACACACACACACACACTCTCTCTCTTCTCTCTCTGTCTGTCTGTCTGTCTGTCTGTCTCTCTCTCTCTCTCAGAAATCTCCCTCATTTAGAGAGATGTCTCAGCAGGTCGATAACTGTTCATTAAAAAAAAAAATTGATAGTATTTCCTCCATGGCTGTTGTAGACATTAGTGATATTATGTGTGGAGGGATATAGTATGTTCCATGGAATTCTTGGTAAGATTCAAGGGCATATTTTTTTTTACTGCTCTTTGGTCTTTCACCCTTCCAACATCTACACATATGCAGTGGAGAATCTATGTTATATAAACAATAAAGAGGATGTAATGAATTAAAAAAAAAAAAAGAATGAAATAGAACAGTTTCGCCACCTTTTGATTATTTTGCATACATGTACTCTTAAAGTTGGGTTTCTTTTTCTTCCATTTTAGAAAATGGTCATAGTTTTATGCTTTTAATTTTTTTTACATTCTGTTTTAATTTTCCTAAAAATTTGTGAACATGTTAAAAAAACACAGAGGAATGGTAGTACAAACTGGGGCATGAATGCTAGATTATACATTTAAAAAAAATTGTTAGATTATTTATTTTTGAAAATATGCTGGATTATTTATTTTTAAATAAGATTTTTGTATTTTTTATTATAATTTCATGACTTTTTTTAATTGGTCTTTGGAAAAAAAAAATCTCCAGTACCCCCTCCCTTCCCCCACTCCCCTCTTATTTCTCAAAGTATACACAGGAATGGTTAGCAAGTATTTGTTTCCCCACTGCTTATTTGATAAGACACTCACCACACACACACCTCTTTCATTGTTCCCGGAACTTTTGGAATCTTGTCGCACATCATGGATAGCATGGCTACAGTTCAAATTTCAGGATTATGGGATGGCTTCAGATTAGTTTCTGGACTGCACCCCCTTCCCTCCCCTACAAAAGCAGAGTACCATTTGTCTTCCCTTGTGGCCTCCTGATATCTGTTGCCATATCGATAATATCCCCGTTATGAAGGTGGTGATACTACACCTCTAAAACTGTGGGATGAGAAGCCTCAGATCCCTGCTTTCAGCACTGTTGTCCATGTCAATACTATCCCCGTTATGAAGGTGGTGATACTACACCTCTGAAACTGTGGGGTGAGAAGCTCAGATCCCTGCTTTCAGCACTGTTGTCCATGTCCGCCATATCAGTGGATACAGGCCCAGGAAGTTTTGTGTAGCACAGCAGTAGATTGTCAGAGTTGGCCTATTGCTCTGTGTAAATATTCCCGTTGCATACTGCTAAGGGTGTGTGTGTGTGTGTGTTTGTGTGTGTTATGAAGAGATGAGAAATACCATGCATGTGAAGTATGTTCTAGCCTGTATTTACTTCTTTTTTTTTGTTATGTGAATTTTGCAAGTTACTTTTATACATTTTATTGACTGAATATATTGCTGAGCAGGTGGTAGCAGCAGAAAAGCACAAAGCTTTAATGTGAGATCTTTCAGCTTGTGGTCTGAAACAGTACCAGTGGTATCAATATCCAAGAACTGGAAACCGATTTGTGAAAACCCCCAAAAAACTTGACATAGATTCTTTCCTGCTCTCTCTTCTTTTTCTGTGGCCAACTTAACAGGCATTTTGGCCAAAGTCATAAGCAATTAGAAATATGAAGTGTGTGTGTGTGTGTGTGCAGAAAGCGGAAACTCGACACCAATTAAAGTGTGCTGGTCTGAACGGAGAAGGGAAGCCATGGGCAGACATCAACCTGTGTTACTTTGACTGTGGTTTCATCTGCTGCCTGGTCAGTGGGGGAGAGGGCAGTCTGACTGACCAGGCAGGAACCAGCATGTCATGGTGGTGTGTCCACAGGGGTTATTATCATGGTGGACCTTTTTACCTGGTCAGTGGGGGAGAGGCAGTCTGACTGACCAGGCAGGAACCAGCATGTCTTGGTGGTGTGTCCACAGTGGTTATTATCATGGTGGACCTTTTTACCTGGTCAGTGGGGGAGAGGCAGTCTGACTGACCAGGCAGGACCCAGCATGTCTTGGTGGTGTGTCCACAGTGGTTATTATCATGGTGGACCTTTTTACCTGGTCAGTGGGGGAGGCAGTCTGACTGACCAGGCAGGAACCAGCATGTCTTGGTGATGTGTCCACTGTGGTGACCAGGAAGCCATGACCATGTAGCTGGCAGCTGAATGACCCGTTGGTGTTAAGGCTTTCTCTCTGTGATTTGACCATTACTTGGTCATGCCCACACACATGCACATGTACAGGCACACAGACATACACACACTTACGCATACACACATGCTCATGCGAGACAGACAGACAGACAGACACACAACACACACACGTATGCATGTACACGCACACGCCCACACTGTCTCTGTTTTAACTCTCTCCCACACATTCTTTGTCTTTTTTTAGCCTCTGTCTGTCTAACTCTCTCCTGCACACATTCTTTGTCTTTTTGAGCCTCTGTCTGTCTAACTCTCCCTGCACACATTCTTTGTCTTTTTGAGCCTCTGTCTGTCTGGTTTAACTCTTGCCCACACACACACATTCTTTGTCTCTTTAAGCATCTGTCTAACTCTCTCCCATATACAGGCTTGGTCTGTTTAATCCTCTGTCTGTCTGTCTAACTCTCTCCACACATGCAGGCTGTCTCTTTAAGCCTCTATCCGTCAGACTCTCTCTCACACACACAATCTGTCTCTTTAGGCTTCGATTTTGTCTGTTTTAACTCTATCCCCCCCCCCCCCCCTCCCCCCCGCACACACACATTCTTGGCCTTTTTAAATCTATGTTTGTGTTTTTTAACTCTCTCTCGCACACAGTCTTGGTCTGTTTAATCCTCTGTCTGTCTGTTTTAACTCTCTTCCAAACAGACGGTCTTGGTCTCTTAAAGCTTTTTCCTCTCTGTTTCAAGACATGGCTCTGTTGTGCCATGTAGTACATTTCTTTTATGAATTCTATTACCTTTAGTGTCTTGTACATATTTTTGTACATATTTTTACCCATTTTGTTTTCAATGATAATTTCTTTTTATTCTCTTTCTTTCTTTCTTTCTTTTTTTCTCCTTTTGTTATTCATATTGTAATTGTCACTTGAGTGAAAGGGAAGTAGGTGTTGATTTATCAGTGTTTCTTGTTTATTTACTGTGCATTGCATTATTTTCCTGTTTCACTGTGTCTGCCATATTCGTCCTATCAATCATCTGATTCAAAATTTTGACTTTTCAAATACCGTATTGTATCCATCCATGTAATGTCACTCTAAATTGTTTGTTTCCCTTTTTCATTCTGTCGTTCTCCCATCAGCCCCCCTCCCCCCAACTCCCCATTCCAACCCTCACCTTTCCTTGCAGCCCTCCCTCTCCTTTGTCTCTTTTCTACTCTTGTCCATGCTTTAGATCAGTTCTTATTTGTTTAATTTAGAATTATTATTGAGTGTTGGTGTATCACACCTTAAATTACTTTTTTGTATATGAATTCATTTATCTTTTTTTTTTTAATTAAATTTTTTTGGGGTTTTGTTTCACACCACTATATTATTCCACATGCTTGCTTTCTTCCTCTCTTTCCCCTGTGTTAATCTCCTGATGATGATGGCATTACAGCCATGCCTTATCATTTCATGGCGGATGTCATTTTGTATTGTAGTCCCTACTCAGGGTCTGGACTGAGATAAATAAGATGCATGGGAGCTTATTCAGTATCCAAGATAGTAAGATTATGTCTGTTTAATATGCATAGGAGCATATTCAGTATCCAAGATACTAAGATTATGTCTTGTATAGGATGCATGGGAGCTTATTCAGTGTCAACAATATAGTAAGATTATGTCTTGTATAGGATGCATGGGAGCTTATTCAGTGTCAACAATATAGTAAGATTATGTCTTGTATAGGATGCATGGGAGCTTATTCAGTGTCAACAAGATAGTAAGATTATGTCTTGTATGGGATGTATGGGAGCTTATTCAGTGTCCAAGATACTAAGATTATGTCTTGTATAGGATGCATGGGAGCTTATTCAGTGTCAACAAGATAGTAAGATTATGTCTTGTATAGGATGCATGGGAGCTTATTCAGTGTCCAAGATACTAAGATTATGTCTTGTATAGGATGCATGGGAGCTTTATTCAGTATCCAAGATACTAAGATTATGTCTTGTATAGGATGCATGGGAGCTTATTCAGTATCCAAGATAGTAAGATGATGTCTTGTATAGGATGCATGGGAGCTTATTCAGTATCCAAGATAGTAAGATGATGTCTTGTATAGGATGCATGGAGTTTATTCAGTATCCAAGATAGTAAGATGATGTCTTGTATAGGATGCATGGATTTATTCAGTATCCAAGATACTAAGATTATGTCTTGTGTCACGAGTTTGTCACGAGGCCTACGACGTTTGACCCATCTAGGTGGCGGAATTACTCATTTATTTATTGTCGTTGCTGTTGGTCGTGTATCCGTCCCTTAATGTGCTTGTGGTGCGGTTGCACCTTGGTGTAGTTTAGCTCAAGTTCGGTTTGCTTTCTCTCTCTCTCTCTCTAATTCCACTGCCCGTGCTATTCATCCTGCAGGTTCATGGGTGGCTGGTACCTTCTTCTCTCGAACTTGCTGTTTTATCGGCCTCTCGCCTGTCTTTTTAACCTGTCGCACGTGCTTCATTTCTTTTAGCTTGAAGTATGCTCACTCTGTGACGCAGCGTGGCATGTTGGCCGCCATCGCTGAGGGAGGTTAGCTCTTCACTCGAGCGGAAGATGTCTCTGGGAGCGCCTGCTCCGGTCTTGGTTCTTCACCGTATCATCGAGGGTACAGTCGGTATCTTCAATTCCTACAGTCGGCCTGTAGGAGAGGGACATCACTTCTTCTTTTTCCGCACCTGTGCCTCTGTCCTCTCGACTGGACAGGGGGCAGAGAGAGTCGTTTGACCCGCCTCTTCTGGGTCACCCACGGGTAGCTGGTAAGCATCATTTCGTGGTTTGTTTGTTTTGGTTTGTTGTTGTTAGCCGGCTTAGTCTTCTCTTTTGCGCAATTTTCTTTTGTTTTCGAAATTGTAAGAGAAATATTGTGGGAAAACCTTTTCTCTGGTTAATTCAATCTTTAACCTGGCCATTCTAAATTATTTCCAAAATTCTTTCTCCTGTTTATGCATCTGGTGATGCGGTAGTCGGTGGGATGGGAGAGAACCTGGTGATTCAGGGTTGAACTTGCTTGGTCTCGCTCGACCGCCCCTGTCACATTCGCCGGACTCTTATCCTTCGGCCACCGTCTGTTTGTGTGTGTAAGGAGAACGAGTTTTATGTTCGCGAGCGTGCGTACGCCTGATTGTCGTTCGGATGCGTGGTTTGGAGATTTGTGTTATTTTTGAAATGTGGCTATAAAATGTGACAATTATGCCATTGAATTATTATTTGCAAATGTGGTGGCAGTTATAAAGCGATGGTCGCTGTTTTTGGTTATTTCCTAAGAAAGGCAAATGTTAAACGTGAGTGAGAGAAGGGTGAAGATAATTCATATTTGTTTTATAACCTTTGATTTAATGCAGTCTTTTACCTGCATCGTGTGAGAAGACCCTAATGAACATTCCTGATTCGATGGGTTTACTGTGTTATGCTCAGGTCTGTGTTGAGCTGGGGTTATTGGTGCATTTAGTAGACTTCCCCTCGCCCATCATGCGAGTGGCTGTTAAGATTTAACAGCATGGGTCAGACTGTACTGACGGCGGGGTTTCCAGTACCCTTCCTCCTTCCTTCTTCCTTCCCTCCCTTTCTTCTCTCCTCCCAGCTACGTTTTCCCCCCCCTCCCGGGGGCTTCACCCGGAGTCTGGACTGGTTGGGCCACGTGCTGGTTGAGGCCACGCTCTGGCTGGGACCACGGACTGGATGGTGCCACGTGCTGGTTGAGCCACGCTCTGGCTGGGACCGCGGACTGGATGGTGCCACGTGCTGGTTGAGGCCACGCTCTGGCTGGGACCGCAGACTGGATGGTGCCACGCGCTGGTCGAGGCCACACTCTGGTCGGGACCGCGGACTGGTAGAGGAGCCCGCCGGCTTGACTGGCCGCCCTGACCCCCGTCCAGGACCTCCAGTAACAACGCCATGTTCCCCCCCCCCCCCCCCCCCCCCCCCCCCCTCCGGGACGCGCTCTTCACTGCCTGCTTGTGTGTCGAGGGTGTCGGCTTGAGCGACTCCCTTCAAGAACCGACCCGGTTCGGAGCACCTAGTGCGACAGGGGCTCCCAGTAGACTTGACAGAGGCAGGGGTGTGGAGGCACTCCAGGGTGTGGGAAGGATGGATGCTGGAAATGTTTTCTTTATAATTGTGTATATGTCATATGTGCTGGAATGCTGTAATTGTGATTGTGTACGTCGTATGGTGAAATGTTTATTTATAATCGTGCATGTTGTGTGTGTTGGAGTGCTTGATTGGGATTGTGCATGTTGTGTGCGTTGGAATGCTTGATTGTGATTGTGCATGTTGTGTGTGTTGGAATGCTTATTTATGACTGTGTGTGCTGGTGTGAATAAATGGGGTGTTGTATCGTAATCTTTCTCGTGTGGGCTCTTGCGAGGCGTGCGAGGTCAGCCACTCCCTTCACTCCCACCTAGACCGATCCTGTCAGGGCAGATCTCCAGGGGTCGGTCGTGACAATTGTGGGGGCTCGTCCGGGATGTGAAGGGCTCTGACTGTCTCTCTCGTTTCGCGAAGTACCTGTTCAGTTTTGTCTGTTTTGTATAATGTTTAGTCAGTTTGTCGTGTTTGTTCGTGGGTGGTTGGCTGGGTGACTCTAGTGTGAAGGAGTCTTTTTGTGGCCTGAGGGAACATCCGGTGTGACTTGGGAGTCGAGGTGAGACCGAGGGAGTCGACCACGTCCAGACCTCCTTCCGCCGGTACCTAAACCGCAGGTACGGCCGTAAGTCTTGCCTTTCTTTTGCCGCTCAGTCTTCCATTCCTGTTTTGTATTTAGTCAGTTTTTTGTTTTTTTTTCTCTACCGGGTCATTGAGTACAGGGGTTGTATCGGACGTTAGTGTCATTTTTTTTTTTTTTTTTCTCTCCCGGATTCCGTCTGCCTGTTTGTTTTTTTCCGGCCAGCCCCACCGCACTGTTGCTCGTGCTGTGGAGCGCGGTGTTGCCAGAGTGGGGGCAGCCGACATAGTTTTTTTTTTTTTTTTTTTTTCGGTGAGCCCCACCGCACTGTTGCTCTGTTGTAGAGCGCGGTGTTGCCAGAGTGGGAGCAGCCGAACTTGTCCGCACACACGCACACACACACATACACACATATACACACACCCCTAAAATATTTGTTTTTCAAGTGGAATTGTCTTCCCCTGTATTTGATAACTGTAGGATATAGTTGTCATGGCAACGTCCGGTGCTGGTGGTATGGCTACTCGGGCGTCGAAGAAGAAGGGTCTTCTAAATGTAGTCCCCACTATTAGTACCAGCACTTCGACTACATGACTTCCACTTATTCCAGTGCTGTAGCCGATAGTCCAGCGAGTACTTTCACTTCTTCTTCGCTAGGGGATTTTCCTGCTGAGACCCGACTGGCACTTCCGCTCGGAAGCGTCAGAGTATAGCGAAGCAACTGTGGGCTTCTGTTGAGTCGCAGAAACCAAAGCCCCCCTATTCTCCATGCTTCCCCTCGTAAGGAGTAATGCCCCGGGGGACTTCCTCATGGGAAGGTCGAGACCCAAGGGACGGGTCAGACGGGTCATCCTCCCGTGTCGGGAGTGGTGAATCCTTCCCAGGACATCACCTCTGTCCTGAGTTTCTAGAGCAGCAGCGACGAGAGGATGCTTCCAGGCAGGAAGCCCTCCGTAGGGAAGAGGCTGCTCAGCGTAGGGAAGAGTTGGATAGGATGGAGGCTCTGCGCAGAGAAGAGGGCTGCCCGACAGGAGGGCCCTTCGTAAGGAAGAGGCTGCTCAGCGTAAGGGAAGAGGCTGCTCTGCGCAGGGAGGAGCTCCCAGACAGGAGGATCAGCGTAGGGAAGAGGCTGCTCAGCGTAGGGAAGAGGCTGCCAGGCAGAAGCCCTCCGTAGGAAGAACTAGACAGGATGGAGGCTCTGCGTAGGGAGGAGATAGGAACAACTTTCTTTCGCGGTCTCCCCGCATCTGTAAGTCAGGGGTTAATCACCCAGCATGTGATAGAGTTAGAGGCCCAAAGTTAAAGCTTCCAGAGTTCAGACCTAGTGAGGACATTGATATTCCTAGAGCATTTTGACAAGGTTGCTAGTTCATACCAATTGTCTGAGGAACAAAAGGCTATGCACCTTTTTTTTGGATTATCTGTGCTGCAAGGGAGTGTGTTCTCACTCTAAATGAAGGCGCGTCTTATGCAGACATGCAGTTGGCTCTGCGTAAGCGTTTCCACCTTACCCCAGAGACGTACCGGAGGAAGTTCAGGTCAATGAAGAAAAATAACGACGAGACCCTTTCGTGCAGTTTGGTGATAGGCTGCGCAAAACGCTAGGGTACTGGCGTCAGTTTGGCTAAGTTGGAGCTGGAGGATCTGATCCTCATTGAACAGCTCACCAACACTGTGTCCCCAGAGTTGAGGATCCGGATAGGCGAGACAGCACCTCAGGATTTCGCGCTGCGATTCACACCGCTGAGGTGTTTGCTGAAGCTGGCAGGGCTTATGGGCATCGCCCAGATACGGAGAGGAAGCCCTCCACAGGATTTAGTGGCAATAAGGCGCCGACAACTGCTAGCGGGTCGAATAAGGCAGGCAGTCCATCGGGGACCTCAGCACCTCGATTTTGTTTTCTTTTGTGGTCGTCCTGGCTGTCAAGGGAAGTCACCCATGTAACTATGTAAATGTAACTAGGCGAAGAGTAGCTTCCCTTGCTTAGCAACGTAACGAGTAAAATAGTAAACAGTCCGAACGATCTTTGCTGTGCTCTGAAATCATTGTGGATGAATGCATAGATCTGCCTTGTCTTATCGCCCACAGGCTTAACTTGAGTTGGTGTCAGAAGTGAACAGAACTGAAGGGAAGAAGGAAATGGCTGCCAGATACGATCCGCCACCGAATTTTCGTTCAAAGCAAGTGATGGGAAGATTGGCTGGAAGATTTCCAACGGTCAGAAGGGCAACGAAACTTCACCAGGAGGATGGAGATATCCAGAGGATTCTCTCATCTATGCTATGGGTTCCAGAGAAGCTGTGAAAATCCTGAAAAGCATCAAGTTTGATGGTGAAGCTGATCCTCCTGAAACTGACACAGACTTGACTGTTTTAGTGAAGAAGCTTACTTCATACTTCATTCCCAAGAGAAATACCATCCATGATCGAAGTATTTTCAAAATCCAGAACACAGTCATCTTCTGAGAGTGTTTTAAGAATTTATCAGGGCATTTCAGTCACTAGTTCTGAACTGTGATTATCAAGATCCGGATGATCAGGTGAGAGACAGGCTTGTTATTGGTTTGCGTGATCAGCGTGTGAAAGAGAAACTTCAGCTGACACATAATCTGACTTTAGATCGTGCTGTAGAAGTAGCAAGACAGCAAGAGATGATCAAGCAGCAAATGCAAGAGCAAAACCAAGCAGCTAGTGGTGAGGCCGATCTCAGCGAGGCGTATGTTCGTCATCGAGGTCGTGGTCGAGGTCGTGACCATGGAGGCAGGATTCCACAGCGCAGAAGGGGTTCCAAAAGTCAGCAAGCTGAATTCCCAAATGCAGGTAGAGACGGGAATGCGTGTACAAAGATGTGGTTATGTTCACACTGACAAGCCGTGTCCAGCCAAAGGACAGAAGTGTAGAACATGCCAGCGTAAGAATCATTTAGCCGATGTTGCAATATCTACAAACCAGGTTCGCTTCGAGAACTAGAAACCGACACATACTGGCTAAACTCAACGAGTGTTGGACACTCTGAAGCATGGACTGTTGACCTGGATGTGTGTGGTGATGGCCACATGACAGTCTTCAAAATAGAAAACAGGAGCTGATGTCACTGTCATGAAGGAGACTGACTACAGAAACTACTTCATCGACCTGAACTTTATTCATCATCCATTGCATACCTGAAATCACCTGGTGGAAGAGTGAAAACGTTAGGCGAGTTCACTGCGGAAGTTACGCTCAACGGCAAAGACTTCACCTTCCAGATCCTAGTGGTACCTCAGTCGGCAGGCAGCAATCTGCTCAGCAGGGCAGCGTGTGAGTCAATGGGACTAGTCAAGAGACTGAATGAAGTCAAAGATGAAGATGTCTACGGTAGCACAGGACTACTGAAAACACCACCTGTCAAACTTGTGCTTCAAGACGGTGCCAAGCCCTACTGTGTTACACCGCTCGACGTATTCCTTTCCCTATCCGTGATAAGGTGAAGCAGAACTTGACAGGATGGAGAAGAATGGCATCATAGAGAAAGTGACAACGCCTACAGACTGGTGCGCACCTGTTGTGCCAGTTAAAAAGAAGAATGGCAAAAATCAGAATGTGCATCGATTTCAAGAAATTGAACAAGAGTTGAAAAAACCACACCTCATGGTACCCAACTTAGAGACATTGCACCCAAGCTGGCGGGTTCCAAGATATTCACGACGTTGGGTGTTTCTGGAGGTTATCATCAAGTACCTCTGGACAAAGGAAGCAAGTTGCTTACCACCTTCATTACACCCTTTGGACGTTTTTGCATGTGCAGACTACCATGGGTATCAACGTCGGCACTGATGAGTTTCAGCGGAAATGGAAGAAACGCTGGGACATCTGGAAGGATGTGAGATCATCATCGACACATCCTTGTGCATGGGACTACCATGGAAGAACATGATGAACGATTATCCCCGTCATGAACGCTATCAAAAACTCAGGGCTGAAACTGAATCGAGACAAATGTCACTTCAGACAGCAGAAGGTGACATTTTTTGGACATGTCATCAGTGAGCAAGGCATTCAACCTGATCCACAGAAAGTTGAAGCAGTGACCAAGCTGAGTGCTCCCAAGAATATTGGTGAACTGCGGCGTGTGCTGGTATGATCAATTACCTGGGACGCTTCACACAGGGTTTGTCTACCATACTCAAGCCAATGACAGATCTGCTGCAGAAAAATACACACTGGTATTGGGATCACATCAGGAAAGGCCTTCAAGACGGTGAAAGAGAAACTCACAAAGCTTCCTCTTCTTCATTCTACAGAACGGATCGATCGACTACCGTAAGCGCCGATGCCAGCAGCTATGGGCTAGGGGCGGTAACTCCTCCAGATGGATGAAAAGGGACAGCAACAACCAATCGCCTTTGCATCACGGACTCTAACAACCGCAGAGCAGAGATATGGACAGATTGAAAAAGAGTGTTTGGCCAGCGTCTGGGCATGTGAACGGTTCGAGAGATACCTCGTGCGACTCGAATCATTCGACCTGCTAACCGACCATAAGCCACTTGTCCCTCTCTTGCAAACCAAAGATCTCGACCAGTGTCCTCCACGATGTCAAAAGTATGCTCATACGTATGATGCGGTTCAATGCCAACGTGCGTCATGTACCAGGGAAAGAACTCGTCATAGCTGATACTTTGTCACCGCGCCCTCTTCAGCATGACGAGAAAGATGATACGGATGCCGCAGAAATAGAAGCCTTTGTCAACCTTCTGGAGTCGTCAAGAACCATCACCGACAGCAGATTGCAGGCCTTACGTGAGGCATCAATGAGAGATGCAGATCTACAGACTGCTGTGACCTACACTAAGGAGGGATGGCCCGACCATGTTTCAGCAAAGCTTAGTGGCTACAAGGCTGTACAGTCTGACCTGTCAGTGTCAGATGGACTACTGGTGTACCAAGACAGAGTTGTTGTGCCAGAAAGTCAAAGAAAGAAATTCTCCGGAAATTACATGAGAGTCACCAAGGGCTGACAAAATGCAGAGAAAATGCCAGACAAACTGTATGGTGGCCAGGCATCAGTCGTGACCTGAGCCGTATTGTTGAGACCTGTCAGGCTTGCCAGGAGAATCGACCCGCACAACGTCATGAACCATTGAAACCTACTGAACTTCCTCTCAGACCATGGGAGAAGCTGGGAGCTGATATTTTCAAGTTCAAGGACAAAGACTTTCTCGTCATTGTTGACTATTACTCCCGCTGGATCGAAGTGAGGCATTTGTCATCAATGAAGAGTGCCACACTAATCACCAAGTTCAAGCAGGGGTTCTCCGACCATGGAATCCCGGAGAGCTCGTGTCAGACAATGGTCCACAGTTTGCGTCTCATGAATTTCTTCAGTTTGCCCAAGACTACGGTTTCAGACATCACACTAGCAGTCCGTACTTCCTCAAGCAAATGGAGAAGCTGAGCGAGCCGTGCAGACAGTGAAGAAGATGATGCAGCAAACTGACCCTGACATTGCCATCTGAACTACCGAGTGACACCCCACTCCGCCCCTGGAATTGAATGTGCAAATCTGAAGACATTGCAGTAAAAGGAGACGTTCTGTTTTTTAAAGTTGAATCTTGAATTTTCAGTTATGAAGAAAAACACTGAACTTTAAATTTCAGAGTGATGTGCTAGAGACATACGTTTTTCACAAACAGTTGTTTTTGAAAGTCGCTTGGGAAAGAAATCAAAGTGAACACAAAAGAAATTAAAAGTAACAGTGGTTGACCTTTTGGACAATGAACACATTTAAAGTATTCAGAAGATGCCACTGTAAAAAATTTAATGCATGTTAAAAGATTTATCCTTTTAAAGAAAGGGGGAAGATGTCAAGGAAGTCACCCATGTAACTATGTAAATGTAACTAGGGCGAAGAGTAGCTTCCCTTGCTTAGCAACGTAACGAGTAAAATAGTAAACAGTCCGAACGATCTTTGCTGTGCTCTGAATTCATTGTGGATGAATGCATAGATCTGCCATGTCTATCGCCCACAGGCTTAACTTGATCTGGCCACATCAGGAAAGATTGCCCTAGAGCCGCTGGTAGTCATGGGGCTAGTCCTTTTTCCCGCATCCTCGTGCCTCGGCTAACGTGGGTTCCATCCCACTTCTGGGGGTACAGAGTGTCCAGTGTTCCTTTCTGTTGTTGGTTCATCCTTTGGTCGACACCATCAGGGATTCGGGAGCATCAACACTCTTTGTGGATAAGGATTTAGTTTCCCCTAAGGCCCGGCGGGGCGCCAGTTACGAGGTGTGCGGTTGGAGGCTGGTTTTACCTCCACCCGTCCTTTAGTACTCGTTTCCCATCTCCCCCCCCTACTTCTGTGGCGAAGTAATGGGCCATCGCGGTGGAGCGACCTCTGTATTCCCTTTTCATAGGGAATACTACCACCTTCGCAGACGGACGCAGTCAGTCCGTGTCTACGGATTTGCCCGTACAGGCGTGTGTGGAGTCAAACCACACGCGCCAAAGCTAAGAAGCAGGAACAGGAATTGCGTCCCGTTCTTCAGCCGATCTCTGACGAGGTTCTGGCAAGGGCCGATCCTGCTAGCATTATCCGTCTTCAAGCCAGGGACTTGGATGTCCAACGCCTACGACAACTTGTGGATCGTCCCGCTCAGTCGGCCCGACACGCCAAGGTGAGCTTCAAGCTCCAGAAGGGGATCCTCTTTAGGGTTTTCACTCGGGCAGATCGTGTGGCCAAGCAGCTTGTCATTCCCCAAAGCTTGAGAGAATCTGTTCTCCGGCAGGCCCACGATTCCCCCATGGCAGGTCATATGGGCTCCAAGCGGACTCTCGAGCGAGTAAGACAAGACTTCTTTTGGCCAGGGATGAACTCACAGGTTAGGCAGTACTGCCGCAGTTGCGATGTCTGCCAACGGACAACGCCTAAGGGTCGCTTGACGCGTGTTCCCCTAGGGTCAGTGCCCCTGGTTGGGGAGCCATTCAGCAAGGTTGGGGTTGACCTGGTGGGACCCATTAATCCACCATCCAATCGCGGTCACCGCTACATTTCGGTAGCGGTAGAATCTGCGAGTCGATACCCAGAGGCTGTCCCGCTTAGGACTATCGATGCCCCTACTGTTACTGAATCTCTCAGGCAGATTTGGACGCGCACTGGCGTGCCCAAGAAGAAGTACGGCCGGAAGTTTGTACTGGAGAGCGATCATCATCCTCTCCAGTGCCTGGACCGGATCCGGCCAGTCAGTCATCGACTCATGAGTTAGGCTGTGGAACTGCAGTCATGCGTTCACTTTCCGTCATATCAAGGGTTCCTGTAATACGGATGCTGACTATCTTAGCCGAGCTCCGTAGTCAGCACATTGGAAAATCGGTCAGAGGGACACTTCCCCTCAACCAGGGTTATATCCCCTTTTGGTCTTTGTATCAGGTGTACTGACAGTTTTCACTTCAGTGATGTTAACGGTAGTGAATCACCAATGGTTCGGATTGTTACTTTCATGGTTGGAAGGTTTGCTTAGTTGTTTGATAAATGTAGTATTATGTATTTCCCTGTATGATTCTATCGTAGAATGTTTGTATTGGATTCCTCGTACTCTGTCGAGCACAGAGAGTTGGGTTCAGTCCCATTGTTGTGAATTTGCACATGCGTCAAGGTTCAAAGGAGCACTGTATCTCAGAGAAACAGATGCTTTTAGAAGGGGGGTTTGTCACGAGTTTGTCACAAGGCCTACGACGTTTGACCCATCTAGGGTGGCGGAATTACTCATTTATTTATTGTCGTTGCTGTTGTCGTGTATCCGTCCCTTAATGTGGCTTGTGGTGCGGTTGCACCTTGGTGTAGTTTAGCTCAACTTCGGTTTGCTTTCTCTCTCTCTCTCTCTAATTCCACTGCCCGTGCTATTCATCCTGCAGGTTCATGGGTGGCTGGTACCTTTCTCTCGAACTTGCTGTCTATCGGCCTCTCGCCTGTCTTTTTACCTGTCGCACGTGCTTCATTTCTTTTAGTTTGAAGTATGCTCACTCTGTGACGCAGCGTGGCATGTTGGCCGCCATCGCTGAGGGAGGTTAGCTCTTCACTCGAGCGGAAGATGTCTCGGGGAGCGCCTGCTCCGGTCTTGGTTCTTCACCGTATCATCGAGGGTACAGTCGGTATCTTCAATTCCTACAGTCGGCCTGTAGGAGAGGGACATCACTTCTTCTTTTTCCGCACCTGTGCCTCTGTCCTCTCGACTGGACAGAGGGCAGAGAGAGTCGTTTGACCCGCCTCTTCTGGGTCACCCACGGGTAGCTGGTAAGCATCAGTTTCGTGGTTTGTTTGTTTTGGTTTGTTGTTGTTAGCCGGCTTAGTCTTCTCTTTTGCGCAATTTTCTTTTGTTTCGAAATTGTAAGAGAAATATTGTGGGAGACCTTTTCTCTGGTTAATTCAATCTTTAACCTGGCCATTCTAAATTATTTCCAAAATTCTTTCTCCTGTTTATGCATCTGGTGATGCGGTAGTCGGTGGGGATGGGAGAGAACCTGGTGATTCAGGGTTGGAACTTGCTTGGTCTCGCTCGTCCGCCCCTGTCACATTCACCGGACTCTTATCCTTCGGCCACCGTCTGTTTGTGTGTGTAAGGAGAACGAGTTTTATGTTCGCGAGCGTGCGTACGCCTGATTTGTCGTTCGGATGCGTGGTTGGAGATTTGTGTTATTTTGAAATGTGGCTATAAAATGTGACAATTATGCCATTGAATTATTATTTGCAAATGTGGTGGCAGTTATAAAGCGATGGTCGCTGTGTTGGTTATTTCCTAAGAAAGGCAAATGTTAAACGTGAGTGAGAGAAGGGTGAAGATAATTCATATTTGTTTTATAACCTGTTGATTTAATGCAGTCTTTTACCTGCATCGTGTGAGAAGACCCTAATGAACATTCCTGATTCGATGGGTTTACTGTGTTATGCTCAGGTCTGTGTTGAGCTGGGGTTATTGGTGCATTTAGTAGACTTCCCCTCGCCCATCATGCGAGTGGCTGTTAAGATTTAACAGCATGGGTCAGACTGTACTGACGGCGGGGTTCCAGTACCCTTCCTCCTTCCTTCTTCCTTCCCTCCCTTTCTTCTCTCCTCCCAGCTACGTTTTCCCCCCCTCCCGGGGGCTTCACCCGGAGTCTGGACTGGTTGGTGCCACGTGCTGGTTGAGGCCACGCTCTGGCTGGGACCACGGACTGGATGGTGCCACGTGCTGGTTGAGGCCACGCTCTGGCTGGGACCGCGGACTGGATGGTGCCACGTGCTGGTTGAGGCCACGCTCTGGCTGGGACCGCAGACTGGATGGTGCCACGCGCTGGTCGAGGCCACACTCTGGTCGGGACCGCGGACTGGTAGAGGAGCCCGCCGGCTTGACTGGCCGGCCCTGACCCCCGTCCAGGACCTCCAGTAACAACGCCACGTTTCCCCCCCCCCCCCCCCTCCGGGACGCGCTCTTCACTGCCTGCTTGTGTGTCGAGGGTGTCGGCCTTGAGCGACTCCCTTCAAGAACCGACCCGGTTCGGAGCACCTAGTGCGACAGGGTGCTCCCAGTAGACTTGACAGAGGCAGGGGTGTGGAGGCACTCCAGGGTGTGGGAAGGGATGGATGCTGGAAATGTTTCTTTATAATTGTGTATATGTCATATGTGCTGGAATGCTGTAATTGTGATTGTGTACGTCGTATGGTGAAATGTTTATTTATAATCGTGCATGTTGTGTGTGTTGGAGTGCTTGATTGTGATTGTGCATGTTGTGTGCGTTGGAATGCTTGATTGTGATTGTGCATGTTGTGTGTGTTGGAATGCTTATTTATGACTGTGTGTGCTGGTGTGAATAAATGGGGTGTTGTATCGTAATCTTTCTCGTGTGGGCTCTTGCGAGGCGTGCGAGGTCAGCCACTCCCTTCACTCCCACCTAGTCCGATCCTGTCAGGGCAGATCTCCAGGGGTCGGTCGTGACATCTTGTATAGGATGCATGGGAGGTTATTCAGTGTCGACAAGATAGTAAGATGATGTCTTATATAGGGTGCATGGGAGCTTATTCAGTGTCGACAAGATAGTAAGATTGTCTTGTTTTGTCTAAC
>CM031621.1:56275007-56312447 GCA_018398815.1 Conus ventricosus
GGAGCGGTTTGGAATTTTCAGGCCGGCGAAATTAACCATAAAGGTGCCCTGTCTCGCTAATTACGGATCCTCCTAACTCTGGGCAACCCTCGGGTGTCGGGTTAATTTGCTTGGTTATCGATGTGAACTCATGAATCGATCCTCCAGCTCCAGCTTAGCCAACTGACGCAGTACCTAGCGTTTTGCGCAGCTATCTCCAAACTGCACGAAGGTCTCGTCGTTATTCTTCTTCATGGACCTGAACTTCCTCCTGTACGTTTCTGGTGTAAGGTGGAAACGCTTACGCAGAGCCAACTGCATGTCTGCATAAGACGCGCCTTCATTTAGAGTGAGCACACACTCCCTTGCAGTACCCGGACAACCAGAAAAAAGGTGCATGGCCTTTTGTTCCTCAGACAATTGGTATGAAGTAGCTACTTGTCAAAATGCTCTAAGAACATATCTATGTCCTCACTAGGTCTGAACTCTGGAAGCTTTAACTTTGGGCCTCTAACTCTATCAGTTGCCTGTTGACTAACCCTGATTTACAGATGCGGGAGCCCGCGAAAGAAGTTGTTCCATCTCTTCCCAACGTAGAGCTTCCTGTCTGGCAGCCTCCTCTCTGCACTGATCTAACTCTTCCCGACGGAGGGCCTCCTGCCTGGCAGCCTCCTCTCTGCACAGCGTTTCTGTCGGGCAGCCTCTTCTCTGCGCAAAGCTTCCTGTCTGGCAGCCTCCTCCTACGCGAGTTTCCTCCTCCCTACGCTGTATAGCCTCTTCCCTACGCAGAATTTCCTGTCTGTCAATCTCCTCTCTGCGCAGAGCCTCCATCCTATCCAACTCTTCCCTCCGCAGGGCTTCCTGCCTGGAAGCCTCTTCCTTACGAAGGGTTGCCTCTTCCTACGAAGAGCTTCCTGCCTAGCAGCCTCTTCACTACGCTGCCGCTCAGGAAACATAAGGACGGAGGCGATGTCCTGGGAGGATTCACCACTCCGACATGGGAGGATGACCCGTTTGACCATCCTTGGGTCTCGACTTTCCCATGAGGAAGTTTCCCTGGGCATACTCCCCACGAGGGGAAGCATGGAGAGCGAGGGTCTCGGTTTCTGTGACTCCACAGAAGCCCACAGTTGCTTCGCTATACTCTGACGCTTCGAGCGGAAGTGCCAGTCGGGGTCTCAACAGGAAGATCCCTAGCGAAGAGGTAGTGAAAGTACTCGCTGGACTATCGGCTACAGCACGGGAATAAGTGGAAGTCACTGTAGTCGAAGTACTGGTACTAATAGTAGGGACTACATTCTGAAGACCTTTCTCTTCGACGCCCGAGTCGCCATACCACCAGCGCCGGACGTCGCCATGACAACAATGTCCTGCGGTTCTCAAATACAAGGAAAAGACAATTCCACTTGAAAACAGATATATGTGTTGTGTGTGTGTGTGTGTGTGTGTGTGTGTGTGTGTGTGTGTGTGTGTGTGTGTGGGGGACAAGTTCCGGCTGCTCCCACTCTGGCAACACCGCGCTCCACAGCACGAGCAACAGTGAGTGTGGGGCTCACCAGAAAAAAAACAAAAACAAAACTATCTCCGGCTGCCCCCACTCTGGCAAACACCACGCTCCACAGCACGAGCAACAGTGCGGTGGGGCTGGCAGGAAAAAAAAACAAACTGGCAGACGGAATCCGGAGAGAGGAAAAAGTGACACTAACGTCCGATACACCCACCTATACTCAATAATCACCGGTAAAAAAAACAAAAACTGGCTAACTACAAAACAGGAATGGAAGACTGAGCGGCAACAGAAAGGAAAGACTTACGGCCGAATCTGCGTGAGGCACCCGGCGGAAGGAGGTCTGGACGCGGTCGACTCCCCCTGGTCTCACCTCGACTCCCCGGTCACACCGGATGTTCCTTCAGGCCACCAAGACCCCCTACACGCTAGAGTCACCCAGCCAACCACCCACAAACAAACACGACAAACTGACTAAACATATACAAAACAGACAGAACTGAACAGGTACTCCGCGAAACGAGAGAGACAGTCAGAGCCCTTCACATCCCGGACGAGCCCCCACAAATGTCACGACCGACCCTGGAGGTCTGCCCTGACAGGATCGGTTTAGATGGGAGTGAAGGGAGTGATGACCTCACACGCCTCGCAAGAGACCACACAAGAACGATTACGATACAACACCCATTTATTCACATCAACACACGCAATCACAAATAAATATTTCAACGCACGCACTATGCACAATCACAATCAAGCATTCCAACACACACAACATGCACAATCACCACCAAGCATTTCAATACACGACATACACAATCACAATCATAAATAAATAATTCCAGCATCCATCCCTTTCCCGGTCATGTAGTGCCCTCACACCCTTGCCTCTCCAAAGTCTACTGGGAACACCCTGTCGCACTGGGTGTCCCAAACCGGTTCGGTTCTTGAAGAGAGTTGTTCAAGGCCGACACCCTCGACACGCACAAACAGACGGTGGAGAGCGCGTCTCGGGGAACGGGGCGTTGTTGCTGGAGGTCCTAGACGGGGATCAGGACCGTCTAGCCAAGTCCACGGGCTTTTCCACCAGTACGTGGCCTCAACCGTGCGTGGTCCCCACCAGTGCGTGGCCCCAACCAGTGCGCGTTACCAACCAGTGCGCGGTCCCAACCAGTGCGCGTTACCAACCAGTGCGTGCTCCGGGTGAAGTCACCGGGAGGAGGGAAAAGGTAACTGGGAGGAAAGTAGAAAGACGGGTACTGGAACCCGCAGTCAGTACTGTCTGACACATGCTGTTAAACCTTAACAGCCACTCGCATGATGGGCGAGGGGAGGTCTACTAAATACACAACAACACCAGCTCAACACAGACCCGAGCATAACACAGCAAACCAACGAAATCAGGAATATTCGTTAAAGTCTTTCATACGAAGCAGGTAAGAGACCATTAAATTAACAGGCTATAAACAAATATGAATTATCTTCATCCTTCTCTCACTCACGTTTAACATTTTCCTTTCTTAGGAATTGAAATAATAAAGCAACCATGGCTTACATCTGCCACCACATTTGCAAATAATAATAATTCAATGGCACAATTATCCCCACATTTATGGCAACATTTCAAAATAACACAAATTTCCCCACGCATCCAACGACTAATCATGCGTACGCACGCTTGCGAACATAAAAATCGTTCTCCTTGCACACACCAAAAAGACGGTGGCCGAAGAATAAGAGTCCGGGCGAATGTGACAGGGGCGGACGAGCGAGACCAAGCAAGTACCAACCCTGAATCACCAGGTTCTCTCCCATCCCCACCGACTACCGCATCACCAGATGCATAAAAAGGAGGAAGAATTTTGGATATATTTAGAATGGCCAGGTTAAAGATTGAATTAACCAGAAAAAGTGGTCTCAAACAATATTTCTTTTATAATTTTGAAAACCAAAGAAATTGCGCAAAAGAGAGAATTAGGCCGGCTAACAACAAAAAAAAACAACAACAAACGAACCCACGAAACTGAGCTTACCAGCTACCCGTGGGTGACCCAGAAGAGGCGGGTCAAACGAATCTCTCTGCCCTCTGTCCAGTCGAGAGGACAGCAGCGCAGATGCGGAAAAAGATGAAGTGATGTCTCTCTCCTACAGGCCGACTGTAGGAAGTGAAGGTACGACTGTACCTTCGACGAAATGGTGAAGAACCAGGACCGGGCAGGCGCTCCCAGAGACATCTTCCACTCGAGTGAAGAGAAAACCTCCCTCAACGATGGCCTGCCAACATGCCACGCTTACGTCACGTGAGAATACCTCAAGCCTAAGAGGAACCTTGCACGTGCGGCAGGTGAAAGACAGGCGAGAGGCCGATAAGACAGCCTACAAGAAAAAGATACCAGCCACCCGTGAACCTGCAGGGTGAATTGCACGGGCAGTGGAATTAGAGGAGAGAGAGAGAGGAGGAAAAGTAAAACCTACCTGAGCAACTACACCAAAGGCAACCCACCACAAGCCACATTAAGGACGGATATCGACATAACGACGACAACAACCAATGAACAATCCCACCGTACCTGATCCAATGGGCAATCGCGTAGGCCTCGTGACAAACTCGTGACAAACCCCCCTTTCTAAAAGCATCTTTTCTCTGAGATTCCAGTGCTCCTGTTGAACCTTGGACGCATGTGCAAATTCACAACAATGGGACCGAACCCAACCCTCTGTGACCGACAGAGTACGACAAATCCAATACAAACATTCCACGATAGAATTCCACAGGGAATACATAATACTACATTTATCAAACAACTAAGCAAACCCTTCCCAAAAATGAAAATAACAATCGAACCATTGGCGATTCACTACCGTTAACATCACTACACCTGGTACACAGACCAAAAAGGGGCATAACCCTGGCTGAGGGGAATTGTCCCTCTGACTGATTTCCCCAATGGTGTGCTGACTACGGAGCTCGGCTGAGATAGTCCGCATCCGTATTGTTAGAACCCTTGATATGGCGAAAAAGTGAACGCATGACTCTGCAGTTCCACTGCCTAACTCATGAGTCGACGTCTGACTGGCCGGATCCGGGCCCGGCACTGGAGAGGATGATGATCGCTCTCCAGTAAAAAAATCTTCCCCCGTACTTTTGGGACCCAGTGGGTCCAAATCGCCTGGAGATTCAGCAACAGTGGGGGCCTTTCCTCCTTTCATGAGCCCCTGCATTGGCTAAAGCTATGTCTTCCTGCATTTAATACCCGCAACTTCACCTTTCCTCCTTTCATGAGCTGTCCATTTGGCTGAGCAAACGTCTTCCTGTTTTTAAAGCCTCAACTTATACCTTTCTCTCTTTTTTTTTTTTCAAATTTCACATTCATATGTAGTTAGTGAAGATTTATTATTGGTCACACAAGTGGGGTTGTATCTTAATTTACTACAGTAAAGTCTTAAATTCAGGTTGTTATGGGTATTCCTTGCTTCACACAAAGTAGTATCATGTGCATGTGCGTGTCAGATGAGAAGAGAGAGCAGAGAGGAGAGAGTAGATGCCACACTGTTTTTTTAAACGGCAGCTGTATTAGATCTGCATGCTGTCATGACTTTACCTGAAAAGGAGCATATGGACTGGACATTATTTCAGTGTCCTGTGAGACAAAACAGTGACACGACATCAATGTGGGGCTTCATGATGTCAGACAGCATTCTCTCCAAATGATATTGCCTGCCTGTCATTTTTGCTGCTTGCCACGGATGGCAAGTATATTTGAAAAAAAAAAACTGTTTGTTTTGTTACATCACATCTGTATGGACACACACACCCAAAACACACACACACACACACACACACACACACACTCACACACAACACAAAAACCAACCGGCTCCTTAGCACTCGCACGCATGCGATTGTATACAGACATAACAAAACGAGGATGGTTGCTCTGCACTTCACTCAAATATATTTAAAACTTCAGACGTTCAATTTGAAATTTTTATTGATAACATGTGTAATTTTCATTATACATAACACACATATATAGAGGCAACGCAAAGATATAGTCCAAATAGCACAACTTTTTTCATCAAGAGGCTTATCATGAAAAGGCAGTGACCCTCTTTCTATCCTACACTGCAAGTTCTAAAGCAGGAACGGATTTGCACTGCAAAGAGACATCACATATCCGTGACAGGCCTTTCAGGCGAAACTCCAGAGCCTACCATGGCGCAAGAATGCACAGATGAATTTATCGCTTGCAGTGTATACAATCATCAGGCATGAAGTGAGAACGTGTTTTTGGTCGAAAAAACGGGAGTCTGGGGGCTGCCAGAAGGCAGTGCCTCTGGTGGGGTCAGGGGGCTTTGCCCCCTGAAGCTGAAGCTTTTTCCTTAATTTTAAGCCGTTAAAAAAAAAAATCATACAAGTGATCTTTTATAGGCACAGTTTGCCTTCACTTTGAGAGAGAAGTTTCGGTTCTCGGTTGGTCTCTTTCTGTCTTAATTCGACAGACCTATCAACCTGTTATCTTGTATTTTCGATACGTTCTGTGGTAGCCTGCGTAAAACTAATTCCAAACGTGATAAAACATGCAAGAACATCAGAAAAAAACTGGATAGAGTGTGTCATTTGTATGCCTTCCCCTCAGATCCACCAATTACAAATTATATCTCATGCAAAACTGAAATGAACACCTTCATGTAAGTATTAGCACAAGTGACACACCTGAAAAACAAAGATCAATAACAGCATCACTCCCTTTCACTGTTTTCAGCAACTGAGAATCCTCTGAGCCCACCATCAAATCTACCAAGGAACCACCAATGCAACCACTCAGCACTTGTCATCCATACTCTAGCCTCCTCATTCGGCCGTCCAGCCTTTGCCTCTTAGCTCTCCTTTCCTCATGCTCAGCTTTTTATTTCTTCTTGTCTCCTCTTTTCTGGGCTAGGACTTCCAGTTTGGATCAGATGGATTTTCCTGTGTGCTAACCTTGCCTTCTTTCCGCCTCTGCCAAGACCAGTTTGGCTTACTGTTGCTGACTTCACTTGAATAGTCTGAATGAATAACTTGCTGTTCAATCATTGAGGCCCAGTGTCTGGTTCGTCAGTCTGGTTTCCAGAGGTTGTTCTGGGTGGTCTTCGTTGTCAAGTGTCCATCAGCAATGGATTTTTCCCCCGGTGAACCATAGTCCAAGATCACCGAACACACATTCACACTTGGCATTTCCCCAGCGATGTCGATTTTGTGAATGCATCGCCAAGTCCGAACCACCATGTTCTTTGGTCTACAGAGTCACCAGTTTGTGGTTTCTTTCCAACCACTTGTTGTTCCATCTATTTTTTCACACCACTGTCCACTTGAGCGATGGAAACTTGCTTGATCTTTGCCTAGTTTAGACATTGTTGAATATTTTTTCGACAAGTATTTGCGGTGCAAACGCTTTAGAAACAGAAGATCCCAGCATAAAATCTTGTAACGATTGACTGCGCTGTTTTTCGTGACCTGAGTTTTTGGTTTTTGTGCCATTTGGGAATGAGATAAGATAAGATAATGGTTGCTTTGCCCAGCCGACCGCAAAGGGCCACATCTGGGCTGTTCATCATGTTAAAATCAACTCACAAGTCATTCATTCCACACAATTCCCTTTGATAACAATCAAAAAAACCCCATCCGAAAAGTTTGTTACAAAATCTTTCCACTGTAAAATCTCAATCCTAATGAAAATGTTAAATCTCTTTCAAGAACGCAAAGATCGCCGTCAGGCGGAACCATCTCTGCACAAGGTGTTTCATGGAATCTGCTGTAAAATGTTTTTGCGTCTCACATCGGGCAAGTCCCAACACTCCTTAAAGATATGTTTCATTTTGATGGCACATGACATTGGAATGCACCACAGAGCTTCTCCACTCTTTAAAAGGTATGAAATGGGTTAAAAAATGAATGTCCGTTGCAGCCGGCACAGAACTGTTCTTCTTTATACGACACCGCCAGTACGTGACGAAAACTCCTTAGGTTTTGACATCTGAAAGAGTTTGTTAGCCGTCTGTGTATTTCCAATCCTCCTGTCCGAGGTCTCCTGAATAATCGTTAATTTTGGGTTACTGATCTGAGCAGGGGATATATATGTTTGAACAATTTCTCTGTTCTGTGGCATTCTTGGCTAAACATCAACCATTTCGTTCCCCCGATGCCAACATGACAGGAACGCAAATAGATGCCAAATAATGTTGTAACCCCTCCACTTTCACGTGAAAAAGTTCAAAGAAATGTAAAAGTTTCTGGATGCTGAAGGGTGCGGCGACTATGGCTTCCAAAGCTACAAAAGAATCTGACAGCACCAAAAAGTCCCTCTTCTTAGTTGGAGATTATCCTCAGTGCCAGAACCAAGCGTAAAGTTCAGCAGAGTAAACAGAAGCATCTGAAGGAATATGTTCTAACTAGTAATTTTGAGGAGCACCAGGCAATAGGCTGCACATGCCATCTCCATCTTCAGACTTGTAACCGTCAGTGAAAATTTTTCTGTAGATGGGTAATTTGAACGAGGTCAGCATACAATGCCTTGTATAAAAGGAGCTGGTACATTGTTTGCGAAAAGCTGCAAGATAAAACGAATCTCTGGTTGACAAAGGTCCAACGGAGGCTGATCTGAAACTAGAAAAAATCCGACACAACTCCTAGGTTTCCGCGCATGAGGCTTGCATACGAAGAACCAAACGGCGGAATAAGAGTTAGGGTTTGTTTTCGATTTGCTTTGAAACTGAGGGTCAAAGACCAGTCAAAGGCAAGGTTCTCTGTTTTCCGAAAATGGTCGATATAGTAAATACAAAGATAGTTTCACCCTGCGTTGGGGACAGTAGAGGGTTCACCTGCATCGTGTACAGGCTGTACAAGGGTGGTGTGGAATACTCAAGGACAGAGACGAAGCCCTTGATGGTGGATAAGGTCCAAAAGTTTTAGATAAGATGGTCTTGCAGAGTCCGTACACAAGTACAACCATAGTCCATTTGAACGACCAAGCTCTGAAGAGGTGCAGCCAGAGTTTTCTGAATCAGTTGCACCTGTCAGTGCTGCGCTAACGACCTGCATATAGTCAGAGCTTTTCTGGCAAAACTTTTAGCGATTTTTAATTGGCTGAGAAGTTGGTTTTGGTCCAAAAATAACTCTTAAGAATTTGGCCTCTTTGACAGCTGGAATGGGAGATTTCCCCGGTTTGAATTACAGGATCTGCAAAAAACTGAACGAAATTTATGAAGTGTATGCACGTGTCTTTGGTAGGAGAAAAAGTGAAGCCAATTTCACCCCAAAAGCACACTGAGAATTTATTCCACACAAGCTGGACCTGCGCTGGGTACTCGGGTATACAGGCTTCCAGTTTTTGCTACACAGCAAAATGCATCGGGGGACAAACGTAATGAGGCAGTCCTGAACTCTGTTGAACTTATTTGACAATGTTGTTGATCTTGATGCTAAAAGAGGGCAGGAGACGGTATGCTCCCCTTGGAACACCCCCAACTCCTGCCTCATGAACATCAGAGCAGTGGTGCCATCCCGACCTGTAACTGTCTTCTGCTAATAAATGGATTAAAAAGTGAAAGAAGACCCAGAAAACCCAAGATCCTGAGATCATGAAGTACTCAGGACTTCCAGGTGGTATCATAGGCCTTCCTCCAAGTCCGAAGAATAGCATTGTGTGTTGTTCAGAAAGGCTTCCGAAGCGTAGATTCAGAGGGATCAAATGGTCCACTGAAGTCCGATGTTTGGCGGAAACCACACTGTTGTTTGCCAAAAGGCCGTCGTTTCGAGTTTCCACACGGATCTATCATTGACCATTTTCTCCATCAATTTACAGCCACAGCTGGTCAAAGCTATTGGACGGTAGTTTGATGGGTTTGAAAGTCTTCCAGTTTGGGAATGGGAATGAGAGGGCTTTTCGCCAAGAAGGTGGAAAGAAACCAGTAGTCCATACATGGGTGTATACATGTATGCAGGAATGTGCAAAACCTTTTTGCGAAGATGTTTCAAAAGTTACAATGGATTTCATCTATAACCCGGAGAGGAATCGCGCTGCAAGAAAGTAAGGCGGATTTCCAATTCATTTAAAGTGGGGGGGAAAGGAAGATTGTAGTCTTCCATGCCGCCTTGACGAAAAGTTGCAGGGTGATTTTTCTTTAAGGGCTTTGTTTTTGACAAAACTGGGCGGATTTGTAGAAGAAGAGGAATTCTTTTCAATGGAAGCAAGCAGATTAGCTACTGCTTTTTCTTTTCTTTTCTCCGTTATTAAGATTCAAAAACTTAGATGGTTCACAGTGGTGCAGGTGTTCTTCCCTTTAATTTCCCTTGATGATTTTCCACACTTTTTTCGTGCGAGGGTGTTTTTTGGATATGAACTTGCGCAAAACTGTTTCCAAGATAAACGTTTATTACACTGGTCTTATAAATGTGTTTGGATTTGGCCCTCCATTTTTGATGCACTCAGACGCGTGCCAACGAACTCTGCAAGGACCCCCAATGTTGAGCTCTTTTGCGGGTTTGTTAATTTCCTTGCATTCAGATTTGAACCACGGAACTTTTGGCTTTTGGCATAAGGGCTTCGTGGAAGATGTGGGATGGTTGACTTTTTGCGCAAATTCAGTACGAAATCTGAAGACTTCCTGCCGGATCTTCACTTTGCAGGATCCTGTCCTCTTCCAATCCATAAGAAACTTATTGGCAAAGAGGTCCCAATCTGCTTTGTTTGAAATTAAAGCGTTCTGGGAAAGACCACTCTCTGCATTCGTATACCGAAGGCCAACACAGGAAAGTGGTCGCTACCTTGCAGGTCCTCAATCCACCTCCCAAACAAAATCCAGAAACAAAGATGGGTCACAGTCGAATGACCAGACAAGATGTGGGGCCATTATCGAGTGAAAGTAATTGGGGGCGATTTCCCATTCAGACACACAAATCAAGCTCTGAAACCATTCTTCCTCTAAAGCAGACATCCCTTGGTGAAAATCTCTCACTCCCATAAAGGAGATGGCCATTCAGATCACCCAACAGCAGGAATGGTACTAGGAAGCTGCACCAAGAGCGAAATGAGGTCCGTTTGGTGACGAAGATATTGGGAGACAGATACAAAGCTACAGATAGTAACTGTTTTGTGGAGAGTAACCCTAGCTTCCGAACTGCCTGAAGCGGAGTCTGCAGAGCATACTGGGCTGTACAGAACAGAGTTGTGAATGAATAAGGCTACCCCCCACCCAAAACGCCAGTTCACAGATTTGCAGGTGGATTTAGAAAGCTGTAAGCCAGAAAGTGAAAAGTTTTATCAGACATCAGAGAGTTTCTTGCAGTTGAAACTTGCATCGCCTAGCCCCCCTTCACGCACAAGCTGCAGATCTTGCGAAATCTGGAAGACAGTCCCCTGATATTTCCACTGTATGAATGTATCCATTGTGGATGAGGATTTTAATCGTGCCATGCTACTCCTCTTCCTCCTTCATCATACTGGAACTTCCACAATAAACGCATTTTTGCAGTTTGAGCTCCGCCTTCTTAGCCTGTCTGGTGGAATCTGAAGTTTCTTCTTCCCTGAGGGGAAAGACTCAATGGTCTTGATGGCATTGGTGGAGCTTTTCCCCTGCACTCCACGCAACGCCACTTTGCCCGACGCCACTGCCGGGCTCCTCCCCTTGGGAGGTGGTCTCGGCTTGGGGGCCGTCTCGGGCGGCCCCCTTGGCTGGCCATCCCGCACAGCCACAGCATAGTGGATGCAGCTGAGGTGCATCTGTGGTGGGTTTTAAGGTCCCCACCAACGGCCATTTTATCCCTTGCAATGTTTCGAAGCGGAAGACACTTCAGTGGTTCAAGACCACATGGGCTGTTTGAACGCGGGCTTCGACTTGAGGTGCTCTAAGCGATTTTTTTTACCACTGTCGAGAAAGGACAGGTTCCCTTCTGCTCCGCACCAACTTTTTTGGGCTTCGAAGAACGAAATTCATGTTTCTGTTTTACACCTGGATTTTGCTTCAAATGCCCCAAACTGGGCAGCCTCTTCAAAAAGAAGGGTGGTCACCATCACAGTATCACGCATTTTGCGAACTCACATCCACCATCATGAACTGCTTTGCTGCAGAGCACACACCTCCTCGCCCGGCATTTCCTTCCTCCCCCTCGACATGTCCAAACCATTGACATTTGAAGCATCTCAGTGGGGATGGCACAAACAGGGCTACTTCCTCTCGGGTACCCCACCTATGGACTCTGGAAGAGTCGGTTACACAAAGGTGAGACAGAGTGTTGGTGGTCTTCTTTCGGCACCTTTTCCTAAAAAGTCTCCCTCCTGACCTCTACTCTACCACTCCTTGATCAGCCAACTCAGCCGTTTATTCTCTCCCTCAGATATCCCAAATAACCTCGCGGCAAACAATGACACTTTCGAGGGTTCAGACTTTTGGAGGGGACACCTGATTCGGTAAAATTTAACAAGACTTTTCTGATCTCAATAAGTTCTCTGAGTGGACGTTTTCGGTCACCTGCACGAGCCAGGAACCATTCCATCATCCTCTCACTGATTTTCGGCTCCTGCGCCAGACAAGACTTTTTTCAGCCCCTTTGCAACAGCAAAGGGACTCAACTTTGTAATAGGTCGTTCCACTATCCGCCGCCTGGATTATCACCATGAGGGCATGCCCTATCATCTTTCCCGGACTTCGAGCTGTATCCCTGGAGGGAGAGGTCGGAACCCAGTTTGTCTTCTTTTCCTGTTTAGTGTTTATTGAGGCCATTAAGGTTTTTAAATACCGCAGAGATAAACGTCACCCCCAGAGAGCTGTCGTGCTGGGAAGGGACAATGGATGGCCATAGTAATGGCGTCCCTAAGCCCTGGTACCGTTCCTCAGAAAAACCAGACATTGCATCCTAGCGACTGAATTGGGATCAGCCACTCACCCCTACCCAGGTAACTGTAAGCTTGGGCTTCCCACCTGCTTACGGTAACAAGCGACTCTAGTATCAGAGAAAAGAGAGTGTGGAAAAGAAGGCTTGAAAGGTTGAGACAAGGAGAGAACAGATCCGTTAAGAAGGAGGCAGAAGACAGAATAGGAAAAGGTGGGTTTACTAATTGTCTGGGCCCTAACTCTTAAACCTTTCTGACATGGGAGACCCTACCAGGGCCATCATTTCCTACCACGTAATGCTTGTGGCCCAGTCTGAAGCCCTTTGGTTCCAATGTAGTTCCCACCTCTAGTGAAAGCCACCGAGCCCACACAGCACCAAGAAGGGGGTCTCTGGCAGGAATCCATTTTTTTGCAAAATGCTCAGGAATACCAACCAATACCACCTGTGGGCATTCCACAGGATCTTCCCCTATAAACTCACCTTCCCCTCACCCAAGCATCCACCTGTTGAACTGTCTGCCAGTAAGATTCCTTTCTATGTCATCACTTCATTAAGCTTTCTTTTTTTTTTTTCAATCTCTCTTTAACAGGGCCATCTCCTGATTTCTCCCTCTATCATTTCCTCTGTCTCTGCTTGGAAACTCTGACATTTTTTTTCACTTTGATGTCATCAGTCTTGGTGACGAGGGCAACTGAACCTCATAACATGTTCTTTCCTTTGATGTCACAGTCTTGGTGATGAGGCAACTGAACACTCTGACATATTTCTTTTTCCCTTGATGTCTTTGTCCTTGGGTGACGAGGCCTGAAACCCTCTGACAGTTGTCTTTGCCTTTGATGTCAAAACTGGCTTGGTGAAGAGGCACTGAAATTCATCATGGAGTGAGAATGGCAGTTCATTCTGCAGTGTGGCCAGTCCATACTGCTTTTCAATATTTTTGCTTTCTGCTAATAGAAACAAAGTTGGTATGACTAGCCATCACTTTCAATAAATTGCGACTGAATTGACACAACCGGCTTTCCACATAACCCCCCTTAATGCAACTGTATCAGCTGTCTCCAAATTTGACACAATCATCCAAAACTGTAAGTCCACTTTGATACAAATAAGTTTCAAACCATAACCAGGATTTGACGCTAGCTGTTTCTAAAAAATGTTATTCTTGAGTGTAGCATAAGCCCAGTGATCACACAGGGATTGTACACCACTATCACCGTTCCAGGGGCAAACAAGTTTCCTCTGTGTTTGCTAAAAACAATCTTCGTCACAAACATACATTAATTCCACTGACACTAAACCTATAACCTCACAAACTTAGATTCTATTCATTGATACTAAACCTCTTATAATCCAAAACAGATTTTTACAGTAAATCAATGACTGTAAACACAACCTTGGTGCCACAGTACCGCCACTGAGCTCAGTGGTTAATAACACCCCCATATTCCCAGGTGGGAGGATGTTGGTTCGAACGCCAACCCAACCATTCAAATTTGTGAAATGGTCCAGCAGGCCTACAATCAGCTCCCACCCAGAGCTAAGTTTGCTATGGAAAGAAAATACACAGACAGTTTCATCCCACTACTCTGACTGGATGTGTCTCTAGAGAACTGCTCGAAAAGCTCAAATTTCTGACCAAAACAACAGATGTCTGTATTGCTCAGACCTACTTGAACAGCAGGACATACTATGAAATAAGTGGTAGAGTGCAGCCTGGCAGTCCCCCCTACCACAGTCCTTCATACCGGTGCAGAACTCTCCAAGCAGCATCACTGACAATCCCCTCATCAAAAAACCTATTCAAATTCCTGTGGCTCTTCATGCCTTGCTATCATGTGACCCTCATTTTCAAGTTCCTCTCCACATCTTGGTGAGTTCATGTCAAGTTCACAAGTAGGTGAATGCCTAATGAAGGGGTCATTCAACAGACATGTGGGCGCCCTCTGCCGGGGTACCCTCACGCACGTCGCACTATCTCCGCATATTTAAGCAATCAGTGGCATCAGTACGGGCTTAGTAGGGTGATGTCCTGCAATATGTAGGAACAGAACAGGCGCCACTACGCTGCCAAAGTGACCTGGCAGCAGGCATCCACTCCACCACCACAGTGGACCTGCAGCAGACACACTCCACCACCACAGTGACCTGCAGCAGGCCCACTCCACCACCACCACAGTGAGCTGGCAGCAGACACCACCTACACCAACACAGTGACCTGGCAGCAGACACCACTACAAACCACCACCACAAGTGATCTGGCAGCAGACACCACTTCCACCCACCATTGACCCTGTACAGACCACCACTCCCCCGACACAGTGACCTGGCAGCAGGCACCACCCACCATCACAGTGACCTGCACAAGCACCACTCCACCACCACAGTGACCTGGCAGCAGGCACCACTCCACCACCACAGTGACCTGCAGCAAGGCACCACTCTCCACAACCACTTGACCTGGCAGCAGCACCACTCCACCACCACAGTGACCTGGCAGCAGACACCACTCCCACCACCACATGACCTGGCAGCAGCACCACGTCCACCACCACCGTGACCTGGAACAGGCACCACACACCGTGACCTGGCAGCAGGCACCACCACACAGAGTGACCTGGCAGCAGCACCACCACAGTGACCTGGCAGCAGGCACCACTCCACCATCACAGTGGACCTGGCAGCAGGCACCACACAGTTAACTGGCATGCCAGGCACCTCTCCACCATCACAGTGACCTGGCAGCAGGCACCACCACAGTGGACCTGGCAGCAGGCACACCCCAACATGACCTGGCAGCAGGGACCTGCAGCAGGCACCACCAACATGACCTGGCAGCAGGCACCACCACAGGACCTTGCAGCAGGCACTACTCCACCACACAGGGACCTGGCAGCAGGCACCATCACAAGTGACCCTGGCATCACACCACCACAGTTACCTGCAACAGGCACCACCCACTGTGACCTGGCAGCAGGCAACCACCACAGTTGACCTGGCAGCAGGCACCAACTCCACCACACAGTGACCTGAGCAGCAGCACCCCCTACATGCGACCTGGCGCAGGCTCAGGCACCACTCCACCACCACGTGACCTGGCAGCCTGCACCACTCCACCACCACGTGACCTGGCAAGCAGGCACCACTCCCCCACCACAGTGACCTAGGCAGCAGGCACCACTCCACCACCACAGTGACCTGGCAGCAGACACCACTCCAACCACCACAGTGTCCTGGCAGCAGGCACCACCTTTCCACAACCCAGTGACCTGGCAGCAGGCACAACTTCTACCAACCACCAGTACCTGGCAGCAGCGCAGGGGTCTCCTCTGGCAGTTGTCTCATGACCAATTGACGCATGACTCTCCCTGTGGATTTGCTGCTGCTGGGGCTTCCAAGGAGAATCAGTCAAGAGTGACCTGTGGACTGGGAGTAAGAGCGAGCAGCGTGGGGCAACACACTCAGTAGCACAGTACAATGAGACAGCAGAAATCTTTAAAAACAGACAATGAGACAGCAGAAATCTGTTAAAAACAGACAATGAGACAGCAAGAAATCCTGTTAAAACAGAAAATGAGAACAGCGACCAGCCGCCGTGGCGAAGTGGTTTAGCGGCGCGGACTCCCGGCAGGGAGGTCGTGGGTTTGAATCCCCATCCGCGCTGTGGGTTTTTTCTGCCCCGACCGGACTCCTACCCAGAGTTGGTTTGCTGCGGACATCAGTTGGGAAACTGGGACCACACCAGTCGATTTTATCCACTTAATGGATGCGTTTCTGAGAGTGTTGCTCAAATTTCTGACCAACACTGCAGGTGCATGTAGCTCTCGGGCCTGGTTGACGCCGGATATGTTGTGAAAGAAGCGTAGAGTACAGCCCTGTCCATGTAGTCTCCGACCGAAATGGTAATCCGTAGCATCATCTTTAATCCTCCTCATTCCCATTGATCAGCATTAAAAAAAAAATGTCTCAAAGTCTTGTGGCCCTTCATGCCCTGCTCTCATGTGACCGCAATTTCGATGTCCTCCTCCACGTCTGTGGCCTTGGGTGCTTCCGTCGGGGACACCGTATCCGGCGAGTCCATGGGGGCTGTCGTTGGACCCGGACGTGTGGCGCCCTCCGGGGGGAGAAGCTCACTCACGCCGGCTCCGCGACGAAGCCAATTATTGTCAGTCAGTAAGGGGGGCTTAGTAGGTGTGTCCTGCGTATGTTAGATCAGAACAGCGCCACTGAACAACCACCGAATTGACTCGGCAGCATGCATGTCTCCTCCGGTGGGTTCCTCTTGACGACTTGAATTTGACTGCTCCCTGTGGATTGCCTGGTGCCGTGGCTGCGCGGGGCAGCCGGCTATGGCTGTGGACGGGTGTCGGAATGAGCGGTGTGGCGGTGTACGGCCTCTGAGGTGGCGCAGAGGTTGGGACAGCAAAAAAAAAAGAACAAAAAAGACAATGATACAGCAGAAATCTGTTAAAAACAGACAATGAGACAGCAGAAATCTGTTAAAAAACAGACAATGAGACAGCAGAAATCTGTTAAAAACCAGACCATGAGACAGCAGAAATCTGAGAAAGCAGAAATCTGTTAAAAACAGACAATGAGGACAGCAGAAATCTTGTTAAAAAAGAACAATGAGACAGCAAAAATCTGTGAAAGCAAACCTGTTAAAAACAGAACAATGAGACGCAGAAAACTGATTAAAAACAGACAATGCTCAGCAGAAATCTGTGAAGACAGAAATCTGTTAAAAACAACAAGGGACAGCAGAAATCTGTAAAGCAGAAATCTGTTTAAAAAACAGACAATGAGACAGCTGAAATCTGTTAAAAACAGACAATGAGACAGCAGAAATCGTTAAAAACAGACAATGAGACCAGCCGAAATCTGTAAAAATTGTTTATGGACTGTGGACAAGGGGGGAAAACTAAAAAAAACTCCAAAACCAAAAAACCCCCACTGAGATACACCGACCATGAGACAGAGAAATTTGTAGGAATTGTTCATACGTCCTTCCCTCAATGAATACCAGGCTCTCCTCCTTTAACAACTTTAAGCATCTGAACTGTGGCACATCACCATGTTGAAGGTCCTAGCAACAGTTTAGTGCTTCTGTACTTTACCTGGTGTCTGTGTGTGCAGGTTGTGTTTTAATTTACACCCCCCAATAAAAATCAAATAAAAAACAAACAAACCAAAACAAAAACTACTGTAATCATAAGATCAAACACGTTACCAACCATAATAAAAAAAAAAACGCGAAGGAAGTCGGGAAGTAGTGGCTTTGGGCAGCAAGAAACTTTTCATCATAAACGTGCAAAATTTGACTTGGTCCAATGTAAAACAAAACATTCAAAGAGAAAGATCAAGATCTGTTCTAAGAAAGAACACTGTAAACGGGCGATGTATGTTTTTAAAGATTTCTAAAGTAAAGAAAATGTCCTCATTCCCACACAATCAAGTAAAACGTGCTTAACTGTCTTTTTTTTGCACAGTCCAGTTCTTTACAGTAATTTTCAAATATTCTTAAAGCTATCCCGTGATTTTTTTTTTTATGGCCCTGCTGTCAATATATCTATTAAAAATCCACTTGGGAATCAGAAGTGAAAAAAGCTGAAAATATGGTTTTGTTTTCCACTGTAAATCAGATTCCATTGGTGATATATTACAAATAATTTGCGCTGCCTTTGGCAATATCTCTTTGGTTTCTGAGTCACAAGGCAATCAGTATTTTCGTATATGAATCCCACAATTCCAATGAATCAAAAAGTCAATCTTGGTTCCCTTTCATCCAAGACAAGAAATGAAAAACGCTATTTCAAAACTACAATTGCCGTTCATTCAAACTGACAAGACGGCAAAAAAGAATGCAGAGCGACTATATAACATTGCCTACTAACTACTGAGCATACAATAACCAGATATGAACAAAGCCGACACGTGATGCAACAAGGTCAACCATGAACATGGAAGGACCCCTTTTTCCCAAATAATAATGTGTTAGACACAAAACAAGACAATCTTACTACTTGTCACTACTGAATAAGCTCCCAAGCACCCTATATAGAACATCCTCTTACTATCTACTTGTCGACACTGAATAACCTCCCATGCATCCTATACAATTTATGTCACGACCGACCCTGGAGATCTCCCTGACAGGATCGGACTAGGTGGGAGTGAAGGGAGTGGCTGACCTCGCACGCCTCGCAAGAGCCCACACGAGAAAGATTACGATACTCAACCCCATTTAATATTCACACCAGCCCACCACAGTCATAAATAAGCATCCAACACACCACAACTGCACAATCACAATCATGCATTTCAACGCACACAACTGCACAATCACAATCAGCACTCCACCACACACAACTGCACGAATATAATAAACATTTCACCATAACAACTGTACACAATCACAATTACAGCATTCCAGCACATATGACATATAACCCAATTATAAAGAAACATTTCCAGCATCCATCCCATCCCACACCCTGGAGTGCCCTCCACACCCTGCCCTCGTCAAGTCTACTGGGAGGCACCCTGTCGCACTAGGGTGCTCCGAACCGGGTCGTTCTTGAAGGGAGTTCGCTCAAGGCCGACACCCTCGACACACAAGCAGCAGTGAAGAGCGCGTCCCGAGGGGGGGGGGGGGGGAAACGTGGCGTTGTTTATGGAGGTTCCTGGACGGGGGCAGGGCCGCCAGTCAAAAGCCGTCGGCTCCTCTACCAGTCCGTCGCTCCCGACCAGGAGTGTGCCTCGACCAGCGCGTGGCACCATCACAGCTCTGCGGTCCCAGCCGAGAGCGTGGCCTCTACCAGCAACGTGCACCATCCAGTCCGCGGTCCCAGCCAGAGCGTGCCTCAACCAGCACGTGGCACCATCCTGTCCGTGGTCCCAGCAATAGCGTGGCCTCACCAGCTACGTGGCACCAACCATCCAGACTTCCGGGTGAAGCCCCCGGGATGGGGGGAAAACGTAGCTGGGAGGAGAGAAGAAAGGGGAGGGAAGGAAGAAGGAAGAGGAAGGGTACTGGAACCCCGCCGTCAGTACAGTCTGACCCATGCTGTAAATCTTAACAGCCACACGCATGATGGGCGAGGGAAGTCTACTAAAGGCACCAATAACCCCAGCTCAACACAACCTGAGCATAACACGAGTAAACCCATCGAATCAGAATGTTCTTAGGGCTTCTCAACACGATGCAGGTAAAAGACTGCATATAATCAACGTTATATAAATACAAATATGAATTTATCCTTCACCCTTCTCTCACTCACGTTTAACAGTTTGCCTTTCTTAGGAAATAACCAACACCGCGAACCAATCGCTTTATTATGCCAGACCACATTTTGCAAATAATAAATTCAATGGCATAATTGACACATTTTATAGCCACATTTTCAAAAACACACATCTCCAACACGCATCCGAACGACAAATCCAGGCGTACGGCACGCTCGCGAACATAAAACTCGTTCTACCTTACACACACAAACAGACGGTGTGCCGAAGGATAAGAGTCCGTTATGTGACGGCGGACGAGCGAGACCAAGCAAGTTCCAACCTCTGAATCACCAGGTTCTCTCTCCCATCCCCACCGACTACCGCATTCACCATATGCATAAACAGGAGAAGAATTTTGGAAATAATTAAGAATGGCCAGGTTAAAGATTGAATTAACAGAAAAGGTCTCCCACAAATTTCTCTTACAATTTTCGAAACAAAAGAAAATTGCGCAAAAGAGAAGATCTAAGCCGCTAACAACAACAAAACCTAAACAAACAAACCAAAACCACGAAATGATGCTTACCAGCTACCCGTGGGTGACCGCTGAGAGGCGGGTCAAACGACTCTCTCTGCCCTCTGTCAGTCGAGAGGACAGAGCACAGGTGCGGAAAAAGAAAGAAGTGATGTCCCTCTCCTACGAGGGCCGACTGTAGGAATTGAAGATACCGACTGTACCCTCGATGATACGGTGAAGAACCAAGACCGGAGCAGGCGCTCCCAGAGACAGCCTTCCGCTCGAGTGAAGAGGCCTAACCTCCCTCATCGATGGCGTCCGAACATGCCACGCTGGCGTCACAGAGTGAGCGATACTTAAAACTAAAAGAAATGAAGCACGTGCGACAGGTAAAAAGACAGGCGATAGGCGATAGACACACGTTCGAGAGAAAAGGTACCAGCCACCCATGAACCGCAGATGAATAGCACGGGCAGTGGAATTAGAGAGAGAGAGAGAGCAAGCAAACCGAAGTTGAAGCTAACTACACCAAGGTGCAAGCAACCGCTCCACAAGCCACATTAAGGGACGTATACACGACCACAGCAACGACAATAAAGAAAATGAGTAATTCCGCCACCCTAGGATGGGTCAAAACGTCGTAGGCTCTTGTGACAAACCGTGACAACCCCCCGTCTAAAAGCTCTGTTTCTCTGAGATCCAGTGCTTCCTATGAACCTTGACGCATTGCAAATTCACAACAATTGGGACTGAACCCAACTCTCTGTGCTCGACAGAGAGAATCTTCAGAGGAATCCAATACAAACATCTACGATAGAATCTACAGTAAATACATAATACAACATTAATTCAAACAAACAAGGCAAACCTTCCAACCATGAAAGTAACAATCCGAAGCCGATTGGTGATTCACTACCGTTAACATCACTGAAGTGAAAACTGTCAGTACACCTGATACAAAGACCAAAAGGGGATATAACCCTGTTGAGGAAGTGTCCCTCTGACCGATTTTCCAATGTGCTGACTACGGAGCTCGGCTAAGATAGTCCAGTCATCCGTATTACGGGAACCCTCTGATATGACGGAAAGTGGAACGCATGACTGCAGTTCCACAGCCTAACTCATGAGTCGATGACTGACTAGGCCGGTCCGTCCAGGCACTGGAGAGGATGATGAGATCGCTCTTCCAGTACAAACTCCGCCGTACTTCCTTCTTGGCACTCCAGTGCGCGTGTTCCATATCTGCCTGAGAGATACAGTAAACCCATAGGGGCCTCGATAGTCCTATAAGCGGGACAGCCTCTGGGTATCGACTCGCAGATTCACCGCTAACCGAACTGTATCGCTGGTGACCGCGATTGGAATGGTGGATTTATTGGGTCCCACCAGGGTCAACCCCAACCTTGCTGAATGTCTCCCCAACCAGGGGCACTGCCCTAGGGCACACGCGTGCAAGCGACCCTTAGGCGTTGTACCGTTGCAACTTCGCAACATGCGCATACTGCCTAACCTGTGAGTTTCATCCCTGGCCAAAAGAAGTCTTTGCTTACTCGCTCGAGAGTCCGCTTGGAGCGCATATGACTGGCCATGGGGGAATCGTGGGCTGCCGGAGAACAGATTATCTCAAGCTTTGGAATGCCAAGCTGCTTGGCCACAACGATCTGCCCGATTGAAACCCTAAATAGGATCCCCTTCTGGAGCTTGAAGCTCACCTTGGCGTGTCGGGCCGACTGAGCGGGATCGATCCAACAAGTTGTCGTAGAGCTTGGACATCCAAGTCCCTGGCTTGAAGACGGATAATGCTAGCAGGATCGCCCTTGCCAGAACCCTCGTCAGAGATCGGCTGAAGAACGGGACGCATTTCCTGTTCCTGCTTCTTAGCTTGGGCGCGTGTGTGACTCCCACACACGCCTGTACGGCAAATCCGTAGACAACGGACTGACTGCGTCCCGTCTGCGAAGGTGGTATAATTCCCTAGATAAGGAAATACAGAGGTCGCTCCACCTGTGAGATGGCGATGGCCCATACTTCGCGCACAGAAGTATGGGGGTGGAGATAGAAACGAGTACTGAAGGACGGTGGAGGTACATCCAGCCTCCAACCCGCACCCTCGTAACTGGCGCCCCGCCGGGCTAGGGAAACTAAATCCTTAATCCACAAAGAGTGTTTGATGCTCGCGAATCCTGATGGTGTCGACCAGGATTGAGAACCAACAACAGAAAGGAACCACTGGACACTCTGTACCACCAGAAGCTGGGATGGAACCCACGTTAGCCGAGGCACGATGATGCTGGGAAAGGACTAGCCCCATGACTACCAGCGGCTCTAGCTAATCTTTCCTGATGTGGCCAGACTCAATTAAGCCTGGGGCGATAGACAGGCAGATCTATGCATTCATCACAATGAAATCAGAGCACAGCAAAGATCGTTCGACTGTTTACTATTTTACTCGTTACGTTTCAAGCAAGGGAAGCTTAGCTCTCGCCTATTTACATTTAACAATAGTTACATTGGGTACTTTTCCCTTGACATCTTCCCGCCCTTTCTTTAAAAGGAATAAATTCTGTTAAACATGCATTAAATTTTTTACAGTGGCATCTTCTGAAAACTTTAAAGTGTTCATTGTCCAAAAGGTCAATCCACCACTGTTACTTTTAATTTCCATTGTGTTCACGTTTGATTTTCTTTCCCCCAAGCGAACTTTCAAAAACAACTGTTTGTGAAAACGTAGTCTCTACACATCTCTCTGAAATTAAAGTTCAGTGTTTTTCTCATAACTGAAAATTCAAGATTCAACTTTCAAAAACGAGAACGTCTCCATTTTACTGCAATGTCTTCAGATTTGCACTATTCAATTCCAGTGGCGGAGTGGGGTGTCACTTCGGTAGTTCATCTGGCAATGTCAGGGTCAGTTTTGCTGCATCATCTGCTTCACTGTCCTGCACGGCGTCCCCTCCAGCTCTGCCATTTGCTTGAGGGAAGTACGGACTCTAGTGTGATGTCTGAAACCGTAGTCTTGGGCAAACTGAAAAATTCATGAGACGCAAACTGTGGAACCATTGTCTGACCACGAGCTCCTCCGGATTCCACGGTCGGAGAACACCTGCTGAACTTGGTGATTAGTGTGGCACTCTACCATTGATGACAAATGCTCACTTCGATCCAGCGGGAGTAATAGTCAACAATGACGAGAAAGTCTTTTGTCCTTGAACTTGAAAATACATCTCCCAGCTTCTCCCATGGTCTAGAGGAAGTTCAGTAGTTTCCAATCGTTCATGACTTGTGCGGGTCGATTCGCCTGGCAAGCCTGACAGGTCTCAACAATACGGCTCAGGTCACGACTGATGCCTGGGCCACCATACAGTTTGTCTGATGGCAAGTTTTCTCTGCATTTTGTCAGTCTTGGTGACTCTCTGTATTTCCGGAGAATTTCTTTCCTTTGACTTTCTGGCACCACAACTCTGTCTTGGGTACACCAGTAGTCCATCTGACACTGACAGTCAGACGTACAGCCTTGTAGCCACTAAGCTTTTCTGTAACATGGGTCGGGTCCATCCCTCCTTAGTGTAGTTCTCAGCAGTCTTGTAGATCTGCATCTCTCATTGAGCCTCACGTAAGGCCTTGCAATCTGCTGTCGGTGTGGTTCTTGACGACTCCAGAAGGTTGACAAAGCTTCTATTTCTGCGCCATCCGTATCATCTTTCTCGTCAGGCTGAAGAGGGCCTGCGTGACAAGTATCAGCGATGACAGTTCTTTCCCAGGTACATGACGCACGGTTGGCATTGAACGCATCTACGTATGAGCAATACGTTGACATCGTGAGGACACGGTCGAGATCTTTGGGTTGGGCAAGAGAGGACAAAGTGGCCTTATGGACGTTTAGCAGTCGAATGATTCGAGTCGCACGAGGTATCTCTCGAACCGTTCACATGCCCAGACGCTGGCCAAACACTCTTTTTCAATCGTCCCCATATCTCTGCTCTGCGTTTGTTATAGTCCGTGTGCAAAAGGCGATTGGTGTTGCTGTCCCTTTTCATCCATCTGGAGGAGTCCGCCCCTAGAGCCCATAGCTGCTGGCATCGGCGCTTACGGTAGTCGATCGATCCGTTCTGTAAAATGAAAGAAGAGAGCTTTGTTATTTTCTCTTTCACATTCACTCACAAAACCGTCTTGAAGGCCCTTTTCCGCTGATGTGATCCCCCAATAACCAGGTGTATTTTTCGCAGCATATCTGTCATTGGCTTATGAGTATGTAGAACAAAACCCTGTGTGAAGCGTCCAGGTAATTGATCATACCCACACACGCCGCAGTTCCCAATATTCTTGGAGCACTCAGCTGGTCACTGCTTCACTTTCTGTGGATCAGTTGAATGCCTTGCTCACTGTTGACATGTCCATAGAATGTCACCTCTGCCTGTACTGAAGTGACATTTTTCTCGATTCATTTCAGCGCTGAGTCTTTGATAGCGTTCATGACAGCCGGGAAAATCGTTCATCCATGTTCTCCATGATGGTAGTCCCCAGCACAAGATGTCGTCGATGATGATCTCACATCCTTTACAGATGTCCCAGCGTTTCTTCATCCATTTTCCGCTGAAACTCATCAAGTGCGACGGTGATACCCATGCTAGTCTGCACATGCAAAAACGTCCAAAGTGTAATTAAGGTGTAAGCAACTTGCTTCCTTTGTCCAGAGTACTGATGATAACCTCCAAAACATCCCAACGTCGTGAAAATCTGGAACCCGCCAGCTTGGGTGGCAATGGCCTCTAAGTTGGGTACCATGAGGTGTGGTCGTTTCACACTCTTGTTCAATTTCTTGAAATCGATGCACATTCTGAATGTTGCCATTCTTCTTTTTAACTGGCACAACAGGTGCGCACACAGTCTGTAGCTTGTCACTTTCTCTAGATGCCATTCTTCACCAGCCTTCAAGTTCCTGCTTCACCTTATTCACGGATAGGGAAAGGAATACGTCCGAGCGTAGTAACACAGTAGGGCTTGGCACCGTCTTGAAGCACAAGTTATGACAGTGGTGTTTTCAGTAGTCCTGTGCTTACCGTAGACATCTCATCTTGACTTCATTCAGTCTCTTGACGAGTCCCAGTGACACACGTGCGACGCTGCCCTGCTGAGCAAATTGGCTGCTGCCCGACTGTGGTACCACAAGGGATCTGGAAGGTTGAAGTCTTTGCCGTGAGCGTAACTTCCGCAGTGAATTCGCCTAACGTTTTCACTCTTTCCACCGGTGATTTCAGGTATGCAATGGATATGAAATAAAGTTCAGGTCGAATGAGTATTTCTGTAGCAAGTGCTCCTTCTGACAGTGACAGTCAGCTCCTGTGAATCTATTTTGAAGACTGTCATGTGCCATCACCACACACATCCATGTCAACAGTCCATGCTTCAGAGTGTCCAACACGTCGTTGAGTTTAGCCAGTATGAGTCGGTTTCCGAGTTCTCGAAGCGAACCTGGTTTGTAGATATTGCCCATCGGCTAAAATGATTCTTACTCTGGCATGTTCTAACACTTCCTGTCCTTTGGCTGGACACCGGCTTGTCAGTGTGAACCTAACCACATCGTGTACACGCATTCCCGTCTCGACCTGCATTTGGGATTCAGCTTGCTGACCTTTGGAACCCCTTCGTGCGCTTGGAATCCGGCCTCCATGTCTCGAACTCGACCACAGACCTCGATGACGAACATACGCCGCGCTAGACGGCCTCACCACTAGCTGCTTGGTTTTGCTCTTGCCATTTGCTGCTGATCATCTCTGCTGTCTTGCTACTTCTACAGCACGATCTAAAGTAGATTAGTGTCAGCTGAGTTTCTCTTTCGCACGCTGATCACAGCAAACCAATAACAAGCCTGTCTCTCACCTGATCATCCGGATCTTGATATCACTGTTCAGACTAGTGAACTGCAATGCCCTGATAAATTCTTCAACAACGCGCAGAAGATGACTGTGTTCTGGAGTTGAAAATACTTCGCTCATGGATGGGTATTCTCTTGGGAATGAATATGAAGTAAGCTTCTTCACTAAACTGTCAAAGTCTGTGTCAGTTGCCAGGAGATCAGCTTCACCATCAAAACTTGATGCTTTCAGGATTTCATCAGCTTCTTCTCTGGAACCCATAGCTAGATGAGAAGAAATCCATCGGATATCTCCATTCCTCCTGGTGAAGTTTTCGTTGCCCTTCGAACCGTTGGAAATCTTCCCAGCCGAAAATCTTCCCACTGCACTTGCTTTGAACGATAAGTTCGTGGCGGATCGTATCTGGCAGCCATTCCTTCTTCCCTTCAGTACCTGTTCACATTCTGACACACCAACTCAAGTTAAGCCTGTGGGCGATAGACAAGGCAGATCTATGCATTCACCCACAAATGAAGTCAGAGCACACAAAGAGCGTTCGGACTGTATACTATTTTAACCCGTTACGGTGCTAAGCAAAGGGAAGCTACTCTTTCGCCTAGTTTCCATTTACATAGTAACATGGGTGACTTCCCTTGACACCTGACGACCACAAAGAAAACAAAATTCGAGGTGCTGAGTCCCCGACTGGACTGCCCTGCCTTATTTCGAATCCCGCTAGTCAGTTTGACGCGCCTTATTGCCAACTAAATCCGGTGGAGGGGGGCCGTCCTCGCCGGATCTGGGCGATGCCATAAGCCCTGCCACTTCAGCAATCACCTCAGCGGTGTGATCGCAGCCGCAAATCTGAGGTCTTGTCTCGCCTATCCGGATCCTCCAACTCTGGGACAACAGTGTGGTGAGTGTTCAATGAGGATCAGATCCTGCCAGCTCCAACTTTCGCCAACTGACGCCAGTACCCTAGCGTTTGCGCAGCCTCTCACCAACGCCACGAAGGTCTCTCGTTATTTTTTTCTTCAATTGACCTGAACTTCCTCCGGTACGTCTCTGGGGTAAAGGTGGAAACGCTTACGCAGAGCCTACTGCAATGTCTGCATAAGACGCGCCTTCATTTAGAGTGAACACCACTCCCTTGCAGCACCAGATAATCCAGAAAAAAGGTGCATAGCCTTTGTTCCTTCGGACAATTGTATGAACTAGCACTGTCAAAATGCTCCTAGGAACATATCAATGTCCTCTCACTAGGTCTGAACTCTGGAAGCTTTAACTTTGGGCCTCTAACTCTAACACCTGCCTGGTGATTAAAAAACCCCCTGACTTACAGATGCGGGTGACCGCGAAAGGAGAGTTTGTTCCATCTCATCTCCTTCCCTACGCAGAGCCTCCCATCCTGTCTATTCTTCCCCTACGGAGGCTTCCTGCCTGCACGCTTCCCAACGCTGAGCAGCCTCTTTTCCCTCCGCTGATCCTGCCTGTCGGCAGCCTCCTCCCTCGCAGAGCAGCCTCTTCCCTACCGCCGAGCAGCCTCTCCTTACGAAGGGCCTCCTGTCGGGCAGCCTCTTCTCTCCTGCCGCAGAGCCTCCATCCTATCCAACTCTTCCCATACGCTGAGCAGCCTCTTCCCTACGGAGGGCTTCCTGCCTGAAGCGATCCTCTCGTCGCTGCTGCTCTAAAACATAGGACAGAGGTGATGTCTGGGAAGGATTCACCACTCCCGACAACGGAGGATGACCCTCTGACCCGGCCTTGGGTCTCGACCTTCCCATGAGAAAGTCCCCCGGGGCATACTCCTTACGAGGGGAAGCATGGAGAATAGGGGGCTTTGGTTGTCTTTCTGCGACTCAACAGAACCACACAGTTGCTTCGCTATACTCTGACGCTTCCGAGCGGAAAAAGTTGCCAGTCGGGGTCTCAGCTAGAAAATCCCCTAGCGAAGAAGAAGTGATAGTACTCGCTGGACTATCGGCTACAGCACCTGGAATAAGTTGGAGTCAGCTGTTTCGAAGTGCTGGACTAATAGTGGGGACTACATGTTAGAAGCCCCTTCTTCTTCGACGGCCGAGTTCGCCATATAACCCCCAGCACCGGACGTTGCCATGACAACATCCTACAGTATCAAATACGGGGAAAACACTCCACTTTGAAAAAACAACTATTTTAGGGTGTGTGTATATGTGGTGTATGTGTTGTGTGTGCGTGTGTGCGGATCAAGTTCCGGCTGCTCCCACTCCTGGCAACACGCGCTCCTAACAACAAACAGAGCAACAGTGCGGTGGGCTCACCGAAAAAAAAAAAAAAAAAAAAAAACATATGTCGGCTGCCCCCACTCTGGCAACACCGCGCTCCCACACACTGAGCAACATGCGGTGGGCTGGCCGGAAAACAAACAGGCCGACGGAATCCGGAGAGAGAAAAAAAAAAAAAAAAATGACACTAACGTCCGATACAACCCCCTGTACTCAATGACCCCGGTAGAGAAAAAAAACAAAAACTGACTAAATACAAAACAGGAATGGAAGATGAGCGGCAACAGAAAGGCAAAGACTTATTACGGCCGTACCGCGTGAGGTACCCGGCGGAAGGAGGTCCTGGACGTGGTGACTCCCCTCGGTCTCACACCTCCGACTTCCCAAGTCACACTCGGATGTTCCCTCATCCACAAAAAGACTCCCTTCACACTAAGTCACCCAGCCAACCACCCACGAACAAACACGACAAACTGACTCAACATATCAAAACAGACAAAACTGAACAGGTACTTCGCGAAACGGAGAGACAAGTCAGAGCCCTCACATCCCCGGACGAGCCCCACAATTTGTCACGACGGACCCCTGGAGATCTGCACTGACAAGGATCGGTCATAGGTGGGAGTGAAGGGAGTGGCCCTGACCTCGCACATCCTCGCAAGAGCCCACACGAGAAAGATTACCGATACAAACACCCATTTATTCACACCAGCACACACAGTCCATAAAATAAGCATTCCAACACACACACACAACAATGCACCATCACAATCAAGCATTCCAACGCACACACATGCACAATATCCCAATCAAGCACTGCAACACATCACAACAGGCACGATATAAATAAACATTCACCATACGACGTACACCATCACGAATGCCAGCATTCCACCACATATGAACAGTATACACAATTAATAACGAACATTTCCAGCATCCATCCCTTCCCACACCCTGGAGGCCTCCCCACCCCTGCCTCTGTCAAGTCTACTGGGAAGCACCCTGTCGCATCTAGGGCTCCGAACCGGGTCGGTTCCTTGAAGGGAGTCGCTCAAGGCCGACCACCCTCGACACACAAGCAGGCAGTGCAAGAGCGCGCCCGGAGGGGGGGGGGGGGGGGGGGGGGGGGGGGGGGGGGGGGGGGGGGGGGGGGGGGACCATGGCGTTGTTACTTGGAGGTCCTGGAACGGGGGTCAGGGCCGGCCCAGTCAAGCCGGCGGCTCCTCTAACCAGTCCGCGGGGGTCCGACCAGATGTCCTTCGACCAGCGCGTGGCACCATCCCGTCCCGCGGTCCCAGCCAGAGCGTGGCCTCAACGCAGCACGTGGCACCATCCAGTCCGCGTCCCAGCCAGAGCGTGGCCTCAAACAGCACTGGCACCATCCAGGTCCGTGTCCCAGCCAGAGCGTGCCTCAACCAGCACGTGCACCAACCAGTCCAGACTCCGGGTGAAGCCCCCTGGAAGGGGGGGGAAAAACGAGCTGGGAGGAGAGAAGAAAGGGAGGGGAAGGAAAGAAGGAAGGAGGAAGGGTAACTGGAAAAACCCCGCCGTCAGTACAGTCCTGAACCCATGCTGTTAAATCTGAACAGCCAGACGTCGCATGATGGGCGAGGGGACGCTACTAAAATGCTCCAATAAAACCCCAGCTTACAACACAGACCTGAGCATGACACAGTAAACCCATCGAATCAGGGAAGTTCTTTAGGGTCTTTCTCACAACGATGCAGGTAAAAGACTGCATTAAATCAAATAACAGGTTATAAAACAAATAGGAATTATCTTCTCCCTTCTCTCACTCACGTTAACATTTGCCTTTCTTAGGAAATAACCATCACAGCCGACCATCGCTTTATAAACTGCCACCACATTTTGCAAATAATAATTCAATGGCATAATTGTCAACATTTATAGCCTACATTTTCAAATAACACAAATCTCCAACACGCATCCGAACGCCAAATCAGGCTTACGCCCGCTCGCGAACATAAAACTTCGTTCCTCCTTACACACACAAACAGACGGTGGCCGAAGGATAAGAGTCCGGCGAATGTGACAGGGCGACGAGCGAGACCAAGCAAGTTTTCCAACCCTGAATCAACCAGATCTCTCCCATCCCCACCGACTAACGCCACCGCATCACCAAGATGCATAAACCGGAGAAAGTATTTTTGGAAATAATTTAGAAAAATGGCCATGTTAAAGATTGAATTAACAGAGAAAAGGTCCTCCCCACAATATTTCTCTTCACAAATTCGAAAACAACAGAAAATTGCGCAAAAGAAAACTAAGCCGGCTAACAAAAACAAACCAAAACAAACCAACCACGAAACTGATGCTTTACCAGCTTCCCTTGGGTGACCCAGAAGAGGCGGGTCAAACGACTCTCTCTGGCCCTCTGTCCAGTCGAGAGGACAGAGGCACAGGTGCGGAAAAAGGAAGAAGTGATGTCCCTCTCCTACAGGCCGACTGTAGGAATTGAAGATACCGAACTGTACCCTCGAGATACGGTAAGAACCCAAGACCGGAGCAGGGCGCCCCAAGCATCGTCGCTCGAGTGAAGAGCTAACCTCCCTCCGATGGCGGGCCAACATGCCACGCTAGCGTCACAGAGTGAGCATACTTCAAGCTAAAAGAAATGAAGCACGGCGTCAGGTAAAAAGACTGCGAGAGGCGATAAACAGCAAGTTTCGAGAGAAAGGTACCCAGCCACCCATGAACCTGCAGATAATAGCACGGGCAGTGGAATTAGAGAGAGAGAGAGAGAAGCAAACCGAACTTGAGCTAAACACAGGCCAAGGTGCAACAACCGCACACAAGCCACAATTAAGGGACGGATTACACGACAACAGCAACGACAATAAAATAAATGAGTAATTCTTCCGCCACCCTAGAGGGGTCAAACGTCCAGAGTTAGAGGAGGGGCAGCTTCGTGACATACTAGGGGGGGGGGGGGGGGGGGGGGGGGGGGGGGGGGGTGTGGTTTCGTGACAAAACATAATCTTAGAGCTTGGATACTGAATAAACTCCCATGCATCCTATAAAAGACATCATCTTACTATCTTGGATACGGAAATAATCTCCCATGCATACAATACAAGACAATCATCTTACTATCTTGGATACTGAATAAGCTGCCCATGCTTCCTATACAAACATCACATAACTAACGTGGATACTGGAATAAGCTCCCATGCATCCTATACAAGACATATCTTAGTATCTTGGATATGAAATAAGCTCCCATGCATCTAGACAAGACATAAAATCTTAGTATCTTGGACACTGAATAAAGCTCCCAATGCATCCTAAACAAGACATAATCTTACTAGCTTGTGACACTGAATAAGCTCCCTGCATCTATACAAGACATAATCTTAGTATCTTGGACACTGAATAAGCTCCCATACATCCCATACAAGACATAATTCCTTACTATCTTGTTGAAACTGAATAAGCGCCATGCATCCTATACAAAGACATAATCTTACTATATTGTTGACACTGAATATGCTCCCAAGCATCCTATACAAGACATAATCTTACTTATCTTGTTGACACTGAATAAGCTACCATGCATCCGATACAGACATACTCATAGTATCTTGGATACTGAAGATGCTTCCTATCATATTAAACAAGACAGTAATCTTACTATCTTGGATACTGATTAGCTCCCCATGCATCTTATTTATCTCGAGGTCCAGACCCCAGAAGTAGGACTACTATACCAAAAATGACATCCGCCATGAAATGATAAGGCATGGCGTATGCCATCATCGCATCAGGAGATTACACAGGGGAAAGAGAGGAAGAAAGCAAGCAATGTGGAATAAATAGTGGTGTGAAACCAGAACCGCAAAAAAAATTTAATTTAAAAAAAAAAAAGATAACTGAATTTCAATATACAAAAAAGTCATTTAAGGCGTGTTACACGCAACGACTCAATAAATAAATCGAAATTAAACAAATAAAGAACTGAATCTAAAGCATGGACAATGTAGAAAAGAGACAAAGTAGAGGAGGGCTGCAAGGAAAGGGTGAGGGTTGGAATGGGGAGATTGGGGGGGAGGGGGGCCTGATGAGAGAACGACAGATAAAAAGGAAACAAACACTTTAGAGTGACCATACATGGATGGATACAATACGGTATTTGAACAGTCAAAAATTTTTGAATCGATGATTGATAGGCCGAATAGGCAGACACAGTGAAACAGGAAAAATAATGCAATGCACAGTAAATAAACAAGAAACACTATAAATCAACACCTACTTCCTTTCACTCAAGTGACAATTACAGATGAATAACTAAAGGAGAAAAAAAAAGAAAGAAAGAAAGAAAGAGAATAAAAAGAATTTATCAGTGAAAACAAAATGGTAAAAATATGTACGAAAAATATGTACATAGACACTAAAGGTAATAGAATTCATAAAAGAAATGTACTACATGCACAACAAGCCATGTCTTGAAACAGAGAGGAAAAAGCGTTAAGAGACCAAGACCGTCTGTTTGGAAGAGATTTAAACAGACAGACAGAGGATTAACCAGACAAGATGTGTAACGAGAGAGAGTTAAACAACACAAAACATAGATTTAAAAATGCCATAGATTGTGTGTGTGAGGGGGGGAGGGGGGGGGGGGGATAGAGTTAAAACAGAACAAATCGAAGCTAAGAGACAGATTGTGTGGTGTGAGAGAGAGTTGACGATAGAGGCTTAAGAGACAGCCTGCATTTGTGTGGGAGAAAGAGTTAGACAGACCGACAGAGGATTAAACAGACCAGCCTGTATAGGGAGAAGAGTAGACAGATGCTTAAAGAGACAAAGAATGTGTGTGTGTGGGCAAGAGTTAACCCAGACAGACCAGAGGCTCCATAAGACAAAGAATGTGTGCAGGACCCGAGAGTTAACAGACAGAAGGCTCAAAAAGACAAAGAATGTGTGCAGGAGAGAGTTTAGACAGACCAGAGGCTAAAAAAGACAATGGAATGTGTGGAGAGAGTTAAAACAAGTCAGTGTGGCGTGTGCGTGTACATTTGCATACTGTGTGTGTTGTGTGGTGTGCTGTCTGTCTGTCTCGCATGAGCATGTGTGTATGCGTTAAGTGTGTGGATGTCTGTGTGCCTGTACATGTAGGCATGTGTGTGGGCATTGACCAAGTAATGGTCAAATCACAGAGAGAAAGCTTAACACCTACGGGTGCATTCAGCTGCCCAGCTACATGGTCCCAAGGCTTCCTGGTCACCACAGTGGACACTTCACCAAGACATGCTGGGTTCCTGCCTGGTCAGATCAGACTGCCTCTCCCCCACGACCAGGTAAAAAAGGTCCACCCATGGATAAGAACCACTGTGGACACAACACCACCAAGACATGCTGGGTCCTGCCTGGTCAGTCAAACTGCCTCACTCTCCCCCACTGACCAGGTAAAAAGTCCACCAGGATAATAACCACTGTGGACACACCCACCAAGAGGCATGCTGGTCCTGCCTGGTCATCAGACAGCTCCTCCCCCACTGACCAGGTAAAACGGTCGCACCATGAATAATAACCCCTGTGGACACACCACCATGACATGCTGGTCTGCCTGGTCAGTCAGACTGCCTCGTCCCCACTGACTCAGGCAGCAGATGAACCCACAGTCAAAGTACCACAGGTTGATGTCTGCCATGGCTTCCCCTTCTCCGTCAGACCAGCGACACTTTAAATTGGTGTCGATTTCCGCTTGCTGCACACACACACACCCACACTTCATATGTTCTAATTGCTTTATGAGTTGGGCCAAATGCCTGTTAGTTGGCCCAGAAAAAGAAGAGAGAGGCAGAAAGAATCTATGTCAAGTTTTTTGGGGGTTATCACAAATCGGTTTTCCAGTTCTTGGGATATTGATACCACTGGTACTGTTTCAGACCACAAGCTGAATGATCTCACATTAAAGCTTTGTCTTTTTGCTGCTACCACCTGCTCGCAATATATTCATCAATAAAATGATAATAGTAACTTCAAAATTCACATACAAAAAAAAAGAAGTAACATACAGGCTAGAACCTACTTTCACAATCATGGTAATTCTCCTCTCTTCATAACACCACACAAACACACACACACACACAACCCGTTAGCCGTATCAACGGAATATTTACACAGAGCAATAGGGCCCAACGCTGAACAATCTACTGCTGTGCTTCCAAAACTTCCCTGGCCTGTAATCACTGAGATGGCGGACATGGACAACAGTGCTGAAAGCAGGGATCTGAAGGCTTTCCTCACCGCCACAGTTTCAGAGGTGTAGTATCACCCACCTTCATAACGGGATAGTATGGACTTGGACAACAGTGCTGAAAGCAGGAGTCTCTGAGGCTTCTCATCCACAGTTTTAGAAGGTGTTAGTATCACCACATTCATACCGGGGATATTATCGATATGGCACAGATACAGGAGGCCACAAGGGAAGACAAATGGAACTCTGCTTTTGAGGGGAGGGAAGGGGGTGCAGTCCAAGAAACTAATCTGAAGCTATTCGCCATTAAATCCTGAAATTTGAACTGTAGCCATGCTACCCATGAAGTGCGACAAGAAATTCCAAAAGTTCCGGGGACACAATGAAAAGAGTGTGTGGTGTGGAGTGTCTTATCAAATAAGCAGTGGGGGAAACAAAAAACTTTCTAACTCATTTTCCTGTTATACTTTGAGAAATAAGAGGAGTGGGGAAAAACAAAAACGTTGCTAACCATTCCTGTGAATACATTTGAGAAATAAGAGGGGAGTGGGGAAACAAATCTTGCTAACCATTCCTGTGTATACTTTGAGAAATAAGAGGGGGAGTTGGGGAAACAAATACTTGCTAACCATTCCTGAGTATACTTTGAGAATAAGAGGGGAGTGGGGGAAACAAATACTTGCTAACCATTCCCGTGTATACTTGAGAAATAAGAGGGGAGTGGGGGAAACAAATTCTTGCTAACCATTCCTGTGTATACTTCTGAGAAATAAGAGGGGAGTGGGGAAACAAATACTTGCTAACCATATCCTGTGTAACTTTGAGAAATAAGAGGGAGTGGGGGAAACAAATACTTGCTAACCATTCCAGTGTATACTTTGAGAAATAAGAGGGGAGTGGGGAAACACAATACTTGCTAACCATTCCTGTGGTATACTTTGAGAAATTAAGAGGGGAGTGGGGGAAACAAATACTTGGCTGGGGGGGGGGGGGGGGACATTTCCTGTTGTTACTTTGAGAAATAAGAGGGAGTGGGGAAACAAAATACTTGCTAACCATTCCTGTGTAATACTCTTTGAAAATAAGAGGGAGGGGGAAACAAATACTTGCTAACCACCATTCCTGTGTATACTTTGAAATAAGAGGGCAGTGGGGGGAAACACATACTTGCTAACCCTTCCTGTTTATACTTTGAGAAATAAGAGGGCAGTGGGGGAAAACAAATACTTGCTACCCTATCCTGGGGTTATACTTTGAGAAATAGAGGGCAGTGGGGGAAACAAATCTTGCTAACTCATTCCTGTGTATACTTTGAGAAATAAGGGGAGTGGGGGAAACAAATACTTGCTAACCATTCCTGGTATACGTTGAAAATAAGAGGGCAGAGGGGGAAACAAATACTGGCTAACCATTCCTGTGTATACTTTGAGAAATAAGTGGGCCAGTGGGGGAAACAAAACTGCTAACCATTCCAGTGTCACCTTTGAGAAAAAGAGGGCAGTGGGGGCAACAAATACTGGCTAACACATTCCTGTGTATACTTTGAGAAATCAGAGGGCATGGGGGAAACAATTCTTTGCTAACCATATTCCTGTGTAACTTTAGAATAAGAGGGGAGTGGGTAACACCAAATAACTTGCTAACCATTCCTGTGGTATACTTTGAGAAATTAAGAGGGGAGTGGGGAAAAAGGAGGGGGGTACTGGAGATTTTTTTTTTTCCAAAACCAATTAAAAAAATCAAGAAATTTATAATAAAAAATACAAAAATCTTATTTAAACATAAATAATCCAGCGATATTTGCAAATAAAATATCTTCCATTTTTTTAAAATGTATAGATCTAGCATTTCATGCCGCCAGTTTGTCTACCATTCCTCTGTGTTTTTTTAACATGTTCAACTAAATTTTTAGGAAACTTAAAACAAGAATGTAAATAAAATTAAAAGCATAAAACTATGACCATTTTCCTAAAATGGAAGAAAAAGAAACCCAACTTTAAGAGTACCTGAATGCAAAATAAGCAAAAGGTGGCGAAACTGTTCTAGTCATTCATTATTTTTTAATTCATTACTTCCTCTTTATTGTTTATATAACATAGATTTCTCCACTGCATATGTAGATTGTTGGGACGGGTGAAAGACCAAAGAGCAGTAAAAAAAAAATATGCCCTTGAATCTTACAGAATTCCATGGAACATACAATATCCCTCCACACATAATACACTAATGTCTACAACAGCATGGAGAAATACTATCAATTTTGTTTTTTTATGAACAGTTAGCGACCTGCTGAGACAATCTCTCTAAATAGGAGATTTCCGAGAGAGAGAGACAGACCGACAGACAGACAACAGAGAGAGTGTGTGTGGTGTGGGTGTGTTGTGGGGTGTGTGTGTGTGGTGTGTGTGTGTGTGTGTGTTCTCAATTACTCTCCCCATTCTGGTACACTTTTTTAACAACACCAAAAACTAATCAGCCAGAAATTAACAAAAAGAGAAGTTGTCGAAGTAAATGTTTGCACAAATGTTGGTATTCTTTCTTTCTTTCTTTCCCTCCGGGTTGCAACCTTGCCGTGGTCGGAGGCTTGCGTGGTCCTGTGATCCCCGTAGGCTTGCTGCGGGGCATCAATACTTGGAGATAGCGGGTTTTTTCAAACTGCTTCTAGGCCCTGAGAAGTAAGTGCTGCATGCCAAGCGTAACGTGGTAAGGAGTTGAGGCCCCTGGTAGGGCTTCCCATGTCAGTAGGCTAAGGTGAGTAACCTGACTATGAATACCCCGCCTTTCTCGCTTTCTGTTTTTCTACCTTTTCTTATTTGGCCCTTTTCCTTCTTCGTCTCCCTTCAGTCCTTCTTTTCCACACTCGTTTTTCTCTCTGTGGTCTCCTTAAGATCCGCCGCGTTTTGCCGTGCGGTGCAACCTGTTCGGAGGGGAATGAGATCCTGGGTGATTGAGAGGGCCATGCTTGAGAGGCCTTGCTCTTCAACACATCACTTTGGCTTCG
>CM031621.1:56313447-56335246 GCA_018398815.1 Conus ventricosus
TACCTGTATAACCTACGCAAATGGTGAGCTCACTGTCGCAATGATTTCTAGCTTCCACTTTGTATTGTGCCTTTGCGAAGACCTTCTGTCTGTGCAATAATACAAATGATAACCAGTGCCCTTGAAGGTAAAGCAGCCGTGTTCGCTGGTCATAATTACTGTCTTTGCAATGCTGATGTTTGACCACTGTCCTGTGCCAAAAGGTTATAAAAAAAAATAAAAAAAAACGAGTAATGACAAAACAACATCATCAATGACAATTATTTTCATTTCAGGGAAATTACAGTCTTGATGAGCAAAACGACTGTTATGGGCGTTTGAAACTACTTTTAAAGCTTTCGTAGCGGCAATAAAGTGAAGAACTACAACAGTCCTACACAGGGACATTCTTTGCACTTAGGTTTGCAGCAAGGAGATATAACATACCCCAGGAGCTCCGAAGATGGGTACATTTTAAGCCAAAGTCTTGGGTGTACAAGCAGACGCGGGTCCTGGCGATACGTTCATGCATGAACCACAGCGGCTGTTAAAAGCATTCCCCTCCCTGCTGGTTTGGAGATGGGAATATTGCGTTCCTGGTGAATAGATGGTTTGTACACACGATGCCAATGGGGCTGGCCTCAGTGTAAATAGATGGCTTGTACTCAAGATGCCCAATGGGGCTGGCCTCAGTGTAAATAGATAGTTTGTACACAAGATGCCGAATGGGGCTGACCTCAGTGTGAATAGATGGTTTGTACACAAGATGCCGAATGGGGCTGGCCTCGGTATGTATAGATGGCTTGTACACAAGATGCCAAATGGGGCTGGCCTCGGTGTGAATAGGTGCAGCTTGTATACAAGATGCCAAATGGGGCTGGCCTCAGTGTCTGTCCTGTTTCTAGATCTGAGGGCAACAGGGCCAGACGCTGGACTTTCCCCACGCAGGGCATGCAGTTCAAGTCCCCCCTGAAGAGGTGCTTCCTGCAGCTGAAGAAGTCCACCAGCTCTTGGGCTTTTTACATGAAACTCGGAACACAAACAGAAAAATCAGAGGCCTTTTGTAAGATTACTGTTTTTGTCGGCTGGGTTATGAGAAGAAGGATTGTCCAGGTACGAGCGCGAGTCAGTGGGGTTTGCAGTGGATGAATGTCTGCCGTGTTTCTCGTTGCGATGTTATCAGACATGTCCAGCAGAAAACTTAACCATTAGCTGGAGCGGTCAGTAAGAGTGAATTTGAGAGAGAGTTCTCTGTGTGTGTGTGTGTGTGTGTGTGGAAAGAGGAAAGACAATTAGAAATCCAGAAATCCTCTCTACTATGGAATCTGTCTGTACTGTGAGGCTGACATTTTCTAATGTGGTGGTGAGATTACCACTGATAAATAAGGTGGTGCGTCTCTGCTACAAATCGAAGGTCAACTTGCATAACCAGACCCGGTACCGGGAGAAGCCTCACACAGGATAGGAAAACTGACTGTAGCAGACCGACTCAGCAAATGCTTCCCTTCACTGCACAGAATTGGGCGGTTCCTGTGTGACATCAGTCTGGAAGCTTCTTCCACCCCCACCCTTCTTCTCCCCACATCCCCTTTAACCTTTCTCAAGTCAGTCACGACGACAGGGGGGGGGTGGGGGGCTGTATGTTTACCGCACTTGTCTTCTCCCACTCTTATTGATCCACGTGTCGTACTGCACAGTAAGCTTATAATACTGTACAACTTACTGTACTGTAAGCTCTCTGTACTGTACTTTCTGTACTATGTTATGCAATATGTACAGCTTACTGTACTGTAAGCTCTCTATACTGTACTTTCTGTACTATGCTGTGCAATACTGTACAACTACTGTACTTTAAGCTCTGTACTGTACTTCTGTACTACGCTGTGCAATACTGTACAACTTACTGTTCTGTAAGCTCTCTGTACTGTACTTTCTGTACTACGCTGTGCAATGCTGTACAGCTTCCTGTACTGTAAGCTCTCTGTACTGTACTACGCTGTGCAATACTGTACAGCTTACTGTACTGTAAGCTCTCTGTACTGTACTTTCTGTAGTATGCTGTGCAATACTGTACAGCTTACTGTACTGTAAGCTCTCTGTACTGTACTTTCTGTACTATGCTGTGCAATACTGTACAGCTTACTGTACTGTAAGCTCTCTGTACTGTACTTTCTGTACTATGCTGTGCATACTGTACAGCTTACTGTACTGTAAGCTCTCTGTACTGTACTTTCTGTACTATGCTGTGCAATACTGTACAACTTACTGTACTGTAAGCTCTCTGTACTGTACTTTCTGTACTATGCTGTGCAATACTGTACAACTTACTGTACTGTAAGCTCTCTGTACTGTGTACTATGCTGTGCGATCCAGCGCTGCACCATATAGCGGCTTCATCATTGTTGACATGGTCCCCGGTACAGCTGGCTGTGGAATGCAAGGCCAATGAATTTACTATGCCACAACTGCGTTTTTTTCTTTTTTCCTCATGTTGTAATGTAGCTTCTTGACTAAATCTACTGTTGTCTAAGCACATGAGGGACAGGAAGTGTGTGTGGGGGGGGGGGGGAGGGAGAAAGGTACACATGTATAGGGGGGAAGGGAAGGGGGCAAGTTAGGGGTTAACTTGTAAAAATACATTTTTTAATTTATTTTTTTCATCATGTGCCCATTGTGAAAATTCATTTCCCCCATTCCTCCCCTCCACCCCCTCCTTTCCAATTGCGACAAAACCCTGTCCCATTATGAACAAAAATCCACAAAGTACGCAGACAACACAAGAGCGGTGAGAAAATATGCTTGTTAATTGTCACAAACACACTTTAGTTTTACTTATCTCCCTTTCTCCCATGCAGTGGGGAAGGCATGTGGCACTACAACATACAAGCTGTGGCATCGCACACACTCAGAGACTGACCATGTGGTAATACAACATTCAAGCTGTGGTATCGCACTCACTCAGAGACTGACCATGTGGTAATACAACATTCAAGCTGTGGCATCGCACACACTCAGAGACTGACCATGTGGTAATGCAACATTCAAGCTGTGGCATCGCACACACTCAGAGACTGACCACGTGGTAATACAACATACAAGCTGTGGCATCACACACACTCAGAGACTGACCATGTGGCACGACAACATTCAAGCTGTGGCATTGCACTCACTCAGAGACTGACCATGTGCATTCAAGCTGTGTCATCGCACACTCAGAGACTGACCATGTGACAATACAACATTCAAGCTGTGGCATCACACACATCTCGAAGACTGACCACGTGGTAATACAACATACAAGCTGTGGCATCGCACACACTCGGAGACTGACCATATGACAACATTCAAGCTGTGTCATCGCACTCACTCAGAGACTGACCATGTGACAATACAACATTCAAGCTGTGGTATTGCACACACTCAGAGACTGACCATGTGGCACTACAACATTCAAGCTGTGGCATCGCACTCACTCAGAGACTGACCATGTGACAATACAACATTCAAGCTGTGGTATTGCACACACTCAGAGACTGACCATGTGGTAATACAACATTCAAGCTGTGGCATCGCACTCACTCAGAGACTGACCATGTGGCACTACAAACATTCAAGCTGTGGCATCGCACTCACTCGGAGACTGACCATGTGACAATAAAACATTCAAGCTGTGGCATCGCACACACTCGGAGACTGACCACGTTTTCAAGGGGCGAGTCTGGATGGGAACTGAAAGTATAAAAGCGGGTTTTCATCAAAGTATTCATGAAGTGTAAGATAGTGTGTGTAAATATGTTTATCTGTGACATAAATTCATAATAGGTCATAAAAATTAGCCCCCTCTAGCATCCGTCATTCAAAACCACTCTGTAGAGAAAGCAAAAACCCATATGCATGTATATGAACATTTATTACACAAAACATATAAAAACTATCAATTTTTCTAGGGACATTTTGCGGTTATACAAATCTGACCATGTTGTCATGCTGTGAATTATACGTTGTATTCACAAATCGAGGAAATGACTACAGCGCTAATGGCAACTGAATTCTACAGCTCACCAACTACAGCCGAGTAGAAAATGAGTACTGGTGAGCCGCCCATGAGCTGTCATTGGCTGAAGCAACGTCTTCCTGCGTTTAAAGCCTCAGCTTTACCTTTCCTCCTTTCATGAGCTGTCATTGGCTAAAGCAATGTCTTCCTGCATTTAAAGCCTCAACTTCACCTTTCCTCCTTTCATGAGCTGTCATTGGCTGAAGCAACGTCTTCCTGTGTTTTAAAGCCTCAACTTTACCTTTCCTCCTTTTTTTTTTTCAAATTTCACATTCATATGTAGTTAGTGAGATTTATTATTGGTCACAGTGGGTTGTCTTAAGTTACTACAGGTGAAAGTCTTAAATCAGGTTGTTATGGGGTATTCTTGCTTTCACACAAAGTAGTATTCATGTGCATGTGCGTGTCAGATGAGAGAGAGAGAGAGAGAGAGTAGATGCCACACTTGTTTTTAACGGCAGCTGTATTAGATCTGTATGCTGTCATGACTTTACCTGAAAAGGAGCATGATGGACTGGACATGATTTCAGTGTCTGGTGAGACAAAACAGGACACAACATCAATGTGGCTTCATGATGTCAGACAGCATTCTCTCCAACTGGTATTGCCTGTCATTTTTGCTGCTTGGCCACGGATGGCATTTTATCATTTGGAAAAAAAAACTGTTGTTTTGTTACATCAGCATCTGTATGGACACACACACACACACACACACACACACACACACACCACACACACACACCACACAAACCAACCTGCTCCTTACACTCGCACGCATGCGATTGTACAGACATACAAAACGAGGAAGTTTGCTCTGCACTTCACTCAAAATATTTAAAAACTTCAGACTTTAAATTTGAAATTTTTATTGATTACATGTGTAATTTTCATTATACATACACACATATATAGAGCAACGCAAAGATATATACCAAAAGCATCAACTTTTCATCAAGAGGCTTATCATGAAAATGCAGTGACCCTCTTCTACACTGCAAGTTCTAAAGCAGGAAAGGATTTGCACTGCAAAGAGACATCACATATCCGTGACTAAGCCTTTCAGCGAAAGTCCAGAGCCTACCATGGCGGCAGAATGCACAGATGAATTTTTCTCTTCAGTGTAATACAATCATCAGGCATGAGAGTGAGGAATTGTGTTTTGGTCTGAAAAACGGGAGTCTGGGGGCCGCAGAAGGCAGTGCCTCTGGTGGGGGTCAGGGGGCTTTGCCCCTGAAGCTGAAGCTTTTTCTTAATCTTAAGCCTTAAAAACATCCATACAAGTGATCTTTTTAGCACATTTTGCCTTCACTTTAGAGAGAAAATTTTCTTCTCGGTTGGTCTCTTTCTGTCTTAATTCTACAGACCTATCAACCTTTTATCTTGTATTTTCGATACGTTCTGGTGGGTAGCCTGCGTAAAAACTAATTCAACGTGATAAAACATGCAATAACATCAGAAAAAAACTGGATAAGTTGTGTCATTTGTATTCCTTCCCTCAGATCCACCAATTACAAATTATATCTCATGCAAAACTGAAATGAACACCTTCATGTAAGTATTAGGCACAAGTGACACACCTGAAAAACAAGATCATAACAGCATCACTCTCTTTCACTGTTTCAGCAACTGAGAATCCTCTGAGCCCACCATCAAAATCAAACCAAGGAACCAGCCAATGCACCACTCAGCACTTGTCATCCAAACTCTAAGCCTTCTCATTCGGCTGTCCAGCCTTTGCCTCTTAGCTCTCCTTTCCTCATGCTCAGCTTTTTATTTCTCGTCTCCTCTTTCTGGCTAGGACTTCCAGTTTGGATCAGATGGATTTTCTGTGTGCTAGCCTTGCTCTTCTTTCCGCCTCTGCCAAGACCAGTTGGCTTACTGTTTGCTGACTTCAGCTTGAATAAGTCTGAATGAATACTTGCTGGTTCAATCATTGAGCCCAGTGTCTGGTTCGTCAGTCTGGTTTCCAGATGTTTCTGGTGGTCTTTCGTTGTCAAGTGTCTCATCAGCAAGGATTTTCCCTTTGAACCATAGTCCAAGATCACCGAACACCATTCACACTTGGCTTTTCCAGCGATGTCGATTTTGTGAATGGCATCGCCAAGTCGAACCACCATTTCTTTTGTCTTCAGAGTCACCGTTGTGGTTTCTTCCAACCACTTGTTGTTCCATCTATTTTTCACACCACTGTCCACTTGAGCGATGGAAACTTGCTGATCTTTGCCTAGTTTAGACATTGTTGAATATTTTTGACAAGTATTTGCGGTGCAAACGCTTTAAAAACAGGAGATCCCAGCATAAAATCTTGTAACGATTTGACTGCGCTGTTTCGTGACCTAGTTTTGTTTTGTGCCATTTGGGAATGAGATAAGATAAGATAATGTTGCTTATAGCCCAGCCGACCGCAAAGGGCCACATCAGGGCTGTCATCATGTTAAAATCAACTCACAAGTCATTCATTCACACAATTCTTTGAAATACATCAAAAACCCATCCGAAAGTTTGTTACAAATCTTTCCACTGTAAAATCTCAGATCCTATGAAAAATGTTAATCTCTTTCAAGAACTCAAAGATCGCGTCAGGCGGAACATCTCTGAACAAGGTTTTCATGGAATCTGCTGTAAAATGTTTGTGTCTCACATCGTGCAAGTCCCAACACTCTAAAAGAATATGTTTCATTTTGAGTGGCACATGACATGGAATGCACCACAGAGCTTCTTCACTCTTTAAAAGGTATGAATGGGTATACGTAAATATGAATGACCGGTGTGCAGCCGGCACAGAACTGTTTCTTCTTTACGACCGCCAGACGTAGACGAGAGGAACTCCTTGAGGTTTGGACGGATCTGAAAGAGTTTGTTATCCGTCTGTGTATTCCAATCCTCCTGTCCGAGGTCTCTGACATAATCGTTAATTTTGGGTTTCAGATCTGAGCAGGGGATATATATGTTGGACAATTTCTCTGTTGTGGCATTCTTGGCTAAACGATCAACCATTTCGTTCCCTCCGATGCCAACATGACAGGAACCCAAGCCAGAATAATGTTGTAACCCTCCACTTTCAACTTGGTAAAAAGTTCAAAGAAATGTAAAAGTTCTGGATGCTGAAGGTTGCGGCCAGCTATGGCTTCCAAAGCTGACAAAGAATCTGACAGAACCAAAAAGTCCCTCTTCTTAGATTGTGAGATTATCCTCAGTGCCAGAACCAGAGCTGTAAGTTCAGCAGAGTAAACAGAAGCATCTGAAGGAATATGTTCTAACAGTATTTGAGGAGCACCAGGGCAATAGGCTGCACATGCCACTCCATCTTCAGACTTGGAACCGTCAGTGAAAATTTTCTGATAGGATGGGAATTTTGAACAGAGGTCAGCATACAATGCCTTGTATGAAAGAGAGCTGGTACATTGTTTGCGAAAAGCTGCAAGATCAAAACGAATCTTGGTGTGAAAAAGGTTCACGGAGGCTGATCTGGAAACTTGGAAAAATCCGACACAACTCCTAGGTTCCGCGCATGAGGCTGCATACGAAGACCAAACGGCGGAATACAGTTAGGGTTGTTTTCGAATTTGCTTTGAAACTGAGGGTCAAAGACAGTCATAGGCAAGGTTCCCTGGTTCCGAAAATGGTCTGATATAGTAATTCAAAGATAGTTTCACCCTGCGGTTGGACAGTGAGGGTTCACCTGCCTCTGTGTACAGGCTGTACAAGGGGTGGTGTGGAATACTCCAAGACAGAGACGAAGCCCTTGATGGTGGATAGGTCCAAAAGTTTTAGATAAGATGGTCTTGCAGAGCCGTACACAGTACAACCATAGTCCAGTTTGGAACGGACCAAGGCTCTGTAGAGGTGCAGCAGAGTTTTCTTATCAGTGCCCCTGTCAGTGTGCGCTACGACCTGCAAAATATTCAGAGCTTTCTGGCAAGAACTTTTAGAGATTTTTAATGTGGCTGAGAAAGTTGAGTTTTGGTCAAAAATAACTCCTAAGAATTTGGCCTCTTTGACAGCTGGAATGGGAGATTTCCCTGTTTGAATTACAGGATCTGCAAAAAACTGACGAAAATTATTGAAGTGAATGCACTGTGTCTTGGTAGGAGAAAAAGTGAAGCCATTTTCACCCCACACTGATGAATTTTATCCACACAAAGCTGGAGCCTGCGCTGGATACTCGGTTACAGGCTTCCAGTTGCATACACAGCAAAATCATCCACAAACAATGAGCAGTCTGAACTCTGTTGAACTGATTTGACAATGTTGTTGATCTTGATGCTAAAGAGGGCAGGAGACGGTATGCTCCCTTGTGGAACACCCAACTCCTGCTCATGAACATCAGAGGCAGTGGTGCCAACCCGGACCTGTAACTGTCGTTCTGCTAATAAATTGAATAAAAAGTGAAAGAAGACCCCGAAAACCAAGATCCTGGAGATCATGAAGTATCCCAGACTTCCAGGTGGTATCATAGGCCTTCTCCAAGTCGAAGAAAATAGCCATTGTGTGTTGTTTGTTCAGAAAGGCGTTCCGAAGCGTAGATTCCAGAGGGATCAAATGGTCCACTGAAGTCCGATGTTTGCGGAAACCACACTGTTCTTTTGCCAAAAGGCCATCGGTTTCGAGTTTCCACATGAGTCTAGCATTGACCATTTTCTCCATCAATTTACAGACACAGCTGGTCAAAGCTATTGGACGGTAGTTTGATGGGTTAGAAAGATCTTTTCCAGGTTTGGGAATGGGAATGATGAGGGCTTTTCGCCAAGAAGGTGGAAAGAAACCAGTAGTCCATACATGGTTGTATACATGTAGCAGGATGTGCAAACCTTTTTGCGGAAGATGTTTCAAAAGTTTACAATGGATTTCATCTATTCCCGGAGAGGAATTGCTGCAAGAAAGTAAGGCGGATTTCAATTCATTTAAAGTGAAAGGAAGATTGTAGTCTTCCATGCCGTCTGACGAAAAGTTGCAGGGTGATTTTTCTTTAAGGGCTTTGTTTTTGATTTGTTAGAAGAAGAGGAATTCTTTTCAATGGTTGAAGCAAGCAGATTAGCAACTGCTTTTTTTTCTGTTATTAAAGATTCAGAAAACTTGAGATGGTTCACAGTGGGGCAGGTGTTCTTCCCTTTAATTTCCTTGATGATTTTCCACACTTTTTTCTTCAATGTTTTGGATATGAGACTTGCGCAAAACTGTTTCCAAGATAAACGTTTACTGGTCTTATAAATGTGTTTGGATTTGGCCCTCAATTTTTGATGCACTCAGACGCTGGCCATCGAAGCTCTGCAAGAGACCCAATGTTGAGCTCTTTTGCGGGTTTTGTTAATTTCCTTGCATTCAGATTTGAACCAAGGAACTTTTGGCTTTTGGCATAAGGGGCTTCTTGGAAGATGTATGGATGGTTGACTTTGCGCAATTCAGTACGAAATCTGAAAGACTTCCTGCCGGATCTTCACTTTGCAGGATCCTGTCCTCTTCCAGATCCATAAGAAACTTATTGGCAAAGAGGTCCCAATCTGCTTTGTTGAAATTAAAGCGTTCTGGTAAAGACTCACTCTCTGCATTCGTATACCGAAGCAACACAGGAAAGTGGTCGCTACCATGCAGGTCCTCATCCACCTCCCAAACAAAATCCAGAAACAAAGATGAGTCACAGACAGAAAGATCCAGACAAGATGTGGTGCCATTAGCGGAGTGAAAGTAAGTTGGCGATTTCCCATTCAAGACACACAAATCAAGCTCCGAAAACACTTCCTCTAAAAGCAGACCCTTGGTGAAAATATCTCACTTCCCCATAAAGGAGAGTGGCCATTCAGATCACCCAACAGCAGGAAGGGTCTAGGAAGCTGCTCCAAGAGCGAAATGAGGTCCCGTTTGGTGATGCAGATATTTGGGAGACAGATACAAGCTACAGATAGTAACTGTTTTGTGGAGAGTAACCCGAGCTGCCACTGCCTGAAGCGGAGTCTGCTGAGCAACTGGGCTGTACAGAACAGAGTTGTGAATGAATAAGGCTACCCCACCAGAAACGCCATGTTCAACAGATTGTGCAGGTTGATTTAGAAAGCTGTAGCCAGAAAGTGAAAAAGTTTTATCAGACTTCAGAAGAGTTTCTTGCAGTGAAACTAGCATCGGCCTAGCTTCACGGCACAAGAGCTGCAGATCTTCGAAATTGGAAGACAGTCCCCTGATCTTCCACTGTATGACTGTATCCATTGTGGATGAGGATTTTAATCGTCCATGTCTACATCCTCTTCCTCTTCATCATCAGAACTTAAAAACGCATTTTGCAGTTTGAGCCCCGCCTTCTTAAGCCTGTCTGGTGGAATCTGAAGTTTCTTCTTCCCTGGAGGGGAAGAGCTAAATGGTCTTGATGGCATTGGTGGAGCTTTCCCCTGCACCCACCAACGCCACTTTGCCGACCCACTGTCGGGCTCCTCCCTTGGGAGGTGGTCTCGGTTTGGGGGGCCGTCTCGGGGCGACCCCCTTGCTGGCCAGCCCGCACAGCCAAGGCTTAGTGGATGCACTGGAGGGGGCATCCTTGGGAATAGAGCGAGGCTAACTCTGTTGAAAAGGCTACGGAATAGAACGAGGCTAACTCTGTTGAAAAGGCTACGAATAGAACGAGGCTAACTCTGTTGGAAAGGCTACGGAATAGAACGAGGCTAATCTGTTGGAAAGGCTACGGAATAGAACGAGGCTAACTCTGTTGAAAAGGATACGGAATAGAACGAGGCTAACTCGTTGGAAAGGCATACGGAATAGAACCAGGAAAAACTCTGTTGGAAAGGCTAGGGATTACAACGGGGGCTAACTCGTTGAAAAGGCTACGGATTACAACGAGGCTAACTCAGATGTGTGTTTTTAGGAAGATGTATTTTAAAGGGTTGTGTAATGAATGACTTGTGAGCTGTCTTCAACGTGGTGACAGCCCTGATAGGGCCCTTTTCGGTCGGCTGGGCTATAAGCAATATTACCTTACCTTAGTTTACCTCGGCGGCGCAGCGCTTTCTGTCCACGCTCCTGTTTCAGTTCCACTCGCAGTTACCCCACTTTGAAACAATATACTTGGGGTGGGCCTGCGTGTGTGCATGCGCGCGTGTGACGAGGGGTTTCAGTGTTTGACGCGTGCGCGTGCGCACCTGTGTTGTGTGTGTGTGTGTGTGGGGTGTGTGTGTGTTGTGTGTGTGTGTGGTGTTGTCTGTGTGTGTCTGTGTGTGTGTGTGTGTGTGTTGGTGTGTGTCTGTGTGTGTGTCTGTGTGTGTCTGTGGTGTCTGTGTCTGTGTGTCTCTACATATATAAAATATATATATATATATATATATATATACCAGTTTAAAATAGGATTTTAAAAAACGAAGAGATAAAACCTATATATATATATATATATATTTTATATATATATATATATATAATATATAAAAACAAGTTAAAGAGGAATTTTAAAAAACTATCTACAAATTTTTTTTCAAGCGTGTTGCGCTTGAAACAAATTTGTAGATAGTTTTAAATTCCTCTTTTAACTTGTTTTATCTAATGTTGCTCCCCAAGGGGTTGAGCCCCTTAAAAAATTGTTTTAGGGCATTTTAAATACTGACCTAATATATATATATATATATATATATATTATATATATATATATAATATTATATATATATAGTGTGGTGTGGTGTGTGTTGTGTGTGTGTGTGTGTGTGTGTGTGTGTAAGTGTGTGTGTGTGTGTGTGTGTGTGTGTTGTGTGTGTGTGTGTGTGTGCGTGTGTGCGTGCGTGCGTGCGTGCGTGCGTTTCGTGTGTGTGCGTGCGTGCGTGCGTGTGCGTTGTGTGTGTGTGTGAGTGTGTGTGTGTGTGTTGTGTTGTGTGTGTGTGTGTGTGTGCACGCGCACTTGCTTGTGTGAGTGCTTACTTCCATTGTTTGTTTGTTGTCGTCGTCTGGGTTGAAGAAGACCAAGAGGTCAAGGCTTTATATTTAAGTTTGTTCTGCTCATCTGGCGGCTTCAACATTTGTTTTCTGTAAAAAGAAAAAAAAAAAAAAAAGAAAAATGTCGCCAAACGAAAACAGAGAAAGAAACCAAAACCCGCAGACAGAGTACAAGTCCTTGTAATTTGTTGATTCATTCCTTCAACGGGAGCGTACGTCATTTTTCTTTTAAGCATTTTTTTTTTTTTTTTTTTTTTTTTTTTTAAATTTCCGCCTGCGGTCACCTAACTCCGAAACTAAAAATTTTTTCTTGTTTTGAACTCCGCCTGCATCTATTTTTGGCTTTTAAAATCTGTCATTATAACGAACTCAGACTGAAGAATGGACCTAATTACTGATGACCTGTTCACTCTGTCATTATGAATGACTTAGCTTGTCCAATGGATGGTTTTTTTTAAAAAAAAATCAAAATTAAAAATTTATTTAAAATTTTTTCCTGACAAAAAAATAGTGATCAATGAAAACAAAAAATAGAAAACGAGCAAGAGTTGTTTTAATTACTGCCAAAATGTCTGTTTCAAAAGCCCAATATTAAAAAAAAAAGTCTAAGAAGCAAAAAGACGATTAAACAAATCCCACCTTTAGAACTCTCTCTCTCTCTCTCTCTCTCTCTCTCCCCTCATCTCTCTCTCTCATGAATATGTAGTCTGGTTCTTGATGTGAACTGGTCTATGTATAATTGGGGGATTTGAGGGGTCAGGTTCTATGTATCCTTAGGGGATTTGAGGGGTCAGGTTCTATGTATCCTTAGGGGATTTGAGGGGTCAGGTTCTATATGTATCCTTAGGGATTTGAGGGGTCAGGTTTATGTATCCTTAGGGGATTTGAGGGGTCAGGTTCTATGTATCCTTAGGGGATTTGAGGGGTCAAGTTGGAAAGTGGATAACGTGTTTTTTTTTTCTTCTTCCCAAATGTTCATAACGCCATGTGTACAGTCACGTTAACGGTCATTGTGATATATCTGTGAAAAATATGACCTAGACATGTGTAATGTTTGTTTGGTCATGTTAATCAGGACACATGTAATACCTGTTTGGTCATGTTGATAATAAAGTCGTGTGTAATATCTGTTTGATCATGATAGTGGAGTCATAAGCACTGCCTAATGGACATGTTAACAGTCATGTGTTATACCTACTTGGTCATACTAAGAAAATCACTTGTAGTACTTAATTGGTTGTGTTACCAAACTCATGTGTTATACCTACTTGGTCATACTAACGAAATCACTTGCAACATCTATTATGATTCTGACAACAAAGTCATGCGTAATACTGTTTTGTCGTGTTAACAGGCACGTGTAATACCAGTTTGGTGACGTTAACGAAGTCATGTCTAGTGCCAATTTGGTCATATTAACAAACACATGGGTAATACCAATTTGATCACACGAATGAATATATATATGCGCAATACCTATTTGGTCATATTCACAAAGTCATGTGTAATACCGATTTGATTATCGTAACAAAGTTATTAGTGATACCTATTTAGCCATGTTAACAAACTTTACTGACAATTTCTCATCCTTCTAGTTTTACACACACACACACAACACACACACACACACACACACACACACACACACACACACATACATACATACATACACCTATGCGTACACCTATAACACACACACGCACGCACGCACGCACATACACACACACACACACACACATACACACACATACACGTGCGCGCGCGCGCGCACACACTCACTCACACACACACACACACACACACACACACACACACACACACACACACACATACACACACGCACACACACACACACACACACACACCACACCACACACACACACAAACACCCCACACACACACACACACACACACACCACACACAACAACACACACACACACACACACACACACACACACACACACACATACACACACACACAGACACACACAGACACACATACAGAACACACACACACACACACACACACACACACACACACACACACACACACACACACACACACACACCTGGTTGTGAACAGGTCCTCTAAATCAGCCTGAGAAAGTTTAAGAGCTAGCCGAGCTTACGGGAGAAAACATGTGCCCGATGGGAAAAAGCACCACACTTGACTGGTTCATGAACAATAGAAAACATTTATCAAGAAGTTGCCCTTTGTTAGGGATTAAAAAAAAAATCAAGAGAGAAAAACAGTGTGTGTGTGTGTGTGTGTGTGGTGTGTGTGTGTGTGTGTGTGTGTGCGTGCGTGCGTGCGTGCGTGCGTACGTGCGTACGTGCGTGCGAGCGCGCGCGTGTGTATGTGAATACGCGCTGGTGACCTACTCGTTTTTGAGTGAACCAGTGTTTTAGGAAGAAGAAGAAGAAGACGTGTGCATGCTACAACAGGGCGAGGACTTGCAGGGGAAGCAACCCTTTCTAACATACCATGTACGAAAAGCGTACCACAGATATGCACAGTTTCTTCCCTTTAGCAGAACAACATGCAAGGCTGCAATTATAACGGTAGTAGAAAATAGTATAAGGAAAAAAGCAAAGTGAAAAAGAGTTGAAAGAACTCTTTGAAAATCTCAGAATATACAAACAACAATGTAAATTTCGTTCAGACGCGTGTGATCTTTTGTCTCTCTGCATGTGCGTGCGTGCGTGCGTGCTTGTGTGTGCATGTGTGTGTGTGTGTGTTTGATTGATTTAATTTAGAGTCTCTTCACAACAGTGGTGATATTAGACAGTGTGTGTGTGTGTGTGCGGGCGCGCGCGAGCGCGTGTGTATGTGTGTGTGCGTGTGCGTGCGTGCGTGCGTGTGTGTGTGTATGTGAGTGTGTGTGTGTGTGTGCGTGCGTGTGTGCGTGCACGCGCGCGCGCGCGCGCGCGCGTGTGTGTGTGTATACGTGCACAAGGGCGAGAACTTGCAGGGGAAGCAACTCTTTCTAACATACCATGTGCGAAAAGCGTTCCACAAATATGCACAGTTGCTTCCCCTTAGCAGACGAACACGCAAGACTTCAATTTTCCCAGTAGTAGAAACAATCGCAGGGAAAAAAAGTGAAAAGAGTTGAAAGAACTCTTTGAACCCTTGCAATGTTTCGAAGCCGGAAGACACTTCAGTGGTTCAAGACCACATGGGTCTGTTTGAACGCTGGCTTCTACTTGAGGTGCTCTAAGCGATTTTTTGACCACTGTCGAGAAAAGGAGCGGGGTTCCCTTCTGCTCCTGCACCAACTTTTTGGCTTCGAAGAACGAAATCTTTTTTTCTGTTTTAACACGCTGGATTTTGCTTTCAACTCCCCAAACAGGGCAGCCTCTTCAAAAAGAAGGGTGGTCACCATCGCAGTTCACGCATTTCGCGAACTCACATCCACCATCATGAACTGCTTTGCTGCAGGTGGCACACACCTCCTCTCCGGGCATTTCTCCTCGACATGTCCAAACCATTGACATTTGAAGCATCTCAGTGGGGATGGCACATACAGGGCTACTTTCACTCTCGGGTACCCCACCTATGGACTCTGGAAGAGTCGGTTTCACAAAGGTGAGGAACAGAGTGTTGGTTGGTCTTCTTTCGGCACCTTTCCGAAAAGTCGCCCTCCTGACCTCTACCACTCCTTGATCAGCCAACTCAGCCTTTATCTCTCCCTCAGATATCCCAAATAACTCTCGGCAACGGATGACACCTTTCGAGGGGTTCAGACTTTTGTGAGGGGACACCAGGATCGGGTAATTTACAAGACTTTCTGATCTTAATAAGTTCTCTGAGTGGACTTTTTGGTCAACCTGCACGAGCAAGAACCATCCCTCAACCTCTTCACTGATTTCGGCTCTGCGCCAACAAGACTTTTCAGCCCCTTTGCAACAGCAAAGGGACTCAACTTTGTAATAGGTCGTTCACTATCCGCCGACTGGATTATCAGCCAAGAGGGCCATGCACCTATCATCTTCCGGACTCCGAGTCTGTATCCCTGGAAGGGTCGAACCCAGTTTTCTTCTTTTTCCTGTTTTAGTGTTTATTGAGGCCATGAAGGTTTTTAAATACCGGCAGAGATAAACGGTCACCCCAGGAGAGCTGTCGTGCTGGGGAAGGGACAATGGATGGCCATAGTATGGCGTCCTAAGCCTGGTACCGTTCCTCATGAAAACCAGACAGTGCAACCTTAGCGACTGAATTGGGATCAGCCACTCAGCCCCTCGCCAGGTAACTGTAGCTTGGGCTTCCCCGCTGCTTACGGCAGCGACTCAAGTATCAGAGAAAAGAGAGTGTGGAAAAGAAGGCTTGAAGTGAGACGAAGAGAGAAAAGATCCGTTAAGAAAGGCAGAAGACAGAATAGGAAAAGGTGGGGTTACTATTTGTCTGGGCCCTAACTCTTAACCTTTCTGACATGGGAGACCCTACCAGGGCCATCAATTCCTACCACGTAATGCTTGGCCAGTCTGAGAGCCCTTTGGTCCAAAGTAGTCACCTCTAGTGAAAGCCACCGAGCCCACACACACCAAGAAGGGGGTCTCTGGCAGGAATCCATTGTTTTTCAAAATGCTCAGAATACCCAACCATACCCACCTGTGGGCATGCCACAGGATCTTCCACTATAAACTCACCTTCCCCTCCCCAATGCTTCCCACCTGTGAACTGTCTGCCAGTAAGATTCCTTTCTATGTCATCACTTCATTAAGCCTTTCTTTTTTTTTTTCAATCTCTCTTTACAGCCATCTCCTGATTTTCTTCCCCTCTGATCCATTCCTCTGTCTCTGCTCTGGAAACCTCTGACATTTTTTTTCCTTTGATGTCATCGTCTTGGTGACGAGGCACTGAAACCTCTAACATTTTTCTTTCCTTTGATGTCACTGTCTTGGTGATGAGGCACTGAAACCTCTGACATATTTCTTTCCTTTGATGTCATTGTCTTGGTGACGAGGCACTGAAACCTCTGACAGTTGTCTTTCCTTTGATGTCACTGTCTTGGTGACGAGGCACTGAAATGTCCATCATGGAGTGAGATGGCAGTTCATTCTGCAGTGTGGCCAGTCGCATACTGCTTTTCAATATTTTTCTTTCTGCTAATAGAAACAAATTAGATCATCATTGATACAAACTATTAAATTCCAAACCCTTTTGAACTGTAATCAGCTGTACAAATTTGTCACAGTCCAACTGAGAGTCACTTTGTAATAATTCACCATACCAGTTGTGAGTGATGTTCAAGAACAAGCTATCATTGTACAAGGGTTCACCACATATCAGCTTCGCAAACAGCCCTGTTTTGCTATAACTGAACTCACAGAACATATTAATCCGACACTACCTATAATTCACAACTTAGAATTCAAATTTTGACAAAACCATGTATGATTCCAAAACACTTTACAGCTAGGAATCATGACTGTAACAAAGTTTGTTCACATACCACACTGAGTCTCATGTTATAACACCTCCAGATCACCATTGGACGGATGTGTTCACCAAAACCTTTCAAATTCTGTGAATGGGTCAGCTATCATCACTTCGCACACAGAGCTAGTTTGCTATGGATCAACTTACACAGACGATTCATCCACTACTGGATGGTCTCTGGAAACTGCTCAAATTTCCGACCAATTAACAACAGATGTCATGTATTTCAGACTATGACGCAACAACAGACATATGAGTGCAGCCCTACGCTCCAGTTAACCGGTGCAGAACCTCCAGCATCATCACGACATACCTCACAACAACCTTTCAAATCTGTGGCTCATGCTTATCAGGTGACCACAAGTTTCAAGAATCCATCTCCACACTGTGATGTTCAGTCAAGTTCACACACTAAGTCGACAGCCTATAAGTGATCATGCAACAGACATGTGCCCCACCAGTGCCTGGAGCAGACCTCACTCCACTACCACCATACCTTAAGCAATCAGTGCACACAGTACGGCGCCCATTCACAAGTGATCCTGCAGCTAGGACACTACACCACACAGTGACGGCAGACACCACTCCACCACCAAGTGACCTGGCAGCAGCACCACTCCACCACCACAGTGACCTGGCAGCAGACACCACTCCACCACCACAGTGACCTGGCAGCAGGCACCACTCCACCACCACCACAGTGATCTGGCAGCAGCACCACTCACACCACCACAGTGACCTGGCAGCAGGCACCACTCACCACCACCACAGTGACTGGCAGCAGACACCACTCCACCACCAGTGACCTGGAGCAGACACCACTCCACCACCACAGTGACCTGGCAGCAGGCACCACTCCACCACCACAGTGACCTGGCAGCAGGCACCACTCCACCACCACAGTGACCTGGCAGCAGGCACCACTCCACCACCACAGTGACCTGGCAGCAGGCACCACTCACCACCACAGTGACCTGGCAGCAGCACCACTCCACCACCACAGTGACCTGGCAGCAGGCCACTCCACCACCACAGTGACCTGGCAGCAGGCACCCACTCCACCACCACAGTGACCTGGAAGCAGCACCACCACACAGTGACTGGCAGCAGGCACCACCACCACACAGTGACCTGGCAGCAGGCACCACCACAGTGACCTGGCAGCAGGCACCACCCCACAAGTGACCTGGCAGCAGGCACCACCACAGTGACGGGCAGCAGGCACCACCACCATCACAGTGACCTGGCAGCAGGCACCACCACAGTGACCTGGCAGCAGGCACCACCACATGCCATCACAGTGACCTGGCAGCAGGCACCACCACAGTGACCTGGCAGCAGGCACCACCACAGTGACCTGGCAGCAGGCACACCACCACACAGTGACCTGGCAGCAGGCACCACACAGTGACCTGGCAGCAGGCACCACCACAGTGACCTGGCAGCAGGCCCACCACAGTGACCTGGCAGCAGGCACCACCACAGTGACCTGGCAGCAGGCACCACTCCACCACCACAGTGACCTGGCAGCAGGCACCCACCACAGTGACCTGGCAGCAGGCACCACTCCACCACCACAGTGACCTGGCAGCAGGCACCACTCCCACCACCACAGTGACCTGGCAGCAGGCACCACTCCACCACCACAGTGACCTGGCAGCAGGACACCACTCCACCACCACAGTGACCTGGCAGCAGACACCACTCCACCACCACAGTGACCTGGCAGCAGGCACCACTCCACCACCACAGTGACCTGGCAGCAGGCACCACTCCACCACCACAGTGACCTGGCAGCAGCGCAGGGTCTCCTCTGGCAGGTTGTCTCATGACCACTTGACCATGACTCTCCCTGTGGATTGCTGCTGCTGGGGCTCCAAGGAGATCAGTCAAGAGTGACTGTGGACAGGGAGTAAGAGCGAGCAGCGTGGGGCAACACCACTGCAGTAGCACAGACAATGAGACAGCAGAAATCTGTTAAAAACAGACAATGAGACAGCAGAAATCTGTTAAAAACAGACAATGAGACAGCAAGAAATCTGTTAAAAACAGAAAATGAGACAGCGACCAGCCGCCGTGGCGAAGTGGTTAGCGTCGCGGACTCCCGGCTGGGAGGTCGTGGGTTTGAATCCCATCAGAGGCATGTGGGTTTTTTCTGCCCGACCGGCTCCTACCCAGAGTTGAGTTTGCTGCGGACTCAGTTGGGAAGACTGGGACCACACAGTCGAGTTTCATCCACTTAATGGATGCGTTTCTGAGAGTGTTGCTCAAATTTCCTGACCAACACTGCAGGTGCATGTATCTCTCGGGCCTGGTTGACGCCGGGATATGTTGTGAAAGGAAGCGTAGAGTACAGCCCTGTCATGTAGTCTCCGACCGAAATGGAAATCCGTAGCATCATCTTAATCATCCTCATTCCCATTGATCAGCATTAAAAAAAAAAATGTCTCAAATTCTGTGGCCCTTCATGCCCTGCTCTCATGGTGACCTCAATTTCGATGTCCTCTCCACGTCTGTGGCCTTGGTTTGCTTCCGTCGGGGTCACCGGTATCGGCGAGTCCATGGGGGCTGTCGTTGGACGGACGTGGTGGCGCCCTCCGGGGGGAGAGCTCACTCACGCCGGCTCCGCGACTAAGCAATTATTGTCGTCAGTAGGGGGCTTAGTAGGTGGTGTCCTGCGTATGTTAGATCAGAACAGGCGCCACTGAACACCACCGAAGTGACTCGGCAGCAGTGCAGTGTCTCCTCCGGTGGGTTGCCTCTTGACGACTTGACATTGACTGCTCCCTGTGGATTGCTGGTGCCGGGGCTGCGGCGGGGCCAGCCGGGCTATGGCTGTGGACGGGGTGTCGGAATGAGCGGTGTGGGTGTACTGCCTCTGAGGTGGCGCAGAGGTTGGGACAGCAAAAAAAAAGAAAAAAAAGAAAATGAGACAGCAGAAATCTGTTAAAAACAGACAATGAGACAGCAGAAATCTGTTAAAAACAGACAATGAGACAGCAGAAATCTGTTAAAAACAGACAATGAGACAGCAGAAATCTGTGAAAGCAGAAATCTGTTAAAAACAGACAATGAGACAGCAGAAATCTGTTAAAAACAGACAATGAGACAGCAAAAATCTGTGAAAGCAGAAATCTGTTAAAAACAGACAATGAGACAGCAGAAATCTGTTAAAAACAGACAATGAGACAGCAGAAATCTGTGAAAGCAGAAATCTGTTAAAAACAGACAATGGGACAGCAGAAATCTGTGAAAGCAGAAATCTGTTAAAAACAGACAATGAGACAGCAGAAATCTGTTAAAAACAGACAATGAGACAGCAGAAATCTGTTAAAAACAGACAATGAGACAGCAGAAATCTGTTAAAAATTGTTTATGGACTGTGGACAGGAACCACACCACTGGAGTAACACCGACAATGAGACAGGAGAAATTTGTTATGAATTGTTTCATACTTCCCTCAATGAATACCAGGCTCTCCTCCTTTACAACTTTACATCTGAACTGTGGCACATCACCATGTTGAAGGCCTAGCAACAGTTATTGCTTCTGTACTTTACCTGGTGTCTGTGTGTGCAGGTTGTGTTTTATTTACACCCCCCCAAAAAAAACAAAAAAAAACAAACAAACCAAAACAAAAACTACTGTATCATAAGATCAAACACTTACCAACAATAATAAAACGGGGAAAGGAGTAGGGAGTAGTGGGCTTTGGGCAGCAAGAAACATTCATCATAAACGTGCAAAATTTGACTGGTCAATTTAAAACAAAACATTCCAAAGAGAAAGATCAAGATCTGTTCTAAAGAAGTAACACTGAAAACGGGCGATGTAAGTTTTTAAAGATTTCCTAAAGTAAAGAAAATGTCTCATTTCCACACAATCAAGTAAAACGTGCTTAACTGTCTTTTTTTTGCACAGTCCAGTTTCTTTACAGTATTTCAAATTATTCTTAAAGCTATCCCGTGATTTTTTTTTATGGCCCTGCTGTTCACATATATCTATTAAAACCACTTTGAATCAGAAGTGAAAAAAGCTGAAAATATGGTTTTTTTTTCCTACTGTAAATCAGATTTCCATTGGTGATATATTACAAATAATTTGCCTGCATTTGCAATATCTCTTGGTTCTGGGTCACAAGGCAATCAGTATTTTCGTTACATGAATCCCACAATTCCAATGAATCAAAAAAGTCAATCTTGGTCCCTTTCAATCCAATACAAGAAATGAAAAACGCTATTTCAAAACTACTATTGCTTTCATTCAAAACTGACAAGACGGCAAAAAAGAATTCAGCGACTATATAACAATGCCTACTACACATACTGAGCAGTACAATAACCAAATATGACAAAGCCACACGTGATGCAACAAGGTCAACCATGAACATGGAGGAACCCTTTCCCAAATAATATGT
>CM031621.1:56349943-56405334 GCA_018398815.1 Conus ventricosus
ATTTCTTTTTTTAACTATGTCTCTTTCTGCTGAACAGTCATCTATAATAAATAGTGTCTGCGTTCCTTCAAACAGTCTATAAAACTGTTCTAAACCTCACTCAGTTTATTGCTAGGATCAACTAAATATATGTCATCATCTGTCCATATAAACCTTCTATTTGATATGCTTTGTTCATTTAAGTGTTGGACAGAAAACCACAATATGATTAAAATTATAACGATAAACTGTTGTAACAGGTCGAGGATAAATATTGTTTTTCCACAACCAGTTTGCCCACAAATCAATGAGCAATGAGGAGTTTTTGTCATAAAGTTTAACTGCTCCATAGTTTTATAACAGAGTTTAATCTAATCCAGTTATTATTTTTATCATACTCTCCGTCAAAACTTGTTCAGTATAATAAAACCCTACGAGGCCTAAATGGGTAAGATTAATCCAATTCAGTTCTGTAAGATTGTTTCTATTTAAGTCAACATTAATTTTGTTGCTTGTTGTTATGATCTTAATATCCTCGCCATTGTGAAGAACGACGATGGTAACGTTAAGGCGTTTAACGTCTAAGTTTTGCCAGCTAATATTAATTCCTTTTATAAGGACGTCACTAACGCCCACAACCCCATCCCTCTCCACATCTTTAAAGACAGAAATTTCAAATATTATGTGAACGTGTCTCCTAATTTTCTGCTTGGAAAGAACTGTAATTTTGTAGAAGCTTTTTTTACAACTGTTTCTTTTCTGTGGAGGATGTACTGTTTTTTCCCATACGGCTTTTTATTTCAATTTCTTTCCGACTATTGTCGTCCGGCATAAGACTTACATGTAAAGGGCCAGAGTTGAATGCTTTCTGAAACTTTTTTGACGGCTAAATATGTAAATGGGCTTATGAATTCAAATTTTATTTCCCATTCTAAATAGGGTTTTCTAAGTGCCATTTGGGTCAGGTTTTCGAACTATTTTATATTCATACTGGCCAACATTATTTGCCTCTAGATTGCGCAGTTGTTCTAGTTTAGGAAACTTTTTACTGTCGCCAACCTCTTTGCGTTTATAATCACCATCTTTGTGTACTCAAACCCATACAAAGTGCCTATCTCCCCGTTCAGTTCAAATTCCGCAACATCTGCAAGGTCTTTTAATTCTAAAGTTATACACCTCGCAGGCGCAAATGTAACTCCCGATTCTTCTGGCCCACGCGACATTATTTTTTAGTAACTTTATTATTTTATTTCCAAAACAATGTGCAGGTTATCACATTTCACAACTTTCCCCGCTTTGTCTTTGATTTTTATATTAAATGATCCGACCCTCCCACAAACTAATCTTTTGAACTGTAAATTAGGGAATTGTTAATTTCATAATCGCAATATGCAGCTTTCCCTGACGGAAGAGCTCTTAAAACAGTTGAGGGCCTTCCATCATATAAGTTTTCATCAGTGCTCAGCTCATCCAATAGAACATAGAGTAATGAATTTTAATGCAAGATCGAGCGGATTTTCCCCTCATAAGTAGTTTTGTCTGGCGCAACTCTAAAACTAATGAATGTCCGATCGTCAGTTGCAAAGCCTAACATTTTAGCTAGCTCTCCATCAAAATAGTAACCTACTTCTTCTTCTTCAGGTTTGAATGTCAACATTGTTGTCAAATTTGCATTGTTAAGTTTGAGAGCAATGTCAAAGTTACTCATTGCTTCTTTTAGCGAGCAAAACCCGTAATAACCATCAGGTATGGTTAACTGGCTAACTAATGTTCCTCTATTATTAACTTTTTTAATCTTATTATTCTCCTTGGCTTTGCTTATATTAAACCATACGACTTTGTAGAATATTTCATGGAGCGCGACCGTTCTGGTTCCGCATTCGTTATTAATAGCATGTTCTAAAAACGAAGGGCGGTCTTGAGTTGTTATTGTTACAAACATTTTTTAAAACAAATTAAAAATGAGTGCATTCAAATATACTGATGCAAAATATTCTGTTGGGCCGCACTACAATCTTAAAAAATATAAACAACTGACACCCTCGACATTTCTGTGACCCAGACTGACACCTTTCAAAAAAAGGTAGTACTCCATTAAGCAGATATCTTAACCCTCCTATTAAAAACGACCGCATCCCAAAAGTGTGGTTTAGTCATCCGATGCAGTTTTATCGAAACCAGTTAAACTTTGCTGTGTTTTGTGCATCAACTGGGTGTGGAGTGTCGTATGCCGATCATTTAAATCATCCTGATCCTTTGGTTAGGTCAGTGTATAGATTTCATTTCTATTACACCTTCAGACGTATTTTGACTGAACTGCAAGCACCATTACCAAATGACAAACCGTTTATCCATTTAGCAACCGAATAGACATGAAGGCTTTTGAAAGAATCTGTAACGAATTCAATATTAACATCAAGACAGACTTTAGACAAAAGTCTGATCTTAATCATGGCTTAGGCACCCCTTATTATTGGGGCGTGCACAGAAAGTATAAGAAATGACTGGAATCCTCCTTACACATCTTTCTCTTCAGGCACAACTGTTCACCTCGGGTCCATAGAGCAAGAGCAAAAAACAGCATGGACAACATTTATCTTAGACACTTCTAAGGGCCTAACTAGAGCGGGAATAGAACAAAATAAACGACTCTATTCGTACTTACGTTTGGTGTTTGCTAGGTTCACAAGCACAGGCAAGATCGAGCATAACTGATCCTTCTACTGGCTTTGATGCACAAAAACAATACTTAGCAAATTTAGAGGACGCCATTAATTCTACTGTTGATTTGCCTTCAAGTATTAAAAGGTACCAAATGTTTTACAATACGCAAGATCAAAAGTAGACTTTGCTGTTGGCACTGGTTTATACATGCTGCCTTCTGACCTCAGACTCCAGATAGGTACAATAATAAACTATAATAATGAAATTCTTATAGCAGGCAATGAACAGAAGGTTGGGAAAAACGACATAAATTCTGAGCCAGTAATATTTCAAACAATAAAAGAACACCCAAGAATAAGTCATCTAATTCCCGAAGTCCAAAGCCCAAAAGGCCATTGAAGACTCAGCAAAGCTCGCGGACTCTGTTCGCGATGACCATGAATATGAAAAGACAGCGCTTGTTCTTGGATTAACTGGCATAGGATTACTTGGTCTTTATCTTACTAAATAGTAACCCAACTATTACAAGAACTAATGCCCATATAAGTGCTCGGCCATAAAGCCAACTACTTTGCTTGCAGTAGACAAAAGCCAGCTGACAATACTCCCCAATATTCCTGGTAAAGCGTCCACGGCTTTACCAGCTAATTTTTTTAATAAACTTGCAAGATGATCAAGCTGTTTTTTTACCCATGATTTAATCAGGTGGAGGCGATGGTGGCGGAGGCACTGGACTTTGACCTCCACCGCCGCCTGTAATAGCCAACACCAGTGTACTTATTGCAAATCCTAAGGCCGTTATAACGCTTGCTAATGTGACTCCTTGCTCTCTAAACAGTGTTCGTATTCGTTCTGCTAGTGTCGTGTCTTCATATAAAATTTTTTTGATAGTTTCTCTTATTCTATTCACTTGAGTTCGTAATAGGTCTCGGTTAGTAGTCGTCACTTCTAGTCTTGCTGATCTCTCTTGTTCAAGATCTTTTAGTCTTTGGGTTATTCTTTCTTTAATATCAGGCCCTAAGTTGGCGTCATCAGCCTCAACGAGTTTTTCTTTTTCTCTTTTTATATGCCATCTAGTTCACCTAGTTTTGCTAAATTGTTTGTTAATTCGCCTTTGATGGTTCTTAAAGCATGATCAAGGGCCGTTAGTTCTCGCATGGGTAGCGGCGAGTCGTGCATAGTCTTTAACGCTGTTTCTTCTGAAAAACTGGATTTCTCCTCTATTACATTTATTAATTCACCTGCTGATTGATTTAATTCTTTAAGTTCCATGTTTTGCATTTGGTTATCTGTCGGGAGTTCTTGCAGTGTGTTTTGAAGTTTAGAAACTGCCTCCGCCTTAATTTCGGTTTAAACAAGACCAAGGCGATTTTGATCTTTCACACTGAGTCTATTTCTAATTGAACCCACGGCTAAAAACTTTGATGGGTCTTTTTTAGTTGTAAGCTGAACAAGTTGTCCTTGGTCGCTCCTCACAAACAAATGGTCATCTTTTACTTCAAAATCATTAGGGTCTATAAATTCGGGAGGTTCTTGGCCTAAACTTTGGTATAATGATCTGACCTTACTTTCTGTTAATTCACGCCGCAAAGAGGGCCCCGAGCGATGTTGTACCAAAGGAGTCATTTCACTCATGTCGTCTCCAGAATCTAAAACATCATAATCTTCATCCTCAATGCCTGCCATGTTTTTAAATAATTAACTTTTTTATTTTGTTTTTATAAAAATGCCACAATCATATGGCTCGATTCTTGACCCGCATAGAAAACAGAAAGAGCCCCATGGCGTGAAGGGAAATAAACGGAATTATTATTGTTCCCAAAAAATCCATCTACTATTGATGCAGATCAAATTCTTACTGTCAAATTTCCGACCTAGGAGCAGATGAATTGATTGTGCCAGGCTCTGCGCGACTTACTTTTAAAATAGAACTCGAAGCAGCAACAGACCCCAACAGGACAGTTGTCCAGAATCTGGGGCGGGCAATCGTTAAGAAAATTTCTATAAAACTTGAGGGGCAAGAAATATTTTCTTTACATAATGCAGACATATTTTTAACCTATTCTGATCTATGGCTAACCGGGAATGAAAGGGCTGATCTTGCGTTTCAGGGAATCGAAAATGAAGAAGCACTAAAAACATAGAATAGGCGCCGCAGATACTAAAGACGGTAAAAAGTATGCAGCTGTAAAGTTTGCGTATGGAAATCGCTTTTCCATTCCCTTAGATTTTGAGTTGTTAAAAACGCATGCACCATACTTTCAAGGGGCATTAAAAGACAGATTGTCATATGAACTAACTTTTAATGAATACAAACGTGTTATCAGATCAACAGACACCCGGAGCAAAGTACAGCATTTCTGACATCTCGTTAGAGTTTGACGTTGTTAGCAACATAAATTAGCAAGGCTTTATTGAGCACCAATATCAGACAAAATTAGTAATATATTACGAAAACGTGCGTCATCATTCAACATATCCCAAAAGCAGGGCAGACACTATATGGAATTTTAGTTTTAGTGTTGCAGCATAAATTTACTTAAAGGCATTTTATTGCTGTGCGAAGATGAAGAACCGTTCAAAAGAGGAAGTGAAAAGTTTTTTAATCCAAAATAACGAAAGTGCAATGTACAATTGACGGTAGTCCTAACCAAATCTACGCTAGCGGGCTTAGACCTTATCATCATTTTGACGAAATAAGAAAATTGTTTGCGGGTGGGAGGGTAGAAGTCTAACAGCAGACTAGTGTCTAAAGATTTACATCTTCACAATGTTAGGCTTGATGATTATTTAACAACAAAATACGGTTTATGGATTGACCTAAGGTCAACAGAGGATTAATCAGGTGCATGGAAGCGGGAGAAATGTTGGAAAGACGTAATAAACATTCAAATTGATAAAGAAGAAGAAGCCGATAAGCCGCTTAATGTACATTTGTTTTTATTATATGATGCACAGCTAAATATTGAGCTAACAGATTAGAAAGTGTACTATACTAAATTATTTTTATTTAAAAAAAGCATGTCTGTTCAGGTTTATCCAAATGTGCCTACAGCACCGCCAAAAAGAGAGTAGTAGAAACCCCTAACATAAAAACCTTTAGATTAACAAACATACGCCCAAAAGCAACAAAAACTAGAGCAAGACCTTTCAAAATACAGCAAAACCAACGAAGGTATTCTGCTGTCTTTAATGCTGTTACTTATGTTAATACTGGGGCATCGACTATAAGTGCTCTATCAGCAGGAACGAGTGTTGGTCTTTAGCAACGGGCATAGGCGCACCCGCAGCTTTACCTCTAGGAGGTTTGTCTTTAGCTCTTGGCCTATGTTCATTAGCTGTAAGTGCGGCAGGCAAAAAATTAAAAACTAAACTCCAAAAGCACACAGCTATGGTTCAACTAATAACGGCTAAACTTAGTTCGTTTAAACTGACAATAAATAAAGCGCTTGTTGACTCAAACATCACGGATGAAGAATTTAATCGTTTACAGGCCGATTTTGATGACTACAAAAGACAAAAGTTTGATCTTCAAAGAAAGGCGAGGACAAGTTTTTCTCAACAGCCAGACGCCGAGCAGATAAAAAAGGAATGCTTAAAAAAAAGTAAACGAGACATTAAACTCTGTTCTAAACAGCTCACAGTAACAACACCGAAGGGTGTTTATACTTTAGTTTATGAGTCCAAGCACAAAAAGACCGTTGATATTGATTCTGATTAAGAATTTTTTTTTAATTTAAATAAATATTTTGAGTTAGAAAAGAAACTCAACATGGCTAAGATATATGAAGGGCAAGACGAATTGTTTGAAGGAATGCTTGAGAGAGAGCGTTTATCAAGAGCACTGAATGATATTGATTTAGAAGTCATTGATCCAGCAAACGTGCGGGCAAGCGTTGTAAATGCTATTTCTCAAGTTCCAAGTAAACTAACAATAGACCCGCCAGTTAAAGTAATGTTAGCTGTTTTAATCGACTATGTAACAATAAATGAAGAAAACCTAGAAGTCTGGGTCTCGACTAAACAACAGACTATTCTTTCTCGTAATGACTTAACACCCGGTTGGGCAGACGAACTGCTTGCACAGTTTGACGCTGCGGCTGAAGAAGCCAAAATGAGAGGCTCTGGTTGGTCAGAGGGCGAAGTCTTAGAGATCAGATTAAAACAGGCTAAGTATGCGCCGATTGTTGGTAAGGCTTACATTCCACTACCTCCAGCATTAGTTGGAAAAAGAGCAGTTTCTAAACATAAAGAATACAGACAACAAATGTTTTATGTGGTGTGTTCTTGCAAGGCTGCATTACGCCCGCAAAAACGCAGAGAGAGTGTCTAACTATCACCCTTACATCAATGATCTTAACTTTAGTGGGGTGTCCTTTCCTGTTAGTGTAGACCAAATTGATCAGTTTGAAGAACAAAACAAACCAATAACTGTTAATGTATACACATGGGATGAGGAAACAAATTTGGTGCCAATTAAAGTGTCCAAGAACAGTCCAACAATAGGCGAACCAGACAAAAATCATGTTGACTTACTACTGATGTTTTCACCAGCGGGGCTAACCGCATTACACATTAATACGCACAATGAGTAGATTATTGCGGCATACTTCAAAGCATTACCATAAACAAGAATTCTGCAGAAAATGTTTAACAAGAATTCCATCTGTGCAAGCCGCGAGTGAACATATAAAACATTGTAAAAGTTCTGTAGATTGTAATACAGAACTAATTACGCCCCCACCTGGATCTAAAGTTAGTTTTAAGAACTGGAAACGGATGCAAAATTCACCATATGTTGTTTACGCAGACTTTGAATCACTCATTGTTCCTTATGAAGGGCCGGCGCCACAAAAACTTCGAAAAACAGTCTTAATGAGTAATCATCAAATTTGTTCATTTGCTTTCATCGTTGTCAGGTCGGATGGCGTTCATTCAAAGCCAAAATTATATAGAGGGTCAAATGCTGCAGAATACTTCTTAGAACGCATGCAGCAAGTGCGCAATGACTGTTCTAATAATCTAAACTTATCTGAAATCATAATGACACCTGAAGACCAACAACAGTATGACTCAGCCACACATTGTTGGATTTGCGGTTTAGGTCTCTCATCAAACGCAGAGAATCCAACAGTAAGAGACCATGATCACATTAGCGGAAAGTTCAGAGGAGCGGCGCATAACAAATGCAATCTTCAACTAAAGTTTGATCCTAAGACATGGAAGCTGCCTGTATTCTTTCATAACTTGCGAGGTTACGACTCTCATCTTATAATGAAAGCAGTGGACGATGCCTTCAGGGTGTCATGCATTGCACAGTCATCAGAAAAGTACATGTGCTTTAATCTGAATAACATGTCTTTTTATGACTCTATGCAGCACATGATGGGTTCATTAGAGTCACTGGCTATGTCCTTAAAGTCCTGCCCAATAACGGAAGAATATTTGATCCAACTCTCGTTAGAAAGGGTGTTTACCCTTATGAGTACATGAACAGTTGGGAAAGGTTTGATGAAGATACACTTCCACCTAAAGGCGCGTTCTTTTCTAGTCTTAGAGGAAAGGAAATAGTGACTCCGATTACCAGCATGCTCAAGTTGCGTGGCAGAAGTTAGATTGTAAAACGATGGGAGACTATCATGACTCCTACTTGTTGGCTGATGTATGTTTGTTGGCGGACGTCTTTGAAAATTATAGGAAGACCTGCATGAAACATTACAGCCTGGATCCTGCGCATTACATTTCTGCGCCTGGGATGAGCTGGGACGCTTTCTTAAAGTTTACTGGAGTACAGATTGATTTATTGTCTGACCTACCAATGATTCAGATGATTGAAAACGGATTGCGTGGAGGAATTAGTATGGCGTCGCATCATTACTGTAAAGCAAACAACAAATACTTGGACGACTATGATCCAAGTAAAAGGTCTAACTATCTCATGTATTTAGATGCAAACAATCTGTATGGATGGGCTATGGCGCAATCACTTCCATTACGCAACTTTAAAATGTACACAGGCGGCGATCCGAATAATATTCAAAAGGCATTAAAGTGGTTGGGCAGTTTAACGCCTGATCAACAGCGTGGTTTCATTCTAGAAGTTGATTTAGAATATCCTCATGAACTCCATGACCTGCATAATGACTATCCATTAGCAGCAGAAAGTCTAAAGATGGATCCAAGAGAGCCGCCTAAACTTGTGCCTAATCTTCAAGGCAAAAAAATTATGTCTGTCATTACAGACTTCTACAATTTTATTTAAGACATGGGTTGAAGTTGACAGCAGTTCATCGCATAATTGCTTTTGATCAAGAACAGTTCATGAAACCATACATCATGAAGAACACGATCTCAGAACTAAATCCACAGATGCTTCAGAAAAAGACTTTTCAAGCTGATGAACAACAGCTGTTTTGGAAAGACTAGGGAGAATCCGCACAAGCGCAAAGATGTCAGATTAGTCACCAAAGAGAACGAAGCAATTAAGCTGACTTCAAAACCAAATTATCAGGACTTCAGAAGATTTCATGATCACCTTTTTGGCATAATGATGAAAAAAAAAGAAAGTCAAATTAGACAAACCTGTTTTTATTGGGTTTACTGTTTTAGAATTATCAAAGCTTTTGATGTTAGAATTTCTTTATGACTACTTTAAGCCCTCGTATCCTGAGTCCAGAGTACTTTACACAGATACAGACAGTTTTGTTATAGATATCCCTACTGAAGACATCTATAAAGACATGGAAACCGAAGTGGCTAAAGGGCATGCAGGATGGTATGACACGTCCGATTATCCTAAAGACTCGCCTTTACATTCAATTACTAACAAGAAGGTTTTAGGAAAGATGAAGGATGAATTATCTGGAAAGGTAATCAAGGAGTATGTGGGGTTAAGGTAAAAAATGTACAGTATTTCGAGCCAGGGGAAAATCATTAAGAAAGCAAAGGGAATATCTCGCAGCGTTGTGCAGTCAAACATATCACATGACAACTACAAAGAAGCATTGTTTGGCAATAAGACTTTCCATCATGACAACGTAAAACTGCGATCTAATCTACATGAGATCAACACAAACATTTTAACAAAGAAGTCATTAGATAAACAAACAAAAAAGGGTTTGTTAATCAAGAGTTTTCATATGCTTTGGGTCATTATAGAACCGAAATTTAAATTTTTAAAGCGGACTGGTTGGTGGGATTATCTGAGTTCTTCCTTCACAAAAATCTTTGAGGGCTGGTTTTTTTTGTTGTGCCGTTTCTGGGAATAAACAGGGGGGTTTCATCTTTACAATTCTTTTATTTCATATGGACAACACCCCAAAAAGGGATCGTTGCCGAGCGGTGCCCCCTTCTGTTTCCCCCCGGGTTTAAAAAAAGGTCCATTTTTAAACCAAAGGTAATTTTTCCCGGAGAAGATTCCTTCAACAACATTTATTGTTTTTCTTTTGATGCTTGTACGGTTTTAGCCTTTAAATTCTTCTTTTTCATTGCGCGCAAACTGGGGGCGTCTTCAAACCCACTGTTTTTGCGAGAATTGCAATAAGCTCTCTTGTATGGGGGAAAAAAAGGTTTCGGATAACTGTTTGTTAAAAGTTTTAACAAAAGCCTGTATTGTGAACTCCTGGAATCCCTTTTTAATGGTAACTCTATTTTTTAAAAAAAAATTGATTCATTGGCCTTTAAATTTTTTTCCCATCTTCAATTGGGAATAGCGAGGGTAAGTTAGCGGGCCCGTTGATATATCAGTTGTATGGAAACGCAACAGCAAAGCCCCTTTTTGGTTAATGCCCCGCATCTTTGTACTTGAAGCTATGTCAATGACTGTAAGTGCGTACTTAAATCTTTTTGTTAATCCTAAGGGGTAAAATAAAAGATCCTTTGAGGGTGTCTTTGGAGTTGTATTGACAAGTGTGGTTCTGTATTCGTCTAGGCCCCGGGTAAATAATTTCCCAAAATCGCTTGTTTAGAAAACCCCATTCCTTTGCTGTTTTTTCACTGACCCCCCGTTTGGGCTTAGTTTTGTTTGCTGTGACCCCTTTCCAATATCCTTTGGGCGAATAATTTTTGTTCTTTTTTATTCAGCCAATATTTGGCAACAAAAACACGACGGATCCCAAAACGGCAAAAAACCGATTTCTTGCATCTTTTTTTTTTCGTGGTTGAAAAAAGTCGCTGAATTTTGGGTGGGGGCAAGTCTCGATTGGTTTGCCTTTACAAGATTTTATTGTTTTATTGCCTGTCAACTCTTTAAATGGTAAGTGCACCCCCGTTTTTTCAGTGTTTATTAAAAAAATCTAACTGTCAATTCCTGCTTCAAGCGATTTTCTCTGGGCTAGTTGCTCCCAGCTTTTTTATGTCTTTTTCTTCACCTTCATCTCGCATTTACAAATGCAAACTTCCAAAAAAAGCAAGCGCATTCACCACGCCCCGCCTATAATTTTACGAGTTTTAAAAGTTTTTTTTATTTAATGTATTTTTTTTTTAATTTTTATTGTTGGTTTTTGGGGGGGGGGGGGGTTTTTTTCGTGGCAACGAAGGAAAAGATAGAAATCAGCTTTGCTGAATCCTCAAGGCGTTGCCAAGACGGGGCTTATTTTTAACGGGCTTTTACCAAGCATTGATACCCTACACTTGTCCCCCCAATACAGCAGAATGGTATCAAGGTTAGCAACTTTTTTGGGTGCCATTTTTAAAAAATAAAATAATTAAATTTTTAAAAAAACAAAACAGTGATGATTACTAAGCAAAAAGGGGCCAAACCTTCCTGAACTTATGAATGCCCAAAGTTGATGGCCAAGCTATTATCCCCAAAAAGGAGGGTTGTATTCTTTGGCAATGTGGAAAAACAAAACAGTTTCCCCGGAAAATGAATTCAGCATTGAACAGATTTAACAGATGCGCCACAAGACATTTTTAAAATTCATAAAAGGGGTTTTTGGCAGTAGGGTCTAGAATGGGGAAAATGTGGGGCAACGGTTCTTTTTGTACACAAATAGTCAGTAGATTGCTCCCATTGTTCTGAACAAGATTTACGTTTGATTTAACGCAGATCCGTTTTTTCAAAGTCATTGAGTCCTAGGGGTTTATTTACTACAGATTTGGAAAATTGTTATGCCATTTAATCATGGGATTTTAAAAACTTTTAATCATATAGATTTTTTTTCCTTCAAAATGAACGACTGGAAAAAATCAGAACCGGAAAAAGAACGGTGGGGAAAGTAAACCAAGCCAAAAAGCAGAAAACACTGAATCAGGGGGGGGCCATGAAAAAATCCCCATCCTGGGGTTTAAAGCGGAAAAAAATTAGCAGAGTGGAACACCCAAAAAAAAAATTAAAGTTACAGAAATAATCACATGAAAAAAAAACACCGCCCGGCCCAAAAAAGTTGATTCAATGCCCGCTATAAAAAATCCTGTGTACAAACCCAACAGCGCCCAAAATCTTTATGGATATTTAATTTTAAAAATGTTACCATTTTTGGCGCCATTTTGTGTTGGGGCAGTTATTACGGTTATAAAAAATATAAAGATGCAGCCAAAAAAAAAAGCAATCAAAAAAAAACTGAAACGTTAAAAACAGAAAAAGACAATGCCGCCAAAACCGTCAACAACAAAAGTCATTTTTTTTCCATTTTTAAAAAGCAATAATATTTTAAAATTTTTAAAAAAAAGTATGGGATTATAAAATGATAAAATCAAAAATAAAGACTGGAGTCTATAAAAGACATTTTTTCCTAGCCAGAACAAAGCGGTTGCTTAGGTGTAAGACCTTTTTTTAAGATCTATGCAGAGAAAGCTGGCAAGGCATCCTCAACGATGACGCGTTTTTTTAGGCGTGTGGTTTCATTTGACTCTGCTATTTAAGATAAAAACATAGATTTTCTTGTTTTTTGATAATTATAAGAACTCAATAAAAACTTGGGTTTTATTTAAAAAAAATGACTTAATCAAGAACTTATCAAGAATTTCAAGAAATTTTTAAGAAACTTTTTAAGAACTTATTTAAGAACCTGGGGCGACTTAATTAAAACTTAGAAGTAACTTTAAATAAGAATTGGGATAACTTTAAAGGGTATTAAAAAACAACTTGATAAAAACTTACTTTGGGTAACTTAAGTTAAAAACTAGAAGGAACTTGAGTGTGTGCAGGGGGGGGGGGGGTTTGCAGCGGGGGAGGGCAAAACAAACAACAAACACAAACAAACAACAAAAAACACAATAAAACAGTTAGGGGTGGGGTGGAGGGGCGTGCGTGGTGGGTAGGCCAAAAAAAAACAAAAAAACCAACAAACAAACAAAAAGGAAATATAGGACCAATTCTTTCTTGTGAAAACAGGGGTTTTGTCTGCCGCACCTCACAATAGGGCCAAGTGAATAGTACATTGGCCTGTTTGCCGTGAGCTTTGTGGGGGCTGCCCCGCTTTTTAGTCAAGGATTTTTATGTCACTTGGCCTATTTTCCGCCGAGCTTTGCAGGTGTCCGTGCGACGCCCTTGGCGGAGGCTGCCCGCTTTGAGGTCAAGTGATTATAGTTTACTTGGCCTAGTTTGCTGTTCCTCTTTTCTCAACCAGGCTTGCAATGGCTTTGGGAGTTACGCAATTACTGCTGGGGTTTTTTGGGCCCGAAGTTTCTTATTTTTGGGGGGGCTCCCCCAATAGGGGGGGGGGCCAGAAATTAAAACATCCGTTCATTTAAAAATTTTTTGGGGAAAGATTTTATATTTTTTAGAAATTTGGTGTTTCCAAAAAAAACCATTTTAGATACACCAACCAGTACACAGCGCATAAAAAACGCCCTACTCGTCCGGGAGCAGTAAAAGAATGATGAAACCGGTGTTGGTTACTAGTCATGTGAGCGCTGTGAGAGCGCCGCCACGCGGCAGAGAAGCTTCGAGAAAGCTGATGAAATATATTGTAATGCGCAGGCCCGCGTGAGGGAGTGGGGTGAGGGAGGAGCGGGGCGGCAGTATTGATTTTTGGCCTCTCAGTTTGTCAGCAGGCGTGAGGCGCGCGCGCGCGCGTGTATGAGTGTCTGTCTGTGCCCATGTGTGGTGTGTGTGTGTGTGTGTGTGTGTGTGTGTGTGTGGTTATATATAAAGTTGTAGCTGATTCCATGTCTTCCGCACAATTTAATCTATAAAGCTGTTGAAAAAGTATTTGTGATTCAAAAACTTTTTCTAACTTAGAATCCGCACTGTCTTCTAAAACTGCAGCTATATTTTGTGACACCCCGAGTGCTGGGCAGGTAGGCCGGCAACTAGCAATTAAAAGCTTACACTGCCCTGACAGAGTTGACAGTACTGAAAAGAGAGCCGTGGGAACAGACACCGTTTGTATATGAGGCGCGTTCAGTCACGGCTGCTTTTCCCTACGTTACTCTATGGGGCGTGTTCAGTCCCGGCTACTCTCTGAAAACTTTAGTAAATTAGTATTAAAACGGATAACCCTGCACAGTATGTTTGTTTGTAGATAATCGTTATTTTTTAGTTATTGAAGTCTTACTTGTCAGAGAACTGTAATATGCCGCTTCTAGGTCACTTTCGCCCGAAAACTAGTTTGAGGGCGAAGGTGAGTTAGAAGCGGCATATTACAGTTCTCTGAAAGGCTTAATGAAGCAATGACATAGAAAGGAATATTACTGGCAGACAGTTCACAAAAAAGAAAAGGCTAAATGAAGTGACGACATAGAAAGGAATATTACTGGCAGACAGTTCACAGGTGGGAAGCACTGGGGAGGGGCAGGTGAGTTTATAGTGAAAGACCCTGTGGCCAGGTGGGTATGGTTGGGTATTGCAGAGCATTTTGAAAAACAATAGATTCCTGCCAGAGACCCCCTTCTTGGTGTGTGTGTGGGCTCGGTGGCTTTCACTAGTGGTGACTACTTTGGACCAAAGGGCTCTCAGACTGTGATTTCCCAGTACAGAGCCAAGGAATCCTTTTCACTGGAGTGGAGCAGTGTCATGGCTTACATGTGTCCTCCATATGATCCACATAGCATATGTTCTGATGACCAGCAGTGTCATGGCTTACATGTGTCCTTCATATGATCCACATAGCATATGTTCCCATGACCAGCAGTGTCATGGCTTACATGTGTCCTCCCTATGATCCACATAGCATATGTTCCCATGACCAGCAGTGTCATGGCTTACATGTGTCCTCCATGTGATCCACATAGCATATGTTCTGATGACCAGCAGTGTCATGGCTTACATGTGTCCTCCCTATGATCCACATAGCATATGTTCCGATGACCAGAGTCATGGCTTACATGTGTCCTTCATATGATCCACATAGCATATGTTCCCATGACCAGTGTCATGGCTTACATGTGTCCTTCATATGATCCACATAGCATATGTTCCCATGACCAGTGTCATGGCTTACATGTGTCCTTCATATGATCCACATAGCATATGTTCCCATGACCAGTGTCATGGCTTACATGTGTCCTCCCTATGATCCACATAGCATATGTTCCGATGACCAGAGTGCCCATGGCTTACATGTGTCCTCCCTATGATCCACATAGCATATGTTCCCATGACCAGTGTCATGGCTTACATGTGTCCTCCCTATGATCCACATAGCATATGTTCCCATGACCAGTGTCATGGCTTATATATTTCCTTCATATGATCCACATAGCATATGTTCCCATGCCCAGTGTCATGGCTTACATGTCTCCTCCATATGATCCAGCCTTGACTAGCTCATCTAATTCTCATTCTCGGGCATAAATCAGGCACATGGAAGTTTAAGCCTTTTATAGCTGAGTGATTTGAGATGGCGATGGGTTGCGAGTGTGAGATGATTTGGCATACAGCACCTCAGAACCCCATGGATGTAAAAATGCCGCCTACACATGCATACGTATGATTTTTCCGCTTGCACACACTAGTGCGTATGTGAATATGTATGTTAGTGTGCATGTGTGTGTGTATGTATGGCATGCATGTTAATTGACATTATTATTTTGGGCATGTGCCCATTTCAGATCATGTTTTGCAAGATCGTATAGTGATGATCAGGTTTGAAATTCTTTCTCTTTTTGGTAGATTTCTGCTGTTTTTGTGTAGATAATGAAGTGAGAGAGAGAGAGCGAGAGAGCAATGAATAAGCTGAAATTTGTATAAGTGCTTGGTTGCACAGTATGAGTTTTAATGCAGTCATCCAAAGTAACAGGTGATAACGAATTATTTCTAGATGCTCATGCTCATGGCTGCACACACACTGTATACACACACACACACACACACACACACACACACACACAACCACACACACACACACAGAGTGAAACTTGCAGGCGCTCACTCAACACACTGACAGAGAGAAGAGAAAGAGAGATCTGTAGTGAGATTAACAAACAATTGCTGTTTCTGCCACTCACTGTTTCTGTACACTTGATGTCTTTATTTTTTAAAGTTATTGTTGATAGTCAAGCTATAATTATTTTTGTACAAACATGACGCCCTCTGACCTGTACAAACATGACGCCCTCTGACCTGTACAAACATGACGCCCTCTGACCTGTACAAACATGACGCCCTCTGACCTGTACAAACATGACGCCCTCTGACCTGTACAAACATGACGCCCTCTGACCTGTTTCAAACATGACGCCCTCTGACCTGTACAAACGTAATATTCAGCGAATGAACATACCGCTCAACACATCATCAAAGCAAGAGGTCAAAAGATTCATAGTCCGATAGAAACTGCTTAAAAAAAACATTTAAAAAAAACCATGGTATGAATGACAAGCATGTTTGGTCAAAACAAACAATTCGAAAGAGGCTGGTGGATCATGATTGCGTTTTGTTCAACAGGTAAATAAAACATACATGCAAAGATGTAAGATGCACACAAGTAACGACAACAACAAAGCAAACAAATTTTCAACTGGTGTGGGTTTGTGTCTGTGTGGCATTAAAGGGCTGCATGTGTAGGACAGTGTGTGAGACTGAGGAAGGGGGCAGGCTTAGGGTGATGGAGGGGGCCGAGGTGGGGAGGAATGGATGGGAAGAGGTTGGGTGGAGGAGTGGTTGACCCTTACAAAATCAATAACGTACTTATATTCTACCATTTTTATGTGTGTGGATGCATTTGCATATGCATAGTGTGTGTGTGTACATGATTGTATTACAATGAAGAGAAAAATTCATCTATGCATTCTTCCACCATGGTAGGCTCCAAATTTTGCTGAAAGACTTGGTCACAGATATGTGATGTCTCTCTTTTGCAGTGTGAATTCTTTCCCTGCTTTTTAGAACTCAGTGTAGAAGAGGGACACTGCATTTTCATGATAAGCCTCTCGATGAAAAGTTGGTGCTTTTTGGTATATATTTTTGCTTTGCTCTATATATGTGTGTACCGGTATGTTTAATGAAAATTACATATGTAATCAATAAAAATTTGAAATTTAAAATCTCAAGCTTTTAAATATTTGAGTGAAGTGCGGAGCAAACTTCCTCGTTTTGTGTGTCTATACAATCGCTTTACATGCGAGTGTAAGGAACAGGTTGTGTGTGTGCGCGCGCGCACGCGCGCGCGTGTGTGTATGTGTGTGTGTGTGTGTCAGTGTGTGTGTGTGTGTGTGTGTGTGTGTGTGTGTGTGTGTGTGTGCAGATGCTGATGTAACAAACCAACAGGTGTTTTTTCTCCACCAAATGATAAAATGCCATCCGTGGCCAAGCAGCAGAAATGACAGGCAGTACATTAGGACAGAATTTCTGTCTGACATTATGAAGCCACATTGATGTTGTGTCCTGTTCGTCTCACCAGGCACTGAAATCATGTCCAGTCCATCATTTCTGCTTTTCAGGTAAAGTCACGACAGCATACAGATCTAATACAGTAGCCGTGACAAACAAGTGTGGCATCTACTCTCTCTCTCTCTCTCTCTCTCTCTCTCTCTCTCTCTCTCTCTCATCCGACACGCACATGCACATGAATACTACTTTGTGTGAAAGCGAGAATACCCCATAATAATGTGATTTAGGGCTTTCACCTGTAATAACTTAAGACATCCCACTGTAACCAGTAATAAATCTCACTAACTACATATGAATGTGAAATTTGAAATAAAAAGGAGGAAAGGTAAAGTTGAGGCTTAAAACGCAGGAAGACGTTGCTTCAGCCAATGACAGCTCATGTAAAGGAGGAAAGGTAAAGCTGAGGCTTTAAACGCAGGAAGACGTTGCTTCAGCCAATGACGGCTCATGGGCGGCTCACCAGTACTCATGTCCCACTCGGCTGTAGTTGGTGAGCTGTAGAATTCAGTTGCCTTTAGCGCTGTAGTCATTTCCTTGATTTGTGAATACAACGTATAATTCACAGCATGACAACATGGAAAGATGTTTCTGTGTGTTCTGACTCAAGAGTCTAATAAAAATTTACCACAGGGAAATTTTCAGCCAGCTACTGCTGGTCTTCATCAGCCCAAACTGACTGGTAGTTGTGGTGGGTGTTGGTGTTCTCTGAGTTTACCAACATGGTAAGATTTGCATAACCGCAAAATGCCCCTAGAAAAATTGATATTTTTTAAAAATATGTTTTGTGTAATGAATATTCATATACATACATATGGGTTTTTGTTGTCTCTACAGAGTGGCTTTGAATGACAGTGATGCTACAGGGGGCTAATTTATTATGAATTTATGTGACAGATTTAACATATTTACACACGCTGTCTTTCACTTCATGAAGACTGTGATGAAACCCGCTTTTATGATTTTAGTTCCCATCCCAACTCGCTCCTTGAAAACTATTCTTAAAGAAACCAATGCTGTAAAATATTTAGGCGTGATTATAGATAGTCGTCTCAAATGGAAAGAACATTACAATTTAGTATGTAAGAAAGCAAATAACATCTTAGCTTTCTTATACAGGAATATCAATGACTACCCCCAAAAGGTTAAAGACGACTGCTACAAAACACTGGTTAGACCAGTACTGGAATATGGTTGCTCAGTTTGGGATCCTTACCATCTAAAGGACATTGATAACCTCGAAAAGATTCAGAAGAGAGCAGCACGGTTCGTAACAGGGAACCACATCAGAGAAAAGGGGAATACTAGGAAGAACATGAGGAAATTAGAATGGAAACCCTTAGAAGAGAGAAGAGCTTTTATCAAACTTAACATCTTCTTCAAAGGCAGAGCTAAACTAATTGATATTCCAATGGAACAAGTAGTATTTAATAAAAGTAGCACCAGGAGTGGCGGTCAATGTTATACCATACCTGCATCAAATATTGACAGCCCTTACATTCATTTTATCCTAGTTCTGTACGGCTGTGGAACTCACTGCCAGGTGCAGGGGGCTGGATAGCTCAGTTGGTAGAGCGCCAGACTCGTGATCCTGGGGTTGCGGGTTCGAATTTCGGTATTGGGGGATTTTTCCCTCGGAGTTAACATTGGTTCTGACTCCATTCCCCACACAGTCCTTCGAATGACACTATAAACCGAGGTTCCGTGTGTGAACGCACGCATAACATCTTGCACACACGTAAAATCCCATCACCAACTTTCGGAAGAGAAGGCCAGTTTGGCCGTTGGTATGGATGACACGTGACACATAGCATGCACCTTCCCCGAAGATGGAGTATGGCTGCCTTAATGGCGGGATAAAAAAGGGTCATACACACAAAACTCCACTGCCTGGCTATACAGGGAGTGTCCGCAGGAGTATCAGCCTGCGTACGCAGAAAGAAAGAAAAGACTGCCAGGTGCCATCAAGATTGCCACAAATGCAGTCTCATTTAAAAAACAAATTGATACGACAGTTTTGAGATCTGCATATTGATGATTTTCTATTTTAACTTCCCCAGATATTTTACTGTTACCTGGGCCTGAAATTGGCCATTGCTTTTAACTTCTTGAATATCGAGTGCGACCCCTTGTTGCCAAATTTGCTCCAGGGGCCAACAGTCTGAGTCGCACTATTTTATGTTATTTTACTTTTTAACATGCGCGCTGGTGACCAACTCGTTTTTGAGTGAACCAGTATTTTAGGAAGAAGAAGAAGAAAACGTGGTCAGTCTCTGAGTGAGTGCAATACCACAGCTTGAATGTTGTATTACCACATGGTCAGTCTCTGAGTGAGTGCAATACCACAGCTTGAATGTTGTAGTGCCACATGGTCAGTCTCTGAGTGAGTGCAATACCACAGCTTGAATGTTGTAGTGCCACATGGTCAGTCTCTGAGTGAGTGCAATACCACAGCTTGAATGTTGTATTACCACATGGTCAGTCTCTGAGTGAGTGCAATACCACAGCTTGAATGTTGTATTACCACATGGTCAGTCTCCGAGTGAGTGCGATGACATAGCTTGAATGTTGTATTACCACACGCCCTCCCCACTGCATGGGAGAAAGGGAGATAAATCAAACTAAAGTGTGTTGTGACAATTAAGCATATTTTCTCACCGCTCTTGTGTTGCCTGTGTGCCTTGTGGATTATTATGATTCCTAATTGGACAGGGTTTTGTCCGAATCAAAGAGGAGGGAGAGGAGAGGGGAAGCGAGGGCTGGAGGGGAGGAGTGGGGAGAAAGAAATGAATATTCACAATGGGCACATGATGAAAAAATATAAATAAGAAAAAAAATGTATTTTTTTTTTCAAGTTAACCCCTCATTTGCCCCCTTCCCTCCCCCCTGTACACGTGTACCTCCCCCCTCACCCATCCTCTCCTTCATGTGCTTAGACAGCAGTAGATGTAGTCCAGAAGCTACATTATAACATGAGGAAAAAAGAAAAAAACACAGTTGTGGCATAGTGAATTCATTGGCCTTGTATTCCCCAGCAAGCTGTACCAGGGTTGGCCTTGTATTCCCAGCAAGCTGTACCAGGGTTGGCCTTGTATTCCCCAGCAAGCTGTACCAGGGTTGGCCTTGTATTCCCCAGCAAGCTGTACCAGGGTTGGCCTTGTATTCCCCAGCAAGCTGTACCAGGGTTGGCCTTGTATTCCCCAGCAAGCTGTACCAGGGTTGGCCTTGTATTCTCCAGCAAGCTGTACCAGGGTTGGCCTTGTATTCCCCAGCAAGCTGTACCAGGGACCACGTCAACAATGATGAAGCTGCTATATAGTGGAGCGCTGGATCGCACAGCATAGTACAGAGAGGTTACAGTACAGTAAGCTGTACAGTATTGCACAGCATAGTACAGAGAGTACAGTACAGAGAGCTTACAGTACAGTAAGTTGTACAGTATTGTACAGAAAGTACAGTACAGGGAGCTTACAGTACAGTAAGTTGTACAGTGTTGCACAGCATAGTACAAAAAGTACAGTACAGAGAGCTTACAGTACAGTAAGTTGTACAGTATTGCACAGCGTAGTACAGAAAGTACAGTACAGAAAGCTTACAGTACAGTAAGTTGTACAACATTGCACAGCATAGTACAGAGTACAGTACAGAGAGCTTACAGTACAGTAAGTTGTACAGTATTGCACAGCATAGTACAGAAAGTACAGTGCAGGCAGCTTACAGTACAGTGAGTTGTACAGTATTATAAGCTTACACATGGATCAAATAAGGAGTGGGGAGAAAACAAGTGCTGGTAACCATGCAGTCCCCCTGTCGTCGTGACAACGACTTGAGAAAGGTTAAAGGGGATGTGGGGGAGGGGAAGGGTGGGGGTGGAAGAAGCTTCCAGACTGACGTCACACAGGAGCCGCCCAATTCTGTGCAGTGAAAGGAAGCGTTTGCTGAGTCGGTCTGCTACAGTCAGTTTTCCCATCCTGTGTGAGGTTCTTCGGTTACCTGGTCTGGTTATGCAAGTTCACCTTCGATATGTAGCACAGACGCACCACCTCATAATATATCGGTGGTATTCTCACCGCCACATTAGAAAATGTCAGCCTCTGTCACGCACGAACTGACACAGGTCGCCTCGGTGACAATTGTGGAGTGTGGCCCGTCCAGTGCCAGGTGGCAGTGACCGTGAAGTGCGTGAATCCTGCGGGAATTTGCTTACCTGTTAACTCTTGGAGGGGGAGGGAGGAGAGTGTCAAGCTCGTCGGAATAGTGAGGTTTACGTGTGTAAACTAACGCTCGTGAAACTGGAGTTCTTCGATGTGTATGGGGAATTCCGTGAATGTGAGTGCTGTCTTGTGAGTTTCCCGAGGTGAACTCGGAGTGTCGTGGTGTATCTGCAAGTTAGTACGAATTGAGGCGTTATCCGCGAAGGTTGGTTGGCCTCGTGCTCATGTTTGTTCTGCGTTGGGGCAGGGGTCTCGGTATGCCCTCGACCGACTTTTGAAGGTTTGGCTACCAGGTTGAAGTCTGTCGATGTTTCGGTGTTCAGCGACGGGTTCTGCACGTACCAGGGCGTTGGCTGTCTGGCAGTGTCCCGGCGACTGAGGGTGTCGTCCAGTGTGTCATCCGCGTCTTGACTGTCGGTGTTTGGTGTTCAGCGACGGGTTCTGCACGTACCAGGGCGTTGGCTGTCTGGCAGTGTCCCGGCGACTGAGGGTGTCGTCCATTGTGTGTCGTTCCTGTTGTTGTCTAAGGTGAGCGGGTAAAGTAGCGGAAAGTCTGGAGGGCTGTGTAGTTGGTTGTTTGTAGATATCATGGTTTCATCAACTTTTGTGTTTCAGTTCCCGGAACGGGAGGATTTCCTTTTAATTTGATTTTTATTCGCAAAGATTCATTTTATGTGAATTTGGCTAAGAGGAGGAGATTTAAATGTGCGGAAGTTTGAAGAGAAGAAAAGAGATATGACTTGAACTTAAGGTCGAGGAAAAACCGTACATATGGGAATGAAGTAATGTGCATTCCGGTTCTACACTGATACAGATAGGTGGATGTGTTACAGCGGTATTGATGTGCTAAGACAATATGTTGTACGGGGTAGTGGTCGCTGGTGTACAGAAATACTGGTTTCAAGTTTGATAAAGATTGGTTATTTTCTGAGAGTGTACGTTGGTATCGGAGGACGGGAACTTTTAATATTAAGAGGACTGTCACGCGGTGCAGGCCAGGTACGGAGGGCAGACTGCTTGTGATGTGTCTGGGCGTGTGTGAGGTTTATCGATAGGTGACGGGTGGTGGTACCTCGGATAGACAGGTCTTGTAGAAGTTCACTTTTGGTGTTTGCGCTCGGAACTAAACCAGGGTGGATGGGCGTAAAGGAAAATTAAGGATCATTATATTTATATAAGAATTGTTTTTCTTTTTTAAATTATTATTAAAGATTTGCAGGTGAATTTATGATTGTGTTAAATACGGCAGTAGTATTAGTTAGATTACTTGGTACAGGTTATTACGATTGTAAAATAAGAGAAACAAAAATAGCAGATGATAATAATAAAAGGCGTTTAAGATATTTAGGAATTGTGCCTCAGAGGCCTACATTTGGTGTGTATATATGTATATGGTTGTTTTAGTCGACTGTGGTGCACCAGTATTCAAAGATGTTTTCCACAGCATTGTGGTGTCAGTAGACAATGTATAGCAGCGCTCGGAAATCCTTGTCGAGCTTATGTAATTGGTGATTGTCCTAGCGCTTGATAATTTCTGATGACATTTTTGGGTTGATGATTGTGCATGCTAGGAAATTAGGATACCCGGGTTCGATTTTATTATTTTGGTTTTGCTTGAAATGTGTTTGATTCTATTAAGCATGTTACTGAGTAATCGATCCTGAATTGTGACCGGCACTGTCGTCACTAACGGTCGGATTGTTCGTTTGTTCGTTGCAGTGAATATGATTTATAATCTTATTGAATCATTGTCTTGGAGACCTCGATGGGAAATGAAGTCGTGGGTATGTAATTCAGACAGTGTAATCACTTTTATGAAGGAACGGTTATAATTATGTTCGTGGCTGTTGATGGAAGTGGAGAGTCAATGAAATTGGTTTAAATGTGTAATGGAACATTTCTGGTGTGAGAGAATCTTGATGTCAAGGTGGCTGGTTGTGTAAGTCATGATTTGAAATTCCAATTAGCTGTCGCACTTTGGGTTGTGACATGTAAACACTGAGAACCATTTACTTTAGTGAAGCAACAAATAAGTATAACTGTATTCTTCTGTGTTAGTAAGACATTTCCTTTTGCACAGGGTTCCGGCGAGTTTTATGTACCTCCCCTACACGGCAAATCCGTGAGGGTCGGCCTCTCAGGTGGTGGGAGTTGGCACGCCATCCCCACTGTCATCCCTGCCCACTTCTCTGCCGGAGTGGGGACGCACCCGGAGCCGGCAGGATGCGTTCCGGTCGGGACGTCATCTCCCTTCCACAGTCCGAGGGTGTGGCAGTTCCTCTGACTTCAACTGTCTCTTCAGGGTGGCAAGCGTCTTGAGGGCCCACCGCAGTATTCCATCAGCGTGTGATTCGCGGGTGTGGTTGGTGCCCGGTAGGGAGGGAACCGCGTTCTTCAACGTGTCACAACGTTCCTCTCCTGTTTCGTATCAAGCGCTTCAGTGAAGGTTTTGTGTTTTGGCGGTGCATTAGTGTGAGAGCGCCGTCAAGCAGACCAACGGTTTCATAACCATATCGGGAAACGCTGTGTTGCCGTTGTTTGTTTTTTTTTGTGTGTGTGTGGTTTTGTTTTTTTGGAAGAAGTTTTTTTTTTGCCTGTGTCAAGTACCCGCCAGGGACTTCGGATGAAGTATTGAAAATATGACATTGGGTGCGGGTTACCTGAACAATTGGTGTTGAATATTTGGGGGTTAAGCTTTGGTGTCCGATGGTTTGACACCGGCACATAAAAATTAGTATAAAGAATACATTTGAAAGAAAAGCATTGCGTGGGCATCTCGGGTTTATGACGTATCAACCTTGCTTGATATTTCATCCCGGGATTACCAGGTGATGTGATTTCACCCTTGTCCCCTCTGGTATTGGCCTTTAGTGGGCTGAGGTGTGTATCTGTGGCTCCTGAGGGAAGGGTCGTTAAATGTATATGTGCAGTACATGCGTGCACTGGTATGCAGAAGGGGCCATGCGTTGATGGTCGGGTATTGGTAACATAGTTGGATTGTTTTGGGGTTTGTTTGTTATTTTTTGCCTGTGTGGGTTGGATATATATAGAGGTCTGGTGTTTCATCTGCCATTCTGTGGGTGAGTGCATGTGTGAATGCAAATAAAGCCTTCTGTTTGTGCACCGTATTTTCTTTTGTGTGTGTGTTTGTTGTGTGGCGTTCATACTCAGTAAAAGGGGGAAAGGGGTGGTTATAACGGGGGATATATTAATACATATATCCCTGTCTACTGTCTTATACAGTGACAGCCTCACAGTGCGGACAGATTCCATAGTAGAGAGGATTTCTGGATTTCTAATTGTCTTTCCTCTTTTCACACACACACACACACACACACACACACACACACACACACACACACACACACACAACACACACACACAACTCTCTCTCAAATTCACTCTTACTGCCCGGCTCCAGCTAATGGTTAAGTTTTCTGCTGGACATGTCTGATAACATCGCAACGAGAAACACGGCAGACATTCATCCACTGCAAACCCCACTGACTCGTGCTCGTACCTGGACAACCCTTCTCATAACCCAGCCGACGTAAACAGTAGATCTTACACAAGGCCTCTAATTTTTCTGTTTGTGTTCCGAGTTTCATGTAAAAAGCCCAAGAGCTGGTGGACTTCTTCAGCTGCAGGAAGCACCTCTTCAGGGAGGACTTGAACTGCACGCCCTGCCTGGGCAAGTCCGGCGTCTGGCCCTGTTGCCCTCAGATCTAGAAACAGGACAGACACCGAGGCCAGCCCCATTTGGCATCGTGTGTACAATCCATCTATTCACACTGAGGCCAGCCCCATTTGGCATTGTGTGTACAAGCCATCTATTCACACTGAGGCCAGCCCCATTTGGCATTGTGTGTACAAGCCATCTATTCACACCGAGGCCAGCCCCATTGGGCATCATGTGTACAAGCCATCTATTCACACCGAGGCCAGCCCCATTGGGCATCATGTGTACAAACCATCTATTCAGACCGAGGCCAGCCCCATTGGGCATCTTGTGTACAAGCCATCTATTCACCATGAGCGTAATATTCTCATCTCTAAACCAGCAGGCAGGGGAATCTTTTCAACAGCCGCTGTTGTTCATGCATGAATGTATCGCCAGGACCCGTGTCTGCTTGTACACCCAAGACTTCGGCTTAAAATGTACCCATCTTCGGAGCTCCGGGGGTATGTTATATCTCCTTGCTGCAAACCTAAGTGCAAAGAATGTCCCTGTGTAGGACTGTTGTAGTTCTTCATTTTATTGCCGCTACGAAAGCTTTAAAAGCGTTCCAAACACCCATAACAATCATTTTCCTCATCAAGACTTTTAATTTCCCTGAAATGAAAATAATTATCATTGATGATGTTGTGTTGGGTCATTACTCGTTTTTTTTTTTTTTAACCTTTTGGCCCAGGACAATGTTCAAAAAACGTCATTGTTGCAAAGACAGTAATTACGCCCAGCGAACACGGCTGTTTTACATTCATGGGCACTGGTTATCATTTGTATTATTGCACAGACAGAAGGTCTTCGCAAAGGCACAAATACAAAATGGAAGCTAGAAATCATTGCGACAGTGAGCTCCCCATTTGCTTAGGTTATACTTCTATAACTCATTATCTGGTATTTTTACAATCGCCAGAGACCTAATTTTGATATAGACCATAAAGATATGAATAAAGATCAATCACCGAATATATTAAAAAATTTGATTAATTTACACATGGAGAGTCATTATAATGATCATATTTAAAGTATATACAGACGGATCTGTCCTCGAGAATGGCAAGACGGGGGCCCAGCATTTGTAATTCCTTCACTAAACATAGTGAAACAGTATCATATCGGTGATCATTACTCCATTTTTACTGCTGAATTGGTAGCAATATTAACCTTCGCCGGACGGTGCTTTGACTATACACGGAAGACGGTGTGGGTCCGTGTGGACCCATGGCTCGCAAAGAGGAAAAACTCTCCACAGACATGGTCCACATGGACCCACACCGTCTTCCCTGTATAGTCAAAAGCCCTTCGCCGGACGGTTTCTTTTGACTATACACGGAAGACGGTGTGGGTCCATGTGGACCCATGTCCACGGAGAGTTTTCCCTCTTTGCGAGCCATGGGTCCCCACGGACCCACACCGTCATCAATGACTATATAAAATGTCACCTTTAATTACCTTTTGAAATTTTGACCTATTTTCGAAATTTTAGGACAAGGAGAGAATTTGTGTGTTTGGAGCATATCTAAAATTTCATTGAAAAATATCTATAAATATTTCGAGATATTGGCATTTAAAGACCCTTCTGGGTCCACATGGACCCGCACCGTCCGGCGAAGGTTTTAAAGGCGGTGCAGCATATCATAGATCTTCAACAAACTGGCCCAAACGTAAAGTGTTATTATGTGTCGATTCGAAATCTGCACTACAAGCTATCAAATGTCAAAATATTAAAACGCGTCTCGAAATGATACTAGAAATAAAACATGCAATACATCAGTTATCAACTAAAAACATCAGTATCACTTTTTATTGGGTACCTTCACATTATGGGATATATTATAATGAAGTGGTTGACCGAGCAGCTAAAAGAGCAGCGCGTAATGTTGAAGGAACAATACAGCTGAATATAAAGTTAGATTTACATGAATGCTATAAACATATTGAAAAAATATCTAAAGATGAATTTGATAATATTCTAATGACATCAAACAGTCAATATTCACAAAATTGTATTAAAGGATTAAATGAACCTATCGCAGATTCAAAGTTACTCTTGACATATCTTAGTAATACAAAATCCAGACATATTAAGTAAGCAAATGATGTTTGATGATAGAATGACTGTTCTTGCTTCATAATGTAAGCTGTCAAGGGCAGAGGGGGGGAGAGTCATTCATCCATCACCCAAGACCGTGTTGACCTTTGACTTTTCATATATTTTCAGTTCATCCGTCAATCAAAACCAGACCAACCAACCAACATAGAAAATTACCAGGAACATCATATTTAGAAAATTGGCAACAAAAGGAGAAATCTCCAAAAACACGAATGGAAGGAAACATACATTTGTAACTATGAGTACACAACCATGGGTGAATCTGCAAAAAAAAAAAATCAACTCAGCATAACAATGGAACAAAAGCAAAATAAAATAACAACATTAAGATGCTGTGAACATACCGGCATCTGTTCTGTTACAGTAAAGGTTGTACTGCATGCTAGCAGCACTGACCCTTGTGTCTATTAAGACAACAGAACAGGAAAACAGCAATATATCAACAGGACATGGACTAGATTATTACTCAGCATAACAATGGAAGAAAAGCAAAATAAAATAACAACATTAAAATACTGTGAACACACTGGCATCTGTTCTGTTACAGTAAAGGTTATACTGCATGCTAGCAGCACTGACCCTTGTGTCTATTAATTTAAGTCAACAGAACAGGAAAACAGCAATCATATCAACAGGACATGGACTAGATTATTACTCAGCAGATTCAGTTAGTCTCTCATAATATGAAAGCAAATTTTCATTTATTCATAATAATACATACACAACATCATTCAATCAATGGCTCTGACAAAAGAAAAACATATCGTCTTCATTCAATACCATTGATTGCATACACATTGGCTTGTGGTAACAATAACCATTGTGACCACCAGCTTTACAAAAAAATCCATGGTACCAAAGGTACGATGAATTGCACAGGGACATGTTGAAAAATGTCAAAACAAAACAAAAAATTACAACAGAATATCAACATGGGAAAAGCATGGTCTGCCTCAGGACAGGGTGTTGACACACACCCGTTCATCTGTCCCGGCCACCTCTCTGGTGTGGAACAGGCGTCCTCTGAAAAGGGCAACATGTGTGTCCCTAAATCATAGCACCAAGACGCACATGATCTTAAAGAAAAAAGATAATAAATGCCTGGCATCAACACAGCCAGCAAGAATACAGCAAAGGGAAGCAACTCATACGTTTCAATGGTTTACTCTTCAAAAAGGGGTTACTTCCCTTTATTCATCCATCTTCGCAACTCGCCCAACTTCGTAATTCTAGGCCCGAGTGTAGCCGAGAAATGGAACACAATTCAAAAACGAAGTTTCTGACACATCTAAAATGAAAATTAAATAGATCAGCATTGATTTTCAGAAATTGCTTCTAACAGCAGTGTAACTACAAGGAATGAGCATAACTGAATAATTCATTCCAGCCTCCATCACATCAGGTACTGATTCCATGAAAAAATAACACACACACACACACACACACACACACACACAGAGAGAGAGAGAGAGAGAGAGAGAGAGAGAGAGCTGTCCAAGACATCTTGAAAGAAAAATACAACCATTTCTCCTCCTAAGTGAAAACGCTTAGTCTTGTAAACATCTCCATTAAGTGGCTCTTAACATTTTCTTTAAAACACTTAAACAAGTCAACAACAACAAAAATATTTATCAATAACAACCAGATTCCCAATGAACTTGTTCCCAGTAAACTTATTTTGACATACCTCAAAAGATAATCACCTTTGCCTTGGTGCTGTGGCTAACCAGCATGAAACCGGTCTTCCTTTCCCAAAACGAACAGGCAAAACCTCTGTTACAGTGTTAGCTGTGACAAGCAGTGGGGAAGAGATCGCATTTTGGCGGGAGGCTGGTATTATTGCCTCCTGTGTACACCAACAGCTAATACGCAGCAGAATATAGGCCCTGAGCTTCAGTAAATAACAATATGAATTGATGCTTTGTCATTACCATGAATAAATATCCATTAATGTCTGATAATTTGTGCACATTCCTAAACAGAGATCATGCCAAGTAGACTGATTATATCCACAAACCAACTATTGTATTCCTACTCGTCCACTGGCATTCTAAAGATAATTCTGGAACCAAGCTAATTTGGCACCAAGGCGGATAACTCTTCTGACAAAAGATCAGAATTAACTGAAATCCCTATGCACTTGCACTACCCTTATCAACTCTACTACAAAAGGTCAGAATTCACTGAAATCCCTATGCACTTACACTACCCTTATCAGCTCAACTACATACAAAAGAATAAAAATAGCCACAATAAAACGAAACATGCTCTTCAAGAGCATGAATATTAAACATTTGCAGAAGTAAACTTCTGTCCAGCCACAATAATAAACTGTTTTCTTTCATACACACTGCTGTCTACATTGACTGATGATGGTTACTGCTGTCATCACAAAGACAGTTTTCTTTCTTTCACTGTTGCATGGCTAGATATGGGACGTTCACCACAGGTGAGATATTTGTGTCTGCAACCGTTTCTAATTCCACCATAAAGGTGACCACATTACGTCTTTAGGGTTGAAGTCTCAACATGACATCTGTGTATGTCTGTGTGTGCGTGCGTGTGTGTTGTGTGTGTGTGTGTGTGTGTGGTGTGTGTGTGTGTGTGTGTGTGTGTGTGTGATTTTCAAGTCGTTCATCACACCAGCACACTATTACATACCCTTCCCCGAGAGATGGACTCAGTGTTAACGTGCATGCGAGATTCCACGTTGATATGCATGCATGGGACTTCCAGTTAAAGTTTTCACCCGAAAGGCAAGGAGGGGACTACAGTCCGCACAAGACGTTCACCTCAAAGAGAGAGAAAACCTCTTTCAACCTAGCTGTCATGAGCAGAAAGACAAGGAGGGGACTACAGTCCGCACAAGGCGTTCACCTCAAAGAGAGAGAAAACCTCTTTCAACCAAGCTGTCATGAGCAGAAAGACAAGGAGGGGACTACAGTCCGCACAAGACGTTCACCTCAAAGAGAGAGAAAACCTCTTTCAACCTAGCTGTCATGAGCAGAAAGACAAGGAGGGGACTACAGTCCGCACAAGACGTTCACCTCAAAGAGAGAGAAAACCTCTTTCAACCAAGCTGTGATGAGCAGAAAGACAAGGAGGGGACTACAGTCCGCACAAGACGTTCACCTCAAAGAGAGAGAAAACCTCTTTCAACCTAGCTGTCATGAGCAGAAAGACAAGGAGGGGACTACAGTCCGCACAAGGCGTTCACCTCAAAGAGAGAGAAAACCTTTCAACCTAGCTGTCATGAGCAGAAAGATAAGGTGGGGACTACAGTCAGCACAAGGCGTTCACCTCAAAGAGAGAGAAAACCTTTCAACCAAGCTGTCATGAGCAGAAAGACAAGCAACCTAGCTGTCATGAGCAGGAATCGAACGCCAGACCTTGGAACAAGAGTTCGCTGCATTACCCACTCGGCCAGCCAGTCCGCCCCGTAGAGTGACCACAGTTCTATGCTCTGTTGCGGCCTGGTGGCTCCTTCCCGTGTGTTAGGTTGGCGGCATCGTCATAAGGCGGTCATGTCCTCCTCCGTGTCCGGAGATCTGGCGTCCCAGCACTTGGTGATCTGTTGCCCTGGGGAAGCGGCGGGACTGCTGCTACAGTAGTTTGTACTGTTCGCCTGAAACACACACACACACACACACACACACACACACACACACACACACACACACACACACACACACACATATTTGATGCATATCAATGTGTAGGCCTAAAAACATGATTTAGGAAAACAAGCACGTGCATTGAACACATGCACTTGCATGACCGTACACAACACATGTACAAAAATATAATGAAGAGAGATGAGGAGGATTATGATCTTTTATTTCTGAAAGGGAGAGAGGTTAGCAACTACATGCGCTTTTTTTTCTCCCTTTTTATCCATTCGGCCCTTGCCCTGAAATTGGGTGACGAGTAACTTAACACGCTAACAAGTATGAAGTTCAGAGACCTTAATAAAGAAATTGTGAGAGGCGGGAGATAATCAGGAATCATTTCTGTCATCTTTATGAGACGGTTGTTTCCCTTCTCACAGTTCTTGCCTTCTTTTCTCCTTTCGTTCGCTTTATTCCCTAATTTCCGTGCCTTGCCTGTGGAGTAAATATCATGCTGCTTGTTCGGTGACCGGACGGTTGCAGAGCATGAAAGATGTACGTACATATCCCGTTATCCCCTTCAGAGGGATGGGAGAAATGCGAAAGAGGGTTGGAGGGGGGGAGGGGGGGGGGGGGGGGGGGGGGGGGGGGGGGGGGGGGGGGGGGGGGGGATCGCAGGGGCTAGATCACCTCGTCCAGGAGAGCAAGTGGCCCGGTAGGGGTGAGAAGTGATGGGGGAGGTGGGGGTGGGACAGTCAAATTTCGTTTTCGAAGTGTACAGTGGCCAAACGGCTGTTGTGTAGGAGTATAGGCAGTGCTTATTCTTGTTCAGCTATTGAAGAAAGTTAAGAGTTGGGGCGAGGGTGGAGGAGAAGGGGGGGGGGGGGGGGGGGTAGGGGGGCGAGCAAGAGAGGAGGAGGGGATCAAAAGAAGGAGAGAGGGGTGGGGGAGGGAGGGAGGGACCCAAGGTGCACAATCCGAACATTGTCTACAGTACTGGCTGATTATAAAATGTTTCCACGGTCTTTTTTCCCCCATTTCTTTTCCGTAAATACAATGCAATATAGTACTAACTATAATACAGTGCAATACAGTACAGTACAATACAATAAAAGGCAACGCAGTACAATCAAATACAGCACAGTACAATGTAATACAAGGAAAAGAGTACACATCAGTACAATAAAAAAAAAAGCAATACAACACCATACAATGCAATACAGTACATGGAACACGCACAGTGCAAAAGAATACAGTATGCAGTACAGTAGAATACAATGCAATATCGCACAATGCGATATAGTCAGTACAATGCAATAATAAGTACAATGCAGTATGGTTACTATGCGATACAAAACAACACAAAGCAAAACGTCGTTCATCCACACCAGCACACTTTTCATTCCCTTCCCCGTGAGTTGGACTCAAGTGTTATGTGCATTGCGAAGTTTCCACGTTGATATGCATGCATGGGACTTCCAGTTAAAGTTTTCTCCCGAATGGCAAGGTGGGGACTACAGTCCGCACAAGGTCGTTCACCTCAAAGAGAGAGGATAAAACCTCTTTTACCTAGCTGTCATGAGCAGAAAGTCAAGGGAGGGGACTCAAGTACCCGCACAAGGCGTTTCACCTCAAAGAGTGAGATAACCTCTTTCAACCAAGCTGTTCATGAGCAGGAAAGACAAGGAGGGGACTACAGTCGAAGACGTTCACTCAAAGAAGGAAAAACCTCTTTCAACCTAGCTGTCTTGAGCGAAGGACAAGGAGGTACTACAGTACCGCACAAGACGTTCACCTCATGGAAGAGAGAAAACACTCTTTCAAACCAAGCTGTGATGAGCGAAAATAAAGACAAGGATAGCGATGGGGGACTACTGTCAGCACAAGACGTTTCACTCAAAGAGAGAGATAAACCTCTTTCTTCCTTGCTTTGGCATGTGCTGAAAGACAAGGAGGGGGGACTACTGTCCGCTACAAGGGCGTTCACCTCATGAGAGATGGAGAAAACCTTTCACCTAGCTCGTCATGAGCAGATAGATAAGGTTGGGATCTAACGAGCGGTTCTGCATAGGCGTTCACCTCATAGAGAGGTATAACCTTTCAACCAAGCTGTCATGTGCAGGAAGAAAGGACAGCAACCTAGCTGTCATGAGCAGGATCGAACGCCGACCTTGGAACAAGAGTGTTTACGCTGCATTTACCACTCGGCCAGAAAGTCCGGCCCCGTAGTCGTGACCCACAGTTTCCGGCTATGTTGACGGCCTGGTGGCTCCTTCCCGTGTGTTAGGGTTGGCGGGGGGGGGCCGGCATAGTCATATAGCGTCCGGGCATGTCCTCCTCCGTGTCCGGTGTTTGGCGTCCCAGTGCACCTTGGTGTGTGTTGCCCTGGGGAAAGCGGAGGGACTGCTGCTACAGTTGTTTGTACTGTTCGCTGTATCTCACACTCACTACATCACACACACACACAACACACAAACTACACTCACATCACACACACACACATTATTTGTGGCAGATACTATGTGTTGTCCTAATACATGATTTAGAATACATTGCACGTGCATTTGAACACATGCACGTGCATGACCGTACACAACACATGTACAAAAATATTGAAGAGTGTTGAGGAGGATTTTGATTTTCCTTTTTTTTTATTTTGAAAAGGGTGAAGAGAGGTTAGCAAATAATTCGCTTTTTTTTCTCTACCTTTTTAATCCTTTCGGACCTTGCCCTGAAATTGGTGACGGAGTAACTTAACCGCTTACTAGTTTGAAGTTCAGAGACCTTATTATTGAAATTGTGAGTGGGGGATATAATCAGGAATCATTTTCTGTCATCTTTATGAGGTCGCTGTTGTTTTCCACTTACACAGCTTCTTGCCTATTTACTCCTTTCGTTCGATTTATTCCCTAATTTCGTGCCTTGCCGTGGAGTAAATATACATTGCTGCTTGTTCGGAGTGACCGGACGGCTTGCAAGAGCTTGAAAGATGTACGTTCATATCCCGTTATTCCCTTCAGAGGATGGGGAAGAAATGCGAGATAGAGGTTGGAGGGGGAGAGGGGGGGGGGGGGGGAGGAGGGCGGGGGGGGGGGGGGGGGGGGGGGGGATCCGCAGTGGCAGATCACCTCGTCGTCCAGGGGAGCAAGTGGGCCGGTTGGGGTGAGAAGTGATGGGGTGGGAGGTGGGGGGTTGGTGGGGGACAGTCCAAATTTCGTTTTTTCGATATGTACAGTGGACCAACGGCATGTTGTGTAGGAGTATTTGGCAGTGCTTTTCTGGTTCAGCTTTTGAGAAAGTTATAAGAGTTGGGGCGTGGGTGGAGGAGAAGGGGGGGGGGGGGGGGGGTAGGGGTGCGGCAGAGAGGTGGAGGGGATCAAAGAAGGAGGAGAGGGGGTGGGGGGTGGGAGGGTGGGACGCCAAGAGTGCTCTTTCCGAACATTGTCGACAGTACTGGATGATTATAAAATGTTTTACACGGTCTTTTTTTCCCCCATTTCTTTTCCGTAAATACCAATGCAATTATTGGACTAACTATAATACTGTGCATACATGTACAGTACAATTCAATAATAGGCATCGCAGTAAAATCTAATACAGCACAGTACAATGTAATACAAGGAAAAAGAGTACACATAGTACAATAAAAAAAAAGCTTTACAAATCCATACATGCAATACGTACATTGGAACACTGCACAGTGCAAATGATACAGGATGCAGTTACAGTAGTATACAATGACAATATCGCACATGCGAGATTGTATACAGTTCAATGCAATCATGACAGTTCTATGCAGTATGGTTATGCGATACAAATATACATAACAAGCATTACAATGCTAGTACAATGTAATTGAACACAATACAATGCCATAATACATTTCATTAAATTGCAGTATGGTTCTTGCGGTACCAGTATTCACAAGGCATAATAACATTTCAGTGCATATATTTATTGCTACACAATACAATGCAATTCATTTTTTGGGAGGTATGGTACAATGTGTTATTAGCTCGACACATTGCAAAAATCATTGCAGTACAATACTCATGCTGTACGTTACAATACATATTGCAACTCAGTACAATGCAATTTCTTTATTAATATATGCAATTAAGTTACAATGCAGTTCAGTACAAGACATGCAACTTAGTACAATCCAGTACAATGCATTGCAATGCAACTCAGTACAAGGCTAATGCAACACTGTATAATGTAATACAACGCAATGCAACATCAGTTCATTGCAACACAGTCCTTTGCAAACCACTGTTTAATGTTATACAGTTCAATGCAATACTCAAGTACATTACAATGCAACACAGTATATTGCAACACAGTTCAAATGAAACACAGTATTCAATGCCATCAACTGTACAATGCAACATCTGTAACAATGCCACCACCACCCAACACCTGCATCTCAGGTTTATGCATTACAGTACTATGGAAAATCAGTAGTATAATGCATTACAGTACAATTGCAACTCAGTTGCAATGAAACAATGTTTATTGTAATACAGTACTTTGCATATATCAGTACAATGCAACACTGCACAATGCAATACAAACACTGTACAAGCAGCTCATTACATTACAATGCATTGCAATACTGTTTAATGACTACTCCAGCACAATGGCAATGCAACACAGTATAATGCAATGCAATGCACATGCAATACAGTTATAATCGCCAATCAGCACAATGCTTTGCAACACTGTATTAGTTAATTCAGTACAAGGCATTGAAACACAGTTTAATGCATACATTGACTTTGCAAAACAGTATAATGCATTCCTGGACACCAATGCAATGCAACACAGTATATTTATTACAGTAAAGGCAATGCCAACTCAGCCATAATGTTTTACAAAGCAATTAGGTTATTACTGTATTATGCAATCCAGTGATTGCAATGTAATGCGAACTCACAGTTTCAATGCTATCAGTTTCTTTGCAGTGCAACCCAGTACTATTCCTCACAGTGAAGGAGTGCCTTCATGGTCGGGCCAGTGCAAACCAGTACAATTGCTGTGCAGGCCCAGTACAGTTCAGTGCTTCCGTACAATGCCTGTCTGTGATGGAGGAGGAGCGATCATGGTCGGCAGTGCAGTCCAGTACATTGCAGTGCAGTCCAGTACAATGCTGTGCAGCTCCAGTACATTGCTGTTGCAGTCCTGTTCTATACCGGACAGTGTAAGGTGACGCGTTCATGTCGGCAGTTGCATGTAGTACAATGCAGTGCAGCTAGTCAGTACTATACCTGTACAGGAAGGAGAGCGTTCATGTGGGCAGTGCAGGCCAGTACATTGCAGTGCAGTCCAGGTACATTGCAGTGCAGTCCAGTACAATGAGCTTGCAACCCTGTACAATGCAGTGCATGTCCGTACTATGCTAGTGTAGTCCTGACAATGCAGTGCAGTCCATTCAATGCAGTGCCAGTCAGTACAATGCAGTGCAGTCCAGTACTATGCTGTGTTGTTTCAGTACAATGCTGTGCAGTCCAGTACATTGCAGTGCTGTCCAGTACTATACCTGACAGTGAAGGAGAGCGACTTGTCGGCAGTGCAGTCCAGTACAATACAGTGCAACCCAGTACCATGCAGTGCAGTCCAGTACAATGCAGTGCATAGTCCCAGTACATTGCTGGTGCTGTCGAGTACAATACAGTGCAGTCCAGTACAATGCAGTTGCAGTCAGACAATGCAGGGCAGTCCAGTACATTGTCCAGGGCGGTCAAGTACAAACCTGACAGTCAAGGAGTGCGTTCATGTCGGCAGTGCAGTCCAGTACAATACCTGGACAGTTGATGTGAGAGCGATCATGGCGGCAGTGCAGTCCTGTACAATGCCGTGCTGTCCAGTACTATACCTTCAAAGTGAAGGAGAGCGTTCATGTCTGCTGATGCAGTCCAGTAACAATGCAGTGTCACAGTCCTGTGCATATGCTGTGCAGTCAGTACAAATGCAGTGCGTCCCGTACAATGTTTTTTTTTTTTAGCAGTGCAGGTCCGTACAAGGCCAGTGCAGTCCATTTCACATATCCTGACTGTGAAAAGGTTAGCGATCTTGTCAGCAGTTGCAGTCCAGTACAATGCCAGTAGTGCAGTCCAGTTCAATACCTCACAGTAGAAGGAGGAGCGGTAATGTCAGCAGGTGCAGTCCAGTACAATGCCCCAGTGCAGTCCAGTTCAATACCTCACACTTACACTGACAACTGACACTGACCTGACACTTTGTTTTTGGATCATTGGCCTATACGCCCCCTTATGTCTAGGGGTGTTCATTGTCTTCGTTAAATTATCATAGGCGAAAAGACTAGAAATAATAATCAGAACAACATCTGCTTCTCTAAGTTGAAAATCTTTAACACATCTTATGTGATAATTTAATGTGTTTGGGCGGGGACAAATCACACACACAACACCTCGCACACACACACACACACTATAACAACTCGACACGCACGCACCACACACGGCACAAACACACACGGCCACATCATGTCTCACTGACTGACATACTAATGTGGCGTACAAAATACCACTTTTCTGCGTCAAAAGTTTTGGTCTCAGCCTAAACAGGGCTGGGATAGATAATCGTAATGAGTATAATAAATAGGTATGTTTACCTATTGTTTTGTGGAAAACGTATTATGGTTATTTAACTTAGTGTCCTTTTTTTTCTGATAGAACAGGCTTCTGTATGTTAATTGACCGAAGTGACTCGGGAGCAATTCATATTTTCTGCATTAACAACCACAGTAAGTCTTGCGGACTGCAACATTGTTTTGAAATCTTAAATTTACTTCTTTAAATCTTTATTCTACTCCACAATGAAACAGAGAATGTTCTTCATTCTCCTTGAATGCGTGATGTTGTTCTGTACAAAGCTACACTAAATTGTATGGTTATCGCTATAGTACCTTCTTTTTTATTGTTCAGGACCAAGAGTTCGGTTGATAAATCCTCAACTAACATGCTCCTATGGACACTTATTGTAAATAGTAACAGATAATTTTTTCTGTCTGGGAAAATACTTTTATAATGAATGAAACCAATGAATATCTTTCTTTTCCTCAATTTTGGAGTGCCAAGTTTGTTTAATACGGATATAATTCGATCCTGATTTCGGGATATAAATTCACTTTCGTTACCCACCTCTTGACAAGCCCAACAAGACCATTCCCGTTCACTGTAAGAACTTGTTTTACTTGACTGACCCTATTTACTTTCCCTGCCTCGACTGTGAGTGTATTATATCATAAGCCTTGTCTGCATAGCCGGGTTGAAGAAAGTGTTATCAACTTTAACCTTTATTGATTTGCTTTTTTATATAAGTCACAATAAAGTGAGCATATCTCCCTGTTTCACCTATAAGCTATGGTAGCGCGCGGCTTGAATGAATTGGATCACTCAGAAATCTTTTAATAGCTAAAGTATGACTCTTTCCATTTTAAGAGATTTTCTGAAAGCCCCCAAAATTTCTGCAGCATAAGAGATAATGGGGTTGTATTTGAGTGTCAAAACAATTTCAAAAAATGGTGAGAATTCAATTGATCTCAAATTCCTCATGGATTTCAGAATTTCTACAACTCCCTTTTTTCCCTTTCTAACATTGCCTGCCATCCAGTATTTAAACTTAAATTTGGTTGTAATACCATCCCTAAGTTCTTGTATGCATTTGTAACTTTAACTACCAAGTTGCCATTCCGCTATTTTTCCTGTTGTGAAAGGTGAACTACCTTAACAAAAAAACACCATTTATTAGTTTTTTCATCGATTGGTCAGTCATCTTTCGTTGATTATTTATCTGCCTTTGTTTCATGCGTTTAGTTGGATTCTGCAACCAATTAACAGTGTCTGAAAGGAAAATCATATCATCTGCAACTAACAGCAAAAAATAATTTCAGGGAGCTCCAGGTACATGTTGGTTTCATGTCTTCTCTTTTTCGACATTCAATGGCTGTTCATTAATAAAATAAACGCAAACATTGGGGTCTCATAATTCATCCTTGTTTTACTCCGAGGACACCAAAATATTCCATGCTTAATTACATTTTAACGAACACAAGCAAGACAGATTCATAAACACCCCTCAAAGCAAAGTTCATTTCCCTTTTATACAGATTCCTTTAGGACCAGGCCTAATATGTTTTCTGTTCACAGCGTAGAAGGCCTTCTATAATAACAAAGGCCTCGTACAACTTGGATTTTTTATAAGATTTTTTCTGGCCAGTGATTACAGAGTAAAGTTATGATCCACGGTACTATATACCTGCCCAAAATCCTGGATTGTTCGCCTCAATAAGTTTTTCTTCTCTCTCAGCCCAATTGGCTTAACCTTCTGTTAAATAATGTGAGTGTATACCTTATAATATTACATACATCACAGTGAGGTGAGTGTGATCATGTTCGCAGTTGCAAGTCCAGTACATTGGCAGTGCTGTCCATTACAATACTGACAGTAGAGAGCGTTTCTGTCGGCAGTGCAGTCCAGTTACGATGCAGTGCAGTCCAGTTTAATGCTGTGCTAGTCTAGATGCAAGTCCCTGGCCAGTGAAGGAGAGCGGATCTTGATCGGCAGTGCAGTCCAGTACAATGCAGTGCAGTCCAGTACATTGCAGTGCAGGCCAGTTTACAATACCTGACAGTGAAAGGATAGCGATCATGTCGGTAGTGCAGTCCAGTACAATACCTGGACAGTGAAGGAGAGCGATCATGACGGCAGTGCAGTCCAGTACAATGCAAGTGCTTGCAGAGCCAGGACAATGCAGTGCAGTCCAGTACAATACCTGACAGTGATGGAGAGCGATTCATGTCGGCCAGTGCAGTCCATTACAATGCAGTGCTGTCCAGTGCAATGCAGTTCAGTTCCAGTACATGACCTGACAGTGAAGGAGAGCCATTTGTCGCTAGTGAATGTCCTGTACACAATGCAGTGCAGTCCTGTACCATTGCAGTGCAACCCAGTACTTTACAGTGCACCCAGAGTACAATGCAGTGCAGTCCTGTCACAATGCAGTGCAGTCATGTACAACTGCTGTGCTGTCCAGTCACAATGCAGTCGCAATCTGTACATATTTTCCTGACAGTGAAGGAGTGCGATCATGTACGGCAGGCAGTCCAGTACAATGCTGTGCAGTCCTGTACCATATGCTGTGCAGTCCAGTACAAGCAGTGCAGTTCCTGTACAATGAGTGCAGTCCAGTACAATACCTGACAGTGAAGGTGTGCGATCATGTCGGCAGTGCAAGTCAGTACATGCAGTGCAGTCCAAGTTCTATGCAGTCCTGTCCAGTTACAATGCAGCGCGTCCAGTACCCAAAACATGTCAGTGAAGGAGAGCGATCAGGTCGGCAGTGCCAGTCCAGTTCAATTGCAGTGCAGTCCATTTACATTGCAGTGCAGTCCAGTTAAATCAATGCTAAGTGCATGCAGTACAATACCTGACTGTGAAGGAGGAAGCGTGCATGTCGGGCTGGCAGTCCAGTACAATTACTGACCAGTGAAGGAGTGTGATTCATGTCGGCAGTTCAGTCCAGTAATTGCAGTGCAGTCACAGTACAATGCAGTGCAGTCCAGCACAATTTGCCTGTCAGGGAAGGAGAGCGATCATGTCCGGCTGCAGTGCAGTCCAGTACAATACAGTGCAGTCCAGTACTATGCAGTGCAGTCCAGTACATGCAGTGCAGTCAGTACAAATGCAGTGCAGTCCAGTTGCAATGCAGTGCATCCCAGTACAATACCCTGACAGTGACGGATATCGATCATGGCGGCTGTGCAGTTCCAGTACATATGCAGTGCTGTCCAGTACAATGCAGTGCTCAGTCCATTTCAATACCTGACAGTGAAGGATAGCGATCAGGTCTAGGCAGTGTGTGCAGTTCAATGCAGTGCAGTACAGTACAATGCAGTGCAGTCCTGTTACATACCTGACAGTGAAGGGAGGAGCGCTCATGTCGGCAGTGCTGTCCAGTTACAATGCAGGGCTGTCCAGGTACAAGCAGTGCAGTCCAGTACAATGCAGTGCAGTCCAGTACAATGCAGTACAATTCCTGTACTATGCATGTTGCATTCCAGAAACAATGCAGTGCAGTCCTGTTCAATGCTGTGCAGTCCAGTTCTATGCGGTGCAGTCCAGTAGTCAGTTCAATGCAGTGCAGTCCAGTACTAATGTGTGCTGTCCAGTTCATGCCAGTGCAGTCCAGTGCAATGCAGTGCAGTCCAGTACAATGCAGTGCAAGTCCTGTTCATATACTGACAGTGATGGAGAATCGGTCATGTCGGCCAGGGCAAGTCCAGTCCAAATGCAGTGCGTCCAGTTACAATGCATGCAAATCCAGTTACTATGCAGTTGCACGCAAGTATCAAGGCAGTGCAATACAGTACATTTGCAGTGCGTCAGTTACAATACCTGACAGTGAAGGAGAGCGATTCTTGTCGGCAGGGCTGTGTCTAGTACTTATTCAGTACAATGCAGAGTCAGTCCAGTACATGGCAGTGCTGATCCAGTACAATGCAGTGCAGTCCAGGTCAATGCAGTGCTGTCCAAGTACTATGCAGTGCATACCTGTACAATGCAGTGAATCCCAGTACAATGCAAGTTGCAACCCTGTTTAATTTCAGTGCTAGGCAGTACAATTCAGTGAGTCAGTACATACAGTCTTGCAGTCCAGTACAATAACTGACAGTGAAGGTGAGAGATCATGTCGGCAGGGGCAAGTCCAGTACATGCTGTGCACAGTACAGTACAATGCAAGTGGCTGTCCAGTACAATGCCAGGCAACCCAGTTCAATGCAGTGCAGTCCAGTACATTAACTGACAGTGAAGGAGAGCCATCATGCGGCTTGGGCTGGCCCCAGTCGATCCCAGGTTCTCCTGTTGCTCAGGTAGGCAGTCTCTCCAGCTCACTCTGTCATGGAGTCACACACACTACTCTCACACACACCACACACACCACGCCACACACACACACACCACACGCACACCACACACACACACACTCACACACACACCACACACACACACACACACACACGCAGCATTGCTTGCACACACGCACACAAATAGGTCCTCTCACACACTGATCAAGGATGGGGGAACAAGGAAAAAAAAAAGAAAACTGTTCTTTCATCAACCAACGTGTCGGTAAACAAGCCTCACTGACTCCTCACCCCCACCCCTCCTGCCACCCTGTTATTTTCAGTCGAACAGAGGACGAAGAATAGACTGGAAGCGGCGGTTTGTTTTATTGAACAAACGTTCCCTTCACCCTTTCGCGCATCTTTTTACATAAAGAACGGAGTATCCAATATGAACAGTTGGGGATTACTTCCCTTTGCCGGTATTAGGAATTCGTTGCTATGACGAACTGACCTACACACCCACCCTTCACGTTCTCTCTCTTTCCTGCCCCTCCACCCCAAACAAACAAACGAACCCAAACGTAAGCCCGAGGAAGTCAAGGCTCCAAGGCAAACAGTCAACGGATCAAAAATCGAGATCATCATCGATAAAGAAAAGAAAGAATGAAAGAAAGAAAGGAACAGACACGAAGCAAAGAAGCGCTAAGAACACCGGGAGTAAACGTGAAGTAAACTCGGGGGAGCGAAGACCACTGTCACGTCGACCGAATCCTGGTTTCGTTTGTTTTGAATTTTATTCCTCACTGAAATGTGAAGGATTTCATTGTTGTGCCCACCACTCTGTCCTTTTCACAGAATGTGGACAACCTTGTTCCGTATGTTTTGCGCGCTCTTGTGACAGACAAGCCGCGACATCCGCGGATGAAGACTCATCCTTCCAGGCAGCAGGGACAGCAAGCATGGTCGTTACGTTTGAATTGGTGATGATTACAATTTGGTGACAGCTTGAGAGGTAAAGAGATTGTAAAGTTGTTCTTTCTGAATACACGGAGAAAGAATGTGTGAGTGTGTGTGTTGTGTGTGGGTGTGTGTGTGTGTGTGTTGTGTGTGTGTGTGTGTGTGTGTGTGTGTGTGTGTGTGTGTGTGTGTGACGGAGAGAGAGAGAGAGAGTTGAGGAGGAAAGAGCGGATGAGAAAGAGAGAGAGAGAGAGAGAGTGATACAACACAACACAAAGAGAGGAGAGAGAGAAGTGGGGATAAAGGGAAGATGAAGAAGAAGAAGAAGAAGGATAAAGAAAGATAGAAGAAGAAGAAGAAGTAGAAGATGAGAGAGTGAGAGAGAGAGTGAGAGAGAGAGTGAGAGTGAGAGATGAGAGAGATGAGACAGCCACACAAAGAGAGAAGAGAGGAGACTGAGAGACAGACAGGCAGAGTGACTGACAGCCACACAAAGAGAGGAGAAAGGGGATAATAGGGGGGAAGAAGAGAAGAAGACGAAGATAAGATAGGGATAAGATAAATGTTGCGTATAGCCCAGCCGACCGCAAAAGGGCCACATCGGGCTGAAGAAGAAGAAAATGCAGAAGAAGAGAAGAAGAAGAGAGACAAGAAAAAGACAAGACAAGACAAATTCTTTATTTACGAGGATAATAGATAAGCACTAACGTGTTTTTTTACATCCAGTCCTCGCCCTGAGTAGGACTACAAACATGCAGTGAAATCAAAGAAGTAAGCAAAGCGGTCATGTAATCATTGAGGGAACAATCAAATGAAAAAAAAATAAGAATAATATAAACAACAACAACAAAAAATAATAATAACAAAAAAATAAATAAATAAAAATGAGAATAATAATAATGAAGAGGGAAGGAGGATGAGCGGGCGGTAGGGAGTGAGGTGGGCTGGGGAAACATATGTAAGTGTACTACAACGTACAAGAGTGGATGTATGCAAAACAGACAGTGAAGTGAATATGTCAAAGTGCGTTCATATTTTTTGAACACACAAAATTCACGCACGTTTGAAGCAATAGAGAGAGAGAGAGGAGAGAGAGAAGGGAGGAGTGAAGGGGAGAGAGAGAGAGAGAGAGAGAGTGAGGAGAAGAGAAAGATGAGCGGGGTGAGAGATGAGAGAGTGAGAGAAGAGGAGAGAGACGCTGAGAGAGCAAGGCAACCACATGCATTTCATTTTTCGCAAGGCATGAAATACGTTAGAACGTATTAAGCAAGAAGCAAGAAGAAGAAGAAGAGAGAGTTGATGATGATGAGGATGATTAATCTTTATTTTCCATGGGTAACAGATAAGCAAACTCATGCTTTTTTTAATCCGGGCCCTCGCCATTAAGGGAATAACTAAGCATGGACTAGCGGACTACTAAGCATAACTATGCGCTAAACTTACAAAAATATAACAAACTCACATCTCTTCACAAATGCATTAAAACTTGATAAAAATGTTCATCCATTAACTATTTAAGGCATAGATGACTTTGAAGCGAGAAAAAAAGAAATAAAAGCTATTGCAACAAACAAACATAAATAAAGAATAAATTTTCTTAGAAGAGAGAGAAAAAAAAAATCAGCACACACAACATAGAATAACGATCCTCCTATCGAAGAGAAAGAGTGAGGGGGGGGGGGGGGGGGGGGGGGGGGGGGGGGGAGAGAGAGAGGGGAGGAGAGAGAGAGAGAGAGAGAGTTAATTTCCTTTTGTAAATTATTAACATACAAGCAAGCTGCTAAGGATATTAATTAGGACAACTACAATGCATCCCCAAGTAATATCAACTTTTTTGTTTTGTTTGGTTTGTTTCTTTAACAATGATATAATATGGTTACAGGGCAAAGACAAGAACGAGCAGTACTTCAATCAATTATCAAGTATAGCAACAATAAAGTCTAGCGTCAATAGTCATAGTCTAGAGAGAGAGAGCATGAGAAGAGGAGAGAGAGGAGAGAGAGTGGAGAGTGGTTGATCGGCACCAACTGAGGGTCGTATCGCCCTGACCAGACAGATCAATATTCTCTCCACCAGTATCATCATCATCATCCAATTGAGGCCCCAATCACCAGCTGATTATTATTAGTTTTTCTGTCTTCTGACATCTTCTCCCCCTGATCGCAAAAGTAAAGGGCAGGGAATCTGTCTTTAGTGCTTCCCCCCCCCCCCCCCCCCCCCCCCCCCCCCCCCCCCACCCCCCCCTCGCCGCGAAAACTCATTTTTCAACACTCTACATATCGGTAATTCACTAATTTGAATCATGAATGCTGGAAATAAAAAGACACCGAAAAGTAGGAAAATTGACTTCGGTAAAAAAGACTGAAAGAACTAATTAATATTGGTTTACTTTAGAACGCACTTCAACTGGACGAAAGGGGAATGCAAATAAGACGATAGAAACTTGCATTTGTGGTGATTGAGGCCAACATTTTGGATTAATGAAACGAAGGGTACGTAAGATGTGCTTGATCTGCTGACCGAATAATCGTTCGAATTCGGTAAAGAGACAACACACAAGGAAGTGAAAGTTGCGCTTGAAAGAAAACCTGAATACGGGTCGTGGAATTAAGGGATCTCCCTTCTTCGATGCCATTTGCTTCTTGCGCTTGTGGTATAGTAGTTTGTGGGGCAGGCAGTTATAATTCTATGCTAAATATTATACAAAGTGTTTATCAGCTATTATGTCGTCTGGTGTATTTCACTTCGATTGGAAACTTTGATGTGAAAGGTAAAATTCGATTAATCGGTTGTTGTGTTGGGTTGTCGAACTTGTCTGTTTACATGTTCTTTCGATAATGTTGTTTCAGGTGATCAAGTTACTGCTGAAAAGTCCATTTCGTTAAGTTGATTCTTGAAGAGTCTTCGAAATTCCCAATCGCCGCAGTCACTGACGGACAAGCAATAGGGGCTTCTTGTTTTTCACGAGAATATCTTACTGTAAAGTTCAAAACTTAACCGTTTGTGAAATTACTTTGGCCTAGCAAACCGTTTTTATTGGGGCTACTCAGCTTCTTTCACTTCCTACTTGCATGTGGGATAACCATAATGCTCACTCTTTTAGCTCTAGGCATGAGGAATTTCATGAGTCTGTCAAAAATGATAGAAAATGTACATAGGCGAGCTACTAAATCTGATTGAATGTTGTTGGATTTTAAATATTAAAGAAAGATTAACACTATCTCAATTACACTACTGAAAGGAAGGAGGATCAGAAATCGTGAGGGAAAGAGACCTGATCCAATTTTTAAAATCCGGTTATTTTGATTGATGTCAATGTGCTTGGGCTTTTCTATATTCTCAGATGTGGATGCTCAAGAATGAATGAGGGCAAGATTTTTATTGGCTTTGTCCATACTACAAAAGAAAGTCTTGTTTTACCTTCTGGAATTGCTAATTATTGGAATGCACTGCCCTACTAACACAAATATGCACCTGATTATCGTCAGCTTTAAAAAAACTCCTAGGATTGAAAGAACCTAAATTTGAAAGATGTTTTCTTTAGTGTGGATGAATTATTATGTTATAAAAATTACGACAGGCATGCAACCAGACCGAAACTTAATTTGGTCTAATAATGCGGGGACGCAAATAGGACCGTAAAGCCTTAAGGCTAAAAAAAAGCCAAAAGGAGGTCCCTATTTCTACTTACTACTATACTAATACTTAGTTGCGATGATTGTGTATTAAAAAAAAAATCTTTTCTGTCAGGCCTGAGTGAATCACATGTGTAGGTTAATTCCAGGCTTCAGACAGTCAAAAACGGTCAGGGTGCCATTGTCTTTCCCTACAAAGGACTACGTTCTTGATAACAGGTAGTGTCCCATAATTTGGTAGAAAGAGAAATTTATCGTTCCTAAATGGATAAAAAACTGCCATCAGAACGAAAAAAAAAGTTGGGGGAACTGCAAGAGGTATTAACATATCAGCTACTTCGCAGAACAGAGATCGCCCCAAGCATTGTTTTAAGCCAATTGAGTCTGGTCACAGTTTAAGTTTTAAACAACCTAGTGTGTCTGGCCTTAATTCTGGTGGTGGACTGTTTATTCCTGGACCTGCCTTGGTGTTACTTGTATTAAATGTTTTTATTTGTTAAGAAATATAATGTCATGTACTCTTGTCCAATTTGCTTGCTCTACTTCTCTCTTTATTTTTCAAGGTTTTTTTTTATCATTCTTTTGACTGCATACTTTTTTTGTCTTTACTTTATTGAATTTCTGGCCCACTCATAGTGAGGAGCGGTTGTAAAAAAAAAACAAAAAAAAAAACTGGATCAAAAATAAAGTGCTTTGTCCCATTTGCATGCTTACTTCTCTCTTTTATTTTTCAGTTTGTTTTTTTATCATTCTTTTGACTGCATACTTTATATGTATTACCTTTGTAAGTGTGGCCCACTCCATTGGGAGGGTGGTTGTAAAAATACTGCATCAAAATAAGTGCTTTGTCCCTTTCTTTGTCGCTCCATCTCTCCCTCTCGCTCTGTCTTTCTTCTGTGTCTTAGCTCTCTGTCTCACTGTCTTCTCCTGCTTTGTCACCATTTCACCAGTCTCGAATTTCTTGCAGGGTGTGAATTCCAGGGATGAACAAATGTTGTATTATGGCTGTCTGTTCATTTCACTGTTAAATGATTTGGGACATGTCCTTGCTTACTATGATAACCAGGTCTGCTAACTACTAAATTAGTGTGGATCAATAACCACGTAAAATCATCATGAAATGGAATTATCTTGACTGTTTAACAGATATTTTGTCGAATCAGTGCAGGATTTTTCTATTATACTAACCAAAGCGATCTGAGGTGGCCTCTTATGGTGCCCATGTAAATCTGTAACATAACGTGGGTTATACACTTTTTTCCAGGTGTGTGTGTGTGTGTGTGTGTGTATGTGTGTTGTGTGTGAGAAAAGAACAAATATGTAAGTCTTGCAAGTCTGATTGGGTTGATGAAATTGTGTTCTAAAACTGAATGTTTCCACAGCGATTATTGTATGTTGTGATGCTTGTGGATGATTAGAAATCAACTACCTTTTTTAGACGTAGCCATCCTCACAGTGGACTCCAATGTTTATAGAAACTGAAATATTTAACTTATTTTGGTATGTTTAGAAATATATCTAAATTAATCATGGTGTCGTGGTAGGAAAATTAAAATTGTTTATCATTTGTTGTGTTCAGATAGATCTTATTATGTGAGTGTGTGTGAGGTTGTGTAGTGTGTGTGTGTGTGATGTGTGGGTGTGTGTGGTGTTGTGGTGTCCTGCTAAAGGATAGAAAACGTTCTATGCAAGTTCAATTCTGTGAATATTAGGAGAACACATGGCCAAAAGTCAGACAGATGATGAAAAAATGTCATCCAGAGGGGTTGTGATGATGAAAAAGTCATCCCAGAGGGGCTGGATGAAAGAAAAAATCATCCCAGAGTGGTTGGACAGGTAAGACCAAATTACTCTTTTATCATGTGTTTTCTCTTCTTTTTGGTTCCTTTTTTTCATCTTCCTTGTTTTTGTTTGTTTGTTTTTGAATGATATCTTATAATGGGCAATGGATGTTTCCATTTCAAAATTTTAGTGAGACTGAAGCAATCTGTTTTCGTCTGTGCCATTTTTGTTCGTCCCGTAGTACAGTGACTACCATTGTGTAGCTTGGGCCAAAAAAAAATTGTCGTCAAGGTCTTGCAGTCTGATTGGTTGATGAAAATTTTGTTCTAACAACATGTTTCCACTGCCGTTTATTGTAGGTGATGTGGGTGAGGAAAATGATATGTGATGGTGTTGTTTGTTTGTTTTCTGGTGTCCATCTTCTGTGCCACTTCATACATTACCTCTTGCTTGCGCATTCATCTCCTGGTCCTCAGCCAACAACCTGGCTTGTCTGGCCTAGGCCTTGTGTCGGACAGTCACCGCATAACATGGCTTTGTCTGGCCTAGGCCTTGCATAGGTCAATCCAAAGGAAGCACCTGTTGTGTGTCAAGTGGTCATGAGACCAAGGAGATGCTGACACCACAACAAAGTCATTTGGTGGTATTCAGTGGTGCCTGTTGTGATCCACTACGCTGGTCACCACTACTAAGCCCCTTGCTGTTTAATACGATTTTAAGTCTCGGACCTGTAGTGAGTGAGAGTCACTGTGGTGAGGAGCGCACCATATCCATTTCAGCACCAGTCTAAGACTTTAGCCGATACAGTGACTTTGACAGTAAACAAACCAAGCTGACACCTACCCCTGACCATCTCTACCACCCTTTTTTATTCACAACTCCAATCCTGAAGAAGTGACTCCATTGTAGAATGTTGAGAGGTGGGAGGGCTGGAGGGGGAAAGGGATAGAGGGGGTGGAAGAGAGGGCAGGCGGAAGGGTAGAGGGGGTGGAGAAGGGCAGGAGGAAAGGGATAGAGGGGGGTGTGGAGAGGGCAGGCGGATAGGGATAGAGGGGGTGGAGAGGGAAGGAGGAAAGGGAATAGAGGGGGGGGTGGTGAGGGGCAGGAGGAAAGGATAGAGTGGGGGGGGGGGGAGGAGGGCAGGAGGAAAGGGGATAGAGGGGGTGGAGAGAGGGCAGGCGGAAAGGGAAGAGGGGGTGGAGAGGGCAGGAGGAAAGGGATGAGTGGGGGGGGGGGGGGGGGGAGAGGCAGGAGGAAAGGGATGTGGGGGGTGGAGGACAGGAGGAAAGGATAGAGGGGGGGTGGGAGGAAAGGGAAAGAGTGGTGTGGGAGGGCAGGAAGGGAAGGGATAGAGGGAGGTGGGGGGGGAGGCAGGAGGGAAAGGGATAGAGGGGGGTGGAGGAGGGAGGAGGGACGGATAGAGGGGGGTGGGAGGACAGGAGAAAGGGTAGAGGGGTGGAGAGGCAGGAGGAAAGGGATAGAGGGGAGGTGGAGAGGGCAGGGGAAAGGGATAGAGTGGGTGGGAGGGCAGGAGGATAGGGTATAGTGGGGGTGGGAGGGCAGGAGGAAAGGGATAGAGGGGGTGGGTGAGGGCAGGAGGAATGGGATTAGAGGGGGTGGAGAGGGCAGTGAGGGAAAGGGATAGAGGGGGGGATGTGGGCGTGGAAAAAGGAAAGGGATAGAGGGGGTGAGAAAGGGATAGAGGGGGTGGGGAGGGCAGGAGGATAAGGGATAGAGGGGGTGGAGAGGGCAGGAGGAATGGGTTAGAAGGGGGGTGGAGAGGGCAGGAGGTAAAGGGATAGTGGGAGGTGGGAGGGAGGAGGGAGGAAAGGGATAGAGGGGCGGTGGGAGCGGCAGGAGGAGGATAGGGATAGAAGGGGGTTGGGGGGCCTGGTGGAAAAGCACGGATTGAGGGGGGTGGGAGGGCAGGAGGATAGGGGATAGAGGGGGGGTGGAGAGGTGAGGGGAGAGCGGAGGGAAGGGATAGAGTGGGGGGGGGGGGGGGGGGGGGGGGGGAGGGAGAGGGTTGTATAAATGGGATTTTGCCTGAGTATCTCTGTTTTACTTGGACTCCCTTAGGTCTGCAGCAGTTGGGGAGGAGAACAGAGGATATACCTTATTTCTGGGCCTCTTTCGCCCTCAACCAGTTTTCGGGCGAAGTGGCCCAGAAATAAGGTTTTCCTGTTCTCTGACAAGTAAGACTTCAAAATTTGCTTTTCCTAATCATTTTCTGCGCAACAGTCATTGTTTCAATACTTTCATTTTTGCGGAGGCGTCCCACCAACTAAAACTTGGCGAGACACTGTGCGAACAGCCCTAATTAGAGGGCTTGGGGTTTTGTGGCAGGCAGTTGTACCATGGACGGATCCTATGACCTGTAATTATGGGCGCCATAAGGGAGCAAGCTAATCCTGCGACACACGCGTTAGGTGACGGCAGCCTGATATTTTCATTTATTGTACGAGGAGATGGGCTATAGGAGCGAGTATAATCATCCGTGTTCTGACTCATGTGTTTTGTTTTGAGATTCGCACAAAAATACTGTCGCGCACACCCACACACTTACACACACACACACACACTCACACTCAAACACCACACTCTCACACGGACGCACGCAACGCAACATGCACGCCGCGGGCGCGCACACACACACCACACACACACACACACACACACTATTTAAAAAATGTGTCCCTGGTTTTACAGTGGCATTCCCCTCACCTACGGTGACGGTGCTCCCGGTCTACATTGCAGGTGTTTTGTGTCTCCGGCAAAAAATCAATACTGCTGCACTTCCTCCTACCCCCACTCCTTACACCAGCCTGCTCGAATTGCAACATATTACAGTAGACCAACATGGCTCCGCGTGGCGGCGCTGTTATAGTGGCCAAACAGCGGGCGGCTCAATGACTAGGCTAAACCCACACATTCTTCACTGACTGATGGCAAGCACGGCGCGTTTACTGAAGCCGTGGGTGTGTAAAACCGGTTTTTACCAAAGACAGAATTGTGTATTTAAATGGTTTGCTGGCTCAAGGAAATGAAAACGTTGAAGGCAATATTGTTGACTTAGGATGTAGCTTAGTTTATTACGTGTTTGGCTATCGATGAGATGGTTCTTTATATAATTAATGGCGCTGCATTTGTTTGAAAGTCGGCCGCCGATGGCAAAACAAAAAATAATCCATCGCGCTGTTGATTTGTTGGGAGCTTTGGCTTTGAGACAGATAAAGCCATGTTTAAAATACATGGCGTTCATTTTAAGGCGGAGGTAAACACGGCTGCTGATTCGTATTTGCTAAATAAAATACTTAGATGTGAATAACAGTTTGGCTGTTCCTCCCAAAGAGTTAATTTGTTCCAGTTTGTATCAGATTGATTGTTTGTTATCTACAGATTCAGTGTTCATTGATAGCAAGCTGGATTCTGTGTATTAAGTTGTGTATATTTTCTACTTTTCTAATTTAACCAGTTCATCTGCCTTCAGTGTGCCCTTATGCAAATGAATGGCGTTTTTCGATTGTTCTGGCAAACAAACTAGATTGGGCTAGGCAGACCTTAGTACATCTACAGTTTGGTGAGGGTAGTGGCGTAGCCGGGGTGGCGGCCTGTGGGAAGTCAGCCTTGCTATAAATAGCCGTTTCATATTGAATCGGTATTTTTAGTGTAGAGGAGTGAGTGCTCTGCTCCGCGCTGTGTGTGTGTGTGTGTTGTGTTGTGTGCGGGGTGGTGGTTGCAGGGTGAGGCAGTGGTGGTGTGTTTCACTCGTCGTCCCACTCTGCATGCCCCTGCTCATTCAAGTGGCGGTAACGTGGAATATCCACCCCTTTTGACCCCCAAAATCCCCTTTCCCTTTTCACCCACGGGGGGCCCGGGGAATACCGTGCTCAAAGGGGGACACTTTTTCTACCGGGATGGCAGGTCGCCAATCCTTGTCACTACCCCTTGGACTTTCGAAACTTCCCAGCTCCCCCTCCTTCAGTATAGGTGATCTTTCCACCCTGGTGATTTTGCGCTGGGAATTCGTCCACACTGAAGAACCCAAGGACTTGCTCTCAACAACAGCAAAACTACCCTTAATTTGCCTAAATGCTCGAGAACATTCGGCCGACTCATGACAGAAAGCAAACTTACTAAACAAGCAGTTTTGTTCAGTTTTCTCAAATCCCAAACCTTTAATTAACGTTAGACTAAAGGATGATGATAAACTCCCTGAAATGCAAAATATCAAAGTAAAACAAAGCAGGAGTATTTAAGTTACTGACCAACATCAATGAAAACAAAGCTATTGGTTCCGATGGCGTTCCTGGCAAGCTCTTAAAATTATGTGCCAATGAATTGAGTGAGGTATACCAACTACTTTACAAGCTTCACTGGACCAGGGAGTAATACCTGATGAGTGGCGAGATGCGAGCATTGTTCCCTTATTCAAAAAGGGTGACAAAACAAAAGCGAGAACTATAGACCTGTATCTCTTACATCCATATCAGCTAAACTACTTGAACACATAATATATAGTAGCATAATGGACCATCTTGACAAATATGACTTCTTAAATAACGCCCAGCATGGTTTTAGACAGCGAAGAGTTGTGAGACTCAACTTATAACAACTCTCAATGATTTTAATAACTGTCTTAACAACAGACAGCAAATAGATGCAATTTTATTAGACTTTTCTAAAGCCTTTGATAAGGTTGACCATGAGGGCCTGTGCTTAAATTAGAACACATTGGCATTGGCGGTTCTTTGCTAAAATGGGCTATATCATTCCTCGTTGGGAGAACGCAGAACGTTGTTGTGGAAGGGTCGTCATCCCATTGTAAACCAGTCTTGTCAGGTGTACCACAGGGAACTGTTCTGGGGCCCTTGTTTTCTTAATTTATATAAATGACATAAGTAGAAATCTCTCTCCTGGAACTACTATAAGGCTTTTTGCAGATGACAGCTTAGTATATAGAACAATCAGAAGCAAGAATGATACACGCATTCTACAAGAAGATCTAAACGCTTTACAAGAGTGGGAAAGAACTTGGAAAATGGAATTTCATCCCCAAAGTGCCAAGTGTTGCGTATATGTAACAAACGCTCACCAATTAGATCAGATTATTCTATCCATAATACTATTCTTAAAGAAACTAATGCTGCAAAATATTTAGGCGTGATTATAGACAGTCGTCTCAAATGGAAAGAACATTACAATTTAGTATGTAAGAAAGCAAATAACATCTTAGCTTTCTTATACAGGAATATCAATGACTGCCCCCAAAAGGTTAAAGACGACTGCTACAAAACACTGGTTAGACCAGTACTGGAATATGGTTGCTCAGTTTGGGATCCTTACCATCTAAAGGACATTGATAACCTCGAAAAGATTCAGAAGAGAGCAGCACGGTTCGTAACAGGGAACCACATCAGAGAAAAGGGGAATACTAGGAAGAACATGAGGAAATTAGAATGGAAACCCTTAGAAGAGAGAAGAGCTTTTTTTCAAACTTAATATCTTCTTCAAAGGCAGAGCTAAAGTAATTGATATTCCAATGGAACAACTAGTATTGAATAAAAGTAGCACCAGGAGTGGCGGTCAATGTTATACCATACCTGCAACAAAGATTGACAGCCACTTACATTCTTTTTATCCCAGTTCTGTATCGGCTGTGGAACTCACTGCCGGTGCCATCAAGATTGCCACAAATGCAATCTCATTTAAAAAACAAATTGATTCGACAGTTTTGAGATCTGCATATTGACGATTTTCTTTTTTTACTTCCCCAGATATTTTACTATACCTGGGCCTGAATTTGGCCATTGCTTTTAACTTCTTGAATATCGAGTGCGACCCCTTGTTGCCAAATTTGCTCCAGGGCCAACAGTCTGAGTCGCACTGTTTTTATGTTATTTTATTTTACTTTTTAACATGCGCGCTGGTGACCTACTCGTTTTTGAGTGAACCAGTATTTTAGGAAGAAGAAGAAGTAACATCAGTCTGACGAGGAAGCGTCGTCTGTTGTGGCACTGTCTGGGTCCTGGCACTAACTGAACCGGAGTACCAAAAAAAAAATCAAAAAAAATCAAAATACTAGCTGCCCCCTGAAGACGTTGACCAAATAACTCGCTTTGTTTTAGTCATTTGCACGTGCGCGTAGCAAATAATGCTCAGGAACACGAACGCATACTGAAACTTCGCCATGGTTTCCGTGTTCAACAGATTGAAATTGGTAAGTCAAATGAAAATAATGCGGTTGTCTTTTTTTTCCCCTAGTGTGTGCAAGTGCGCGCTTGACTATTATTTTAAATGTAAGAATACAGCTATTTTCTTTGTTTCATGTACAAAACGAAAACATATACATAAAATCGGATGTTAACAACTTAAAAAAATCAACTTTGAAACTAGTTCATCACCGATTTAGTGCCAAACTCCAGTTAGTGTTGGTGGATCAATTACTGCCACAACAAGTCATCTGATCTTCAAAAAAAAAAAAAGTTACCTTTTTCAACATGCGTTATTTGCATGGGCTTGTAACAAACGTTATACATGCATCATGACCGAGCTTTTAAACTCGCGAAATCAAGATTATCCACCGTGTTTCAACAGGTCTATTTGAGAAACAAAACACATAAACAGGCAGGTTGTCATTATTAGAATTGCATAGTTCTTTTAAATGTATGTTCGTTTTGTTTCTTTCGATTTGTTTTTGTTTCGCTTTTTCCCAACACAGAATACATCTGAAAGCATTTACTTAAAAATGCCAACTCCTACACTCGTGTAAAACAGACTAGCTCACCTCTGTTGTCTCCCAACGAAAAGTCACGTAGAAGAGATGTGACAAACGTTTACAATTGATGGCCACTCTGACCATGTCTTTCCTTCTCAACATGTCTTTTAGTACATGGCTGCAACAAACAATGATGAAATGATCAACCAAACAGCCTTGCGGTTCATGAGATGCCAAGTGTGCAGCAAGATGACGATTCGCAAGATCATTGTTCCTACCTGCGATCATAACGAACAACAAACAGGGAAGGTTGCCTTTACTACACAGTGAAATAGTTTAACATTACAAAA
>CM031621.1:56406334-56452386 GCA_018398815.1 Conus ventricosus
TAGGCCTTATAGGATTTTATTATACTGAACAAGTTTTGACAGAGAGCATGATAAAACAATAACTGGATTAGATTAAGTTCTGTTATAAAACTATGGAGCAGTTAAACTTTATGACAAAAACCCCCCATTGTTCATTAATTTGTGGACAAACTGGTTGTGGAAAAACAATATTTATCCTCGACCTATTACAAACAGTTTATCGTTATAATTTTGATCATATTGTGATTTTCTGCCCAACACTTAAATGGAACAAAGCATATCATGATAGAAGGTTTATATGGACAGATGATGACATATTTTTAGTTGATCCTAGCAATAAACTGAGTGAGTGTTTAGAATACTTTTATAGACTGTTTGAAGGAACGCAGACACTATTTATTATAGATGACTGTTCGCAGAAAGAGACATAGTTAAAAAGAGAAACACTTTGTCAAAACTAGCTTTCAGTGGAAGACATGCTGGGATAAGTGTGTGGATTTTATGTCAAAAATATAACTCGGTTTTTAAAAGACTTTAGAGAACAGTTAAAGACTGTAGTTCTATTTTCACATGAAAGACAGAGACTCATTTGATGAATGTTTGCGCGAAAATGATGTTATTGAGAATAATCAGGAAAAACATAGGATTAAGCAAAAACTAAAATCTGAAAAGTTTTGTAAATTAGTATTGAAAACGACAACCCAACACAGTATGCATGTTTGTAGGGTCGTTATTTTTTGGTCATTAAAGTCATGCTTAGTAGAGAACTGTAATATGCCGCTTTTGGAGTCGCCCGCCCGAGACCGGCCAAGGCCGGTTGAGAGCGGGTGAGCCAAAGCGGCATATTACAGTTCTCTACTTTAATGGCCGTAATCCCCTATGAGGTAGTGTGAGTTGTTTGCTGTTGGATGACTTTAATGGCCGTAATCCCCTACGAGGTAGTGTGAGTTGTTTGCTGTTGGATGACTTTAATGGCCATAATGCCCTATGACGTAGTGCGAGTTGTTTGCTGTTGGAGGACTTTAATGGCCATAATCCCCTATGAGTAGTGTGAGTTGTTTGCTGTTGGAGGACTTTAATGGCCATAATCCCCTATGAGGTAGTGTGAATTGTTTGCTGTTGGATGACTTAATGGCCATAATCCCCTATGAGGTAGTGTGAGTTGTTTGCTGTTGGATGACTTTAATGGCCATAATCCCCTATGAGGTAGTGTGAGTTGTTTGCTGTTGGAGGACTTTAATGGCCATAATGCCCTATGAGGTAGTGTGAGTTTGTTTGCTATTGGATGACTCTAATGGCCATAATCCCCTATGAGTAGTCTGAGTTGTTTGCTGTTGGATGACTTTAATGGCCATAATCCCCTATGAGGTAGTGTTAGTTGGTTGCTGTTGGATGATTTTAATGGCTGTAATCCCCTATGAGTAGTGTGAGTTGTTTGCTGTTGGATGACTTTAATGGCCGTAATCCCCTATGAGGTAGTGTGAGTTGTTTGCTGTTGGAGGACTTTAATGGCTGTAATCCCCTATGAGGTAGTGTGAGTTGTTTGCTGTTGGATGACTTTGATGGCCATAATGCCTTATGAGGTAGTGTGAGTTTTTTGCTGTTGGATGACTTTAATGGCCATAATGCCTTATGACGTAGTGTGAGTTGTTTGCTGTTGGATGACTTTAATGGTCATAATGCCCTATGACGTAGTGTGAGTTGTTTGCTGTTGGAGGACTTTGATGGCCATAGTCCCCTATGAGGTAGTGTGAGTTGTTTGCTGTTAGATGACTTTGATGGCCATAGTCCCCTATGAGGTAGTGTGAGTTGTTTGCTGTTGGATGACTTTAATGGCCATAATCCCCTATGAGGTAGTGTGAGTTGTTTGCTGTTGGATGACTTTAATGGCCATAATCCCCTATGAGGTAGTGTGAGTTGTTTGCTGTTGGAGGACTTTAATGGCCATTATTCCCTATGAGGTAGTGTGAGTTGTTTGCTGTTGGGGGACTTTAATGGCCGTAATCCCCTATGAGGTAGTGTGAGTTGTTTGCTGTTGGAGGACTTTAATGGCCGTAATCCCCTATGAGGTAGTGTGAGTTGTTTGCTGTTGGAGGACTTTAATGGCCGTAATCCCCTATGAGGTAGTGTGAGTTGTTTGCTGTTGGATGACTTTAATGGCCATAATCCCCTATGAGATAGTGTGAGTTGTTTGCTGTTGGATGACTTCAATGGCCGTAATTCCCTATGAGGTAGTGTGAGTTGTTTGCTGTTGGATGACTTTAATGGCCATAATCCCCTATGAGGTAGTGTGAATGCATCATCCCTGGGTCTTCTTTTGGAGGATGCTTTTTTTCTCAGTTGGATCTGTGTTGTCTAAATGATGGCTCTCCTAGTTAATGCATTCTTCTAATGGTCCACTGTCATGTATTGAACTGTTGGTGTGTGACCCCTCGCAGGTCCTGGACTATGAGTGGTCTGTCTGTCTGTCCTTGATGATCTGCATTTAAAGGGCTATTTTCCTGTTGTTTTAAAATCAGTAAAAACAAAACCTGTAAACACCTTTGTTCCAGAGCACCTTGATTATGAAAAAAGCCACTCGAATGGTTTTGATGTAGATGTTTCAAAGGAGCTCCATGAAAATGAAATTCTTCAAAGTTGAGACCCAGCAGAATCTCTAATACTTTGTGAGACCTAGCAGAATCTCTAACTAATACTTTGTGAGACCCAGCAGAATCTCTAATACTTTGTGAGACCTAGCAGAATCTGTAACTAATACTTAGTGAGACCCAGCAGAATCTCTTACTGATACTTTGTGAGACCCAGCAGAATCTCTTACTCATACTTTGTGAGACCCAGCAGAATCTGTAACTAATACTTAGTGAGACCCAGCAGAATCTCTTACTGATACTTTGTGAGACCCAGCAGAATCTCTTACTGATACTTTGTGAGACCCAGCAGAATCTCTAATACTTTGTGAGATCCAGCAGAATCTCTTACTAATACTTTGTGAGACCCAGCAGAATCTCTAACACTTTGTGAGATGCAGCAGAATCTCTAATACTTTGTGAGATCCAGCAGAATCTCTTACTCATACTTTGTGAGACCCAGCAGAATCTCTTACTAATACTTTGTGAGACCCAGCAGAATCTCTTACTAATACTTTGTGAGACCCAGTAGAATCTCTAATACTTTGTGAGACCCAGCAGAATCTCTTACTAATACTTTGTGAGACCCAGCAGAATCTCTAACTAATACTTAGTGACTTAGTGAGACCCATCAGAATCTCTAACTAATACTTTGTGAGACCTATCAGAATCTCTAACTAATACTTTGTGAGACCCATCAGAATCTCTAACTAATAGAATCTCTAACTAATACTTAGTGACTTAGTGAGACCTATCGGAATCTCTTACTAATACTTTGTGAGACCCAGCAAAATCTCTAACTAGTACTTTTTGAGACCCATCAGAATCTCTAACTAGTATTTAGTGAGACCCATCAGAAACTCTTATTAATACTTTGTGAGACCCAGCAGAATCTCTAACTAGTGCTTAGTGAGACCCATCAGAATCTCTAATACTTTGTGAGACCCATCAGAATCTGTTACTAATACTTTGTGAGACCCATCAGAATCTCTTACCAATGCTTCATGAGACCCAGCAGAATCTCTTACTTTGTGAGACCCAGCAGAAACTCTTACTAATGCTTTGTGAGACCCAGCAGAATCTCTAACTAGTACTTAGTGAGACCCATCAGAATCTCTAATACTTTGTGAGACCCATCAGAATCTGTTACTAATACTTGTGAGACCCATCAGAATCTCTTACCAGTACTTCGTGAGACCCAGCAGAATCTCTAATACTTTGTGAGACCCAGCAGAACCTCTTACTAAGACTTTGTGAAGCCCAGCAGAATCTCTAACTAATTCTTTGATTAAGTGTGCTAAAAGCAGTCGTGTTGTTCTTCCAGTAAACTTCAACTATCAAAAACAGCTTAGTTGCTGTAACTAATACTTTGAGTAAGTGTGCTAAAAGCAGTAGTTCTGTGTCTTTCAGTAAACTTCAGCTGTCAAAAACAACTGAGTTTAATGTTTACTGCCAACAAATCACAAAATAAACGGGCTTAGCGTATATCACAGACCATCAGCACCCAACACTCGAGCCCATCAAAAACGGCAAGCCAACATGAGACATACTTTTAAATTAAGTAAATGACAGTCTAGGAGAGACTTCTGCTTCAAGTTGACATCCAAAACACCTGAGAATAAAGTCTGGAAAATTATTAAGACAATCAAAGGGAAAAACGACCGTGTCAGTTCATCACCTGAAACTTGCTGATGCTCTGATTACTGAAAAACAAGCTCTCACCAATCTGCTGGCCTCCACTATTGAACAGAACTTGTCCTCCATAAGCAAATAAGCTGGGTTTTTTTTTTTTAAACAATTGAAAGAAAATCTTGTTACTTCACCTTGGACAAACACTCTGAAGTCTACAATCAACCATTTTCAATTCATGAACTGAAATCAGCTCTGTAAACCTGGGGCAATTCAGCTCCTGGCCCTGATGACACCCAGTATCAACTTTTGAAACGTCTCCCAGAAATCTGTCTCCAAACCCTTCTCAAAGTCTACAGCCATATCTGGACCACAGGGTGCTTTCTGCCCTCCTTGCAGAAAGCCCTGATCATTCCTATTCCAAGCCTGGAGAAGACCTTGCCAACCCTTCAAGTTATTGTCCAACAGCTTTGACCAGCTTCCTCTGGAAAATAGTGGAAAAGGTCAACTCGTGTATATGTGGAAGCTGGAAACTCGTGGCCTTTTGGCTGAAGAACAGTGAGTTCTGGAAATACCACTCAACCATAATGGCACCATTGGCCAGTCCTCCAGGAAACCACCATTCACAATGCCTTCATTAGCAAACAACATGTGATAAGCTTTTTATTTATCTGGAGAAAGCTTATGATACCAGATGGAAGTATGGAGAATTCTTATGGATCTTCATAAATTTGGTTGAAAAGTGAGGCGACTGCAGGCAAAAATCTACTAAACAAATGTTAAATAAATGTCATTCAACGCCTATCTTGCACTGAAGTGAATGAAGATGAGTGATTGCTCGTTCATTTTCATTGTCCTAATTGTTTTGTGTCTTGCCTGAAGAAGACCTAAGAGGTCGAAACGCATTGTGTTTTGTCTTGTGACTCATTTGTCTACGTTGTTGTTTTTTTGTTGTTGGTTTGCTAACAACATATATTTAAAGGTAATAAATTTGGTTTTTGTGATTAAAAACTTTTTGGCTGACTCTGATCTAGAGTGTCAAATACCTCCAGCAACAAACCTGGCTACACAGATCTGGCGGGGAGGGGGGGGGGGGGTGTTTGGTGGGGAACACATGCATGTATTGTCAGGTAGCTTTTGTCATGTGTGAAGAAAAGTGGAACAAGCTGATGAATGGCTTGGGGGAAAAAAAAAAGAAGAAAAAATGCATGTATATGAACAGAACTAACAAACTGGATGGACATGTTGCAGGAAATGATTCGATCCAGAGAGGGGCTTTGTACAGGATGATAAATCAGTGATGTACATGTTGCAGGATGATAAAATCAGTGATGTACATGTACAGGATGATAAAATCAGTGATGTACATACAGGATGATAAAATCAGTGATGTACATGTGCAGGATGATAAAATCAGTGATGTACATACAGGATGATAAATCAGTGATGTACATGTACAGGATGATAAAATCAGTGATGTACATGTACAGGATGATAAAATCAGTGACGTACATGTTGCAGGAAATGATGAATCCATGGGAGGGCTTTGTGCAGGATGATAAGATCACAGTGGAGGTGCATGTTGACGCCGACGCTCCCCATGGTGTTTGGTAAAGTGGTGAAGTGTGTGTGTGTGTGTGTGTGTGTGTGTGTGTGTGTGTGTGTGTGTGTGTGTGTGTGTGTGTGTGTACACACTTAAGTGAGTGCCAGGTTACATGCTCTTACAGTACAGCATTACTTCTAGTGATTCTGTGGAAGGATACAGTTTGTCTTCCAGCATGGCCTCCTGGGGTTTGTTGTCATGACAACCATCAGAACACACTTTAGCCATCCCCCTCTTCTCCCCTCTTGGATGTGTTGCCATGACAACAATAATGTACTTGGTCCTCCATCGTGGCCCCCAAGGACCTGTTGCCATCAGACCAACAGGGGTTCAGTCTTCTGGATTAAACTGGAAATCTGGCGAAGAAAACTTCATGAAAACTTTGCCTCAGGACTGGCAAGATTGCTCATGTGCACTCTCCGATTCAGAGACATTTGGTTGATGGCTTTCTGTGCACTCTCTGATTCAAAGACATTTGGTTAATGGGCTTTCTGTGCACTCTCCAGTTCAAGGACATTTGGTTGATGGGCTTTCTGTGCACTCTCCAATTCAAAGACATTTGGTTGATGGGCTTTCTGTGCACTGTCCGATTCAAAGACATTTGGTTGATGAGCTTTCTGGTGCCTAGACATTTTGACACAGTGATCTATTTTCTCTTTGGTTCGTGTTCACATGTATTTTGTTTTGTGATGCAAATTTAAATGTAAAATTAATATTCTGGAAAGGAAATGGTCGTCAAGTGAACCAAGATCTTATTAATTTTAGTTGTGAAATCTTGAAAATAGTGATGTGATGATAACCTCTGTTGGGGAGTTACAAAAAAGTCTGAAATTGGTCAGACATCTTCCTGTCAACCCAGATGAAGAGACAGTTGGTTTATGGGGAGGGGGAAGGGGTCAGGAAAAGATAAAAGTCCCACACATTTTTCAGTACAAAACAAAGAGCAACCAGGTCTGTCTGTCAGATCAAGGCATAAATTTGTTTCACTGGTTGAACACTGTTTGCCTCATTCTCGAGCAGACTATGTCAGTGGATCACGTTAAACACTACGAGCACTGACACTTTAGGAGTGTCTGACCCTGGGTTTTTAAAGGCAGCAACATTCTGCATACCCACATTTGTGCAAACATTACTTTGACTTCTCTTGTTTGTTGATTTCTGGGTGATTTTGTTGTGTTGTTGTTAAAGAAGTCCAGAATGGGGAGAGTAAATTGAGAACACACACACACACACACACACACTCTCTCTCTCTCTCTCTCTCTCTCTCCCCTCCGGGGGTTGCAACCTTGCCGTGGTCGGAGGGCTTGCGTGGTCCTGTGATCTTTTAGGCTTTGCTGACGGGGGCATCAAAACTCAGCTAGATGGTTAGTTGTGAACACTGCTAGGCCTGTATAGCCAATTTGCTGACGGGCCAAGCTTTACGGGGTGGGAAAATTTGATGCCCCTTAGGTTCCCAAACAAAAGTTAGGAGTGGGCCCCAACAAATAAAACCCACCTTTTCCTATTCTGTCTCTCCCTTTCTTAAGGGATCTTTTTTTTTTTTCGCCCCCCCAGCCCTTCTTTTCCCCCCCCCTTTTCTCTCTGTGGTCTCCTAAATCCGCCGCGTGGCCGGCGTCGACGTGTCAGGGGAATGAGACCCTGGGAAGAAGGGCCCGCTCTCAACACATACTTTGGCTGGGACCTCTCCTAGACAGGGAGAAAACCCTTTGCCCGGGGTGTCTAATGGGCCCCCCTTCTTGGGGCGGGGTCAAAACGGCATTTCTCCCGGGGCCAAGATCCCCCGTATGCTCGCTCCTTTTCCCCCGGGATTTGGGCAGACAGGGGATAGGTTGGGAAGGTTTTTGCTGTTGTAATCTCTCCTAAGCCGGGAAAGGGGGTCAAGACAGTGTTTCTCCCCTGGCCCTTATTGGGACTCCAAGGTGGGGGGTAAGGAGGAGAAAAAAAAAATACACATGGTTTTTTTCAAAAAACAAAACCCCCCCCCAAAAGGAAGAGAAAGTCACACTCCATTTCGGGTTTTTCAAACAGACAGCGATTCAAACTGAAATAAACAGAAGACAGTTTCGGGGCTTCTTGGCCGTGAGGGGGGGACGGACGGGAAAGACCCATTTCATCTCTGAGCCCTTTTGCCACCAAAAAGGGGTTTTAAAGGGTCTAGCAGGTGACCCTCATCACCAAAAGGTGGGGAAGGGCTCATTCAAATTCAATGTCGATCTAAAAAGCAATCAACCTGTTGAGACAACAAAGAAGGGGACGGGAGATCAGGGTGACCCCCAAAAAAATTAAATTTCAAAAAAGGGTCTTTCGCTGCGAGATCTATCAGGTCTCGGAGGCAAAAATTTTAAGACGGACGGGCGCCCAGGGTGTAGGGAGGTGCGCGGGGTGACGAAAAGAAGGGTTTTCAGAAGAGTGGCCACCCACCCCTTTTCTGACCTTTCTCCCAACCCTGTGCTGCCTCCGGGTCATCAAAATTGGTTACCTAAATGTTGGGTTTTCAGCTGTATTCCGTCCCCTTTGGGTTCTGGGCCAGGGTTTGGCCCCATTCAGGACCGCTGTTCGGGGCAGAGGTGGGGGGGGGGGGGGGGTTTTTTGCTGCAAGCAACCCATGATGGGCCTGTAAAAGATCCGGCACATTGTCAAATGCGGTGGGACCATCCCCCCCTTTTCACAAATGTCCCTGTGGATTCGGGAACTGCAATACAAAGTTTTAAGCAGAAAAGAAGACTCCTTTTTTGAACCCGCAAGCAGGTTGGGGGCATCAGACGCCCACACATCTTCAAGCTTCGCGTAAAGAAAACTTCCACCGGTCGTCCTGCCGCTGATGAATTAATTTTTTCAAAACACTGAAAGGAAGAACTGTCACCTGGTGGAACGGGTCCACCACCTCCAACCCACATGAACCCCTGGGGGGGCAAAAAAATCCGCCACCCCTCAGACTGCCCACAGTCTACAACTTTCTGCTGCTGGCAAAAAAAAAAAAAACCAGCACCCCAACTCGAATTCCTCTATCCACCCGGCGGGAAAGGGGAGTTCAACCCATGGGGAGATGGTGGAATGAGGAAAAACCTCCACCACCCCCAAATCCAACCTCCACCATCTCCAAACTCCAGGCCTTTGTCACCTGGGGGGCAAGTCTGCCAGCGGGTCCAAAACCCCCACATCCATAAAACTAACAAATAAATTCCTCCATTAAAAATGCGGGGGAGAAGAGGAGATGACCTGTTCTCCCTTTCGCCTCTGCACCATGGGTAGTACAATATTCCCTTTGGGAAAAACCGTGGTTAAATTTCCAAAATTCGAGGAGCGCAGCTTTTTGGTCATCTCAAAACCTTCCTCGTGGCCTCTTCAAGAAAATCAAATTCAAAGCCAAAGACCTTTTTCTCTTTCTGGCTTTAAAAATTCTTTTTGAAACCCGCACAACCACCACTGGGAGTCGGGCGGTGTTTCCCCTTTTCCTACCAAACTTTTTTTATATCCGCACTCTGTTCCCCCTTCAGGGTGTAGCGCGAATCCCCTCTCCACAAGACTGGACAATCGTTCCCTTTATCTCCACCCTTCCCGTCCCGTTTGTCGTCATCCCTTGTCATCGATAAAGAACTCTTCGCCTTTTTTTTTCGTTGGGTGACTTTTAATGGTCCAATCCTTTTGGGTAGTGCCCAAAGTCATCCGAGGTTTGCAATTGAGGATTGCTTTCAGATTTGGGTTTTGGTTGCGAACGACGATCGCAACTTATCTCCCTCTTCCACATTTACTTTTGTGTTAATTTTTCGGGGTTTTGACCCTCGCTGGGCCTGGACTATAGTGGGCTGCCATACGATCTGCACGGAAGTGACCATTCCCTGTTCTTTTACAGCCCATATTAAACGAAACCGCCTCTGTCTCTCAAAATCTCATTAAAGAAACAAAAGGGGTCTTTTGCAACCACTATTTCAAAAAAAAATTCCCGGACACTGATTTTTTCAGAGTCCAACCCGCAGAATCATGACAACACCGGATCAAGTGTGCTAAAGCTTGTATTCCAGTGTCTTCCGATAAACTTTTAAATGCCAAAAACACCCTGGTTCAATTCAGACTGCCAACAAATTTTAAAAATTCGCAAACAGGCTCACGTCGGGGAACCAACACCTTTCAGGGCCAACGCAGACCCATCAGAAAACCGGCGAAAAACGAACACACTTTCAAAATCTAAACGCGGGCCCTGGAGAAACTTCTGCTCCAGGCTGCATCAAAAAAATTTTTAAAAAAAATTTGGAACATCATTTGAAAAATCAAAGGAAGAACACCAACCCCCCTTCATCACTGAAACTTTGATCTCGTCACTGACAAACAAGCTGTTTTCCCAACTGTTGGCCCCACCATCCAACAGAACCCCTTCTCAAAAAAATCTGCAGTCTTTTTAAGAAACAAAGAGGGAGAAGAAAAACTTTTATACATTTCACATCAACAACTCTGAAACCATAATCTTTCCTTTTTTAATCGTTGAACCAAATCACTTTTTCAACCCGCACTGATTCTGCCCCTGGGCTGGGTAATTTATTATCAGTTGTGAAAAATTTCCCAAAAACTTCCCCCCAGACTCTTTCTCCAATCTATACCATACTGGACCAAGGTTTTTTTTCCCCCCTTTTCCCCCCTCCTGGCGGAAAGCCCATCATTCCCATTCCAAAGCCGGAAAGGACCTTACCAAACCCCCCAACATCGCCCAATTGCTCTGACCAGCGCCTCTGTAAACTGATGGAAAAGATGGTCAACCCCTCTATGGGAAGCGGAAACCGAGGCTTTTGGCCAGTGAACATGCGTTTTTCCCCCAAATACCACTCGACGGGGTTTACCATCTAATCCGCTGGAAACACCATCCGCAACCCTTTGTTAACAAAAGCATGGGTCGCTATCTTTTTCGACCTCGAAAAGGCGTACACACCACTGGGAAAACAGGGGGTCCTCATGGACCGCACACTTTTGGTTTTCCCCGGGGGCACCTGCCCTTTTCATTCAAAACTTTTGCCGATCGACATTTTTAGTGCGTGTTGGCAACACACTCTCTGACATCCTGGGGGAGGGGTTGGGTTCCTCAGGGCATCCTTTCTCCCGCCTTTTCAGTTAAAATTAATGACATTGTCCAAACGGTAACCTGGGCACCGAGCCTCTCTGTTTTTGAGATTTGCGCGTATGCAGTTGGGGCTTCTTTTCCAAGTGACAGCGCACTCCAACTTTCGTCAAAAGAACCAACAGTGGCCAAGGAAAACGGGTTTACCTTCTCCCGACCAAAACTCAGTCAATTCATTTCCACAATTTTCGTCGATTCTTTGATGATCCTGAAATTCGTCTGGACAAGTCCACCATTCCCAGTTGTAAAAGAAGCCAAATTCCTGGGAGTTATTTTTGACCAAAACTCAACTTTCTCAGCCACATCAAAAACCTCAAACTTCTTGCCAGAAAGCTCTGAATATTCTGCGGGTCGTAGCACACACCGACTGGGCGCTGATAAGAAAACTTTGCTGCACCTCTACAGAGCCTTGGTCCGTTCCAAACTGGACTACGGTTGTGCCGTGTACGGCTCCGCAAGACCCTCTTACCTCAAACTATTGGACCCTATCCACCATCAAGGGCTTCGTCTCTGTCTTGGAGCGTTCCGCACCACCCCCTGTGTACAGCCTGTATGCAGAGGCGGGTGAACCTTCATTGTCCAACCGCAGGCTGAAACGTCTTTGAATTATTATATCCGACTGTTCTCAGAACCGCAGAATCCTGCCTATGACTGTGTCTTTGTCCTTCCGTTCCAAAGTAAGTTTGAAAACAACCCGAAATGTATTCCGCCGTTTGGTCTTCGTATGCAGCCTCACGTGCGGAATGCAGGTCTAGACCTAGCAGTAGTATCTGATTTTTCCAAGTTTCCGGATCAACCTCCGTGACCTTTTTCACACCAAGGTTCGTTTTGATCTTGCAGCTTTTCGCAAAGAGTCTACCAGCTCTCTAGGCGTACAAGGCTTTGTAATGCTGAGCTCTGTTCCAAATTCCCATCCTGTCAAAAGTTTTCACTGACGGTTCCAAGTCTGAAGATGGAGTGGCCTGTGCACTACTGCCCTGGGGCTCCTTCTCAATACTGTTTGGAACATATACATTCCGATGCTTCTGTCCTATTCTGCTGAACTACTGCTCTGGTATTTGGCTTTGAAGATAATCTCACATTCTTCAAAGAGGGATTTTCTGGTTCTGTCGGATTCGCTGTCAGCTTTGGAGGCCATAGCTGGCCGCAACCTATCAGCATCCAGAACTTTTACATTTCTTTGAACTTTTTAGCACGTTGAAAGCGGACGGTTACAACATTACTCTTGCTTGGGTTCCTGGTCATGTTGGCATTGGCGGGAACGAAATGGTTGATGGTTTAGCCAAGAATGCCACAAGAGAGAAACTGTCCAACACTTATATCCCCTGCTCAGATGTGAAACCCAAATAATGATTATGTGAGAGACCTCTGGCAGAGATTGGAACACACAGACGAATAACAAACTCTTTCAGATCCGTCCAAACCTTAAGGACTTCCTCCCATCCACGTCGGGAGGTCGTAAAGAGGAAACGGTTCTGTGCCGGCGCACACCGGCCATTCGTATTTTACCCACGCCTACCTTTTAAAGAGTGAAGAAGCTCCGTGGTGCATTCCATGTCATGCGCCACTTACAATGAAACAGTTTGTTATAGAGTGTTGGGACTTGCACGATGTGAGACACAAACATTTTACAGCGGAGTCCATGAAGATCCTGTTCAGGGATGTCCCGCCTGACGTGATCCTTGAGTTTTTTGAGAGAGATTAACATTTTTATCTGATTTAAGATTTTACGGCAGAAAGATTTTAACAAAGTTTCTGGTGCGTTTGTAGACGATGTCATTTAACAAGATGTGTGAAAGGTTTTTTTTTTTTTTTTTAAATGACTGGTGAGTTGATTTTAAAAGTGGTGACAGCCCTGATATGGCCCTTGCGGTCGGCTGGGCTATAAGCAACATTATCTTATCTTATCTCTCTCTCTCTCTCTCATCTCTCTCTCCTCTCTCTTCCTCTCATCTCTCTCTCAGAAATCCTCTCTCATTTAGAGGGATGTCTCAGCAGGTTGATAACTGTTCATTAAAAAAAAGAATTGATAGTATTCCTCCATAGCTGTATGTAGACAGTGATATTATGTGTGGAGGGAAATAGTATGTTACATGGAATTCTTGGTAAGATTCAAATGCATGTTTTTTTTTGTTTGTTTTTTGTTTTTGTTTTTTTACTGCTCTTTGGCCTTTCACCTTTCCAACATCTACACCATGCAATGGAGAATCTATGTTATATAAACATTAAAGAGGACTAATGAAATCATTTTTTTTAAATGAATGAAAGAGGGCAGTTTCGCCAGCTTGTGATTGTTTTGCATACATGTACTCTTACAGTTGGGTTTCTTTTATTCCATTTTAGAAAATGGTCATAGTTTTTATGCTTTTGATTTTGTTACATTCTGTTTTAAATTTTCTTCAGAATTAATAAACATGTTAAAAAAAAAGAGGAATTGTAGTACAGACTGGTGCATGAAGTGCTAGATTATTTATTTTTGAAAAATGCTAGATTATCTATGTTTGAAAAACGCTAGATTGTTTATTTTTGAAAAATGCCAGATTATCTATTTTTGAAAAATGCTAGATTGTTTATTTTTGAAAAGTGCTAGATTATTTATTTTGAAAAATGCTAGATTATCTATTTTTGAAAATGCTAGACTGTTTATTTTTGAAAAAAGCTAGATAATCTATTTTTGAAAAATGCTAGATTATTATTTTTGAAATAAGAATTTTGTAGTCATGATTTTATTTTTGAAATAAGATTTTTGTAGTCTTTATTTGTATTTTGTAACTCTTTTGTATTGGTCTTTGGGAGAAAACCTCCATAACCCCCCCCCCCCCCCCCCCTTCCCCCCATCCTTCCGTGCTCTTTACCCCCCTCTCTTTATTTCTCACTGTATACACAGAAATGGTTAGCAAGTATATATTTCCACCACTACTTATTTGATAACACACCACACACACACACACACACACACACACACACACACACAACACACACACACACACACACACACACACACACATTTCTCTCTCATAGTTGCCAGAAACATTTTGGAATCTTGCTGTACATCATGAAGAATGTCAACATTGGTAGATGGATGGAATGGATACAGTTCATTGTAATTTCAGGATTAATGGAATGGCTCCAGATCAGTTTCAGGACTGTAACCAAACCCCCCCCCCCCCCCCCCCCCCCCCCCCCATTCCCTCCCGCGCAAAAGCAAGGATCATTTGCCCTCCCTTGTGGCCTCCTACTATCATGCTGTGATGCCAACATTTCCCTGTTATGAAGGTGGTGATGCTACACCTCTGAAACTGTGGGGTGAGAGCCTGAGATCCCTGCTTTCAGCACTGTTGTCCATGTCCCCCATATCAGTGGTACAGGTCCAGGAAGTTTTGTGTAGCACTGTTGTCCATGTCCCCCATATCAGTGGTACAGTCCAGGATGTGTAGCACTGTTGTCCATGTTCCCCATATCAGTGGGTACAGTCCAGGATGTGTAGCACTGTTGTCCATGTTTCCCCATATCACTGGGTACAGGTCCAGGAAGTTTTGTGTAACACTGTTGTCCATGTTCCCCATATCAGAGGATACATGTCCAGGATGTGTAGCACGTTGTCCATGTTCCCCATATCAGTGGGTACAGGTCCAGGAGTGTAGCACTGTTGTCCATGTTCCCCATATCACTGGGTACAGGTCCAGGAAGTGTAGCACGTTGTCCATGTTCCCCATATCAGTGGGTACAGGTCCAGGAAGTGTAGCACTGTTGTCCATGTTCCCCATATCAGTGGGTACAGTCCAGAAGTGTAGCACTGTGTCCATGTTCCCCATATCAGTGGGTACAGTCCAGGAAGTGTAGCACTGTTGTCTATGTTCCCCATATCAGTGGTACAGTCCAGGAAGTGTATGCACTGTTGTCCATGTTCCCCATATCAGTGGTACAGGTCCAGGAAGTGTAGCACTGTTGTCCATGTTCCCCATATCAGTGGGTACAGGTCCAGGATGTTAGCACTGTTGTCCATGTTCCCCCATATCAGTGGTACAGGTCCAGGAAGTTTTGTGAACACTGTTGTCCATGTTCCCCATATCAGAGGATACAGGTCCAGGATGTGTAGCAACTGTTGTCCATGTTCCCCATTTCAGTGGTACAGGTCCAGGATGTGTAGCACTGTTGTCCATGTTCCCCATAATCAGTGGTACAGGTCCAGGATGTGTAGCACTGTTGTCCATGTTCCCCATATCAGTAGTACAGGTCCAGGATGTGTAACACTGTTGTCCATGTTCCCCATATCTGTGGGTACAGGTCCCAGGATGTGTATCACTGTTGTCCATGTCCCCCATATCAGTGGGTACAGGTCCAGGATGTGTAACACTGTTGTCCATGTTCCCCATATCATGGTACAGGTCCAGGATGTGTAGCACTGTTGTCCATGTTCCCCATATCAGTAGGTACAGGTCCAGGATGGTAACACTGTTGTCCATGTTCCCCATATCAGAGGATACAGGTCCAGGATGTGTAGCACTGTTGTCCATTTCTCCATATCAGTGGGTACAGGTCCAGGAAGTTTTGTGTAACACTGTTGTCCATGTTCCCCATATCAGTGGGTACAGGTCCAGGATGTGTAGCACTGTTGTCCATGTTCCCCATATCAGTGGTACAGGTCCAGGAAGTTTTGTGTAACACTGTTGTCCATGTTCCCCATATCAAGGATACAGGTCCAGATGTGTAGCACTGTTGTCCATGTTCCCCATATCAGTGGTACAGTCCGGGATGTGTAGCACTGTTGTCCATGTTCCCCATATTAGTGGGTACGGGTCCAGGATGTGTAGCACTGTTGTCCATGTTCCCCGTATCAGTGGATACAGGCCCAGGAAGTTTTGTGTAACACAGCAGTCGATTGTCAAGAGTTTACCTGTTGCTCTGTGTGAATATACCCATGTGTGTGTGTGTGTGTGTGTGTGTGTGTGTTTTGTGTGTGCAGAAAGCGGAAACACTGGACCATCTCAAGTGTGTGTGTCTGAACGGAGAAGGGAAGCCAGGGGGAGACATCAAACCCGTGCTGTATTGACTTTGGTTTCACCTGTGGGTGTTTTGACTTTGGTTTCACCTGTGCTGTTTTGACTTTGGTTTCACCTGTGCTGTTTTGACTTTGTTTCACCTGTGCTGTTTTGACTTTGGTTTCACCTGTGCGTTTTGACTTTGGTTTCACCTGTGCTGGTTTTTACTTTGCTTTTCACCTGTGTTGTTTTGACTTTGCTTTCACCTGTGCTGTTTTGACTTTGCTTTCACCTGTGCTGTTTTGACTTTGCTTTCACCTGTGCTGTTTTGACTTGCTTTCACCTGTGCTGTTTTGACTTTGGTTTCACCTGCTGCCTGTCAGTGGGGAGAGACAGTCTGACTGACCAGGCAGGGAAACCCGCATGTCATGGTGGTGTGTCCACAGTGGTTATTATCATGGTGGACCTTTTTACCTGGTCAGTGGGGAGAGACAGTCTGACTGACCAGGCAGGAACCAGCATGTCATGGTGGTGTGTCCACAGTGGTGACCAGGAAGCCAGTGACCATTAGCTGGGAGCTGAATGACCTGTTGGTGTTAAGACTTTCTCTCTGTGATTTGACCATTTCTTGATCATGCCCACACACATGCACATGTACAGGAACACACACACACACATGCACATGTACAGGAACACACACACACATGCACAGTACAGGAACACACACACACATGCACATGAAACAGGAACACACACACACATGCACATGTACAGGAACACACACACACATGCACATGTACAGGAACACACACACACAATGCACATGTACAGGCGCAAATACACCCTTACGTATACACACACGCTCAAACGAGCGTGCGCATGCACATACACAGACACACACACACACACACACATGCACATGTACAGGCGCAAATACACCCTTACGTATACACCACACGCTCAAACGAGCGTTGCGCATGCACGTACACAGACACACACACACACACACACACACACACACACACACACACATGCACATGTACAGGCGCAAATGCACCCTTACCATACCCACACGCTCAAACGAGCGTATGCATGCACGTACACAGACACACACACCACACACACCACACACACACACACACACACACCCCATACAGAGGCTCACTCGCATACAGGCGCGTACACACACAGACACCCCACACACTCTCTTCTCCTCTCTGTCTCTCACTGTCTCTCTCTCTCTCTCCTCTCCTCTCTCCTCCTCTCTCTCTCTCTCTCACTCTCTCTCCATCGACACACACACACACACACACACACACACACACACACACAACACACACACACACACACACTAGCTCACTCACTCGCACACAAACACACACAAATGCACGCTCACACCTCAGATGCTCACCTTCTGTTTTAACTCTCTCCCACACATTTCTCCCACACATTCTTTGTCTCTTTAATTCTCTGTCTGTCTGTTTAACTCTCTCCCACATACAGGCTTGGTCTGTATAATCCTCTGTCTGTCTGTTTAACTCTCTCCCACATACAGGCTTGGCCTGTATAATCCTCTGTCTGTCTGTTTAACTCTCTCACACATACAGGCTTGGTATGTTTAATCCTCTGTCTGTAACTCTCTCCCACATACAGGCTTGGTATGTTTAATCCTCTGTCTGTTTAACTCTCTCCTGCATACAGGCTTGGTATGTTTAATCCTCTGTCTGTTAACTCCTCCCACATACAGGCTTGGCCTGTTTAATTCTCTGTCTGTTTAACTCTCTCCCACATACAGGGCTTGGTATGTTTAATCCTCTGTCTGTTTAACTCTCTCCTGCATACAGGCTTGGTCTGTATAATCCTCTGTCTGTCTGTTTAACTCTCTCCCACATACAGGCTTGGCCTGTTTAATTTCTATGTCTGTTTTTAACTCTCTCCCACATACAGGCTTGGCCTGTTTAATTCTATGTCTGTTTTAAACTCTCTCCCACATACAGGCTTGGTCTGTTTAATCCTCTGTCGGTTTAACTCTCTCCACATACAGGCTTGGGTATGTTTAATCCTCTGTCTGTTTAACTCTCTCCTGCATACAGGCTTGGTCTGTATAATCCTCTGTCTGTCTTTTTAAAACTCTCTCCCACATACAGGCTTGGTCTGTTTAATCCTCTGTCTGTTTAACTCTCTCCCACATACAGGCTTGGTATGTTTAATCCTCTGTCTGTTTAACTCTCTCCCACACACAGGCTTGGTATGTTTAATCCTCTGTCTGTTTAACTCTCTCCCACATACAGGCTTGGTATGTTTAATTCTCTGTCTGTTTAACTCTCTCCCACATACAGGCTTGGTATGTTTAATTCTCTGTCTGTTAACTCTCTCCTGCATACAGGCTTGTCTGTTTAATTCTCTGTTGTCTCTAACTCTCTCCCACATATAGCAGGCTGTGTCTCTAAGACTGTCTGTAAGACTCGCTCCCACACACACAATCTGTCTCTTTAGGCTTCTATCTGTCTGTTTTAAACTCACCCCCCTCCCTCCTACACACACAGTCTTGGTCTGTTAAACCTCTGCCTGTCTGTTTTAACTCTATCCCCCCCACCCCCACCCCCACCCCCCCCCCACACACACACAATCTTGGCCTCTTAAGTCTATGTCTGTTTTAGTTCTCCCCCCCCCCCCCCCCCCCACACACACACACAGTCTTGGTCTGTTTAAGTCTATGTTTGTCTGTTTTAGTTCTCCCCCCCCCCCTCCACACACACACACACACAGAGTCTTGGTCTGTTTAAGTCTATGTTTGTCTGTTTTAGTTCCCCCCCCCCCCCCCCCCCCCCCCCCCCCACACACACACAGTCTTGGTCTGTTTAAGTCTATGTTTGTCTGTTTTAGTTCTCCCCCCCCCCCCCCCCCCCACACACACACCACACACAGTCTTGGTCTGTTTAAGTCTATGTTTGTCTGTTTTAGTTCTCCCCCCCCCCCCCCCCCCCCCCACCCCCACACACAACAGTCTTGGGTCTGTTTAAGTCTATGTTTGTCTGTTTTAGTTCCCCCCCCCCCCCCCCACACACACACACATCTTGGTCTGTTTAAGTCTATGTTTGTCTGTTTTAGCCCCCCCCCCCCCCCCCCCACACACACACACACACACACAGTCTTGGTCTGTTAAGTCTATGTTTGTCTGTTTTAGTTCTCCCCCCCCCCCCCCCCCCCCACACTCACACACACACACAGTCTTGGTCAGTTTAAGTCTATGTTGTCTGTTTTCGTCCCCCCCCCCCCCCCCCCCCCCCCACACACACACTCACAGAGTCTTGGTCTGTTTAAGTCTATGTTTGTCTGTTTTAGTTCCCCCCCCCCCCCCCACACACACACACACAGTCTTGGTCTGTTTAAGTCTATGTTTGTCTGTTTTAGTTCTTCCCCCCCCCCACACACACACACAGTCTTGGTCTGTTTAAGTCTATGTTTGTCTGTTTTAGTCCCCCCCCCCCCCCCCCCCCCCCCCCCCCCCACCACACACAAGTCTTGGTCTGTTTAAGTCTATTTTGTCTGTTTTAGTTCTCCCCCCCCCCCCCCACACACACACACACAGTCCTTGGTCTGTTTAAGCCCCTTGTCTGTTTTAACTCAATCACCCCCCCCCCCCCCCCCCCACACACACACACACCACACACTTACACATACAATCTTTGACCTCTTTAAGTCTGTTTCTGTACTTGTTTCATTTGGAATTATTATTGAGTCTTAGTGTATCGCACCTTAAATTACTTTTTTGTATATAAATACATTCATCAAATTCTTTTTTTCAGAAGATTTTTTTGTGTTGTTTCACATCACTATATTATTCCACATGCTTGCTTTCTTCCTCTCTCTTTCCCCTCTGTTAATCTCCTGATGATGACATCACAGCCATACCTCGTCATTTCATGATGGATGTTATTTTGTAGTGTAGTCCCTGCTCAGGGTCTGGACCTGATATAAATAAGATGCATGGGAGTTTATTCACTATCAACAAGATAGTAAGATTATGTCTTGTATAGGATGCATGGGAGCTTATTCAGTGTCCAAGATAGTAAGATGATGCCTTGTATAGGATGCATGGGAGCTTATTCAGTATCCAAGATAGTAAGATGATGCCTTTTTTTGTCTGGCACACCCACACATATCATTGGGGAAAGGGTTCCACCATGTTCATGGTTGACCTTGTTGCATCACTTGTGGCTTGTCGTGTTTAGTTACTGTACTGCTCAATATATTGACCAGGCATTGTTATGTAGCTGCTGAATCGCTTTTTGCTGTCTTTTGTCTTGTCACTTTTGAATGAAAGCAATGGCAGATTTGAAATAGAGTTTTGTATTTCTTGTATTGAATTGAAAGGGACCAAGATTGATTTTTTGATTCATTGGAATTGTGGGATTTATGTAGCGAAAATACTGATTGCCTTGTGACCCGAACCAAGAAATATTGAAATATGCAGGCAAATTTTCTTGTAATGTATCACCAGTGGAAATCTGATTTGCAGTAAAAAAACAACAACATATTGTCAGCTTTTTTACTTCTGATTCAAATTCGTTTTAATAGGTATATGGTGAACAGCAGGGCCATAAAAAACTCGGTGCACTGGATAGCTAGAAAGTAAGGTCATGTCTTGTTTTGTCTGGCACACCCACACATATCATTTGGGAAAGGGTTCCTCTATGTTCATGATTGACCTTGTTGCATCACTTATGGGCTTTGTCATATTTGGTTTCTGTACTGTCAGTATATTGACCAGGCATTGTTATGTAGCTGTGAAGAATAATTTGATATACTCTAAAGAAACCAGAAATCTGTGTGCAAAAAAGAGACAGTTAAGCACGTTTTACTTGATTGTATGGAAATGAGACATTTTTTACTTTAGGAAATCTTTAAAAACTTACGTCGCCCGTTTTCCAGTGATTACCTTTTCATTATGAGAACCCCAGATCCTTTCCCTTTGGAAAGTGTTTTTGTTTTAAATAAATAAAGGAAAAGCATTTTTTTAGAATTGGTTGCGTCAAATCTGGTTACGGTTGAAATTAGATGTATCAAAGTGGGCTTACAGTTTGGGATGATCATGTCAAATTTGGTCATAGTTGAAACAACCTTCGCCGGACGGTGCTCTTGACTATACACGGAAGACGGTGTGGGTCCGTGTGGACCCATGGCTCGCAAAGAGGGAAAACTTTTTGCGGACATGGGTCCACATGGACCCACACCGTCTTCCGTGTATAGTCAAAAGCACCTTCGCCGGACGGGTGCTTTTGACTATACACGGAAGACGGTGTGGGTCCATGTGGACCCATGTCCGCAAAGAGTGTTCCCTCTTTGCGAGCCATGGGTCCACACGGACCCACACCGTCGTCGATGACTGTATAAAATGTCACCTTTAATTACCTTTTGAAATTTTGACCTATATTTTCGAAATTTTAGGACAAGGAGAGAATTTGTGTGTTTGGAGCATATCTAAAATTTCATTGAAAAATATCTATAAATATACGAGATATTGGCATTTAAAGACCCTTCTGGGTCCACATGGACCCACACCGTCCGGCGAAGGTTAAAGGGGGGTTATGTGGAAGCCGGTTGTGTCAAATTCAGTCGCAGTTTTATTGAAAGTGGTGGTTAGTCAAACCAACTTCTGTTTCTGTTAGCAGAAAGCAAAAATATTGAAAAGCCGGTATGGACTGGCCGCACTGCAGAATGAACTGCCATCTCACTCTATGATGGACATTTCAGTGCCTCATCACCAAGACAATGACATCAAAGGAAAGAAAAATGTCAGAGGTTTCAGTGCCTCATCACCAAGACAATGACATCAAAGAAAAAAAAAATGTAAGCAGTATCCAGATGAGTGGGTTAGAAAGGAAGAGAATCAGGAGATGGCAGGAAAGACAGATTGAAAAAAAAAGAAAGAAAAGGCTTAATGAAGCGATGACATAGAACGGAATATTACTGGCAGACAGTTCACAAAAAAAAGAAAGGCTTAATGAGGCGATGACATAGAACGGAATATTACTGGCAGACAGTTCACAAAAAAGAAAAGGCTTAATGAGGCGATGACATAGAACGGAATATTACTGGCAGACAATTCACAATAAAGAAAGGCTTAATGAAGCGATGACATAGAAAAGAATATTACTGGCAGACAGTTCACAAAAAGAAAAGGCTTAATGAAGTGATGACATTGAAAGGAATATTACTGGCAGACGGTTCACAGGTGGGAAGCATTGTGGATGGGCAGGTGAGTTTTATAGTGAAAGACCCTGTGGCATGCCCACAGGTGGGTATGGTTGGGTAGTCCAGAGCATTTTGAAAAACAATGGATTCCTGCCAGAGATCCCCATCTTTGTGTGTGTGTGGGCTCGGTGGCTTTCACTTGTGGCGACTACTTTGGACCAAAAGGCTCTCATACTGTGATTTCCCAGTACAGGGCTGAAGAATCTTTTTCACCGGAGTGGAGCAGTGTCATGGCTTACATGTGTCCTCCGTATGATCCACATAGCATATGTTCCCATGACCAGCAGTGTCATGGCTTACATGTGTCCTCCATATGATCCACACAGCATATGTTCCGATGACCAGCAGTGTCATGGCTTACATGTGTCCTCCATATGATTCAGCCATGACTAGCTCAACAAATTCTCATTCTCAGGCATAAATCAGGCACATGGAAGTTTATGTTTTTTATTGCGGAGAGATTTGCAATGGTGATGGGTTGCGAGTGTGAGATGATTTGGCATACAGCACCTTAGGCCCCATGGATGTAAAAATGCAGCCTACACATGCATAGGTACGATTTTCCGCTTGCACACACAAGTGCGTATGTGAATGTGTGTTAGTGTTACACGTTACACATAGCATACACCCTGCGTGAGAAATGGAAAGAATGAAAGAAGTAACAAAATTGAGCGAACGATATTGAACGATACTGACTGGATGACACGGGAAACGACTGAATGAAGCGCCAGCTGGCAGCTCTTCAGTCGGCACTACCCAGGTAGGCAGCCCGTTGTGTAAACGAGTGGATTGTAAAGCGCTTGGAGCTTAGTCTCTAGCCGAGAATAGGCGCTGTATAAGTATTCATTATTATTAGTATTAGTGTGCATGGGTGTATGTATGGCATGCATGTTAATTTACATCATTATGTTTGGCATGTACCCATTTCAAATCATGTTTTGCAGGATCGTATAGTGATGATCAGGTTTGAAATTCTTTCTCTTTTTGGTAGATTTTTGCTGTTTTTGTGTAGAAAATGGAGAGAGAGAGAGAGAGAGAGAGAGAGAGAGAGAGCAATGAATAAGCTGAAATTTGTATAATTGCTTGGTTGCACAGTGAGTTTTAATGCAGTCATCCAAACTAACCGGTGATAACGAATTATTTATAGAAGAAAATGCATGCTCATGGCCGCACACACACACCACACACACAGTGAAACTTGCAGGCGCTCACTCAACACACTGACAGAGAGAAGAGAAAGAGAGGAGAGATCTGTCATGAGATTAACAAACAATTGCTGTTTCTGCCACTCACCGTTTCTGTACACTTGATGTCTTTATTTTTTTTAAGTTATTGTTGATAGTCAAGCTATAATTATTTTTGTACAAACACGACACCCTTTTACCTGTACAAATGTAATCTTCAGCGAATGAACATACGGCTCAACACATTCATCAAAGAGGAAAAAAGATTCATAATCCGAATAGAAACTGCATTAAAAACAACAAAAACCATGGTATGAATGACAAGCATTTTTGGTCAAAAAAAACAATTCGAAAGAGGCTGGTGGATCATGATTGCATTTTGTTCAACAGGTAAATGAAACATACATGCAAAGATGTAAGATACAAGTAACAACAAAAAAAACAAAAAATTTTCAACTGGTGTGCGTTTGTGTCTATGGCATTGAAGGGCTGCATGTGTGTAACTAGTCTGTGTAGGACAGTGTGCGAGACTGAGGAAGGGGAAGGCTCGAGGTGATGGGGGGGGGGGGGGGGGGGCCCGAGGAGAGGATGGATGGGAAGAGGGGGTGGAGGAGTGGTTGACCCTTTCAAAATCAATGTACTAATATTCTACCATTTTTATGTGTGTGGATGCATATGCATAGTGTGTGTGTATACACGATTGTGTTATGAAGAGAAAAATTCATCTGTGCATTCTGCCACCATGGCAGGCTCCAAACTTTTGCTGAAAGACTTGGTCACAGATATGTGATGTCTCTCTTTTGCAGTGCGAATCCTTTCCCTGCTTTAGAACTCGCAGTGTAGAAGAGGGACACTGCATTTTCATGATAAGCCTCTTGATGAAACGTTGGTGCTTTTTGGTATATATCTTTGCGTTGCTCTATATCTGTGTGTATGTATAATGAAAATTACATATGTAATCAATAAAAATTTGAAATTTAAAATCTGAAGCTTTTAAATATTTTGAGTGAAGTGCGGAGCAAACTTCGTTTTGTGTGTCTATACAATCGCAGGCATGCGAGTGTAAGGAACGTGTCCATACAGATGCTGATGTAACAAACCAATAGTTTTTTTTTTTCCAAATGATAAAATGCCATCCGTGGCCAAACAGCAGAAATGACGGGCAGTACATTAGGACAGAATGCCGTCTGTCATTATGAAGCCACATTGATGTTGTTCCTGTTTTGTCTCACCAGGCACTGAAATCATGTCCAGTCCATCATGCTCCTTTTCAGGTAAAGTCACGACAGCATACAGATCTAATACAGTAGCCGTTAAAAACAAGTGTGGCATCTACTCTCTCTCTCCGTCTCATCTGACAACACATTGCACATGAGTATACTTTGTGTGAAATCGAAGAATACCCCATAATAACTGATTAAGACTTTCACCTGTAATAACTTAAGACACCCACTGTAACCAGTAATGAATCTCGCAACTGCATACGAATGTGAAATTTGAAAAAAAAAAAAAAAAAAAAAAGGAAGGGTTAAAGCTGAGGCTTTAAACGCAGGAAGACGTGCTTCAGCCAATGAGCTCATGGCGGCTCACCAGTACTCAGTCCCAACGGCTGTAGTTGGTGAGCTGTAGAACTGAGTTGCTTAGCGCTGTAGTCTTTCCTTGATTTGTAAATACAACATATAATTCACAGCATAACATGGTCAGATTTGTATAACCGCAAATGTCCCAAGGAAATTGATATTGTTTTTAACATGTTTTGGTGTAATGACAATTCATATACATACATATGGTTTATGTTTCTCTACAGAGCGGCTTTGATGACAGGATGCTGGAGGGGGCTAATTGTTTTGACGTTATGAATTATGTGACAATTTAACATATTTTACACACGCTATCTTTCACTTCACGAATACTGTGATGAAAACCCGCTTTTATACTTTCAGTTCCCATCCCGACTCACTCCTTGAAAATGTGTCAGTCTCCGAGTGTGTGCGATACCACGGCTTCAATGTTGTATTGTCACATGGTCAGTCTCCGAGTGTGTGCGATACCACGGCTTCAATGTTGTATTGTCACATGGTCATTCTCCATGTGAGTGCAATGACACAGCTTCAATGTTGTATTACCACATGGTCAGTCTCCATGTGAGTGCAATGCCACAGCTTGAATGTTGTATTACCACACGCCCTCCCCACTGCAATGGAGAAAGGGAGATAAGTAAAACTAAAGTGTGTTGTGGCGATTAACAAGCATTATTTTCTCACCGCTCTTGTGTTGTCTGTTCGCCGTGTGGACTATTATGGTTTCTGATTGGACAGGGGTTTTGTCCGAATCAAAGAGGAGGGGGGGGGGGGGGGGGGGGGAGGGAGGGGGGGAGTGGGGAGAAAGAAATGAATATTCACAATGGGCACATGATGAAAAAAATAAGTAAGAAAAACATGTTGTTTTTTTTCAAGTTAACCCCTCACTTGCCCCCTTCCCTTCCCCCCCTTCCCTTCCCCCCCTTCCTCTCCCTCATGTGCTTAGACAGCAGTAGATGTAGTCATGAAGCTACATTACAATATGAGGAAAAAAGAAAAAAACAGTTGTGGCATAGTGAATTCATTGGCCTTGTATTCCCCAGCAAGCTGTACCAGGGACCGCGTCAACAATGATGAAGCCGCTATATAGTGCAGCACTGGATCGCACAGCATAGTACGAAGTACAACAGAGAGCTTACAGTACAGTAGCTGTACAGTATTGCAAGCATTACGAGAGTACAGTACAGAGAGCTTACAGTACAGTACTGACAGTACTGCACAGCATAGTACAGAGAGTACAGTACAGAGAGCTTACAGTACAGTAAGCTGTACAGTATTGCACAGCATAGTACAGAGAGTACAGTACAGAGAGCTTACAGTACAGTAAGCTGTACAGTATTGCACAGCATAGTACAGAGAGTACAGTACAGAGAGCTTACAGTACAGTAAGCTGTACAGTATTGCACAGCATAGTACAGAGAGTACAGTCCAGAGAGCTTACTGTACAGTAAGTTGTACAGTATTGTAAGCTTACTGTGCAGTATGACACATGGATCGAATAAGGAGTGGGGAGAAAACAAGTGCTGGTAACCATGCAGTCCCCCTGTCGTCGTGACAACGACTTGAGAAAGGTTAAAGGGGATGTGGGGGAGAAGAAGGGTGGGGGTGGAAGAAGCTTCCAGACTGATGTCACACAGGAACCGCCCAATTCTGTGCAGTGAAGGGAGCATTTTGCTGAGTCGGTCTGCTACAGTCAGTTTTCCTATCCTGTGTGAGGCTCTTCGGTTACCTGGTCTGGTTATGCAAGTTCACCTTCGATATGTAGCACAGACGCACCACCTCATATATCGGTGGTATTCTCACCACCACATTAGAAAATGTCAGCCTCACAGTGTGGACAGATTCCATAGTAGTGAGAATTTCTGGATTTCTAATTTTCTTTCCTCTCTCCACACGTGCATGCGTACACACACACACACACACACACACACACAACACACACACACACACACACAGATCTCTCTCTCAAATTTTCTCTTACTGACCGTCTCCAGCTAATGGTTAAGTTTTCTGCTGGACATGTCTGATAACATCGCAACGAGAAAAACAGCAGACATTCATCCACTGCAAACCCCACTGACTCGCGCTCGTACCTGGACAACCCTTCTCATAACCCAGCCGACGAAAACAGTAGATCTTACACAAGGCATCCGATTTTTTTGTTTGTGTTCCGAGTTTCATGTAAAAAGCCCTAGAGGTGGTGGACTTCTTCAGCTGCAGGAAGCACCTCTTCAGGGGGGACTTGAACTGCATGCCCTGCCTGGGCAAGTCCGGTTTCTGGCCCTGTTGCCCTCAGATCTAGAAACAGGACAGACACCGAGGCCAGCCCCATTTGGCATCGTGTGTACAAGCCATTTATTCACACCGAGGCCAGCCCCATTTGGCATCTTATGTACAAGCCATCTATTCACACCGAGGCCAGCCCCATTTGGCATCTTATGTACAAGCCATCTATTCACACCGAGGCCAGCCCCATTTGGCATCGTGTGTACAAACCATCTGTTCACACCAAGGCCAGCCTCATTTTGCATCGTGTGTACAAGCCATCTATACACACCGAGGCCAGCCCCATTTGGCATCTTGTGTACAAACCATCTATACACACCGAGGCCAGCCCTATTTGGCATCTTGTGTACAAGCCATCTATTCACCATGAGCGTAACATTCTCATCTCCAAACCAGCAGGCAGGGGATCTTTTCAACAACCGCTGTTGTTCATGCATGAATTTATCGCCAGGACCCGCGTCTGCTGGTACACCCAAGACTTCGGCTTGAAATGTACCCATCTTCGGAGCTCCTGGGGTATGTTATATCTCCTTGCTGCAAACCTAAGTGCAAAGAATGTCCCTGTGTAGGACTGTTGTAGTTCTTCACTTTATTGCCGCTACAAAAGCTATAAAAGTAGTTTCAAACACCCATAACAAACGTTTTCCTCATGAAGACTGTAATTTCCCTGAAATGAAAATAATTATCACTGATGATGTTGTGTTGTCATTACTCTTTTTTTTTTTTTAACCTTTTGGCCCAGGACCGTGGTCAAACGTCATTGTTGCTAAGACAGTAATTAGGACCAGCGAACACGGCTGTTTTACCTTCAAGGGCACTGGTCATCATTTGTATTATTGCACAGACAGGTCTTCGCAAAGGCACAATACAAAATGGAAGCTAGAAATCATTGCGACAGTGAGCTCACCATTTGCGTATGTCATACGGGTATTTTGTTTCTGTAACTCATTATCTGGTACGTTACAGTTGCCAGAGACAGTTAAGAAAATGATGTTTGACGATAGAATGACTGTACTTGCTTCATAATAAAATGTTTTCTTTCATACAGACTGCTGTCTACATTGACTGATGATGGTTACTGCTGTCATCACAAAGACAGTTTTCTTTCTTTCACTGTTGCATGGCCAGAAATGTGAGGTTCACCACAGGTGAGATATTTGTGTCTGCAACCGTTTCTAATTCCACCATAAAGGTGGCCACATTACGTCTTTAGGGGTGAAGTCTCAACACGACCTCTGCGTGTTTGTGTGTGTGTGTGTGTGTGTGTGTGCGCGCGTGCATGTGTGTGTGCATGCGTGTGTGCGCGCGTGTGTATGATTTTCAAGTCATTCATTGCACCAGCACACTATTACATACCCTTTCCCGAGAGATAGACTCGGCGTTAACGTGCATGCAAGATTCAACGCTGATATGCATGCATGGGACTTCCAGTTAAAGTTTTCACCCGAAAGACAAGGAGGGGACTACAGTCCGCACAAGACGTTCACCTCAAAGAGAGAGAAAACCTCTTTCAACCTAGCTGTCATGAGCAGAAAGACAAGGAGGGGACTACAGTCCGCACAAGGCGTTCACCTCAAAGAGAGAGAAAACCTCTTTCAACCAAGCTGTCATGAGCAGGAATCGAACGCCAGACCTTGGAACAACAGTTCGCTGCATTACCCACTCGGCCAGCCAGTCCGGCCCCGTAGAGTGACCACAGTTCATGCTCTGTTGCGGCCTGGTGGCTCCTTCCCGTGTGTTAGGGTTGGCGGCATCGTCATAAGCCGGTCATGTCCTCCTCCGTGTCCGGAGATCTGGTGTCCCAGCACTTGGTGATCTGTTGCCCTGGGGAAGCGGCGGGACTACTGCTACAGTAGTTTGTACTGTTCGCCTGAAACATGCATGCACGCGCACACACACACACACGCACGCACGCACACACGCACGCACACACACACACACACACACACACACACACACACACACACACACATTTGATCCATATCAATGTGTAGTCCTACTAACACGATTTAGGAAAACAAGCACGTGCAGTGAACACATGCACCTGCTTGACCGTACACAAGACATTACACAAATATATGGAGAGAGATGAGGAGAATTAAGATCTTTTATTTCTGGAAAGGGAGAGAGGTTAGCAACTACACGCGCTTTTTTTCTCTTTAAAAAAAAAAAAGAAAAAGAAAAAAAAAAAAAAAAAAAAAATTTGGCGCTTGCCCTGAAAAGGGGTGACGAGTAACTTAACAGGCTAACAGGCATGACGTTCAGAGACCATAATGAAGGGATTGTGAGAGGCGGGAGATAATAACGAATCATTTCTGTCATCTTCATGAGACGAGTTGTTTCCCTTCTCACATCTCGTGCCTCTTTTCCTTTCATTTCGCCGTATTCCCTTATTTCCGTGCCTTGCCTGTGGAGTGAATCTCAATGCTGCTTGTTCGGTGACCGGACGGTTGCAGAACATGAAAGATGTACGTACATATCCCGTAACCCCCTTCAGAGGGATGGGAGATATGCGAAAGAGGGTTGGAGGGGGAGAGGGAAGTTGGGGGGGGGGGGGGGGGGGGGGGTCGCAGGGGCAGATCACCTCGTCCAGGAGAGCAAGTGGGCCCGGCAGGAGTGAGAAGTGATGGGGGGGGGGGGGGGGGGGCAGTCAAATTTCGTTTTCGAAGTGTACAGTGGCCAAACGGCTGTTGTGTAGGAGTATAGGCAGTACTTATTCTTGTTCAGCTATTGAAGAAAGTTAAGAGTTGGGGCGAGGGTGGAGGAGAAGGAGGAGAGGGATGGGGGGGGGGGGGGGGCGAGCAAGAGAGGAGGAGGGAGTCAAGAGAAGGAGAGAGGGTGGGGGGAGGCCAAGGTGCACAATCCGAACATTGTCTACAGTACTGGCTGATTATGACATGTTTCCACAGTCTTTTTTTTCTTTTTCATTTCTTTTTCGTGTACGCAGTGATTATATTATAAATACAATGCAATATAGTGCTAACTATAATACAGTGCGATACAGTACAGTACAATACAATAAAAGGCAACGCAGTACAATCAAACACAACACAGTACAATGTAATACAAGGAAAAGAATACACGGCGGTACAGTAAACAAAAACACAAAAAAAGCAATACACCACCATACAATGCAATACAGTACAATGGAACACAGCACAATGCAAAAGAATACAGTATGCAGTACAGTAGAATACAATGCAATATCGCACAATGCGATGTAGTACAGTACAATGCAATACAATACAGTACAATGCAGTATGGTACTATGCGATACAGAACAACACAATGCAATGCAATACAGTACAATGCAGTATGGTACTATGCGATACAGAACACAATGCAATACAATACAGTACAATGCAGTATGGTACTATGCGATACAGAACAACACAATGCAAAACAATACAGTACAATGCAGTATGGTACTATGCGATACAGAACAACACAATGCAAAACAATACAGTACAATGCAGTATGGTACTATGCGATACAGAACAACACAATGCAAAACAATACAGTACAATGCAGTATGGTACTATGCGATACAGAACAACACAATGCAACACAGTATAATGTAATACAATACAATGCAACACAGTACAATGCAACACAGTACAATGCAACACAGTACAATGCAACACAGTACAATGCAACACAGTACAATGCAACATAGTACAATACAACACAGTACAATACAACACAGTACAATGTAACAGTACAATACAACACAGTACAATGCAACACAGTACAACGCAATGCAACACAGTATAATGTGGTGTAATACAACGAAATGCAACACAGTATAATGTAATACAATGCAATGCAACACAGTACAATGCAACACAGTACAATACAACACAGTACAATGCAACACAGTACAATGCAATGCAACACAGTATAATGCAACACAATGCAATGCAATACAGTATAACGCAATCCTGTACAATGCAATGCAGCACAGTACAATGTAATACAGTACAATGCAACACAGTACAATGCATTACAGTACAATGCAATGCAACACAGTAAAATGCAACCCAGTACAATGCAATGCAATACAGTATAACGCAACCCAGTACAATGCAATGCAACACAGCATAATGTAATACAACGCAATGCAGTACAGTATTATGCAATCCAGGGCAATGCAATGCAATGCAACCCAGTACAATGCAATGCAATCCAGTACAATACCTGACAGTGAAGGAGAGCGATCATGTCGGCTTGGGCGGCCCCCAGACGATCCAGTCTCTCCCTGTTGCTCAGGTAGGCAGTCTCCAGCTCACTCTGTCATTGAGACACACACACACACACACACACACACACACACACACACACACACACACACACACACAAAAATACTCTCTCACACACACACACACACACACACACACACACACACACACCACACACACACACAAATACTCACACACTGATTCCAGGCTGGAAAAAAAAAAACCCTGTTCTTTCATCAAGCAACGAGTCGGTAAACAAGCCTCAATAAAGACCCTCACCCCCACCCATCCTGCCACCCCACCCCCCTTCCGTTCTCCCTCTCTCCTTGCCCCTCCACCCCAAACAAAATTAATAAATCAACCCAAATGTAAGCCCGGGGTCAGCTAGCCTCTAAGTCAACCAGTCAACAGAATCAAAACGAGATCAACATCGAAAGAAAGAAAGAAAGAAGAAACAGACACAAAGCAGAGAAGCGCTGCAAACACCGGGAGAAAACGTGAAGGAGACTCGGGGGGAGCGCTGACACCTGTCACCGTCGACCGAATCCTGGATCCGTTGTTTGAGTTTAATCCTCATTGAAAGGATTCGTCGTTGGGACACACTCCGTCTTTTCACAGAACTTTGACAACCTCAGTTCCGTAGTTCTTGCGTACTCTTGCTGTCAGACCAAGCCAACGACAAACGCGGATGAAAACTCAACCTTCCCGGCAGCAGGCAGCAAGCATGATCGTTAGGTTTGTTGAGGAAAACAGTCAGAGCACGGATAAAGAATGCGTGCGTGCGTGCGTGCGTGCGTGCGTGCGTGCATGTGTGTGTGTGCGTGTGCGTGTGTCTGTCTGTCTGTCTGTCTGTATGTGTTTCTGTGTGTGTCTGTGTCTGTGTGTGCACACGCGCGCGCGCGTGTGTGTAAGAGAGAGAGACAGAGACGGAGACAGAGAAGAGACAGACAGAGGGATAACGGAAAGGATGGAGGGAGAGAGACAGACAGACAGACAGATAGACAGGCACACAGACAGACAGACAGACAAGTAAATCTCTGGATCAGCACCATTCTGGAGTGAAGTTGCTCGTGCGAGAACTGCAGCTGCACGAGCAACGACGTCAGGTACTCGTTCTGTTCGCAGACCATGTGATCAGGGTCACGTGACGGCTCGTGCACGCCCAACAAAGGGTCGACGGAAGGGGTCCGTGAGGGTATCCTTCCTTTGGATTCGGTGACCGTCTCGCTGGTGGGAATAAAGAGGGGAAAAAATTATATTACCGACTCCAACATAAGGCTAGGCAGGGCATGTTAGAAGGAGAATTATATTACAGACGTTTACACAAGTCACTATGAAGGAACTCCAGGGAGAAATTGACAGAACGATATTACAGACGTTAGTTAACACAAGGCACTATGAAGGAACTCCAGGGAGAAACTGACATAACGATATTACAGACGTTAGTTAACACATGGCACTATGAAGGAACTCCAGGGAGAAACTGACAGAATGATATTACAGACGTTTACACAGGTCACTATGAAGAAACTCCAGGGAGAAATTGACAATGATATTACAGACGTTAACACAAGTCACTATGAAGAAACTCCAGGGAGAAATTGACAATGATATTACAGACGTTAACACAAGTCACTATGAAGGAACTCCAGGGAGAAATTGACAGAATGATATTACAGACGATAACACAAGTCACTATGAAGGAACTCCAGGGAGAAATTGACAGAATGATATTACAGACGATAACACAAGTCACTATGAAGGAACTCCAGGGAGAAATTGACAATGATATTACAGACGTTAACACAAGTCACTATGAAGGAACTCCAGGGAGAAATTGACAGAATGATATTACAGACGATAACACAAGTCACTATGAAGAAACTCCAGTGAGAGTTTGACAGCAGAAGCTCTCCAGACCAGAAACCCTCACCCGCCCCCTCCCCTCCCCTCCCTAAGACCAGGGTTCGGCTCTGAACCCTTTAAATTCTAAGGGCGGCCAAAGCTCATGCAGCGTGTGACTTCCAAACACCCTTCTGCTTCCAGGAGTTTGTTTTTATTTCAGTTTTTTTTTCGGGCGTTGCCGAGATACGGATCAGCAACTTCTGGACGGGTGTGCGTATCAAGGCTTTGCTGTTTGGCGACGGATGTCTTACCTACATCACTATCAGACAACTGTTCGTAGTGACGACGGATGTCTTACCTACATCAAGAGAACTGTATTATGCCGCTTTTGGCTCACCCGCTCTCAACCGGCCTTGGCCGGTCTCGGGCGGGCGACTCCAAAAGCGGCATAATACAGTTCTCTACTAAGCATGACTTTAATAACCAAAAAAATAACGACCCTACAAACAAACATAGTGTGTTGGGTTGTCCGTTTTCAATACTAATTTACAAAACTTTTCAGATTTTAGTTTTTGCTTAATCCTATGTTTTTCCTGATCATTCTCAATAACATCATTTTCACGCAGACATTCATCAAATGCGTCTCTGTCTTTCATGTGAAATAAAACTACAGTCTTTAACTGCTCTCTAAAGTCTTTTAAAACTGAGTTATATTTCTGACATAAAATCCACACACTTATTCCAGCATGTCTTCCACTGAAAGCCAGTTTCGACAAAGCGTTTCTTTTTTTAACTATGTCTCTTTCTGCCGAACAGTCATCTATAATAAATAGTGTCTGCGTTCCTTCAACAGTCTATAAAACTGTTCTAAACACTCACTCAGTTTATTGCTAGGATCAACTAAAATATATGTTATCATCTGTCCATATAAACCTTCTATCATGATATGCTTTATTCCATTTAAGCGTTGGACAGAAAATTACAATGTGATTAAAATTATAGCGATAAACTGTTTGTAATAGGTCTAGGATAAATATTGTTTTCCCACAACAGTCTGCCCACAAATCAATGAGCAACGAGGAGTTTTTGTCATAAGTTTAACTGCTCCATAGTTTTATAACAGAATTTAATCTAATCCAGTTATTATTTTTTATCATACTCTCCGTCAAAACTTGTTCAGTATAATAAAACCTACAAGACCTAAATGTGTAAGATTAATCCAATTCAGTTCTGTAAGATTGTTTCTATTTAAGTCAACATTGATTTTGTTGCTTGTTGTGGTGATATTAAAATTCCCACACATTGTGAAAGAACCGGACTATGGTACGTTAAGACGTTTAACGTCTAAGTTTTGCCAGTAATATTATTCTTTTATAAGGTCGTCACTAACGCCACAAAACCCCATCCCTCTCACATCTTTAAATGACAGAAATTTCAAATATCTTTGTGAACGTGTTCTCCTAATTTTCTGCTGGAAAGACTGTAATTTTGTTGACGCTTTTTTTAAAAACGTTGCTTTCTGTGGAAGGATTTTACTGTTTTTTTCCCAGTACGGAGTTTTTTCAATCTCTTTCGGCTATTGTGGTTGGCATAAGACTTACAGTAAAGGGCCAGAGTTGAATGCTTTTCTGAAACTTTTTTGGACGGCTATAATTGTAAATGGGCTTATGAATTCAACAATTTTATTTCCCTTTCTTAAATATGGTTCTAAGTGCCATTTGAGGTCAGGTTTTCGAACTATTGTTATTTATTCATACTGGCAGCATTATTTGCTTATACATTGCGTAGTTGTTCTTGTTTAGGAACCTTTTGTTGTCGCCAACTCTTTACGTTTATAAGCAATCCAATCTTTTAGTGTACTCAAAACCATACAACAGCGCTCATTCACATTCTGTTCAAAGGCTGTAACGCTGCAAGGTCTTTTAATTCTAAAAGTTATACACTCACAGCGCCTTATTGTATTCCTGATTCTTCTGGCCCACGCGACAATTTTAGTACAGCTTTATTATTTTATTTCCAAAACCAAATGTGCAGGTTATAACATTTTACGACTTTCCTGTTTGTCTGTGATCTTTATTAAAATGATCAAACCCTCCCACAAACTAATTTTTAAACTGTAAATTAGGGAATTGTATAATTTCATAATCGCATTATGCAGCTTTTCCCTGACGGAAGAGCTCTTAAAACAGTTGAGGGACTTCCTTCATTAAGTTTTCATCAGTTGCTCAGCTCATCCAAGTGAACATAGAGTCTTGAATGTAATGCAAATCGATCGAGCGGATTTTCCCCTCAAACGTAGTTTTGTTTGATTGTAACAATTAATCTGTTGGAGCGTCCTGACTGTCAGTTGCAAAGCTAACATTTTAGCTAGCTCTTATCAAATAAGTTAATTTGCTTCTTCAGGTTTGACTGTTAATATTGTTTTTTTGTTTGTGCTTTGTTAAGTTGAGATTAATGTCAAAGTGCTATATCATTGTTCTTTTAGTGAGCAAAACCCGTTAATATCCATCAGGTTTGTTACAGGCTATTTATGTTTCTTCCGCCATATTTTCTAATCTTATTATTATTTTTTGGTTTTGCTTATATTAAACCATACAACTTTGTAAATATTTCATGAAGCGCGACCATTTTGGTTCCCGCAATCGTTCTTAACAGTCTTGTTCTATAAAAACGAAGGGCGGTCCTTGGGTTGTTATTGTTACAAACATTTTTTAAACGGAATAAAAATGAGTGCGTTCCAAATATACTAAAGATGCAAAATATTCTGTTGGCCGCACTTACAATCTTAAAAATATAACAACGATACATCTTGACATTTCTGTGACCCAGTCTGACACTTTTCATAAAGGTTGAGTACTCCATTGGACAAATATCTAAACCCCCTATTAAAAAAAAGATCATTCGCGAAAAGTGTGAGTTCAGTCATCCGATGCAGTTTTATCAGAACCAGTTAAACTTTCTGTGTTTTGTGCATTCAACTGGGTGGGATGTCGTATGCGTGTTCATTTAAATCATCCTGATCTTTGGTGAGGTCAGTATATAGATTTCATTTATTACACCTTCAGACGTATTTTGACTGAACTGCAAGCACCATTACCCAAATGACAAACCGTTTAATCCATTCAGCAAACCGAATAGACATGAAGGATTTTGAAAGGATCTGTAACGAATTCAATATTAACATCAAGACAGACTTTAGACAAAAGGTGGATCTTATTCATGGTCTAGGCACCCCTTATTTTGGGGGCGTGCACAGAAAGTATAAAGTATGACTGGAACAATCCTCCTTACACATCTTTATCTTCAGGCACAATGTTTCACCTGGGGTCCATAGAGCAAGAGCATTAACAACGCATGGAAAAACATTTATCCTTAGAACACTTTCTAGGGCCTAACTAGAGCGGGGATAGAACGATAAACACGATTCTATTTCGTCTTACGTTGGTGTTTGCTAGGCTCGCAAGCACAAACGTGATTCGAGCATAAACTGATCCTTCTATGGCTTTGATGCACAAAAACAATTACTTAGCAAATTTAGAGGACGCATCTTATTCTACAGTTGATTTACCTTCAAGTATTAAAAGGTACAACATGTTTTACAATACGCAAGATTCTCGAAAGTAGGAATTTGGCTGTTGGCACTGGTTTTATACATGCTGCTTCTGACCTCAGACTCAGTTAGGAACAATTAATAAAACTACAACAATGAAATCCTGTGGCAGGCAATGGAACAGAAAGTCGGAAAAACGAAAATAAATTCTGAGACAAGTAATATTTTGACAAGCAGTAAACAAACACATGATAAGTCATCCATTCCCCGTGGCCACAAAGCCCGAAGGCCTGTTTTGAAGAACACGGAGTACATCGAAGTCCACGAAGTCAACAAAAAAAATAATGACCATGGATATGAAATAGACAGCGATTGTTTTTGGAATTACTTGGCCTAGGGAATTCTTGGTCTTTATTTTCCTAATTTAACCCGACTATTAAGTGAACTAATGTCCATAAGTGCTCAGCCATAAAGCCAAGACTTTGCCTGCAGTAGACAAAAGCCAGCTAACAATACTCCTAATATACCCGGTAAAGGAGTCTATAGCTTTACTGGCTAATTTTTTTAATAAACCCGCCAAGGATGATCAAAGCTGTTTTTTTACCCATGATTTATCAGCGCGATGGAGGCGATGGCGGTGGAGGCACTGACCCAGCACCACCGCCCGCCGTAATAGCCATCTCCAGTTGTATATTATTGCAAATCCTAAGGCTGTTATAACGCTTGCTAAGGTGACTCCTTGATCTCTAAATCAGTGTGTTAGTATTCGTTCTGCTAGCGTTGTGTCTTCATATAAAATTACTTTGGATAGTTTCTCTTTTTCTGCTCACTTGAGTTCGCAATTGTTTTCTCGGTTAGCTAGGACAACGCTTCTAGTCTTGCTGATCTTCTTGTTCAAGATCTTTTAGTCTTTTGGATATTCTTTTCTTTATTCATCATGCCCTAGTTGGCGTCATCAGCCTCAACGTGTTTTTCTTTTTACTCTTTTTATATGCTATCTATTTCACCCAGTTTTGCTAAATGTTTGTTAATTCGCCTCCTGATGCTTCTCAAGCATGATTTCAGGGGCCGCTATTTTCGCAATGGAGTAGCGGGGAATCATTAATTGTTTTAAACGCTGGTTTCTTCGGAAAAAATAAAAAATGGTTTTCTGCTTGATTACTTAGTCCGCTGTGTGACTTAAATTTGAAGTTCCATGTTTTGTATTTGGTTATCTGTGGGAGTTCTTGTAGCGTTTTTTGAGTTTAGCAACTGCCTCCCCCCTTTTAATTTGGTTTAAACAATGCCAAGGGCGACTTCGATCGCTCACACTGAGCCTTTGTCTTTTATAAACTTTGTATGCAAGCCTACAAAAGTTGTGGGTCTCGTTTTGTTGTAAGCTGAACAGTGGTCCTTGGTCGTTTCTCACAAACAAATGGTCATCTTTTACGTCAAACAGCATCAGGGTATATTGTTTCGGGAAGTTCTTGTCCTAATCTTGGTATAAGGATATGACTTACTTTCTGTTAATTTATACCCGTCACTGTGTTGTGTTAAGCGACTACTCCCCGATTTCTGCTTATTCAGAATGCAATGAGAAGGCCCGAGCGCTCTGCTCCAAGGGGAATCACTCATGTTGGTTCACAGGATCCGAAAAACATCATAATCTTCATCTTCATGATGCCATGTTTCTTATTAATAAACTTTTTATTTTGTTTTCTAAAAAATGTCACAAACATATGGCTCGATTCTTGGACCCGCATAGAGACTGAAAGACTTTGGCGTGAAGGGAAATAAGCAGGAATATTACCTGTTCCAATAATCCATCTACTATTGATGTCGGATCAAATTCTTACTGTTAAATTTCCAGACCTAGGAGCGGATGAAGTGATTGTGCCAGGCTCTGCGCGTCTTACTTTCAAAATAGAAACTTCCATCAGAAACAGACACACAACAGGACAGTTGTACAGAAATCTGGGGGGGCAATCGTAAGCAACATTTTCTATAAAACTTGAGGGGCAAAGAAATATTTTCTTTACAACAATGCAGACATATTTTAAACTATTCTGAATCTATGGCTTAACCGCGAATGAATGAGCTGATCTTGCGTATCAAGGAATCGACACTGAAGAAGCACTAAAACACAGAATAGGCGCGCAGATGCTAAAAAGACGGCAAAAGGTTTGTAGCCGCTCAGTTATGCGTATGGAAATCGCTTTTCATACCCTAGATTTGAGTTGTTAAAAAAAGCGCCATGCTCCATACTTTCAAGGGCATTAAAAGAAAGATTGTCATATGAACTAACTTTTTTGACTACCAAACGTTGTTATTTAGATCAAAGACACCGAAGCAAAGTACAGCTTTTCTGACATCTCGTTAGAGTTTGACGTGTTAAGCAACCCTAATTTAGCATGGCTAATTGAACTACAATATCAGTCAAATTAAGCACTTTATTACGAAAGAGTGATTCTTTCATTCTAAATATTCCTAAAAGCAGGGATCACACTATATGGAATTTTAGTTTTAGTGCCCAGCAAGATCGCTTAAGGTATTTTATTGCTGTGTGAAGATGAAGGACCATTCGAAAGACAAACTGACCTTTTATCAATCCTAAAATAACAAAAGTGCAATGTACAAATTGAGGGTATAGTCTAACCAATCTAGTAGCGGGCTTAACCCTTATCAGCATTTTGATGAAATAAGAAACTGTTTGAGGTCGGGAGTGTGTAGGAAATCCGACAGTTGACCTTGTGTCTAAAGATCTGCATCTTCACGTGTTAGACTTGATCATTATTAACACGGAAATCGGTTTAGGATGGACCTAAGGTCAACGGGGATAATAGTTACATGGAAGCGGGAGAACTTAGAGACATAATAAACATTCAAAATTGATAAGAAGAAGAAGTTAGCCCGATAATAAACCGCTTAACTTAATGTGTATTGTTTTTATATTTGATGCGCAGCTGAATATTCAAGATAACAGATTTAGAAAATTTACATTACTAAATTATTTTTACTTTTATAAAAAAGCAGGTCTGTTAAGCATTTAGCCGAATGTGCCCGAGTCGCCAGAGTCGCCAAGAGAAGGGAGATAGCCCCCGGCCATAAACCGTTAGATTATCCAACATTACACAAAATGCTACAAAACTAGAGCAAGAACTGTTCAAAAATACACGCAAAGCCAAACGAAGGTATTCTGTGTTTTTCTTTATTGCTGTTACTAGTTAATACTGGAGCATCGACTATAAGCGCTGTATCGGCAGGGCAAGTGTAGGTCTCTTAGCAACAGGCGTAGGCGCACCCGCAGCTATACCTTGGCGGTTTGTCTTTAGCTCTTGGCCTTATGTTCATTAGCTGTAGGTGCTGCGGTAGCAAAAAAAATAAAAACTAAACTCCAAAAGCACACAGCTATGGTTCAACTAAAACAACGATACTAGTTCCGTTCAAGGCTGATTTAAAATAAAGCGCTAGCTGACTAAACATCACGGATGAAGAATTTAGTCGTTTACAGGGCCGATTTTTGGATTTTTTTTGACTACAAAAAGGACAAAAGTTTGATCTTCAAAGAAAGGCAAGGACAAGTTTTTCTCAAAACAGCCAGACACCGAGCAGATAAAAAAGGATGTTTAAAAAAAGTAAACGAAAAATTAAACTCTGTTTCTAAAAGCTCACATTCACCCCCCCCCGCCCCACGGGTGTGTTATACTTTAGTTTATGAGTCCAGCACAAAAGACCGTTCGTTATTGATTAATTAAATTTTTTTTTAATTTATATAAATCATTTTTGAGTTAGAAAAGAGATCAGCATGGATAAATTATATGAAGGTCCAGACGATTTTTGAAGCATGCAAGAAAATTTATCAATGAGCACTGATGATATTGATTAGAAGTCATTAATCCATGTCCACGTACAGGCAGTGTTGCTCATGCTATTTTCAAGTTTACAGGTAATTACAATAGACCCGCCAGTTAAAGAAATGTAGCTGGTTTTAATCGACATATATAACAATTAAATGAAGAAAATCAGAGAAAAGAAGTCTGGGTCTGACCTAAACAACAGACTATTCTTTCCTCTAATGAAACTTAACCACTTAGTTGGGCAGACAACTGCTTACACAGTTTGATGTGGCCGACTGAGAAGCCAAATGAGAGATCTGGTTGGTAGAGGGCGAACGAAAGTCTTAGAGATCGATTTAAAAACAGGCTAGTATGCGCCGCGATTGTTCGGCAAGTCTTACATTCACTAACCTCCACGCATTAGTCGCAAAAAAAAAAAGCAGTTTTAAACATAAAAGAATTATTAGACAACAAATGTTTTATTGTGGTTGTTCTAGCAAGGTTGCATCACGTTGCTTAAAACGCAGAGAGAGTGTCTAACTATTCACCCTTACATCAAGTGATCTTAACTTTAGTGGGGTGTCCTTTCCTGTTTAGCGTGGATTCCATTGATCAGTTTGAAGAACAAAACAAACCAATTAACTGTGAATGTATACACATGGTGAGGGGAAACATAATCTACTACCCATTAAAGTGTCCAAGAACAGCCCAACAATAGGTGATCCAGACAAATATCATGTTGACTTACTACTGAATGTTTTCACCAGCGGGGCTACCACATTACACATTGATACGCACAATGAAGTAGATTATTTCGGCATACTTCAAAAGCATTACCATAACAAGAATTCTGTAGAAACATGTTTAACAAGAATTCCATTGACTCAAGCGCAAGCGAAATATAGAAAACATTGTTGTAGCCCTGTTGACTGTAATACAGAACTTAATTACGCCCCCTGAAGGGCAGTAAGTTAGTTTTAAGAACTGGAACAAAAACTGCAAAATTCTCCTACGTAGTTTACGCAGACTTGAATCAACTCAGGTTACCTTATGAAGGGCCAGCCAGGCCACAAAAAAACTTCGAAAAACCGTCTTAATGAGTAATCATCAGATTTGTTCATTTGCCTTCATTATTGTTAGGTCAGATGGCAGCTCATTCAACGCCAGAATTATCAGAGGACCAGATGCTGCAGAATACTCTTAAATCGCATGCAGCAACAGTGCGTAATGACGTTCTAATAATCCGAATTTATCTGAAATCATAATGACGCCCGAAGACCCAAGAACAGTATGATCAGGCCCACACATTGTTGGTTTTGTGGTTTAGAAAACTCTGTGAGGAAACAAATCCGACAGTAAGAGACCATGATCACATTAGTGGAAGGTTTAGAGGAGACGCGCATAACAAATGCTAATCTTCAACTAAGTTTGAACCAAAGACATGGAAGTGCGGTATTCTTTCATAACTTGCGAGGTTAGACTCTCACATTATATATGAAAGCAGAGTAACCGAACTCCTTCAGGGTACATGCATTGAACAGTCATCAGAAAAGTACATGTGTTTCACTTAAATCACATGTCTTTTTTGACTCTTTGAGCACAATGTGGGATCATTAGAGTCGCTTGGCTATGTCCTTAAAGTCCTGCCCAATAACGGAAGAATATTTTGACCCAACACTTGTTAGAAAGGGCGTTATCCTTATTTATGAGTACATGAACAGTTGGGAAAGGTTGACGAAGATACACTTCTCTTAGGCGCGTTCTTTTCTAGTTCTTAGAGGAAAGGACATCCAGCGACTTCGATTACAGCAAGCTCAAGATGCGTGGGCAGAAGTTAAGTGTTAAAACGATGGGAGATATCATGAACTCCTACTTGGATGGCTGAGTATGTTTGTTGGCGGACGTCTTTGAAATTACAGAAAAAGACCTGTATGATGATAAACATTATAGCCTGGATCTGCGCATTATATTTCTGCGCGGGATGAGTTGGGATGATTTCTTAAAGTTTACTGGAGTACAGATTGATTTATTGTTGAACTACCAATGCTTCAGATGATGAAAAACGGAGGAGTGGAGGAATTAGTTTGGCGTCGCACCATTACTGGTAATGAAAACACAATATAATGGACGATATGATCCGAGTAAAAGGTCTAATATCTCATGTATTTAGATGCTAACAATCTGTATGGAAATGGGCAATGGCGCATTTCGCTTCCATTAACGGCAACTTTTAAAATGTCCACAGGTACGAATAATATTCAAAGGCATTAAAGTGGTTTAATCAGTTGACGCCCGATCACAGCGTGGATACTTCTAGAAGTTGACTTAGAATATCCTCAGTAACTCCATGGCTGCATAATGACTATCCATTAGCAGCAGAAAGCCTAAAGATGAATCCAAGAGAGCCGCCTAAACTTGTGCCTAATCTTCGAGGCAAAAAAAATTATGTCTGTCATTACAGACTTCTACAATTTTATTTAAGACATGGGTTGAAGTTGACAGCTGTTCATCGTATAATTGCTTTTGATCAAGAACAGTTCATGAAACCATACATCATGAAGAACACTGATCTCAGAACTAAATCCACAGATGCTTCAGAAAAAGACTTTTTCAAGCTGATGAACAACAGCTGTTTTGGAAAGACTATGGAGAATCCGCACAAGCGCAAAGATGTTAGATTGGTCACTAAAGAGAACGAAGCAATTAAGCTGACTTCAAAACCTAATTATCAGGACTTCAGAAGATTTCATGACCAGCTTTTTGGTATAATGATGAAGAAAAAGAAAGTCAAATTAGACAAACCTGTATTTATTGGGTTTACTGTTTTAGAATTATCAAAGCTTTTAATGTTAGAATTTCTTTATGACTACTTTAAACCCCTGTATCCTGAGTCCAGAGTACTTTACACAGATACAGATAGTTTTGTTATAGATATCCCTACTGAAGACATCTATAAAGACATGGAAACCGAAGTGGCTAAAGAAGCGAGTGGATGGTACGACACATCTGATTACCCTAAAGATTCGCCTTTACATTCATCCGTTAATAAGAAGGTTTTAGGAAAGATGAAGGATGAATTATCTGGAAAGGTGATCAAGGAGTATGTGGGGTTAAGGTCGAAAATGTACAGTATTTCAAGCCAGGAGAAAACCATTAAGAAAGCAAAGGGAATATCTCGCAGTGTTGTGCAGTCAAACATATCGCATGACAACTATAAAGAAGCATTGTTTGACAATAAGACTTTTCATCATGACAACGTAAAACTGCGATCTAATCTACATGAGATCAACACAACTGTTGTAACAAAGAAGTCATTAGATAGAACAAACACAAAACGAGTATTTGTTAATCCAGAGTTTTCATATGCAATAGGGCACTGGAGAACGTCATAATTATATTTCTTCTTCACCGAGGGCTTCACGAGGGGTTTATATTTTTCATCAACTTTTATTATAAGCTCAAGCATATCTTCATCCAATTCAGCTTGATGTGCTCGAATTTTTTTTATTATTTCAAGATATCCTTTTCCCCAATTTAGGATTTTGGGTTGTAGGTGATCTGGATGTTTTAGCATGTATTGATTAATCCTCATAAATATATGTCTAATAGCAGATTTTTTTTCAAATGATTCTTGTAACATTTTCAAGGTCTCTTCCTTTATCATTCTTGTTTCGTCTTCCATTTTAGACTCAAATATATTTCTGTAAACTAATTAAACAACTGGAACTGTGTCTGGTGGGATTATCTGCAGTTCTTCCTTCGCAAAAGATCTTTGAGGAGCCGGTTGTTTTGTTGTGTCAGTTTCTCGTAAATAATACACGGGCGGATTCATCTTTACAATTCTTTTTATTTCATATGGATCAACACTCCAAACTGGATCTGTTGCCCTGATGCGAGTGTCCCCTTCCGCTTCCCCGGTAAATAAAGGTACCTTACTTTCAAACCAAACGGTAATAGTTTGCTGGGTGTACTGGAGTCTTCAGCAACATTGATTGTTTTTCTTTTGATTGCTTGTACTGGTTTTAGCCCTTTAAATTCTTCATTATTCATTGCGCGCAAAACTGAGGGCAGTCTTCTAACCCATTCTGCGTTGCGAGAATTGTCAATCAGCTCTCTGTGATACTGGTAGGAAAAAAGTCTTTCGGCTAACTGTTTGTTAAAGTTTTCAACCAAAGCCTGTGATCTATGAACTCCCGGAATGCCTCTTTTAATGGTAACTCTATGTTTTAACAATAATTGATTCACTTGGCCTTTAAATTCTTTCCCATCATCGACTTGAATCATGCGAGGATAAGTTAAGGGGCCTCGTTGGTATATCAGTTGTATGGCAACAGCAACAGCAGAAGCACTCTTTTGTGTTAATGGTTCCGCATCTTTGTATCTTGAAGCTATGTCAATGACTGTAAGTGCGTACTTAAATCTTTTTCGTCTAATCGTATGAGAGGGTAAATATAGAAGATCCATTTGATGGGTGTCGTTTGGAGTTGTATTCACAAAGTGTGGTCTCTGTATTCGTCTAGGCGCAGGTAAATAAATTTGCCAAATCGCTTGTTTAGATAACCATTCTTTTGCTGTTTGTTCACTGACTCCCGCCGCTTGGCTTAGCTTTTTTATTGCCGTGATTCCCTTCCAATATCCTTTGGGCGAATAATAGATTTTGTTCATTTTTATTCAGCCAATATTATGTGCAATAAAATGCACAATGGTCATACCAACGACAATAAACGCGATTTCTTGCATCTTTTGTTTTTCTGATGGTTGATAAAAGTCACTGAATTTTGGTGGGGGCAATGTCTCGATTGGTTTGCCCGTTACTAGATAATACTCTTTTATTGCTTGATCAACATCTTTAAATGTGTAAGCTGCATGCCCCTGTTTTTTCAGTGTGTTATCAATAAAATCTAACTGCTCAATTCTCTGCTTTTCATAGGTGTCTTGTGCTGCGGCTAGTTGCTCCATAGCTTTGTTATGTCTTTTTCTCTCGCCGTCATCCCGCAGTTTACTAAATGCGTAATTACTTCCGCTAAAAGCAAGCGCATTCACCACAGCGCCACCTATCATCATTACGAGTGAAGCCATTTTTTATAAATGTATTTTTTATTTTACATATTTATACTGTCTGGAATTATTCCTTGCTTAACTAGAAAATCTTTCGTAGCAAATGAAGCTGTAATAATAGCAATCAGTTTTGCTGAATCCTCAAAGTCTAGTTTGCCAAGATCTGCTGGTTTTATTTTTAACAGTCTTTTACCAAGCATTGAGTATCCTACACTTAGACCTCCAATAACGGCAGAATGGTATACAAGGTTGGCAATAGTTTTTTCGGCGCTCATTTTAAAAAATAAAATAATTATAATTAATAAAAAACA
>CM031621.1:56453386-56472852 GCA_018398815.1 Conus ventricosus
TAGTAAAGGTTTTCCCAGAAGGAAGGGAAAGAAAACATTCGGTAGTGCGCCTTTTGGTTGATTGGAAAGATTGCGTGTGCGTATGGAGTAAATGCGTCATGAATGGCGGGTATGAAAAAGTGACAGTGTGACAGTCCCGGTTTGTCGTCAGGACCTTGCCCAGTCGGGAAGAAGAACTTCCTCGACCTTTTTGCTGTTGGGTGACTTTAACGGTCCAATCCTTTTTGGGGGTAGTGCCGGTAACGTCACCCAGGGGTCTGCTAATTGGGGATGTCCTTTCAGACTTGGATTTGGTTGTCTGAATGACGGATCTGCAACTTATCTCCACTCTTCCTCGGTTCACTTTCGTGTTTAGATTTGTCAGTTTGTGACCCCTCGCTGGTCCTGGACTATGAGTGGTCTGTTCCATGACGATCTGCACGGAAGTTACCATTTCCCTGTCCTTCTACAACCTGTATTAACTGCACATGTCCCTGTCTCTCAGCATCTCAATTTAAGAAGCAAACTGGGATCTTTTTGCAGCCACTATTTCCAAGGAGTTCCAGGAAAACTGATTTTTTTCAGAGTCCGACCCACAGAATCACTGACTTACACTATAATCAAATGTGCTAAAGCCTGTATTCCAGTGTCTTCCGATAAACTCAATTGCCAAAACACCCTGGTTCGATTCAGAATGCCAACAAATTTTTTAAAGTTAGAAAACGGCTCAGCGCAGGTATACCAACGACCTTCGGGTCCAACGCTCGAGCCCATCAGAAACCCCGTGCTAAATCAAGACACACTTTTAAAATCAGTAAACGTCGGCCCTGGAGAAGCTTCTGCCCAGGCTGACATCAAAAACTCCAAGAAAAATGTGGACCATGATGAAACATTAAGAAAATCAAAGGGAAGAACACCTGTCCCACTGTGAACCATCTCAAGTTTTCGGATTCTTTAATAACAGAGAAGAAAGCAGTTGCTAATCTGTTTTGCTTCAACCATTGAAAAGTATTCCTCCTCTTCTAATAAATCAGCCACTTTTGTCAAAAACAAAGCCCTAAAAGAAAAATCACCCTGCAACTTTTTAAATCCGACAACATGGAAGACTACAATTTTCCTTTCACGTTAAACGAGCTGAAATCTGCCTTACTTTCTTGAAAGCGATTCCTCTCCAGGTATAGATGAAATTAAATTATCAACTATTGAAACATTTTCCGCAAGAAGGTCTGAACATCCTGTTACAGGTATACAACCATGTGTGGACTACAGGTTGCTTTTCCACCCCCTTGGCGGAAAGCCCCATTATTCCCATCCCCCAAAACCCGGAAAAGATCTTTCAATCCATCTAACTAACCGTCCCATAGCTTTGACCAGCTGTGTCTGTAAATTGATGGAGAAAATGGTCAATGCTAGGCTCATGTGGAAACTTGAAACCGATGGGGCCCTTTTGGCGAAAGAACAGTGTGGTTTCCGCAAACATCGAGTACAGTTGACCATTTGATTCGTCTGGAATCTACACTTAGGAACGCTTTTTAAACAGACAGCAGCAGTGGCAATTTCTTCGACTTGGAAAGCCTACGATACCACCTGGGAAATCGGGGATACTTCATGCTCCCGACTGGGTTTTCGAGGGCATCTTCCGCTTTTATTCAAAATTTTTTGGCAGAACGACAGTTTCAGGTCCGGGTTGGCACCACTCTCTCTGATGTCCACGAGCAGGAGTTGGGTTTTTCCCCGGGGAGCATACTGTCTCCTGCCCTCTTTTATATTAAAAACAACAACATTGTTCAATCAGTTCAGCAGGGTTCAGATTGCTCATTGTTTGTGGATGATTTTGCTGTCTACGCAACTGGAAGCCTGGTACCCGAGTGTCCCCGCGCAGGCTCCAGCTTTGCTAGATAAAATCCATCGGTGGCGGATGAAAATGGTTTCACCTTTTCTCCAACAAAGACGCAGTGTATTCACTTCCATAATTTCCGTCAGTTTTTTCCAGATCCTGAAATTCAAGTTGGGAAATTTCCCATTCCAGCTGTTAAAAGAGGCCAAATTTCTGGGAGTTATTTTTGACCAGAAACTTAACTTTCTCAGCCATATTAAAAAACCTCAAAACTGCTTGCCAGAAAGCACTGAATTTTCTGCGGGTCGTAGCGCACACCGACTGGGGCGCTGATAAGAAAATTTTTGTTTGCCCCTCTACAGACCCCTGGTCCGTTCAAAACTGGACTACGGTTGTGCTGTCTACGGCTCCGCAAGATCATCTTCCCTCAAACTCTTGGACCCTATCCACCATCAAGGGCTTCGTCTCTGTCTTGGAGCGTTCCGCACCCCCCTGTGTACAGCCTGTACGCGAGGCGGGCGAACCTTCATTGTCCAACCGCAGGCTGAAACGTCTTTAAATTATTATATCCGACTTTTCTCAGAACCGCAGAATCCTGCCTATGACTGTGTCTTTGACCCTCCGTTCCAAAGAAAGTTTGAAACAACCCTAAATGTATTCCGCCGTTTGTCTTCGTATGCAGCCTCAGTGCGGGAATGCAGGTCTAAACCTGGGAGTATTTTTCCGATTTTTCCAAGTTTCCGGATCAACCTCCGTGGACCTTTTTCACACCAGAGTTTCGTTTCGATCTTGCAGCTTTTTCGCAAGATCTCCCAGCTCTCTGGCGTACAAGGCATTGTTGCTGACCTCTGTTCGAAATTCCCTTTCCTATCAAAAAGTTTTCACTGATGGTTCCAAGTCTGAGGATGGAGTGGCCTGTGCACCCTACTACCTGGGGGCTCCTTCTCAGATACTGTTGGAATATCCATTCCGATGCTTCTGTCTATTCTGCTGAACTTATGCTCTGGAAACTGGCTTTGAAGATAATCTCCAATCTTCAAAGAGGGACTTATGGTTCTGGTCGATTCGCTGCTCAGCTTTGGAAGCCATAGCTGGCCGCAACCTTCAGCATCCACAACTTTTGCATTTCTTTGAACTTTTTAGCAAGTTGAAAGCGGACGGTTACAACATTACTCTTGCTTGTGTTCCTGGCCATGTTGGCATCGGCGGGAACGAAATGGTGATCGTTTAGCCAAGAACGCCACAAGAGAGAAACTGTCCAACACTTATATTCCCTGCTCAATGTGAAACCGAAAATTAACGATTATGTGAGAGACCTCTGGCAGGGGGATTGGAACCACCAGACGAATAACAAACTCTTTCAGATCATTCCAAACCTTCAGGAGTTCCTCCCATCCACGTCCGGGGGGTCGTAAAGAGGAAAAAGGTTCTGTGCCGGCTGCACACCGGCCATTCGTATTTTACCATGCTTACCTTTTAAAGAGTGAAGAAGCTCCGTGGTGCATTCCATGTCATGCGCCACTCACAATGAAACATTTCTTTTAGAGTGTTTGGGACTTGCACGATGTGAGACACAAACATTTTACAGCGGAGTCCATAAGATCCTGTTCAGGGATGTCCCGCCTGATGTGATCCTTGAGTTTTTGAGAGAGATTAAAATTTTCATCTGATTTAAGTTTTAAAGGCAGAAAGATTTTTAACAAAGTTTTTTTGGTGCGTTTGTAGACGATGTCATTTAACGAGATGTGTGAAAGTTTTTTTTTTTTTTTTTTTTTTAAATGACTGGTGAGTTGATTTTAACGTGGTGACAGCCCTGATGTGGCCCTTTGCGGTCGGCTGGGCTATAAGCAACATTATCTTATCTTATCTTCTGTGTGTTTCTGACTCAAGAGTCTAATAAAAATTTACCATAGGGAAATTTTCGGCCAGCTACTGCTGGTCTTCATCAGCCCCGACTGACTGGTAGTTGTGGTGGGTGTTGGTGTTCTCTGGGTTTACCAACATGGTAAGATTTGCATAACCGCAAAATGCCCCTAGAAAAATTGATATTTTAAAAAATATGTTTTGTGTAATGAATATCCATATACATACATATGGGTTTTTGTTGTCTCTACAGAGTGGCTTTGAATGACAGTGATGCTGGAGGGGGCTAATTTTTTATGACCGATTCTGAATTTATGTGACATATTTAACATATTTTTGTTTTTAGCATATTTTTACACACGCTATCTTTCACTTCATGAAGACTGTGATGAAAACACGCTTTTATGCTTTCAGTTCCCATCCCTACTCGTTCCTCCCGGAACATGGTCAGTCTCCGAGTGTGTGCAATTACACAGCTTGAATGTTGTAGTGCCACATGGTCAGTCTCCAAGTGTGTGCAATGCCACAGCTTGAATGCTGTATTGCCACATGTGTGCGATGCCACGGCTTGAATGTTGTCACATGGTCAGTCTCTGAGTGAGTGCGATGCCACGGCTTGAATGTTGTATTACCACGTGGTCAGTCTCTGAGTGAGTGTGATGCCACAGCTTGAATGTTGTATTACCACGTGGTCAGTCTCTGAGTGAGTGCAATACCACAGCTTGAATGTTGTATTACCACATGGTCAGTCTCTGAGTGAGTGCGATGACACAGCTTGAATGTTTGTATTACCACATGGTCAGTCTCTGAGTGAGTGCGATGACACAGCTTGAATGTTGTATTACCACACATGGTCAGTCTCTGAGTGAGTGCGATGCCACAGCTTGAGTGTTGTATTGTCACATGGTCAGTCTCTGAGTGTGTGCGATGCCACAGCTTGAATGTTGTATTGCACATGGTCAGTCTCTGAGTGTGTGCGATGCCACAGCTTGAATGTTGTATTACCACATGGTCAGTCTCTGAGTGTGTGCGATGCCACAGCTTGAATGTTGTATTACCACATGGTCAGTCTCTGAGTGTGTGCGATGCCACAGCTTGAATGTTGTATTGCACATGGTGAGTCTCTGAGTGTGTGCGATGCCACAGCTTCAATGTTGTATTGCCACATGGTCAGTCTCCATGTGAGTGCGATGACACATCTTCAATGTTGTATTGCCACATGGTCAGTCTCCATGTGAGTGCGATGACACAGCTTGAATGTTGTATTACCACATGCCTCCCCACTGCACGGGAGAAAGGGAGATAAGTAAAACTAAAGTGTGTTGTGACAATTAACAAGCATATTTTCTCACCGCTCTTGTGTTGTCTGTGTGCCTTGTGGACTATTATGTTTCCTAATTGGACGGGTTTTTTGTCCGAATCAAAGAGGAGGGGGAAGCGAGGGCTGGAGGGGAGGAGTGGGGGAAGAAATGAATATTCACAATGGGCACATGATGAAAAAATATAAATAAGAAAAACAAAAGTATTTTTTCAAGTTGACCCCTCATTTGCCCCCTTCCCCCCCTCCCCCCCTTTTCGACGTGTACCTTCCCCCCTTCCTCTCCCTCATGTGCTTAGACAGCAGTAGATGTAGTCCAGAAGCTACATTATAACACGAGGAAAAAAGAAAAAAACAGTTGTGGCATAGTAAATTCATTGGCCTTGTATTCCCTAGCAAGCTGTACCAGGGTTGGCCTTGTATTCCCTAGCAAGCTGTACCAGGGTTCACCTTGTATTCCTTAGCAAGCTGTACCAGGGTTGGCCATGTATTCCCAAGCAAGCTGTACCAGGGTTGGCCTTGTATTCCCTAGCAAGCTGTACCATGGTTGGCCTTGGCCTTGTATTCCCCAGCAAGCTGTACCATGTTGGCCTTGGCCTTGTATTCCCCCAGCAAGCTGTACCAGGGTTGGCCTTGTATTCCCCAGCAAGCTGTACCAGGGACCACGTCAACAATGATGAAGCTGCTATATAGTGGAGCGCTGGATCGCACAGCATAGTACAGAGAGTACAGTACAGAGAGCTTACAGTACAGTAAGCTGTACAGTATTGCACAGCATAGTACAGAGAGTACAGTACAGAGAGCTTACAGTACAGTAAGTTGTACAGTATTGTACAGAAAGTACAATACAGGGAGCTTACAGTACAGTAAGTTGTACAGTGTTGCACAGCATAGTACAAAAAGTACAGTACAGAGAGCTTACAGTACCGTAAGTTGTACAGTATTGCACAGCATAGTACAGAAAGTACAGTACAGAAAGCTTACAGTACAGTAAGTTGTACAACATTGCACAGCATAGTACAGAGTACAGTACAGAGAGCTTACAGTACAGTAAGTTGTACAGTATTGCACAGCATAGTACAGAAAGTACAGTACAGGCAGCTTACAGTACAGTGAGTTGTACAGTATTATAAGCTTACACATGGATCAAATAAGGAGTGGGGAGAAAACAAGTGCTGGTAACCATGCAGTCCCCCTGTCGTCGTGACAACGACTTGAGAAAGGTTAAAGGGGATGTGGGGGAGAGGAAGGGTGCGGGTGGAAGAAGCTTCCAGACTGATGTCACACAGGAGCCGCCCAATTCTGTGCAGTGAAAGGGAAGCGTTTTCTGAGCCCAGTCTGCTACAGTCAGTTTTCCCATCCTGTGTGAGGCTCTTCGGTTACCCCGGCCTGGTTATGCAGTTCACCTTCGATATGTAGCACAGACGCACCACCTCATATATCGTGGTATTCTCACCGCCACATTAGAAAATGTCAGCCTCTGTCACGCACGAACTGACACACGGTCGCCTCGGTGACAATTGTGGAGTGTGGCCCGTCCAGTGCCAGGTGGCAGTGACCGGAAGTGCGTGAATCCTGCCGGGAATTTGCTTACCTGTTAACTCTTGGAGGGGGAGGGAGGAGAGTGTCAAGCTCGTCGGAATAGTGAGGTTTACGTGTGTAAAACTAACGCTCGTGAAACTGTGAGTTCTTCGATGTGTATGGGGAATTCCGTGAATGTGTGTGCTGTCTTGTGAGTTTTCCCGAGGTGAACTCGGAGTGTCGTGGTGTATCTGCAAGTTAGTACGAATTGAGGCGTTATCCGCAAAGGTTGGTTGGCCTCGTGCTCATGTTTGTTCTGCCGTTGGGGCAGGGTCTCGGTATGCCCTCGACCGACTTTTGAAGGTTTGGCTACCAGGTTGAAGTCTGTCGATGTTTCGGTGTTCAGCGACGGGTTCTGCACGTACCAGGGCGTGGCTGTCTGGCAGTGTCCCGGCGACTGAGGGTGTCGTCAGTGTGTCGTCCGCGTCTTGACTGTCGGTGTTTGGTGTTCACGACGGGTTCTGCACGTACCAGGGCGTTGGCTGTCTGGCAGTGTCCCGGCGACTGAGGGTGTCGTCCATTGTGTGTCGTTCCTGTTTGTTGTCTAAGGTGAGCGGGAAAGTAGCGAAAGTCTGGAGGGCTGTGTAGTTGGTTGTTTGTAGATATCATGGTTTCATCAACTTTTGTGTTCAGTTCCCGGAACGGGAGGATTTCCTTTTAATTGATTTTTATTCGCAAAGATTCTTTTTATGTGAATTTGGCTAAGAGGAGGAGATTTAAAATGTGCGGAAGTTTGAAGAGAAGAAAAGAGATATGACTTGAACTTAAGGTCGAGGAAAAAACCGTACATATGGGAATGAAGTAATGTGCATTCGGTTTTAACACTGATACAGATAGGTGGATGTGTTACAGCGGTATGATGTGCTAAGACAATATGTTGTACGGTGGTAGTGGTCGCTGGTGTACAGAAATACTGGTTTCAAGTTTGATAAAGATTGGTTATTTTCTGAGAGTGTAACGTTGGTATCGGAGGACGGGAACTTTTAATATAAGAGGACTGTCACGCGGTGCAGGCCAGGTACGGAGGGCAGACTGCTTGTGATGTGTCTGGGCGTGTGTGAGGTTTATCGATAGGTGACGGGTGGTGGTACCTCGGGTAGACAGGTCTTGTAGAAGTTCACTTTTGGTGTTTGCGCTCGGAACTAAACCATGGTGGATGGGCGTAAAGGAAATTAAGGATCATTATATTTATATAAGAATTGTTTTCTTTTTTAAATTATTATTAAAGATTTGCAGGTGAATTTATGATTGTGTTAAATACGGCAGTAGTATTGTTAGATTACTTGGTACAGGTTATTACGATTGTAAAATAAGAGAAAAAAAAATAATAGCAGATGATAATAATAAAAGGCGTTTAAGATATTTAGGAATTGTGCCTCAGAGGCCTACATTTGGTGTGTATATATGTATATGGTTGTTTTAGTCGACTGTGGTGCACCGGTATTCAAAGATGTTTTCCGCAGCATGTGGTGTCAGTAGACAATGTATAGCAGCGCTCGGAAATCCTTGTCGAGCTTATGTAATTGGTGATTGTCCTAGCGCTTGATAACTTTCTGATGACATTTTTGGGTTGATGATTGTGCATGCTAGGAAATTAGGATACCCGGGTTCGATTTTATTATTTTGGTTTTGCTTGAAATGTGTTTGATTCTATTAAGCATGTTACTGAGTAATCGATCCTGAATGTGACCGTCACTGTCGTCACTAACGGTCGGATGTCGTTGTTCGTTGCAGTGAATGATTTATAATCTTATTGAATCATTGTCTTGGAGACCTCGATGGAAATGAAGTCGTGGGTATGTAATTCAGACAGTGTAATCACTTTTATGAAGGAACGGTTTATAATTATGTTCGTGGCTGTTGATGGAAGTGGAGAGTCAATGAAATTGGTTTAAATGTGTAATGGAACATTCAGGTGTGAGAATCTTGATGTCAAGGTGGCTGGTTGTGTAAGTCATGATTTGAATTCCAATTAGCTGTCGCACTTTGGGTTGTGACATGTAACCACTGAGAACCATTTACTTTAGTGAAGCAACAAATAAGTATAACTGTATTCTTCTGTGGTAGTAAGACATTTCCTTTTGCACAGGTTTCCGGCGAGTTTTATGTACCTCCCCTACACGGCAAATCCGTGAGGGTCGGCCTCTCAGGTGGTGGGAGTTGGCACCGCCATCCCCACTGTCATCCCTGCCCACTTCTCTGCCGGAGTGGGGACGCACCCGGAGCCGGCAGGATGCGTTCCGGTCGGGACGTCATCTCCCTTCCACAGTCCGAGGGTGTGGCAGTTCCTCTGACTTCAACTGTCTCTTCAGGGTGGCAAGCGTCTTGAGGGCCACCGCAGTATTCCATCAGCACAGTACATGTAATACAAGGAAAAGAGTACACATCAGTACAATAAAAAAAAAGCAATACAACACCATACAATGCAATACAGTACAATGGAACACAGCACAGTGCAAAAGAATACGTAAGCAGTACAGTAGAATACAATGCAATATCGCACAATGCGTTATAGTACAGTACAATGCAATACAATACAGTACAATGCAGTATGGTACTATGCGATACAGAACACACAATGCAAACAATGCAGTACAATGTAATGCAACACAATACAATGCAATACAATACAATACAATGCAGTATGGTACTAATGCGGTACAGTACAACACAATGCAAAACAATACAGTGCAATATAATGCAACACAATACAATGCAATACAATATAATGAGTATGGTACACTGCGATATAGCACGACACATTGCAAAACAATGCAGTACAATACAATGCAGTACAGTACAATACAATGCAACACAGTACAACGCAATACTATATAATATATGCAATACAGTACAATGCAGTACAATACAATACATGCAACATAGTACAATCCAGTACAATGCAATGCAATGCAACACAGTACAAGGCAATGCAACACAGTAAAATGTAATACAACGCAATGCAACACAGTACAATGCAACACAGTGCAATGCAACACAGTATAATGTAATACAGTACAATGCAACACAGTACAATACAATGCAACACAGTATAAATGCAACACAGTACAATGCAACACAGTACAATGCAACACAGTACAATGCAATGCAACACAGTATAATGCAATACAGTACAATGCAACACAGTATAATGCAATACAGTACAATGCAACACAGTGCAATGCAACACAGTATAATGTAATACAGTACAATGCAATACAGTACAATGCAACACAGTACAATGCAATACAACACAGTCAATGCAATACAGTATAATGCAATCCAGCACAATGCAATGCAACACAGTATAAGCAATAAAATGCAATGCAATACAGTATAATGCAATCCAGCACAATGCAATGCAACACAGTATAATTTAATACAGTACAAGGCAATGCAACACAGTATATGCAATACAATGCAATGCAACACAGTATAATGCAATCCAGCACAATGCAATGCAACACAGTATAATTAATACAGTACAAGGCAATGCAACACAGCATAATGTAATACAACGCAATGTAATACAGTATTATGCAATTCCAGTGCAATGCAATGTAATGCACACAGTACAATGCAACCAGTACAATTGCAGTGCAACCCCGTACAATACCTCACAGTGAAGGAGAGCATCATGTCGGCAGTGCAACCCAGTACAATGCAGTGCAGTCCAGTACAGTGCAGTGCAATCCAGTACAATGCCTGACAGGAAGGAGAGCGAGATACGTCGGCAGTGCAGTCCAGTAATTGCAGTGCAGTCCAGTACAATGCAGTGCAGTCCAGTACAATGCAGTGCAGTCCAGTACAATGCAGTGCAGTCCAGTACAATACCTGACAGTGAAGGAGAGCGATCATGTCGGCAGTGCAGTCCAGTACAAATGGCAGTGCAGTCCAGTACAATACCTGACAGTAAAGGAGACGATCAGTCGGCAGTGCAGTCCAGTACAATGCAGTGCAGTCCAGTACAATGCAGTGCAGTCCAGTACAATGCAGTGCACAGTACAATCTGCTTACAATGCAGTGCAGTCCAGTACAATGCAGTGCAGTCCAGACTGCAGTCGTCAGTACAAAGTGCTGAAGGAAGCGTCAGTGCATGCAGTCCAGTACAATGCAGTGCAGTCCAGTACAATGCAGTGGCCAGTGAAGGAAGGAGCGATCATGTCGGCAGTGCAGTCCAGTACCCATGCAGTGCAGTCCAGTGCAATGCAGTGCGCAGTACAATACCTGACAGTGAAGGGAGCCACCCCTTCGCAGTGCATCGAGACAATGCGGCAGTCCAGTCATGCGGCGTCCATCAATGCAGGCAGTCCATACAAGAGTGCAGTCCAGAAAGCAGTGCATCCAAATTTCGCAGTGAAGAGACGAATCGGCAGTGCGTCCTACAATGCAGGCAGTCCATACAATGCAGCAGTCCGTACAATGCATGCAGTCAGACAAGCAGTGCATCCAGTACAAAAAACCTGACATGAAGGAGAGCGATCTGTCGGCTGCAGTCCATACAAGCGGCAGCCAGTTATGCAGTGCAGCCAGTAAAATGCGCCAGTCCAGTACAAAACCTGACAGTGAAGGGAGGCAAATCATGTCGGCGTGCATTCCAGTACATGCAAGGGGCAGTCCATTACAATGCAGTGCAGTCCAGTACAATGCAGTGCATTCCAGTAAAATACCTGACTGTAAAGGGAGCGGCAGTTGGCATTTGCAGTCCAGTACAATACCTGACAGTGAAGGAGAGTGATCATGTCGGCAGTTCAGTCCAGTACAATGCAGTGCAGTCCAGTACAATGCAGTGCAGTCCAGCACAATGCCGACAGTGAAGGAGAGCGATCATGTCGGCAGTGCAGTCCAGTACAATACGTGCAGTCCAGTACAATGCAGTGCATCCCAGTACAATGCAGTGCAGTCCCAGTACAATGCAGTGCAGTCCAGTACAATGCAGTGCAGTCCTTTTGCAATGCGTGCAAACCCAGTAAAATACTGACAGTGAAGGATATCGACAGGGGTCGGCATGCAGTCCCAGTAAAATTTGCAGTGCAGTCCAGTACAATGCAGTGCAGTCCATTAAAATACCTTACAGTGAAGGATAGCGATCATGTCGGCAGTGCAGTGCATTTACAATGCAGTGCGGGTCCAGTACCAATTGCAGTGCAGTCCAGTACAATACCTGACAGGAAGGAGAGCGATCATTTCGGCAGTGCAGTCCAGTAAATGCAGTGCAGTCCAGTACAATGCAGTGCAGTCCAGTACAATGCAGTGCAGCCCAAAGTACAATGCAGAACAACCCAATTACAATGCAGTGCAGACCAGAACAATGCAGTGCAGTCCAGGACAATGCAGTGCAGTCCAGTCCCCAATGGGGCATCCAGTAGTCCAGTACAATCAGTGCAGTCCGTACAATGCAGTGCAGTCCAGTACAATGCAGTGCAGTCCAGTGCAATGGCGTGCATCCAGTACAATGCAGTGCATCCCAGTACAATACCTGACAGTGAAGGAAGCGGTCATGTCGGCAGTGCAGCCAGTACAATGCATTTGCAGTCCAGTACAATGCAGTGCAATCCATACAATGCAGTGGACTCCAGTTACAATGCAGTGTAATACAGTACAATGCAGTGCAGTCCAGTACAATGCAGTGCCGCCCAAATACAATACCTGACAGTAAAGGAGAGCGATCATGTCGGCAGTGCATCCAGTACAATACAGATTACAATGCAGTGCAGCCAGTACAAACCTGACAGTGAAGGAGAAGCGATCATGTCGGCAGTGCAGTCCAGACAATAAAAAGTACAATGCAGTGCAAGCCATTTCAATGCAGTGCAGTCCAGTACAATTGCAGTGCGGGTCCAGTACAATGCAGTGCAGTTCCAGTACAATGCAGTGCAATCCAGTGCAATGCAGTGCAGTCCAGTGCAATGCAGTGCAGTCCGATTAACAAAGGCGGGTGCAGTCCTGCCTACAATGCAGTGCAACCATACAATGCAGTGCAACCAGTACAATACAGTGCAGTCCAGTACAATGCAGTGCAGTCCAGTACAATACAGTGCAGTCCTTTCAATACCTGACAGTGAAGGAGAGCGATCATGTCGGCAGTGCAGTCCAGTACAATGCAGTGCAGCCAGTACAATGCAGTGCAACCCAGTACAATGCAGTGCAACCAGTACAATGCAGTGCAGTCCAGTACAATGCAGTGCATCCAGAAACAATACCTGCTGTGAAGGAGAGCGAGCATGCCCGGCAGTACAATAACTGACAGTGAAGGAGACCCAAACATGTCGCTTGGCGGCCCCCAGACGATCCATTTCTTCCCTGTGTGTCAGTACAGACCAGCTCACCCCTGTCATGGAGTCACACACAACACACAAAACACAACACACACACACAACACACACACACACCACACACACCCACGCACACACTACACACACCCCACACACACACACACACACACACACCACACACACCACACACACACACACACACCATGCACGCACACACACACACACAACACACACACACACACACCACACACAACACACACACACACAAACACAACACATACACGCACGCATGCATGCATACACGCACACAAATAGCCTACTCACACACTGATTCAAGGCGGGAAAAAAAAAAAGAAACTGTTCTTTCATCAACCAACGTGTCGGTAACAAGCCTCACTGACCCTCACCCCCCCCCCTCCTGCCACCCTGAAATATTCAGTCGAACAGAGACGAAGAAAAGACTGGAAGCAGGCAGTTTTTTTTACTTGGCAACGTTCCCATCACCCTTCGCGCATTCCTATTACAATAAGAACGAGTATCCAATATGAACAGTATGGGGATTACTTCCCTTAGACTGGTAATAGAATTCGTCTGCTATGACGAACTTATCCTACACACCCCACCTTCCGTTCTCTCTCTTTCCTTGCCCCTCCACCCCAAACAAACAAAAGAACCCAAACGTAAAACCCGAGGCAGCCAGGCTCCAAGGCAAACCCGTCAACGGAAACAAAATGAGATCAACATCGAAAGAAAGAAAGAAAGAAGGAACAGGGCACGAAGCAAAGAAGCGTACGAACACCCGGGAGAAAACGTGAAGGAAACTCGGGGAGCGAAGGGCACGTCACCGTCGACCGAATCCTGGATTCGTTTTTTGAATTTAATCCTCACTGAAATGTGAAGGTTCATTGTTGTGCCACACTCTGTCTTTTCACAGGGAAAGTTGACAACCCCAGTTCCGTAGTTCTTGCGCGCTCTTGCTGACAGACCAAGCCGCCGACATACGCGGATGAAAAACTCAACCTTCCGGCCCGAAGGCAGCAAGCATGGTCGTTACGTTTGGTTTGGTGTGGAATACAATTTGGTGACAGCTTGAGAGGAAAGAGATGTAAAGTTGTTCTTTCAGAAAACGGAGAAAGAATGGTGTGGTGTGTGTGTGTGGTGTGATGGTGTGGGGTGTGTGTGTGGTGTGTGTGTGTGTGTGTGTGTGTGACGGAGAGAGAGAGAGAGAGAGAGAGAGAGAGAGAGAAGAGAAGAGAGAGAGAGAGAGAGAGAGAGAGAGACAACACACACACAGAGAGGAGAGAAAAAGGGATAAAGGAAGAAGAAGAAGAAGAAGAAAAGAAGAAGGAGAGGGAGAGAAAAGGGGAGGGGGGGAGGAAAAGTGAGAGAGAGAGAGAGAGTAGACTGAGAGACAGACAGGCAGACAGACAGACAGCCACACAAAGAGAGAGAGAAAGGGATAAAGGGGGAAGAAGAAGGGAAAAAGAGAAGAAGAAGATAAGATTTGATAAAAATGTTGCTTATAGCCAGCCGACCGCAAAGGGCCACATCAGGGCTGAAGAAGATAAAGAAGAAGAAAAAAGAAGAGAGACAAGACAAAGACAAGCAAGACAAAATTCTTTATTTACGAGATAATAGATAAGCACAAACGTGCTTTTTTACATCCGTCCCGCCCCGATAGGGACTACAACATGCATGAAATCAATTATGTAAGAAACAAAGAAGTAAGCAAAGCGGTCATGTAATCATAGAGGAACATCAAATGAAAAAAAAAAGAATAAAATAAACAAAACAACAACAAAAAATAATAATAACAAAAAAATAAAAAAAAATAAAATGAGAATAATAATAATGAAGAGGAAGGAGAGAGCGGGGGGAGGGGGTGAGGTGGGCTGGGAAACATATGTAAGTGTACACACGTACAAAATTGGCATGTATGAAAACAGACAGTGAAGTGAATATGACAAGTGCTACATATTTTTGAACACACAAAAAACACGCACGTTTGCACGCATAGAGGGAAAAGAGAGGAGAGAGAGGGGAGAGAGAGGGGAGAGAGAGAGAGAGAGGGGAGAGAGAGGGAAGGCACCACATGCATTCATTTTTCGCAAGCATGAAATACGTAGAACGTATTAAGCAAGAAGCAGAAGAAGAAGAAGAAGAAGAGAGAAGAAGGAGGAGAGAGAGATTGAGAAGGAAGAGAGGAAGAGAAAAGAAGAGAAGAGAGAGTGTGGTTGATTGCATCCAACGAGCCGCTACGACCCCTGTCGCGAACAATATTCTCTCCACCGTCACATCATCATCACAATTGACGGGCCCCCAATCAACAAGCTGATTATAATAGTCTTCTGTCTTCTGACATCTTCACCCTGTCGCAAAAGTAAAAGGCAGATCTTGTCATAGCTGCTACCCCCCCCCCCCCACCCCCCCCTCGCGCGAAAACTTCATTTCAACACTCTACATAACGGGAATTACTAATTATCAACTGAATGCTGGAAATAAAAAGACAACCGAAAGTAGAAAAATGCTCGGTAAAAAGACAGAAAGAAATAATAAACTTGGTTTACTTAGAAACTCTCTTCGAACAGACGAAAGGGGAATGCAAACGACGATAGAAACTGTGAACATTTTGTGTGAAGAGGCAACAATATGGATTAATGAAGCGGAAGGGGTTAACGTAAGAAGTGCCTTGATCTGGCAGACCGAATATAAACGTTCGAATACGGTAAAGAGACAACACAGGTAAGTGAAAGTTGCGCACTGAAACGAAACCTGACTCGGGACGTGGAATATAAGGGGATCTCCTTCTCCAAAGCCAATTTGCATACCTTGGCGCTGTGGAAAGTATTGTGGGCAGGCAAATATAATTATAAGTTTAAATAATTAAAAAAATCTAAGTGTTTACTCAGCTATCTAATGTCGTCCTGTGTGTACTTTCACTTCGGATTGGAAACTTTGTGATGTGCAAGATCAAAGAACGTATTAAACGATGTATGTGTTGGGTGTTCGAACTGTCCTGTTTACATGTTCTATCGATAATGTCTTGTTTCAAGTTGATCCATTACTGCTGAAAAAGATCCATTTCGTTAAGAGATTACTGAAGAGTCTATCGAAATTCCCAAACCGCCGCAGTAACGACCTGACAAGCAATATGGGCCAACATGTTTTTTCACGAGAATAGCTTCCTGTCACAGGATTCAAAACCTTAACCTTATGCTGACAATACTTTTGCCTAGCAAACCGATTTTTTATGCTCCCTCAGCAATCTATCACTTACCCTACTTGCATGGTTGGATAACCATCCTGCCTCCATCTTTAGCTCTATGCATGAGGATTATCTCAGAGACCGTGCAAAAATGATAAAAATGTACAAAGGAAAGGGCGAGCTACTAAACTCCAGAAAGAATGATAGGAATTTAAACTTATAAAGAAAGATTACACTATCTCCATATACATACACTCCACTGAAAGGAAGATTGAGGATCATAGGAGACCTGAATCAATTTTTTAAAATATCCGTAATTGATGATGACATGGTGCATGGGCTTTTCAAATTCTCCAGAAGTGGATTGCACAAGAAAAAATGAGGGCAAGACTGTTTATAGGCACATCGTCATACTAACAAAAGAAAAGTACTTGTTTAATAACCTTCAATTGTCTAATTATTTGGAAATGCCTGCCAACTAACACCAAATATGCACCTGATATCAACAGCATTAAAAACTTCCTAGAATAGAGACCCTAATTTAAAGGTGTTTTTCTTTAAGTGTAGGAAGTGAATAAATGTTATAAAAAATTACGACAGGCATGAAACCAGACCGAACATACATTGAAAAATAATGAGTGGGACGCAAATAGCCGTAAGAGCCAAAGGCTAAAAAAAGCGAGTCCCAAAGTACTACTACTACTACTACTAATTAACTACTACAACTTTATTCAGATGATTGTGAATTAAAAAAAAATCATTTTCAGTCAGGCCTGGTGAACACATGAGTAGGTTAATTCCAGCAACAACAGACAAAAACGCAGGGTGCATTGGTCCTTCCCTTACAATGGACTATACTTCTTTGATAAATGTCAGTGTCCTTCATTTGGGAGAAATTAATCCGTACCTAACTGAAATAAAACTGCAATCAGAAGAAAAAAAATTGTGGAAACTGACAAGAGTATGTTAACACTAACAGCAACATTCCGCAGACAGCAGAATCAGCCCCACATTGAATTTAGGCCAAATGAAGTCTGGTCACAGTTTAAGTTTTTAAACAACAAGTGAGACTTTGCCATAAATCTTGGCACTGTCTGGACCTTGTTGTACTTGTAACAAAATGATTTATATGTTAAGAAATCTACATGACATTGTAACCTCTTGTCCAATTTGCTGCCACTACTTCTCTCTTTAAAGTTTTCAAGTTTTTTTTATGCATTCTTTTGACTGCATACTTATAATGTCTTACTTTTATGAAACTTCAGGGCCCCCTCATAGTGAGAAGGCGTTTAGAAAAAAAAAAAAAAAAAAAAAAACTGCATCAAAAAAATTGCTTTTCCCATATGCTATGCCAGATCAACTCTCTCTATTATTTTTCATTTTTTTTTTATCAGATCTTTTGATACGCATACTTAATGTATTACTTTGTCTTGTGGCCCACACATAGTCATAGGGATGGCTGGTTATTAACAAAACGCATCAAAATAAGTGCTTTTTAGTCCATTCTTTCTCGCTCCATCTCTCCCTCTCACTCTGTCTTATCTCGGTGTCTTAGCTCTCTGTTCACTGTCTTCACTCAAGCTGCTGGACACCATTTCACCAGTACAGAATTTCTTGCAGGGTGTGAATTCCAGGGAAGAAAAAATTTGTATTATGCTGACCAATGTTCATATCACTGTTAAATGATTTGACATGTCTTGCATCTTCTATGAACCAGGACTGCTTAACTGACTACAATTAGTTTGGATCATAACCTACGTAAAATCAATCATGTAAAATGAATTATCTTGAACTTGTAATTAAACAGATATTTTGTCGACAGAGCAATGATTTTTTCTATTATACTAACAAAGCCGATTCTGTGGTGGCCACTTATGGTGCCCATGTAAATCTGTAAAAACGTGGTTGAACACTTTTTTTCCAGTTGTGTGTGGTGTGAGTGTGGTTGAGTGTGAAAAGAAAACAATTCCACGTCCTGCAAGTCATAATGGGTTGATGAAATTTTGAGTCAAACAGCATGTTTCCACAGCAATTATTGTATGATGTGAATGCATGATTGAAGAATAAGAAAGAACAACATACCTTTTTTAGAGTAGCATCCCCTCACCCACACAGTGACGTCCAATGGATTTAGAAACAGAAAATATTAAAACTTAATTTTTGATTATGTTTAGAAATAAATCTAATTACTCATGGGTGTGGAGAAACTAAAAATGATTTACTCCTAGTGTGTCAGGAAAGATCTAATTATGTGAGTGAGGTAGTGTGTGTGTGAGTGAGTGTTATGTTGTGTGTGTATTGTGTGTGTGTGTCCTGCTACAGGAATAGTTGAAAAGTTCTATGCCCAGCTCATTCAGTGAATATAATAGAACACCATTGCCAAAAGTCAGTACAGATTGATGAAAAAGTCAACCCGTAGATGGATGTGAATATGAAAAAGTCACCTCAGAGGCTGAATGAAGAAAAAGACATCCCAGAGTGGTTGGAGACAGGTAAACACTACTCTCTAACCATTGTTTTTTTCTCCCCCCCTCCTCATATTATGTAGCCTTTTTTTCATCCTTCCTTTTATTGTAATGTTTTGTTTTGAATGATAACCTTATCAGGTCAAAGGAAGTTTCGCATTTTCAATAAGTATATAAGTGGACGCTGAAGCGACACAGTTAACGATATATGGGCATTTTTGTACGTCGAGTGGTAAAGTGAACTACAATGTGTAGCTTGTGGCCAAAAAAAATTCGTCAAGTCATGGCCAGTCTGATTGGTGATGAAATTTTGTTCAAACAACAAGTTTCAACCAGCCGATTATTGTATGTGATGATCATGAGGAAAAAGATATGGTATGGTATGTTTGTTTTTTTTCTGGTGTCCCATCATCTGTCGGCCACTTCAGTGACATTACCAACTTGCAGCGCAAACCACCCTGGTCCACAGCCACAACCTGGGCTTTTCTGGCCTAGGCTGTGACCGACAGTCCACTCCCTGTCCACAGCCACAACCTGGCATTTCCTGGCCCCTACCTTGTAGTCAGACATCCCCTCCTGGACCACAGCCACAACACTGGCTATGTCTGTCCTAGTCCTAGTGTCAGACAGCCCCTCCTGGTCCACACCACAACCATGGCTTGTCCTGCCACAGGCCTTGTGTCAGACAGACCCACTCCTGGTCACAAGCCACAACCAGGCTTGCTGGCCTCGGCCTTGTGTCGACAGTCCACAGCCATAACCTGGCTTGTCTGCCAAGGCCTTGCATAGGACAATCCACAGGAAGCAGTCGTGTCAAATGGTCCTGAGACCATAGGAGATGCTGCAACCACAACAAAAGCATTAGTGGAAATCCAGTTAGTGCCTGTTGTGATCCACCATAACGCTGGACACCACTTACTAAGCCCCTTGCAGTTTAAACGAT
>CM031621.1:56472952-56490762 GCA_018398815.1 Conus ventricosus
GTAAATTCTGTTTAAAACCCGATCTTCTGAGGTTGGCGGCCACGAGAGTCCTCGGATCGCCACCAAACTTGACATAAGCCTACAGGAACATCCAGCGGGTAACACAGGGTCATTAGATAGTCATTATGACCATTAAATTTGACCGTTAAAAACCGTTCTTTTCCAAATTTAGGCTGTTCTTGCCGCTGTCAATTTTGATCACAATCCCCTTATTTTTTAGGTTTCAGCGATTTGCTGGGATTTTGTCTCGTTTTCTTCTGTTGAAAAACCTCATGATGATCAGTCTGGGTCTGGAGCTGCTTGGCTGGCTGGTCCGATGGGCGATTTTGATATGGTTCTCCGTGGTCAGCACTTGCACTTTCTGATTGAAAATATTGACACATTTTTTAATGCAGTCTTCCGCAGTCTCTCCTGTTGCTTCTGGGACACGGTAGAGACAAACATTCCATCTTCTAGTGTATTGCTCTAGATCGTTGTTTGCTTTCTGCACATTATTTTCATGAGTCTTCAGCGCATCTTTCAATATTTCCCCTTTTCTTTTTAGGGCATTTACCTCTTGTTGCAGTTTTTCATTCTTTGTTTCACAATCAAAACGTTTGCAGTCGAGTTTTTCAATCTTTTCAGGAAAAGTCTTAGTCATCAGTTGCATTTCTGATTTCACAGCTAACATGTCTTAAGTTTAGTTAGCTCTTAGAGTTTTGTGCTGATGGCATTGAACATTTCCTGCGCGTCCATGTCGCTTTCCTCTTGCAGTTTCAGTTCAACGTGTGGTTTTTTTTGTGTGTGTGTCAATGATGAGAAATGTCCAGATAACTTTCCAATGAAGTAGACGATCTCGTTCTTTTCAAATTAGTAGAAAAGTTCTTAATGTTGCTGATCATCACTTAAAGACAGTTTTCCACAAAACTACGTTGGCTTGAATTCATTCTGTTTGCTTACACAGTTCTCGACATAGCCTTCTTCCACAAGTAGCCATGCACAGTTCACAACAGCAGATGTAGTTTCAACATTATATTTTCCAAGTTCATGTTTTTTGCACTGCCCACCACCAATTATGGGTTGAACTTTCATAAAATTTACATATCTGTGTTAAGCAGTTTCATGTGCATCTGATGCAGATTAACATGGGGTGATTAAAGCAGTAATTAATAATAGATTACTGAAAAACCAACCGGAGCACAAGGTGCATGTCAACCTCAAACTTGAGTGGAAGCGGAAGTTGATACTGATGCTTTAACATGGTTGCTAGTAATGTAGTATACAACTGCTGTGATACAAACGATGCATGTTTGCCACAGCATGGTTTAAACTTTCCAGTTGGAGTTCTCCTATTCTGTAGAATATACTCTTTGGATTTGGAATGCTCGAAGTCTAATATCAGGTCTGGATCCACCACCATCTTCACCCTTTTCCCCAGTTACCTTACTCCATCTCCTTCCATTCAGTCCTTACTATCCCCATACCCTTCAACTTTACCACTTCAGTCCCTCACACGTGACACCATTCCATTTCTTCCCTGACCTTTACTACTCGGGTCTGTCACACAAATAAGATTTTGTCGTTGTTGCAGCAAATGATATTAATTTCTGATGGGTGGCTATGTCAGTGGTGGTTATTATTGTGTCTGCATAAAATTATCATCATTAGTGTTGTATCTTGTAATAGCCTGAGTCCTTGAAAACTGTCAGTTTGCCGTGAAATATATTTTTTGTTCTGACTCATTTTTCTGACAGTAACAAGGAAAAAAGATAATGCTTTTTGCATACAAGGTGGTGTGTGCAGGGAGGGAAGGAGTAGGGCAGGGGATGTGTGAGGCCAAAAGAAAAACAAATAAGCAAACTAATCTAGCATTCAGTTATTCACCATAAGTTTATCTGATTCCCCCCCCCCCCCCCCCCTACATTTGATTGCCGATGCTTCATGTGTTTGAGTGTCGGGTGTGCCATGAAGATTACATCGATCCTAAGATCTTGCCTTGTGGTCACCTGATGTGCCAGAAGTGTGTGCTGTCATGGGTGAACAACAAAGGGCCAGAAGCCGCCTGCCCATTCTGCCGGGCCCGCATTGTCTCCCTTCCCGCTCCTCAGATGGCTCCAGCAGACCTGGCCTCTGAGGTGAACGCTCTGCCGACCGATTTGTACACAGCAGCACTAGTGGAGAGCCACCAAGTCCTGAAAGGACCTCACATCTGCAGCATGTGTGAAAACGATGTCAGCGCCATGTCGTATTGCATCCCTTGTGGTGTCAAACTCTGCACAAGTTGTGTAAGGAACCACAAGAAGATTCCCACAACCAAATGCATTCACCCGAGAACCTGGACAGCCTGACCCATCAGAAGCTGGTGGAGGCATGGCCCGTGATGTGCAAGACTCATCCAGACCGAGTGGCTGAGCTGTACTGCCCCGAACACCAGGAGGTCGTCTGCATACTGTGCGCTATGACCAGTCATGGAAGTTGTGCAGACAAGAAGATGGCAGTCAGGGAGAAAGACACAAAGGCAGAACTTGTTCAGCAACTTCAGAAACTGAAGCTTAAGGAAGCAAAACTGGCAAACCAGGTGAGTAATTAGATGAAAAGTTAATATCAAAAGTGTTGGAGAACTACACCTTGTAATTTTCCCCCTTTTATGATTTCAGGGCTGCCAAGCGCTAGGCTTTTGGAGTAGCATGCTGTGATTTCATTGACAGTGATGGACATTGTAATGAAATGCCACACCAAAAAGCTAACATTGAAAAAAACAACTACAAAACAAATGACAGTGTCTCACAGACCTGGTAGCGGCTTAAACACAATCAAGACAAGGCAGATCTTCAGACTGTTGACTTATCCTGTGAAAAATAGCTGTCAGAAAGGTCAGTGACATGTTCAATGAAGTGAGGAAGGATCGGAAGAAGAAGCAGAATAAAAACCAGTAGAGATGATTGATTTTTTTGTTTGCCCCTTATTGATTGGTTTTCTTGTTGGCCATTTTGATATTTGTAGATGAAACCAAAACTGTGTGATTATTAGTGTTATTTCTGTCTTCCTAGTTCACGATCATGTTGTGTGCGAAGCAAAGTATGTTTGCAAGTGCCGTTGAGACAGTCTTAAGATACTGCATTGGAGTGCTCTGTATAAATGTGGAATGCTACCCAAAGTGTGTCTGAAAGTGCTGTTGAGACAGACTTAAGATGCTGCATTAGAGTGCTAGGTTTAAATGTGGAATGCTACCCAAAGTGTGTCTGAAAGTGCTGTTGAGACAGACTTAAGATACTGCATTAGAGTGCTAGGTTTAAATGTGGAATGCTACCCAAAGTGTGTCTGAAAGTGCTGTTGAGACAGACTTAAGATACTGCATTAGAGTGCAAGGTTTAAATGTGGAATGCTACCCAAAGTGTGTCTGAAAGTGCTGTTGAGACAGACTTAAGATACTGCATTAGAGTGCTATGTATAAATGTGGAATGCTGCCCATAGTGTGTCTGAAAGTGCCATTGAGACAGACTTAAGATACTGCATTAGAGTGCTATGTATAAATGTGGAATGCTACCCAAAGTTTGTCTGAAAGTGCTGTTGAGACAGACTTAAGATACTGCATTAGAGTGCTATGTATAAATGTGGAATGCTGCCCATAGTGTGTCTGAAAGTGCCATTGAGACAGACTTAAGATACTGCATTAGAGTGCTATGTATAAATGTGGAATGCTGCCCATAGTGTGTCTGAAAGTGCTGTTGAGACAGACTGAAGATTGGAGTGCTGTGTGTAAATGAGGATTGCTGCCCATAAGATGACAAAATGGTACATGTGAGGCCATGGCAGCTCTGTGGTAGAGTGGGGACAACTACAGTGCATGTAATTGTGATTTGATTCAGCCACAAGCAGTGAAATGACAAATGTCACATTTAGACTTGCTTCAAAAGTGGGAATTTCATAGATGAACATTGATGTGAATTGGATACATTTTCATTGAAGAATTAATAAATAAGCTGACTTAGTAATTGCTGAAATTAAGCATCAAGCCATGTGATTTACATTGACACTATAAAATGTGCAAAATGTACAACATCCGACTTTTCCTTTTGTTGGTAAATTATTCAGATCAAAAAAGCAAAAGACCACTTCAGGATCCTGCGCAAGAAGGTCAATGACAAGTTCGATTACCTACAGCAGATGCTAGACACACATCGTCAAAACTTCAACAGAAACATACAAGCAGAGGAGGACATCGTCTCGAAGTATCTGGCTGCACTGGACAAAATTCGGGCAACCTTGACGCAGAACACTTCCACCATTGAAAACCTTGTGCAGTCTGTCTCAGGAGCAGCTCTGCTGCAGATTGTGAAGGATTTGAAGGCACGCTTAGACCACCTTGAGAAACAGCTGAAGAGGCCAAGGAACCAAACCCTGCTGAGTTTGTCCGAGACTTTCAGAAACTGGATGATCTGAAGAAGAAGATAGCTGCACTGGGTAAGGAAGCTTAAAGCAGTTGTGTCCATATTTCAGGCTTCATATAATTGCTAATAATTATCATTGATATATTCAGTGTTCTCTGTCTCACCTGTCTGCTCATAACTATATGCTGATGTAGTTGCAAAGTGAGACGACTGCAGGCGGAAATCAAAACAATCTTTAATAAATGTTAGCAAACCGCCAAGAGAAATGTGGACAAACGAGTCACAAGACAAAACACGACGCATTTCGACCTCTTAGGTCTTCTTCAGGCAAGACACAAACAAATAGACAACGAAATGAACGAGTTATCACTTGGCTTTGATCTCTTCAGCGCAAGGTAGACATTGAATGATCAAGAGTTCTGCAGGGATGTTGTTGATGCATGCTGCCTTCCTGTGTACTTCGCCGATTTCACTGCAGCTATGACTTCTAACGGAGCATTGGAAAGTTGTCTTCATTAGGTGGATCCTGTGTTGTTAGTACATTTGGATGTCCTGTGCTTACTTTGTTGTCGAGTTCATGAAAACATATTCAGCCCACATTTTATTGATGTTTTCTTCCTGTGTCAGAAAATGGCTGTCCTTGCCTTGAGGGATACAGATTTCACTTTGCTTTTGTATGGTGAGATCCTTCACAATTCTAAAAGTTTTCTTTGTGTTGGAGTCTTTGTTTTTTCCCATTTTCTCACACTGCTTTTTGATCCAGCTTTTTGTGCTTGCTATTTCTTCAGTGATTCTCTCGTTTATAGCATTGTATTTTTCCCCCTTCAGTCTTCTTGAGCGGTGTTAAGGTCCTTTTAGTTCTAGAGTCACACATCTCAAACATGTTGCATGACAGTTATGGTTTTGATTTCCATCTGTTTCCTCTGTGGCTGTTTCAGTCATCACTTTGTTGAAATTGTTTGGTAAGGGCTTCAAGTTCTTCCAAGAGAAGTTATGGGATGAATTTTCCTCTCAACATGGCGTGGAATTGTTTAGAGATATCAGAATCTGTTGGTTTATGCAGATTGAGTTAGAGATGGCTGTTTTTTTTCTCTCTACTTGTTTTTCAAACATATTTTAGTGTTGATCATGGTCATGGTCACTACTAACATCCACATCAGGAAATGCTATTCACAAGGATGTGGTCTGTGTGGCAGTGGTACTGAACATTTGGGGAAGTGCCAAGTCCATCATAGGTATGCTTTATGCTTACCAAGAGTGCTGGTGAGAGCCAAGCCTTTTTCACTGGCAAATTCTGGCAGGTATAGTCCTCTGTCATTGGTGGTCATATGACTTCCAGCCTTCTTGGACATCAACACCAATCTTGACATTTCTGTCACCCTGAATGATGAGGATGTCTTTCTTGTCAACCTTGTTGATGGCCATTTGGAGCTGGGAGTAGAGTTCTTCAGTCCAGTAGTCACCATGGTCTGATGTGGGAGGCATGTTTTTGCACTATCGTGATGTTCAGTGGTTTCACTTGCAGGCTAATTATAATTCTGCTGAGGACAGGGTAGCATCCCAGTACAGCATTCGTGATGTACTTGTTACTGCAAATCCCGTTCCATGTACATGCTTGTCATCTTCTCCACTGCAGTACCGGTCTTGCCCTTCTTGTATACAAATGTATTAATCAGCACTCATGATATCTTATCAATTATTTATGCTTTCAGTATTTGTTAGTGCAGCTGTCCAGTCACTATGGCATTACTTCTCCCCTAATGCCAAAACGTCCAATGTTTTGGTTATTTTATTCATGATTTGAAGAAGTGGCAAATCAAGCCACATATTTTAGAGCCCAGATGACAACAGGGTTCATCATAAGGCTACACTAAAGAGAGTAACCAAAACAACAAAACAAACACAATTGGGACAAGAGACAAAGGGAGGAGGGGGTTGGGGGAGAAGGTAGGGTAAGGATGGAGGTGAGAAGAAAAGAATCCAAAACGATATGCACATGTATTGCATGTACCCACCCCATCTAGTCGATGCAAAATTATCAGGAGACCAAGGATCCCAGGCTGACATCACAGAAATCAAGTCCAGATCTCCTTTCAGTATTGTCCACTGGATGGCAGGACTGGGGAATTATTTACTGTGCTCTTCCTCCTTTGTCTCCGTCTCCCTTCTGTCCTTGTTTCGTTTTGTTCTACATTCTTCCATCATTCTATACTTTTCATCTCCCTTCTGTCCTTGTTTCGTTTTCTTCTATATTCTTCCATCATTCTATACTTTTCATCTTTGTTACTCCACATGTTTATTCCAACTTCCTCTCTGTCCTTATGGCCCTTTCCTTGATCAACAAATGGCGACCTTATCAGAGTGCTCACTGAGGGAACATACCCCACTGAAGAGAAAACATTCTTCAGCCATCAGTATTGAGTTACAAGCTCTGCTAGATTTAATGGATATGGTAGTTGTGCATTGGTACCTCATGTTTTGAGCATATCTAACTGCGTCATGCAGTGTTCTAGTTGTGCATTGGTGCCTCATGTTTTGAGCATATCTAACTGCGTCATGCAGTGTTCTAGTTGTGCATTGGTACCTCATGTTTTGAGCATATCTAACTGCGTCATGCAGTGTTCTAGTTGTGCATTGGTGCCTCATGTTTTGAGCATACCTAACTGCGTCATGCAGTGTTCTAGTTGTGCATTGGTACCTCATGTTTTGAGCATATCTAACTGCGTCATGCAGTGTTCTAGTTGTGCATTGGTGCCTCATGTTTTGAGCATACCTAACTGCGTCATGCAGTGTTCTAGTTGTGCATTGGTGCCTCATGTTTTGAGGATGGCACTGTTCTTCAAAACACTGAACCAAAGAAGGCAGAAAACTGACAGAGAATAGGAAGGGGAAAGAACTTACAGTGGTGTGTCTTGTGATGATGCCATTGAAGAGAAGGTGGTGTGAAGGTGGTGTGATGCTGTGAATGGTGCCACTAGCAGTGCTCTGCCCTCTCAGACACACAGTGTAGTCAGTGCTCTGCCCTCTCAGACACACAGTGTAGTCAGTGCTCTGCCCTCTCAGACACACAGTGTAGTCAGTGCTCTGCCCTCTCAGACACACAGTGTAGTCAGTGCTCTGCCGTCTCAGACACACAGTGTAGTCAGTGCTCTGCCCTCTCAGACACACAGTGTAGTCAGTGCTCTGCCCTCTCAGACACACAGTGTAGTCAGTGCTCTGCCCTCTCAGACACACAGTGTAGTCAGTGCTCTGCCTCTCAGACACACAGTGTAGTCAGTGCTCTGCCCTCTCAGACACACAGTGTAGTCGGTGCTCTACCCTCTCAGACACACAGTGTAGTCAGTGCCTTATAGGGCGATGGGGACCAGATGCTGTGAATGGACACACAGTGTAGTCAGTGCTCTGCCCTCTCAGACACACAGTGTAGTCAGTGCTCTGCCCTCTCAGACACACAGTGTAGTCAGTGCTCTGCCCTCTCAGACACACAGTGTAGGCAGTGCTCTGCCCTCTCAGACACACAGTGTAGTCGGTGCTCTGCCCTCTCAGACACACAGTGTAGTCGGTGCTCTGCCCTCTCAGACACACAGTGTAGTCAGTGCTCTGCCCTCTCAGACACACAGTGTAGTCAGTGCTCTACCCTCTCAGACACACAGTGTATGTCAGTGCCTTATGGGGAGATGGGGACCAGATGCTGTGAATGGTGCCACTAGCAGTGCTCTGCCCTCTCAGACACACAATGTATCGGTGCTCTGCCCTCTCAGACACACAGTGTAGTCGGTGCTCTGCCTCTCAGACACACAGTGTAGTCAGTGCCTTATGGAAGATGGGGACCAGATGCTGTGAATGGTGTCACTAGCAGTGCTCTGCCCTCTCAGACACACAGTGTAGTCGGTGCTCTGCCCTCTCAGACACACAGTGTAGTCAGTGCTCTGCCCTCTCAGATACACAGTGCAGTCAGTGCTCTACCCTCTCAGACACACATTGTAGTCAGTGCCTTATGGGAAGATGGGGACCAGATGCTGTGAATGGTGCCACTAGCAGTGCTCTACCCTCTCAGACACACAGTGTAGTCAGTGCTCTGCCCTCTCAGACACACAGTGTAGTCAGTGCTCTGCCCTCTTAGACACACAGTGTAGTCAGTGCTCTACCCTCTCAGACACACAGTGTAGTCAGTGCTCTACCCTCTCAGACACACAGTGTAGTCAGTGCTCTGCCCTCTCAGACACACAGTGTAGTCAGTGCTCTACCCTCTCAGACACACAGTGTAGTCAGTGCTCTTCCCTCTCAGATACACAATGTAGTCAGTGCTCTACCCTCTCAGACACACAATGTAGTCAGTGCCTTATAGGGCGATGGGGACCAGATGCTGTGAATGGTGCCACTAGCAGTGCTCTGCTCTCTCAGACACACAGTGTAGTCAGTGCTCTGCCCTCTCAGACACACAGTGTAGTCAGTGCCTTATGGAAAGATGGGGACCAGTTGCTGTGAATGGTGCCACTAGCAGTGCTCTACCCTCTCAGACACACAGTGTAGTCAGTGCCTTATGGAAAGATGGGGACCAGATGCTGTGAATGGTGCCACTAGCTGTGCTCTGCTCTCACAGACACACAGTGTAGTCAGTGCCTTATGGAAAGATGGGGACCAGATGCTGTGAATGGTGCCACTAGCTGTGCTCTGCTCTCACAGACACAGTGTAGTCAGACACACAGTGTAGTGAGTTCTCTCTGCCCTCTCAGAACACACAGTGTAGTCGGTGCTCTACCCTCTCAGACACACAATGTAGTCAGTGCTCTGCCCTCTCAGACACACAGTGTAGTCAGTGCTCTACCCTCTCAGACACACAATGTAGTCAGTGCTCTACCCTCTCAGACACACAGTGTAGGCAGTGCCCTACCCTCTCAGACACACAGTGTAGTCAGTGCCTTACGGGGAGATGGGACCAGATGCTGTGAGTGTGTGAGGAATCCGGACAGGAAGATACTTGGGAGGTCAGAATAAACAGGTTGGAAGTTAAAGGGGACAGGCTAGTGGAGATGATTGAGTGGCTGTGTGCAAGAGCAATGGACGTGGATAAAGAGAGACCTGAAGGCAGTATCAAAGAGGGACCTAAAAGCAATATCAAGAGAGACCTAAAGGCAATATCAAGGAGAGACCTGAAGGCAATATTAAGGAGAGACCTGAAGGCAATATCAAAGAGAGACCTGTTTGGCTTGGACCTCTTCTACATAGGAGATAAGACTTTGGCCCAGAGCTATCAGTCGGCTACCCCTGTGTGGGGCTGGGTCAAGACGGGCAGTTCTGTGGCTGTCCAGGGTAACCCCTGCAGTACTCGGCTTTCTGTCCCGGGGAGTTGAGCATGATCAGGAAGGATGAGGTTGGTGGGCTCCTGTTTGTGGTATATCCCTCCTGAAGCCTGGAGGGGGTCGAGACGCTGACTTCTTGACCCTGGCCCCGTAGTTGGACTCCATGTTGGGTAAGTAAGGGAGAGATTGAAATACAAACACATCAAAAGGCTTCTTTACAAAGAATCCCTCGCCTCCCCCACTCAAAAAAAGGAAGGTACAAACACCAATGACCAGGGACTCAGATCTTAATGGCCACTCGGACACAGAAACAAGGATTCTGGGCTGCTTGGCTTGTGGTCAGAGGAACCGAACAGGAGAAACCAGGTTCAGCTCTAAGTCCTGTTGCAAACCAGAAACAGGAGAAACCAATTTCAGCTGTAAGTCCTTTTGCAATCCAGAAAGGTTTCCAGGGGATTGCAGGTGACCCTCGGTCAACCAAAAGGCTTAGAAATGGATCGTTCCTGGTGGAATGCAAGATGAAGGGCTGAGCACAACAGCTTTTAAGTGCCACTAAGCTGGTGGACAGGGAGATCAGAGTGACACCCCACAAACACCTCAACTCATCAAAAGGTGTAATAAGATGTCCCGAAGTCAAAGGAGTATCAGAGGCAGAAATAAAGAGAGTTGGAGCCTCAAGGGGTGACTGATGCCCACAGAGTAACAATTCAGAAAGGATTGAGAGAGTGCCCAAGGACATGCTCTTCCTGACCTTTTGTTCACATAGTTCTATGGAACATCAAAGTAGGCTACCTGTGTGAAAGAAGACCTCTACATACCATATCCAGTTAGGTGCTTCCGCTGTCAACAATTTGATTAAAAAACTACCCCCCCAAAAGGAAGAGGAAGGCAGTATCCCCTATTTCAGGGGAATTTGAAACAGACAGTGATTCTGACAGTGAGGTAAGACAGAAGACAGGTTTCTGGGCTTCCTGGCTCGTGGTGGAAGGGACAGAGCAGGAACGACCCCTTTCAGCTCTGAGCCCTTTTGCTGTTCAAAAGGGCTTTCATGGTATAGCAGGTGAACCTAGGTCCATAAAACGGTTGAGGAATGGTTCGTTTCTTCTTCAATGTCGATCACAGAAGCAATCCGAACAGCTGCAGAAGGCAAAAAAGCTTGTGGATAGGGAGATCAGGGTGACTCCCCATAAGCAATTAAATTCATCCAAAGGTGTGATTCGATGCAGAGATCTGGCGGGTGTTTCAGAGGCGGAAATAAAAACGGAGCTGGCGTCCCACGGTGTGACGGAGGTGCGCAGGGTGACGGTAAAGAAGGGTTCAGAGAGAGTGGCCACCAACACCCTCTTTCTGACCTTCTGCAACCCTGTGCTGCCTCCGGTCATCAAGGTTGGTTCCCTAAATGTTCATGTTCAGCTATATGTCCCGTCCCCATTGAGGTGCTTCAGGTGCCAGAAGTTTGGCTTTGTCGGGAAACCGCTGTTCAGGGCAAGAGGTATGCGGTGTTTGCTGCAAGGCAACCATGAGGGGCCCGGTCAAGACCCCGGCACATTGTGCAAACTGCGGTGGGGACCATCCCCCCTTTTCAAGAAACTGTCCTCTTTGGATTCAGGAATCCGCAATTCAAAGACTAAAGACTGAAAGAAAATTTCCTTTTTTGAGGCCGCAAGCAGGTTGTGGGCAGTCAGACGCCGACGCCTCTTCCTATGTTCGCTGTAAGGAAAGTTCCACAGTTTCCACTCGTCAGTCTGCTGTCAGACTGATGACTTTACGTTTTCAAAGACACTGCAAGCCCGAACTGTCAACTTGGTGGAAGCAGGTCCACCACCTCTAAACCCCAAAATGATTGCCCTGGTGGAGGAAAAAATTCCCCCATCCCAGCACCCCTCAGATTCCACAGTTCCCCCTCGAACTCCTCTGTCCATTGCCCGTGCGGGAAAGGGGAAGTTCAACCCAGTGTGGAGATGGTGGAGATAAGGAAGAAACCTCCACCGTTCCCAAACCCAGACCTACTTCACCTGTTGGCAAGTCTGCAGCAGGTCTGCAGATAGTCCGTGAATTAAGCAACAAATTTACAGTTTTTAGCGCAGATGTTGAGGAGGAGATGACCTGATCTCTCTCCTTTTCGCCTTCTGCACCAGGATAATACAATATTCCATTGGAATATCCGTGGTCTAAAATTCCACTTCGAGGAGCTGCAGCTCTTTGTCAATCTATGAAACCTTCTGTCGTGGCTCTTCAAGAAACCCAAATTCAAAGCAGAAGACCTTTACTCTTTCGGGCTTTAAATTCTTTCAAAACCTGCCAACCATCCACGTTGGGACTGTGGGGCGGTGTTCCCCTTTTCTCCTTCACAAAACTTTGTTGTATAGTCCTGTCGCTCTGTCTACCCCCCTTCAGGCTGTAGCTGCGAGAGCCTCTCCACAAGACTGTACAATCTGTTCTCTGTATCTCCCTCCATCTGTCCCGGTTGTCGTCAGGACCTTGTCAGTTGTTAGGGGAACTTCCTCGACCTTTTTTGCTGGGGGTGACTTAACGGTCAAAAACCTCTTTGGGTAGTACCGGTTCGTCATCCAGAGGTTGCTGATTGAGGATGTCCTTTCGGATTTGGATTTGTGTTGTCTGAACGACGGTCTGCAACTTACCCATTCTTCCACAGGTTCACTTCGTGTTTAGATTTGTCGGTTTGTGACCCCTCGTGGTCCGGGACTATGAGTGGTTGTCCATGACGATCTGCACGGAAGTGACCATTTTCCCTGTCCTTCTTCAAACCTGTAATAATGAACACGTCTCTGTCTCTCAGCATTTAAATTATAAGAAGCAAACTGGGATTATTTGCAGCCCTGTTTCTAAGGAGTCCAGGACATGTTTTTTTTTCAGAGTCCTGACCCAGCTGAATCATGACTAACATATGATTCAATGTGCAAGGCCTGTTTTCCCAGTGTCTTCCGATAAACTTCAAATTCCCAAAACACCCTGGTTCGATTCAGAATGCCAACAAATTTCCAAAGTTAGAAAACGGGCTAGCTTCAGGTATACCAACGACCTTCGGGCCCCAACGCTCGAGCCCATCAGAAACTCCGTGCTAAATCAAGACACACTTTTAAAATCAGTAAACGTCGGTCCTGGGGAAGCTTCTGTTCCAGGCTGACATCAAAAACTTCCAAGAAAAAAGTGTGGAACATCTTTAAGAAAATCAAAGGGGAAAGAACACCTGTCCCAGGGTGAACCATCTCAAGTTTTCGGTTCTTTAATAACAGAGAAGAAAGCAGTTGCTAATCTGCTTGCTTCAACCATTGAAAAGAATTCCTCCTCTTCTAATTAAAACAACCACTTTTGTCAAAAACAAAGCCCTAAAAGAAAAAAACGCCCCCACTTTTCATCCGAAAAATGAGACTACAATCTTCCTTTCATAAACACTGAAATCTGCCTTACTCCTTTCAACGTTCCTCTCCGGATAGATGACATTCATTTTAACTATTGAAACATCTCCGCAAGAAAGGTTTGAACATCCTGTTACAGGTATACAAACCCGTGTGGATACAGGTTGCTTTCCCCCTCTTGGCGAAAGCCCTCATTATTCCATCCCCAACTGGAAAAGATCTTTCTATCCATCTAACTACCGTCCCATTCTTTGACCAGCTGTTCTGTAAATTGATGGAAAAATGGTCATGGGCTCATGTGGGAAATCGAAACCCATGGCCTTTTGGGAAAGAACAGTGTGGTTTTCGCAAACATCGTGTCAGTTGACATTTGATCGTCTGGAATCTTAACTTAGGAAGCTTTTTTAAACGACAGCATGCAGTGGCAATTTCTTCGATTGGAGAAAAGGGCCCACGTACCCCTGGGAAGTCGGGGGTACTTCTTTATCTCCCGGGTCTGGGTTTTCGAGGTCATCTTCCGCTTTTTATTCAAAATTTTTTGGCAGAACGACAGTTTCAGGTCCGGGTTGGCAACCACTCTCTTTTGATTCCACGAGCAGGATTTGGGTGTTCCCCAGGGAGCATACTGACTCCTGCCCTCTTTAGGGATTAAAATCAACAAATTGTGAATCAGTTCGGCAGGGTTCAGTGCTCATTTGTTTGTGGGTGATTCGCTGTCCTCCAACTGGAGAGCCTGTACCGAGTGGGCCACGCAGGCCGCTTTGCGTTTGATAAAATCCTCGTGGCGGATGAAAACGGTTTCACCTTTTCTCAACAAGACGCAATGTATTTTACTTCCATAATTCCGTCAGTTTTTTCCCAGATCCTGAACTTCAAGTAGGGAATCTCCCAATTCCAGCTTTTCAGAGGCAAATTTCTGGGAGTCTTTTTGACCAGAAACTCAACTTTCTCAGCCCCATCAAAACCTCAAAACTTCTTGCCAGAAAGCTCTGATTAGATTCTGGGGTCGTGCGCACACACTGGGGCGCTGATAAGAAACTTTGCTGCACCTTACAGAGCCTGGTCCGTTCCAAACTGGCTATGGTTGTGCTGTCTACGGCTCCCGCAAGACCCCCTTACCTCAAACTTTTTGGGCCCTATCCACCATCAAGGCTTCGTCTCTGTCTTGGAGCGTTCCGCACCACCCCCGTTGTACAGCCGTACGCAGAGGCGGGTGAACCTTCACTGTCCCAAACCCCAGGCTGAAACTGTCTTTGATTATTATATCCCACTGTTCTCCCGAACCGCAGGATTCTGCTATTGACTGTTTTTGACCCTCCGTTCCAAAGTAAGTTTGAAAACAACCCGAAATTTTATCCGCCGTTTGGTCTTCGTTATGCGGGGCCTCATTGCGGAATGCAGGTCTAACCCAGGGGTTGTGTCCGATTTTTCCAAATTTCCCGGGGTCAACCTCCCTGGACCTTTTTCACACCAAAATTCGTTTTGATCTTGCAGCTTTTCGCAAAGGTTCTACCAGCTCTTGGTACAAGCATTGAGCTGAAATCTGTTCGAAATTTCATCCTGTCAAAAAGTTTTCACTGCGGTTCCAAGTCTGAAGTGGAGTGCCTGTGCCCTTTCTGCCCTGGGGTCCTTCTCAGATTTCTGTTGGGGGAAATTTTCCATTCAGTGGGTTCTGTCTATTCTGGTGAACTTATGCTTGGTACTGGCTTGAAGATAAACTCATTTTTCTTCAAAGAGGGACTTTCTGGTTCTGTCGGTTCGCTGTCAGCTTTGAGGCCATAGCTTGGGCCCCAACCTTCAGCATCCAGAATTTATTTTTTTGAACTTTTTAGCAAGTTGAAAGGGGAGGTTACAACATTATCTTGCTTGGTTCCGGTCATGTTGGGATCGGCGGGAACGAAATGGTTGATCGTTTACAGAACGCCCAAGAGAAACTGTTCCAACACTTATATCCCCTGCTCAGATGTGAAACCCCAAAATAACGATTATGTGAGAGACCTCGGCAGAGATTTGGAACACAAAGAGTAACAACTCTTTCAATCGTCCAAACCTTAAGGGCTTCCTCCATCCACCGGAGGTGATAACAGGAAACGGTTCTGTGCCGGCTGCACACGCCATTGTATTTTACCATGCTATACCTTTTAAAGAGGAAGAAGCTCCGTGGTGCATTCCATGTCATGCGCCACTCACCATGAAACATGTTCTTTTAGAGTGTTGGGACTTGCACGATGTGAGACACAAAACATTTTACAGCGGAGTCCATGAAGATCCTGTTCAGGGATGTCCCCCTGATGTGATCCTTGAGTTTTTGAGAGAGATTAACATTCTTCATTTGATTTAAGATTTTACGACAGAAAGATTTTTAACAAAGTTTCTGGTGCGTTTTCTAGACGATGTCATTTAACGAGATGTATGAAAGGTGTTTTTTTTTTTTTTTTTTTTTTTTTTTTTCTGACTGGTGGGGTGGTTGATTTTAACGTGGTGACAGCCCTGATATGGCCCTTTGCGGTCGGCTGGGCTATAAGCAACATTTTCTTATCTTTCTGGCATTGGCGGGAACGAAATGGTTGATCGTTTAGGCCAAGAACGCCACAAGAGAGAAACTGTCCAACATTTATATCCCCTGTTCAGATGTGAAACCCAAAATTAACGATTATGTGAGAGACCTCTGGCAGGAGGATTGGAACACACAGACGAGTAACAAACTCTTTCAGATCCGTCCAACCTTAAGGACTTCTCCCATCCACGTCGGGAGGTCGTAAAGAAGAAAACGGTTCTGTGCCGGCTGCACACCGGCCATTCGTATTTTACCCATGCTTACCTATTAAAGAGTGAAGAAGCTCCGTGGTGCATTCCATGTCATGCGCCACTCACCATGAAACATGTTCTTTTAGAGTGTTGGGACTTGCACGATGTGAGACACAAACATTTTACAGCGGACTCCATGAAGATCCTGTTCAGGGATGTCCCGCCTGATGTGATCCTTGAGTTTTTGAGAGAGATTAACATTTTTCATCTGATTTAAGATTTTACGGAAGAAAGATTTTTAACAGAGTTTCTGGTGCGTTTGTAGACGATGTCATTTAATGAGATGTATGAAAGTGTTTTTTTTTTTTTTTTTATTATTTTTTTTTATGATGGTGAGTTATTTTAACGTGGTGGACAGCCCTGATATGGCCCTTTGCGGTCGGCTGGGCTATAAGCAACATTTATCTTATCTTATCCAGCGGTCGATCTCGTCGATCGGTATTCAGAAGGAGGAAATCTCGCGGTCGATCTCGGTCGATCCGGTAGGCTTGGGTTAAGCTCTCGAAGGGGGGCAACTCGGGTCTGTCTCCACCGCCCTGGGCCCTCCGGGGGGTTGCGACCTTGTCGTGGTCGGAGGGCTTGCGTGGTCCCATGATCCCTTAGGCTTTGCTGGCGGGGGCATCAATACTCGAAGATAGGCTGTTTTTTAAACTGCTTCTAGGCCTGAGAGGTGCAGATGCTGTTTGGCCTAAGCAAACGTGGTAAGGAGTTGATGCCCCTGGTAGGGCTTCCCATGTCAGATAGGCTAAGGGTGAGGATCCTGACTAAGAGTAACCCGCCTTTCTCCTTTTCTTGTTTTCTGCCTCCCTTATTTGGCCCTTTTCTATCTTCGTCTCCCCTTCAAGTCTCTTTTTCACACTCCTTTTCTCTCTGTGGTCTCCTTAAGATCCGCCGTGTTTGCCGTGCGGTGCGACCTGTGTCGGAGGGGAATGAGGTCCTGGTGATTGAGAGGGCCAGTGCTTGAGGAGGCCTGTGCTCTCAACACATCACTTTGGCTCGGACCTCTCCTAGACAGGGAGTACACTTTGGCCCGGGTGTACTAATCGGCTCCCCTTCTTGGGGCTGGGTCAAGACAAGCAGTTCCCCTGCTGGCCATGTGATCCCCTGCAGTGCTCAGCTCTCTGTCCCGGGAGTTGAGCATGATCAGGGGGGATGGGGTTAGTTGCTTCTGTTTGTCGTATGTCTCTCTCCCGAAGCCTGGAAGGGGTCAAGACATTGGTTTCTTGGCCCTGGCCCCAGAGAACAGAAAAACACCGATTCTGGCTCACCCGTCTCAACCAGTTTCGACCGGGCGACTCCAGAATCGGTGTTTTTCTGTTCTCTACCCTACAAACATACATACTGTGTAGGGTTATCTGTTTTCAATACAATTTACTAAACTTTTTAGATTTTAGTTTTGCTTAATCCTATGTTTTTCTTGTTTGTTTTTAATAACATTATTTTACGCATACAATATTAAATGCGTCACTGTCTTTCATGTAAATAAAACTACAGTCATTAACCGCTCCTACAGTCTTTTAAAACTGAGTTATATTTTTGCCCCGAAACTTGTTATCCTACCTAAATCTGGAAATTATGTATGGCTTGACTAAGACACTGCGCTCGCAGAACTAATTAAAGGGGTTGTAGATTGTGGCAGGGGGCGTATTAGCCGGTACCAGACGGTGTCAGGCACAGCGACCCTTTACATGTTTTTTACTGCCGGCACCAGCAATTAGGGGTGTTGCCCCCGTCATTTTTTTCTCATATTACCCGTGCCAGGTACCCTCCTTGGTTTCTATGTGTTTGGCCAATCACCGGCTTCGTTGCTCCAATCTGCACTGCAACCTTTGCGACGTCAAACATCTTCGCAGCTAGCATTGCATAAAAGACGTTGACAGCTCAAGAATATCTATGTTAAAGCAAGTTTTGTGACTTACTTCTGCGTGGTGCGGTCCACTTTAATTTTG
>CM031621.1:56490862-56548362 GCA_018398815.1 Conus ventricosus
ATCCTTAAGTTCTTAATCAAGTAACTTCTAAGTTCCTACTCAAGTCACTTCTAAGTTCTTAACTCAAGTCATCCCAAGTTACCCCAAGTTCTTAATCAAGTAACTTCTAAGTTCTTACTCAAGTCATCCCCAAGTAACTTCTAAGTTCTTAACTTAAGTCATCCCAAGATCATAACTAAGTTATTCTCTAAGTTCTACCAAGTTCTTATTTAAGTCAATTTATAATTATTTATTATTGCATCTGAAATGGATCAAAATGAACTTTTGTTGTTGGCGGTTTTGGCATGCTTTTGTGTTCGGCTTCTGTATTTAGTGGCTGAGATTTTTTTGACTGCTTTGGGTTTTGCTGTCTTTGTTTATATATTTTATAACCGTAATAACCACCCCCAGCAGCAATGCCGCCAAAAATAACAATTACTTTAAGAAAATTCCATGAAGACTTTGGCGTTGTTGTTGTAGGTCTTGAATCAACTTGTTCTGGTGTTTTTATAGCTGGCGTTGAAACAACTGGCTGCGGCTCTAGCACTTTTTTTATTCTGTGCTTGTAACTTTAATTTTGTTTGTTTGTTCCACTCTGCTAATCTTTTTCCTGCTGCAACGCGCCCAGGCTTTTTACTGGCCACTTTCTCCACCTGATTCAATGTTTTCTGATTCTGCTGATTTTCTGGCTCGGTCATTTTGAAGGGAAATAAAATCTATATGATTAAAAGTAATTAATCCCATGATTAATGGCGACAGTAATGTTCCAAATCTGTAATACAGAACACATCCTAGAGACTCTAATGACTTTGTTAAAACTGGATCCTGCGTTAAATCATACATAAAGTCTTGTTCAGAATCAATGGGAGCAAATCTACTGACTAGTTTAGTGTACAAACTAAGAACCGTTTGCCCGACACTTTTTACCATTCTCGACCCTAGTTGCGCTTCATACCTGTTATGATACTTTACAATGTCTTGTGGCGACATCTGTTGAATCTGTTCTATGCTGAATTCATTTCCGAGGAACTGTTTTGTTTTTCCACATGCTGCCAAAGAATACAGCCTTTCTTTTTTTGGCATAATAGCTTGCTCATCAACCTGGTCATTTGTAATCATAAGTTCAGGAATGTTTAGTAGATCATCAGTGTTCATGTTTATTACTAAATATAATTATTATTTTGTTTTTAAAAATGAGCGCCGAAAAGACTGTTACTAATCTTGTTACCATTCTGCTGTTATTGGAGGCCTAAGTATAGGATACACAATGCTTGGTAAAAGCTTGTTAAAAATTAAACCAGCAGATCTTGGCAAGCTAGGCTTTCAGGATTCAGCAAAGCTAATTGCTATCATTGCAGCTTTCGTTTGCTACGAAAGATTTTCTAGTTAAGCAAGGAATAATTCCAGACAGTATAAATATGTAAAATTAAAAAAAATACATTTATAAAAATGGCTTCATTCGTAATGATGATAGGCAGCGCAGTAGTGAATGCGCTTGCTTTTAGCGGAAGTAATTACGCATTTAGTAAACTGCGGGATGACGGCGAGAGAAAAAGACATAAAGCTATGGAGCAACTAGCAGCTGCACAAGCTGCGTATGGAAAGCAGAGAATTGAGCAGTTAGATTTTATTAACGACAAACTGAAAAAACAGGGGCATGCAGCTTACACATTTAAAGATGTTGATCAAGCAATAAAAGAATATTATCTTGTAACAGGCAAACCAATCGAGCCATTGCCCCCACCAAAATTCAGTGACTTTTATCAACCATCAGAAAAACAAAAGATGCAAGAAATCGTGTTTATCGTCTTTGGAATGACTGTTGTGTATTTTGTTGCACATAATATTGGCTGATAAAAATGAACAAAATCTATTATTCGCCAAAAGGATATTGGAAGGGAATCACGGCAATAAAAAAGCTAAGCCAAGCAGCGGGAGTCAGTGAACAAACAGCAAAGGAATGGTTATCTAAACAAGCGATTTGGCAAAATTATTTACCTGCACCTAGACGAATACAGAGACCACACTTTGTGAATACAATACTGAACGACACCCATCAAATGGATCTTCTATATTTACCCCATGATACGATTAGACGAAAAAAATTTAAGTACGCACTCACAGTCATTGACATAGCTTCAAGATACAAAGATGCTGAACCATTAACACAAAAGAGTGCTTCTGCTGTTGCTGTTGCCATACAACTGATATACCAACGAGGCCCCTTAACTTATCCTCGCATGATTCAAGTCGATGATGGAAAAGAATTTAAAGGCCGAGTGAATCAATTATTGTTAAAACATAGAGTTACCATTAAAAGAGGCATCCCAGGAGTTCACAGATCACAGGCTTTAGTTGAAAACTTTAACAAACAGTTATCTGAAAGACTTTTTTCCTACCAGTATCACAGAGAGATAAGATAAGATAATGTTGCTTATAGCCCAGCCGACCGCAAAGGGCCATATCAGGGCTGTCACCACGTTAAAATCAACTCACCAGTCATATAAAAAAAAAAATTAAAAAAAAAAAAAAAACCACTTTCATACATCTCATTAAATGACATCGTCTACAAACGCACCAGAAACTTTGTTAAAAATCTTTCTTCCGTAAAATCTTAAATCAGATGAAAAATGTTAATCTCTCTCAAAAACTCAAGGATCACATCAGGCGGGACATCCCTGAACAGGATCTTCATGGACTCCGCTGTAAAATGTTTGTGTCTCACATCGTGCAAGTCCCAACACTCTAAAAGAACATGTTTCATTGTGAGTGGCGCATGACATGGAATGCACCACGGAGCTTCTTCACTCTTTAAAAGGTAAGCATGGGTAAAATACGAATGGCCGGTGTGCAGCCGGCACAGAACCGTTTCCTCTTTACGACCTCCCGACGTGGATGGGAGGAATTCCTGAAGGTTTGGACGGATCTGAAAGAGTTTGTTACTCGTCTGTGTGTTCCAATCCTCCTGCCAGAGGTCTCTCACATAATCATTAATTTTGGGTTTCACATCTGAGCAGGGGATATAAGTGTTGGACAGTTTCTCTCTTGTGGCGTTCTTGGCTAAACGATCAACCATTTCGTTCCCGCCAATGCCAACATGAGCAGGAACCCAAGCAAGAGTAATGTTGTAACCGTCCGCCTTCAACTTGCTAAAAAGTTCCAAAAAAAGTAAAAGTTCTGGATGCTGAAGGTTGCGGCCAGCTATGGCCTCCAAAGCTGACAGCGAATCCGACAGAACCAGAGAGTCCCTCTTCGAAGAATGTGAGATTATCTTCAAAGCCAAAACCAGAGCAGTAAGTTCAGCAGAATAGACAGAAGCATCTGAATGTATATGTTCCAACAGTATCTGAGAAGGAGCCCAGGGCAGTAGGCTGCACAGGCCACTCCATCTTCAGACTTGGAACCGTCAGTGAAAACTTTTTGATAGGATGGGAATTTCGAACAGAGCTCAGCATACAACGCCTTGTACGCCAGAGAGCTGGTAGACTCTTTGCGAAAAGCTGCAAGATCGAAACGAATCTCTGGTGTGAAAAAGGTCCACGGAGGTTGATCCGGAAACTTGGAAAAATCGGAAACTACTCCCAAGTCTAGACCTGCAATCCGCACGTGAGGCCGCATACGAAGACCAAACAGCGGAATACATTTAGGGTAGTTTTCAAACTTACTTTGGAACGGAGGGTCAAAGACACAGTCATAGGCAGGATTCTGCGGTTCTGAGAACAGTCGGATATAATAATTTAAAGACAGTTTCAGCTGCGGTTGGACAATGAAGGTTCACCCGCCTCTGCATACATGCTGTACACAGGGGTGGTGCGGACGCTCCAAGACAGAGACGAAGCCCCTTGATGGTGGATAGGGTCCAAGAGTTTGAGGTAAGATGATCTTGCGGAGCCGTAGACAGCACAACCGTAGTCCAGTTTGGAACGGACCAGGGCTCTGTAGAGGTGCAGCAATGTTTTCTTATCAGCGCCCCAGTCGGTGTGCGCTACGACCGCAGATATTCAATGCTTTCTGGCAAGCAGTTTTGAGGTTTTTGATGTGGCTGAGAAAGTTAAGTTTTTGGTCAAAATGACTCCCAGAAATTTGGCCTCTTTAACAGCTGGGATGGGAGATTTCCCGACGTGAAGTTCAGGATCTGGAAAAAACTGACGGAAATTATGGAAGTGAATACACTGGGTTTTTGTAGCAGAAAAGGTGAAAACCGTTTTCATCCGCCCACTGACGGATTTTATCTACGCAAGCTGGAGCCTGCGCTGGACACTCGGGTACAGGCTTCCAGTTGCGTAGACAGCAAAATCATCCACAAACAATGAGCAGTCTGAACCCTGCTGAACTGATTGAACAATGTTGTTGATTTTAATACTAAAAGAGGGCAGGAGACAGTATGCTCCCCTGTGGATACACCCAACTCCTGCTGTGGACATCAGAAAGAGTGGTGCCAACCCGGACCTGAAACTGTCGTTCTGCCAAAAAAATTTTGAATGAAAAGCGAAGATGACTCGAAAACCCAGATCGTGGAGATCATGAAGTATCCCGACTTCCAGGTAGTATCGTAGGCCTTCTCCAAGTCAAAGAAAATTGCCACTGCATGCTGTTTGTTCAGAAAGGCATTCCGAAGTGTAGATTCCAGACGAATCAAATGGTCAACTGTACTCCGATGTTTGCGGAAACCACACTGTTCTTTCGCCAAAAGGCCATCGGTTTCAAGTTTCCACATGAGCCTAGCATTGACCATTTTCTCCATCAGTTTACAGACACAGCTGGTCAAAGCTATGGACGGTAGTTTAGATGGATTAGAAAGATCTTTTCCAGGTTTGGGGATGGGAATAATGAGGGCTTTCCGCCAAGAGTGTGGAAAGCACGGAGTTTCTGATGGGCTCGAGCGTTGGGACCCGAAGGTCGTTGGTATACCTGACGCTGAGCCCGTTTTCTAACTTTGGAAATTTGTTGGCATTCTGAATCGAACCAGGGTGTTTTTGGCATTTGAAGTTTTTCGGAAGACACTGGAATACAGGCTTTAGCACATTTGATCATAGTGTTAGTCAGTGATTCAGCTGGGTCCGGACTCTGAAAAAAATCAGTGTCCTGGAATCCTTAGAAATAGTGGTGCAAATAGATCCCAGTTTGCTTTCTTATAATTTAGATGTTGAGAGGCAGAGACGTGTTCAGTTATGACAGGTTTGTAGAAGGACAGGGAAATGGTCACTTCCGTGCAGATCGTCATGGACAGACCACTCATAATCCAGGACCAGCGAGGGGTCATAAACCGACAAATCTAAACACGAAAGTGAACCTGAGGAAGAGTGGAGGTAAGTTGCAGATCCGTCGTTCAGACAACACAAATCCAAGTCTGAAAGGACATCCTCAATTAGCAGACCTCTGGTGACGTACTGACACTACCCAAAGAGGATTGTGACCGTTAAAGTCACCCAACAGCAAAAAAGGTCGAGGAAGTTCTCCTATCAGACTGACAAGGTCCTGACGACAAACCGGGACAGAAGGAGGTAAATAAAGAGAACAGATTGTCACAGTCTTGTGGAGCGTGACTCTCGCAGCTACAGCCTGAATGGGAGGCAGACAGAGCGACAGGACTATACAGCAGAGTTTTGTGTATGAGAAGGGCAACAACCGCCCGACAGTCCCAACGTGGATGTGTTGTGCAGGTTTTGAAAGAATATTAAAGCCAGAAAGAGTAAAGGTCTTCTGGCTTTGAATTTGAGTTTCTTGAAGAGCTACGACGGAAGGTTTTTTAGATTGACACAGAAGCTGCAGCTCCTCAAAGTTGGAATTAGACCACGGATATTCCAATGGAATACTGTACTATCCATGGTGCAGAGGGCGAAAAGGAGAGAGATCAGGTCATCTCCTCATCAGCATCTGCCTCTAAAGGTGCAAATTTGTTGCTTAATTTCACTGGGCTGTGGCCTTCAGACCTGCTGGCAGACTTGCCAACTGGTGAAGGAGGTCTGGGTTTGGGAGACGGTGGAGGTTTCTTCCTCATCTCCACTATCTCCACACTGGGTTGAACTCCCTTGCCCGCACGGGCACTGGACAGAGGAGTTCGAGGTCGGGGGGCTGGTTTTTTCAATCTGCCCAGCAGCAGATGTTGTAGACTGCTGGGCAGTCTGAGGGGTGGCGGATTTTTTGACTCCACCAGGGGCATTCACTTTGGTTTGGGAGGTGGTGGACCTGCTTCCACCAGAGCTGACAGTTGTTCCTTGCAGTGTCTTGGAAAAGATAAATTCATCAGTCTGGCAGCAGACTGACCGAGTGGATACTTTCTTTACGGCCGAAGCATATGAAGATGCTGTGGGCGTCTGACTGCCCACAACCTGTTTGCGGGCCTCAAAAAAGGAGATTTTCTTTTCAGTTTTAATTCGTTGGATAGTGGATTCCTGAATCCAAAGAGGGCAGTTTCGTGAAGAGGAGGGATGGTCGCCACCGCAGTTAGCACAATGTGCCGGATCTTTGCACGGCCCATCATGGGTTGCCTTGCAGCACACACCGCACACCTCCTGCCCAGAACAGCGGTCTCTGACATGTCCAAACCTCTGGCACCGGAAGCATCTCAATGGGGACGGGACATACAGCTGAACACGGACGTTCAGGTAGCCAACCTTGATGACCGGAGGCAACACAGGGTTGCAGAAGGTCAGAAAGAGGGTGTTGGTGGCCACTCTCTCTGCACCTTTCTTGACTGTCACCCTGCGCACCTCCGTCACACCCTGGGACGCCAGTTCCGTTTTTATTTCTGCCTCTGACGACACCCGTTAGATCTCTGCAGCGAATCACACCTTTGGATGAATTTAACTGTTTATGGGGAGTCACCCTGATCTCCCTATCCATTAGTTTTGTTGCCCTCAACAGCTGTTCAGATTGTTTTCTTGATCGACATTGAACTAGAATGAACCATTCCTCAACCTTTTGACGGACTGAGGGTCACCTGCTAAACCTTGAAAGCCCTTTTGGATACCAAAAGGGCTCAGAGCTGAAAGGGGTCTTTCCTGCTCCGTCCCTTCCACCACGAGCCAGGAAGCCCAGAAACCTGTCCTCTGTCTTACCTCCGTGTCAGAATCGCTGTCAGAATATCGTTCCCCTGAAATAGGGGATGCTGCCTTCCTCTTCCTTTTGGGGGGGATATTTTTTGAAAAGGCCATATTAAGTTCATTGTATTTCATCCCTCCCTTACCCACCCACCTTGGAGACCAACTAAGGGGCCAGGGCCAAGAAACCAATGTCTTGACCCCTTCCAGGCTTCGGCAGAGATATACGACAAACAGAAGCAACTAACCCTATACCCCCTGATCATGCTCAACTCCCGGGGACAGAGAGCTGAGCACTGCAGGGGTTCACATGGCCAGCAGGGGAACTGCTCGTCTTGACCCAGCCCCAAGAAGGGGAGCCGGTTAGTACACCCGGGCCAAAGTGTACTCCCTGTCTAGGAGAGGTCCGAGCCAAAGTGATGTGTTGAGAGCGCTGGCCCTCTAATCACCAGGATCTCATTCCCCTCCGACACAGGTCGCACCGCACGGCAAACGCGGCGGATCTTAAGGAGACCACAGAGAGAAAAGGAGTGTGGATAAGAAGACTTGAAGGGGAGACGAAGATAGAAAAGGGCCAAATAAGGGAGGCAGAAAATAAGAAAAGGAGAAAGGCGGGTTACTCTTAGTCAGGATCCTCACCCTTAGCCTATCTGACATGGGAAGCCCTACCAGGGCATCAACTTCTTACCACGTTATGCTTAGGCCAGGCAGCATCTCAACTTAACAGGCCTAGAAGCAGTTGGAAAAAACCAGCCTATCTCCAAGTATTGATGCCCCCGCCAGCAAAGCCTAAGGGATCACTGGACCGCGCAAGCCTCTCGACCACGGCAAGGTCGCAACCCCCGGAGGGGTATCACAGAGAGCTGATTGACAATTCTCGCAACACAGAATGGGTTAGAAGACTGCCCTCAGTTTTGCGTGCAATGAATAATGAAGAATTTAAAGGCTAAAACCAGTACAAGCAATCAAAAAACAAACATAGATGTTGTTGAAGGAGACGCCAGTTCATCCGGCAAACTATTACCATTTGGTTTGAAAGTAAGGCACCTTTATTTACCGGGGGAAGCAGAAGGGGACACTCGCATCAGGGCAAACGATCCAGTTTGGAGTGTTGATCCATATGAAATAAAAAGAATTGTAAAAATGAATCCGCCCGTGTATTATTTGCGAGAAACTGACACAACAAAACAACCAGCTCCTCAAAGATCTTTTGTGAAGGAAGAACTGCAGATAATCCCGCCAGACACAGTTCCAGTTGCTAATTTAATTTTTAATTTACATAAATATATTTGAGTTTAAAATGGAAGCTCAGAAGGAAGCGCAGAACGAAACAAGAATGATAAAGGAAGAGAACTTAGAATTAATACGAGAATCATATGATGCGTGTTCTGCTATTAAGGAATTAATACAAGAATCATATGATACGTATTCTGCTGTTAAAGAAAACAATTACGAGGATTCATCGGCACATGGCACTGCATCCAGATCACTTACAGCCCAAAATCCCAAATTTTGACTATCAAAAATGGGAAAAAGAATATCTTGAAATAATAAAAAAAATTCGAGCACGTCAAGCAAGATAAGATAAGATAATGTTGCTTATAGCCCAGCCGACCGCAGAGGGCCACATCAGGGCTGTCACCACGTTAAAATCAACTCACCAGTCATTCAAAAAAAAAAAAAAAAAAAAAAAAAAAACCTTTCACACATCTCGTTAAATGACATCGTCTACAAACGAACCAGAAACTTTGTTAAAATCCTTCTTCCGTAAAATCTCAAATCAGATGAAAAATGTTAATTTCTCTCAAAAACCCAAGGATCACGTCAGGCGGGACATCCCTGAACAGGATCTTCATGGACTCCGCTGTAAAATGTTTGTGTCTCACATCGTGCAAGTCCCAACACTCTAAAAGAACATGTTTCATTGGGGAGTGGTGCTTGACATGGAATGCCCCACGGAGCTTCCTCACTTTTTTAAAAGGTAAGAATGGGAAAAAATTACGAAGGGCCCGGTGTGCAGCCGGCACAAAAACCCTTTTTTTTTTCCCTTTTTTACGACCACCGACGTGATGGGAGGAAGTTTTTAAAGGGTTTTGGGGATTGAAAGATTTTGTTTTTGTCTGTGTGTTCCACTTCTGCCAGGGTTTCTCCCCAACATAATCTTTAAATTTTTGGGTTTAAAAATTGGAGGGGATAAAAAGGTTGGACGTTTTTTCTCTTGTGGCGTTCTTGGCAAAAACGATAAACCCCATTTCTTTCCCCGCCGATGAAAACGGGCCAGGAACCCAAGAAAAGAGTAATGTTGTAACCGTCGCCTTCAACTGCAAAAAAAGTTAAAAAAAAAAGGTAAAATTTCTGGATGCTGAAGGTTGCGGCCAGCTTTTGGCCCCCCAAAGCTGAAAAGCGAATCCGACAGAAAAGAAAGTCCCTCCTCGAAGAAGGGGGTTTTATTTTTCAAAGCCAGTACAAAGGCAGAAAAGTTCAGCAAAATTTAAAAAGGGAAGCATCTAAATGTATTTTTCCAAAAATATTGAGAAGGGGGCCCGGGGGCCGTAGGCTAACGGGGAAAAACTCCCCCTTTGCTTAAAACCGTCAGTGAAAACTTTTTTTTTTAGGGGGGAAATTTTGGAACAGAGCCGGCTACAAAGCCTTGTACCCCGAGAGCTGGTGGGACCCCTTTTAGGGGAAAGCGGCGAGCCCAAAACGAATCTTGGTGAAAAAAAGGTCCATGGGGTTGACCCGGAAACTTGGAAAAATGGGAAACAAACCCCAGGTCTATACCTGCATTCCGCACGTGAGGGCTGCATTCGAACCCCAAATGGGGGAAATTACATTTGGGTTATTTTCAAATTATTTTGGAAACGGGGGGTTTTAAAAAAACACAGTCATAGGCAGGATTTCTGTGGTTCTGAGAACGTGGATTTAATAATTCAAAGACAGTTTCAGCCTGCGATTGAAAATGTGGTTCCCTCCCTCTCTTTACGGGCGTACAAGGGGTGGGGGCGGAACGCCCCAAGGACAGGACGAAGCCCTTGATGGTGGTTAGGGTCCAAGAGTTTGAGGTAAGATGTCTTGCGGACCCTTACACAGCAAAAACCGTAGTCCAGTTTAAAAACGGCCCAGGGCTCTGTAGGGGGTGAAACCGTTTTTTATCAGCCCCCCAGTGGGGTGTGTGTTTACGACCCGCAGAATATTCGGGGCCTTTTGGGAAAGCTGTTTTGATTTTTTTTTAATATGGTGAGAAATTTAAAATTTTTTGGTAAAAAATGACCCCCGGGAAATTTGGCCTTTTTAAACAGCTGGAAGGGATTTTTTCCCTACTTGAATTTCCCGGATCTGGAAAAAATGACGGAAATTAGGAAAGTGAATACACTGGGTTTTTGTAGCAAAAAGGTAAAACCGTTTTCACCCCCCCCACCGTTGGATTTTATTTTGGGAAAAGTGGACCCTTTGCGCTGGACACGGGTACGGGCTTCCATTTTTGCGTGACAGCAAAATCACCCCCAAACAATGAGCAGTCTAAAAACCCCCTTTTTTTTTTGAATGATTTCCCCAAAATTTTTGGGTCGTTTTTAAATTCAAAAGGGGGCAGGAGGCGTATGCCCCCCTGGGGAACCCCCCAACCCCTGTCGGGGAAATTTGAGAGAGGGGTTTCCCAACCCCGGCCCTAAAAATTTGTCGTTTTGCCAAAAATTTTGAAAAAAAAAAGGGGGGAAGATGACCTCAAAAACCGTTCGTGGAGATCATGAAGTACCCCCGATTTCCAGGTGGTATCGTAGGCCTTCCCCCAAGTCAAAAAATTCCCCACTGCATCTGTCTTTTTAAAAAAAGCTTTCCTAAGTGTAGATTCCAGAGGGAATAAAAATGGTCAACTGTACTACGATGTTTGCGGAAACCCCCAGTTCTTTCCCCAAAAAGGCCCCCGGTTTTCTTTTTTCCCACATGGCCTGGGCTTTTGACCATTTTCTCCATCGTTTACAGACAGTGGTAAAGTTTGGCTTTTGTTAGATGGTTTAGAAAGTTTCTTTTAAAAGGTTTGGGGAGGGGAATAAGAGGGCTGTCCGCCAGGGGTGGAAGCAACCGGTAGTCCACACGGGGGTGAAATACCGGTAACAGGATGTTCGGGCCCTTCTTGGGAAGATTTTTTAAATTTGTTGTTTAATGTTGTCATCTATCCCTGGAGAGGAATCGCTGAAAGGAGTAAGGCAGTTTTCAGCCGTTTAATGAAAAAGGGGGGGGAATTTTTTTTGGAAAGTTTTCCGTGTTGTCGGATGAAAAGTTGCGGGAGTTTTTTCTTTTGGGCTTTTTTGTTTGCAAAAGTGACGATTTTTTTGGAAGAGGGGGAAATTTCTTTTAAATTGGTGAAGCAAGCAGATTAGCAACTGCTTTCTTTTTTGTTATTAAGAATCTAAAAAATTGGATGGTTCACAGGGGGACAGGGGTTTTTCCCCTTGATTTTCTTAATGATGTTCCACACTTTTTTCTTAAAAAGTTTTTGATGTCACCCTGGAGCAGAAGCTTTCCAGGACCGCTTTTAAATTTTTTAAAAAAGTGTGTCTGATTTAGCACGGATTTTTTGATGGGTCGAGCTTTGGGCCCCGAAGGTCTTTGGTAACCTGCCGTGACCCCGTTTTCTAATTTTGGGAAAAATTTGGGGGGCAGTCTAAATCGAACCAGGGTTTTTTGGGGCATTTAAAGTTTTTGGGAAAGGCACTGGAATACAGGCTTTAGCACATTTGATAATTGTTAGTCAGAGTTTTTCTGCTGGGTCGGGACTCTAAAAAAAACTTTTGTCCTGGTTTTCTTTTAAAATTTGGGCTGCAAATAGATCCCATTTTGTTTTTTTATAATTGGGGATGTGAGAGCAGGGGATTTGTTCAGTTATTAAAGGTTGTAAAAGGGGGCGGGGAAATGGTCATTCGTGCAGATGGGATGGACGGGACCATCATAGTCCAGGCCCAGCGAGGGGTCACAAAACAAAAAAAAAATTAAAAATTTTTTCCAAAAAATTGGAACCCTTTTTGGAAGAGTGGGGGGAAAGTTGCAGATCCGTCGTTCAGAAAAACAAAAATCCAAACCCAAAAGGGAATCCTAAATTTAGAAAACCTCTGGAGGGAAGTACAGACCTACCCAAAGAGGATTTTTGCCCGTTAAATTTCCCCCAAAAGCAAAAAAGGTGAGGAAGTTCTTCTACAGCTGACAAGGTCCTAAAGAAAAACCGGGGCAGAAGGAGGGAAAATTTAAAGAAAACCAGATTGTCACAGTTTTGTGGAGAGGGGACTTCGCAGCAACAGTTAAAGGGGGAGGTGGAAAGGGGCGCAGGACTATAAAAAAAGTTTTATGTATGAGAAGGGCAACCCCGCCCGACAGCCCCAAGTGGGGGTTTTGTGCGGGTTTTTTTGAAAGAATATTAAAGCCGGGAAAGAGTAAGGTTTTTGGTTTTGGAATTTGAGTTTCTTGAAGAGCCCGCCGGGAAGGTTTTTTTGGACTGACAAGAAGCTGAAGCCCCTAAAATTTGGGAATTTAATCCACGAATTTTCCCAAATGGGGTAGGGTTATACCATGGTGCAGAGGGAAAAGGAGAAAAGATCAGGTCACCCTCCTCAACGTCTGCGTCCAAGGAGAAAATTTTATTATTTTTTTTAAACTGACTGTGTTGGTTTTTGGGCCCCTGCTGGCGGCTTCCCCGCGGTGACAAAGGGCCCGGAGTTTTGGGGGTGGTGGAGGTCTGGATTTGGGGGATGGTGGGGGGGTTTTTCCTTATCCCACCCTTCCCCACCCCTGGGTGGGGAAATCCCCTTTCCCGCCGGGCAATGGACAGAGGAGTTCGAGGTAGGGGTGGGTGGTTTTTTAAACTGCCCAGCTCAGATGTTGTAGACTTTTGGGAGTCTGAGGGGTGGCGGGGTTTTTTGCCTCCCCCCGGGGCAAATCAAATTTGGTTGGTAAAGGGGGTGGGCTTGCTACCCCCAGAAAATGAAGATCTGACTTTCAATGGGTTTTTGAAAACGTAAAGTTTTCAGTTGGGCAGGGAGCTGACCGGTTGAAACTGTTAGGAACTTTCTTTACGGCCCAAGATTTCGAAAAAGCTGTCGGGACTGACTGCCCACAACTGCTTTCGGGGGTTCAAAAAAAGGAAAATTTTTTTTCAGTCTTTAGTCTTGAATTGGGGGTTTTCCCGAAACCCCCGGGACCGTTTTTTTGAAAGAGGAGGGATGGGCGCCCCCGCGTTTAGCAAAAAGGGGCCCCGGTCTTTTACCCCGGCCCCTCATGGGTTGCCTTGGGCCCCAAAAACACCCCATTTCCCCTTGCCCTGAACAGCGGTCCCTGGGAAAAATGGCCCAAAACTTCTGGCACCTGAAGCCCTCAATGGGGACGGGACATATAGCTGAACCTGGGAAAATTTAGGTTTAAACCCAACCCTTTAGACCGCAGGGAGCACAGGGTTGCAGAAGGTCAGAAAGAGGGTGTTGGTTTGGGCCCCTCTCTCTGAACCCTTTCCCTTTTTCGTCCCCCTGCGAACCCGTCACACCCTGGGACGCCAGCTCCGTTTTTATTTCCGCCTTGAAAAACCCCCGCCCGTTTTCTGAATTTTAATCAACCTTTTGGGTGAATTTAATTGGGTTATGGGGGTCACCCTGATTCCCATCCCCAAGCTTTTTTGCCTTCTGCAGCTGTTCGGATTGTTCTGTTTATCGACATTGAAGAAAAAACGAACCATTCCTCAACCGTTTTATGGGCCTAGGTTCACCGGCCCTTTTCCATGAAAACCCTTTTGGGGCAGCAAAAGGGGTCAGAGCTGAAAGGGGTTTTTTCCTGCTCTGTCCCCTTCCCCCACGGCCAGGGAAACCCAGAAAAACCCGTCCCCTGTCTTACCTCACTGTTGAAATCACTGTCTGTTTCTTAAATTCCCCTGAAATTTGGGGGGTTTGCCTTCTCTTCCTTTTGGGGGGGTAGTTTTTTTAAAGAAGTCCTTTTTTGTTTAATTTTGATTCTTTTTTCCCCCTTTCCCCCCCCCTTGGAGTCCCCCTAAGGGGCCAAAGGGGAAGAAAAAATTTTTTGCCCCTTCGGCTTTGGGAGAGACCTTTTTAAAGCTTTAAAAACATCCTATTCCCCCCCCTTTATATGCTCAACTCCGGGAAAAAGGAGCTGAGCACTCCCGGGGTTTACTTGGCCCGCTGGGGAATGCCCGGTCTTGACCCCCCAAACCCCGAAGGGGAGCCGTTTTGTCCCCGGGCCAAAAATGTTCTCCCCGTCTTGGAGAGGTCCGAGCCAAAGTGATGTGTTGAGAGCGCTGGGGTCTCTCAAACCCAGGATCTCATTCCCCCCCGACCGGTCGCACCGCACGGCCAACCCCGGGGATTTTTAAGGAGACCCAGAAGAAAAAAGGGGTGTGGGAAAAAAAGACTTTAAGGGGAGAAGAAAGATAGAAAAAGGGGGCCCAAAAAAGGGGCAGAAAACAAAAAAAAGGGGAAAGGCGGGTTTTCTGTAGTAGGTTCCCCAACCCCCAGCCTTTTGACCCCGGGGGAAACCCTTCCCGGGGATCAAAAAACCCTTTCCACGTTACGCTTAGGCCAAACAAACATCTGGGCCCCCCCAGGCCCAGGAAACAGTGTGAATAAAAAAGCCTATCTCCAAATATTTATGCCCCCCCCAAACAAAGCCTAAGGGGTCACTGGACCCCGCAAACCCCCCGACCCCGGGCAAGGTCGCAAACCCCCCGGGGGGGCCCGTCAGCAAACATGAGAAAAAAATTTTGGGTGAATTGGGAAAATGTATGATTGAAATTTTTTAGATAATTTTTAAAGGAAAAAAATTTTTTACCCCGGGGGGAAGAAAATTTTTAAAATTATTTCCGTTCTCCCGTGGTTTTCCCAAATTTCTTTTGAAAACTCTGGATTAACCCAAAAACTCGTTTAGGTTTGTTCTGTCTTTGAAATTTTTTGTTACAACCCGTTGTGTTGATCTCATGTAGATTTTGGGTCGTTTGTTTTGTTTTCTTTTTGAAAAGTCTTATTTTCAAACAATGCTTCTTTGTTTGTTGTCATGTGATATGTTTTTTCTGCACCCAAAATGCGAGAATTCCTTTTTTCTTTTTAATGGGTTTTTTTCTGGCTCGAAATTTCTGTTCTTTTTTGACCTTAAACCAATAAACTCCTTAAAACCCCTCCGATAAATTTATCCTTCATTTTCCCAAAAAATTTTATTTAAAGGGTGAATGTAAAAGGGGAATTTTAGGGTAAACAGATGTTTTAAAACCATCCCCCATGCCCTTTTGCTACTTCTATTTTCCCTTTCTTTTAGTTTTCTTCAGTAGGGTTTTCTATAACAAAACTTTTGTATTTGTTAAAGTATCTGGGACTCTTTGGTTTTTAAAGGGGGGAAAATAGTATAAAAAAAAATTCTAACATCAAAAACTTTTATAATTCTAAAAAAAGTAAAACCCAAAAAAAACAGGTTTGTCCAAAATTTTTCTTTTTTTTTTCTTCATCCTTTTTGGGCCAAAAAAAAAATCATGAAATCTTCTAAAGTTTCCCGTTAAATTTGGGTTTTTAAAAGGGCAGCTTTAAATTTCTTGTTCTCTTTTTGGGCCCAAAATTTACATCTTTGCGCTTGTGCGGATTTTCCATAGTCCCAAAACGGGTTTTTCATCAGCTTTAAAAAGTCTTTTTCTGAAGGGATCTGTGGGTTTAGTTTAAGATCAGTGTTCTTTATGATGTATGGTTCATGAAATGTTTTTTTGGGTCAAAAACAATTACACGATGAAAAATGCCCGTTACCCTTTTAAAAAATGGGCCTTTAATAAAAATTTTAGAAAATCTGAATGGCCGCTTAAAATTTTTTTTACCCGAAGATTAGGCCCCAAGTTTTGGCGGCTTGTTTTTGCCCTCTTTAGGGGCTTTTTGAATTTTTGGGTAGTATTATGCGGTCATGGGGTTTAAAGGGTTTTTTAAGTCAACTTCTGAATAAAAACCTCTTTTACGATCAGCTGTAAGAGCATGCAGTTGTTCTACAAATTCTTGAATGTTTTCTATACTGCCAGTGTACATTTTAAAGTTACGTAATGGAAGTGATTGCGCCATAGCCCAACCATACAGATTGTTTGCATCTAAATACATGAGATAGTTAGGCCTTTTACTTGGATCATAGTCGTCCAAGTATTTGTTGTTTGCTTTACAGTAATGATGCGACGCCATACTAATTCCTCCACGCAATCCGTTTTCAATCATCTGAATCATTGGTAAATCTGACAATAAATCAATCCGTACTCCAGTATCTTTTAAGAAAGCGTCCCAACTCATCCCGGGCGCAGAAATGTAATGCGCAGGATCCAGGCTATAATGTTTCATGCAGGTCTTTCTATAATTTTCAAAGACGTCCGCCAACAAACAAACGTCAGCCATCAAGTATGAGTCATGATAGTCTCCCATCGTTTTACAATCTAACTTCTGCCATGCTTCTTGAGCATGCTGGTAATCAGAATCACTGATAACCTTTCCTCTAAGACTAGAAAAGAACGCGTCTTTAGGTGGAAGTGTATCTTCATCAAACCTTTGCCAACTGTTCATGTACTCATAAGGGTAAACGCCCTTTCTAACAAGAGTTGGGTCAAAATATTCTTCTGTTATTGGGCAGGACTTTAAAGACATAGCCAGTGACTCTAATGATCCCATCAGGTGTTGCATAGAGTCATAAAAAGACATGTTATTTAAAGTGAAACACATGTACTTTTCTGATGACTGTGCAATGCATGTTACCCTGAAGTCGCTGGTTACTGCTTGCATTATAAGATGAGAGTCGTAACCTCGCAAAGTTATGAAAGAAGATGGGCAGCTTCCATGTCTTAGGATCAAACTTTAGTTGAAGATTGCATTTACTGTGCGCTGCTCCTCTGAACTTTCCGCTAATGTGATCATGGTCTCTTACAGTTGGATTCTCTGCGTCTGATGAGGGCCTAAACCGTCGGCAACCAAGGCCGCCCCACAAATCCAACAATGTGTGGCTGAGTCATACTGTTCTTGGTCTTCAGGCGTCATTATGATTTCAGATAAGTTTAGATTATTAGAACAGGCGTTACGCACTTGCTGCATGCATTCTAAGAATGTTTCTGCAGCATCTGGTCCTCTATACAATTCTGGTTCTGAATGGACGCCATCCGACCTAACAATGATAAAAGCATAGGAACAAATCTGGTGATTACTCATTAAGACAGTTTTTGGAAGTTTCTGTGGGGTTGGCCCTTCATAAGGAACAATAAGCGACTCGAAGTCTGCGTAAACTACGTATGGACTTGTTTGCAGCCGTTTCCAGTTCTTAAAACTAACTTTAGATCCAGGTGGGGGAGTAATTAGTTCTGTATTACAGTCTACAGAACTTTTACAATGTTTTATATGTTCATGCGCGGCTTGAAAGGATGAAATTCTTGTCAAACATTTTCTACAGAATTCTTGTTTGTGCCCATTTTTTGAAGTATGCTGCATTAGTTTGCTCATTGTGCGTATCAATTTTTTTTACTTTCTGCCATGCTTCTTGGGAAACATGGGAAAAAAAGTAATCAAAATAAACCCTGTTTTTAAAAAACCTTTTTCCCTTTTTTAACCGGAACTTTTTTTTAAAAGGAAGGGGCCTCTTTAAAGGTGGGAAAAGGGTTTTTATCTTTTCCCAAACCCCCCCCCCCCCCCCCCCCCCCCCCCCCCCCCCCCAAAAAAAAAAAAAAAAAAAAAAAAAAAAAAAAAAAAAAAAAAAAAAAAAAAACCCTTTTGAAAAAGTTTTTTTGTTCATGGGGTAAAGGTTTCTTTCAAAATTTTCAAAAATTTTTTGGTTTTGGGGGCCCTTTTTTAAAGAATCCCGGGATTAAAGCCCATGGTTTTGCAAAATAAAAAAGGAAGGGTTAAAAAGGAAACCCGTTGGCAAGAAAATTTAGGAAGTCCCGGGTTTTTTGCTTTGGTTTCGCCTAAATTTTGGGGGGCCTTCCCTTTTAAACCAAATTTTAGGGAAAATTTTTTTCCTTCCTCAATTTCCCAATTGTGAAACATTTTAACAGTTTGGTTTTTTTGATTCCTTAAACCCGCCCAAAGGGCCCCCCAACAAACCAAAATTTCCTTAAATTTAAATTTTTTGCTTAAGGCTTATTTTAGATTTCCCCCTTGGTTTTTTGCGGCTTTAAGCACCTTGCGAAAAACCCACAAAAAATTTTTGCCGCATTTCCTTTAATTTTGGTTTTAGGAGATGATAAAAAAAAAGGGGCTTTAACCCCCAAAAGGGGGAACCGGGGGGGCCCCATAAGCTGCCACCAACGCAAAAATCAGTTTTTCACCTTTTCCAGTTTTAAAAAAAAAAAAACCAAATTAAACCCCCGAAAAAAAACAGTCTACAAACCCCAAAAATTTTTAAAAAATTTTCTCCCGGGGTTAAAATTTAAAATTCGTAAAAAAGTTTTCCCAAAAACCCTTAGGTAAACTTTCTGGGGGACAACCCTTTTGGAAAGACTTAGGATTCCCTAAAATTTGGGGGTCCCTTTTGGGGGCGCCCCAACACTCAAAACAAAATTTTTTTCCCACCCCAAATTGGGGTTCCTTTAACAGGAAATGGGGTTCTTAAAACTTTAAAAGGTAAAAGGGAAAAAAAGGCCTTAAAGGGAAAAATTTTTTTTGCTTTTTAAAAGAAACCTTTCCGCTTTTTGGGAGGAATCAGAAGGAAACAAAAAAAAATTTGGCCAAATTTTTTTAGAAATTTTGTTAAGGGTTTTTACCCCCCGAAAGGGGCCAAATCATTCAATAAAACGTTCTCCAAAAAATTTAAAAAAAAAAAAAAAACCAAACAAAACATCTTTTAAAATTAACCTTTTTCCAAAAAAAAAACCCCAAAAACTTTTAAAAATTTTTTTTTTCCCGGCCAAAAATTTCCTTAAATAAAAACATTTTCCCAAAAATTTTTAAAAGGATCCCGTTTTTCGGGAAAAACCTAACGGGTTTTTAATGTTCCCCTTTTAAAAGTTTTTTTAAAACTGAATTAAAAAAAAATTTTTTGAAAAAAATCCAAACATTAATCCCACGGTTCTTCCCTTTTAAAGAAAGGGGGAAAAAAATTTTTTTTTTTTTAAACAAATTTCCTTTTTCCCCTTCCAAACGTAATTAAATAAAAAATTTTAGGGTTTCCCCCTTTCCCCTTAAACCATTTTAAAGGGGGCCTAAAATCACTTATTTTTTGCTGGAAAATAAAATTTTCACAACCCAAAAAAACCTTATCAAAAACTTGTTATTTAAAGGAATAAAAATTTTAAAACCCAAACAATTTTTTTTAAAATTTTTTAACGATAAACATTTTGAAACATTTCAAATAATTTGTTTTTAAAAACCCATCCCCCCAAAATTTTCTTGGGGGGGCAAAAGGAGTTATTTTTCAAAAAATTTTAACCCCTTTTCCCAAGCTTTAAAGCTAATAAATTGTTTTTTTTTAAACATACTCCTGCCAAACATTTTCATTATAATAAATGGGTTGGCCTTTAAAATTTAAAAAATTTTTAAACCCAATTTTCGGGTTAATAAATTTTTCAATTTAATTAACCCCCATTGATTTTTTTCCCTTTTTTTTGGACAAAAACCCAATTTGAAAAAATTTAACGTTAACTTTTTTAAACGGTTAAGGAAAAATATTTTTTCCCTTTTAAAAAGGGGTTTGGCCCCCAAACCCCCCCCTCCCACAAAAAAAAGACAAAAAATTTTTTTCAAAAATTTAACTGCCTCCCTTTTTTAATAAAAGAACGTAATTTTTAAAATTTTTTTACAATTTTTTCCCTTTTCGTAGGATAAAAACCCAAAAGGCCCAAAAATTTAAATTTTTTCCAATTTTCCCTTTCCCGTAAAAGCTTTTTAAAGTAAAACCAATTAAATTTTTTGCCTTTTTTTTTGGTTTTAAAATTTTAATTTTAAAGGGGCATGAAATTAAATTTTTAATTTTTCCCACTAAAATAATTTTTTATAGGCCTTTTAAAACCCCCCTTTTGTTCCCCAACATTTTAAAAAAATTTTAACCAAAATTTTTGGGCTTTTTAATTTTTCGCAAAGAAGTTTTTGTAAAAAACTTTTTTTGGGGTGTCGCCCAACCTTTTTTCTTTCCCCACTTTGGTCCCAAAACCCTTACAAAACCCGGTTTTTTATTCAAAACCTTTTTTCCAAAAATGGAAATTTGGGGCGGGGGTTCCTTTTAATTCTAAAATTTTTAACCTTTTACGGGCCGCAAATTTTAATTCCTGGTTTTCTTCTTCCCCGCGCCTTTTATTTGGGAAACTTTTTTATTTTCTTTAAACCCCTTTTTAAGGTTATAAAACCCTTTAAATACGCCTTTTCCCGTTTGTCTGCCAAAATTTTTTTAATTTTAAAGGATCCCCCTTTCACCCAAATTAACCCCTTTTCGGGGAAAAATTTTTGGGGAAAAAATTAATTTAATTCCCAAAATGTGCATTTTCCCTTTTGGGGAAGATTTTTCCTTTTTTGGTCCTTCCATTTTTAATTTTTAATCCACCCTTCCAAAAAAAAATTTTTTTTAAAAGAAAATTAATTTGGAAAAATTCAAAATCAAAAGCATTTTTCCCCCTAAAGATTTAAAAATTGGTTAGGGTTAAAAATTAAATTTATAATTTTGCTTAAAATAACATTTAGAAATTTTATCAAATGAAACCATTTTCCCCCTTCATTAATGTTTTGTTTTTAAAAACCTTTTAAAAATTTAATAATTTTTCGAAAGAAACCTTTTCTCTTTTTTACAAAAAAATAACCTCGTTTGGTTAATGGAAATTTTTGGTTTTTTGTCCAATTTTTTTTTGAATTTATTATTCTTTTTTTATTAAAAACCCTTAAAAATGGTTTAATTTTTAAATTAAAATTTTTTTTGCCCTTTTGGGTCTTTTATTTTTTTACCAAATAATAAACCCCATAAAACTTTGTAAAATATTTCATAAAGCGAAACCCCATTTTTGGCTCCGCTTTTGGGTTTTAAAACCCGCATTTTCCCCTAAAAACAAGGGACAGTTTTTGGGTTGTTATTGTTACACACTTTTTTTTTAAAACAAAATAAAAATGAGGGGCTTCAAATAAACGGGGAAAAATATCTTTTGGGGCCGCACTACAATCTTAAAAATTTACAACGATACTCTGACATTGCGGTCCCCCAACTGCCTTTTTTCCATAAAAGGTGAGTACCCCTTTAAAGAGCTATTTTAAACCCCCCAAAATTTAAAAACGACCACATCAAAAAAGCTGGTTTAGTCATCCAAAGCTTTTTTCAAACCGTTAAATTTTGGGCTGGTTTTGCGCATAAACGGGGTGTGAGTGTCGTATGCCCCATTTAAATCCCCAAATAACCTTTTGGTGAGGTCAGGGGTACAATTTCATTTCTATTACCCCCCTTCAGGCAAATTTTTGACTGAACTGCAAGCGCCAAAACCCAAATACAAACCTTTTAAAATCCACCAAAAACAAATAGCCATAAAAAGGTTTTTGAAAGGTTTTGTAACGAATTAAATATTAACATCAAGACGGGTTTTGGGACAAAATTTTGGATCATAACCCATGGCCTGGGCAAACCTTTTTTTTTCGGGCAAAGCACAAAAAATTAACAATGACGGGCATCCCCCTTTTTAAAAATCTTTTTTTTTTTTTTGGCACAACTGTTGAGCCCGGGCCCCCCTACAGCAAGACATAAAACCATAAACAACATTTATCTTAGACACTTCAAAGGGCCCCTAACAAAGGGGGGGAAAAAAAGAATAAACACTCTTTTCCGAATTTTACTTTTGGCGTTTGCTAGGTTCGCAAGCACAGCAAGATCAAGCATAACAAACCTTCTACGCCTTTAAACGCACAAAAACAAACTTGGCAAATTTAGAGGACGCCTTTAAATTCTACAAATTGATTTACCTTAAAGGGATTCAAAGGTACCAAAAAGTTTTACAATCCCAAAAACGAAATAGACTTTGCTTTTTGGGCACGGTTTATACTTGCTCCCTTTTCTGACCTCAGACCCAGATGGGTACAATAAAAACTATAATAATGAAATTAAAAAGGGCAGGCAATGAACAAAAGGGTTTGGGGAAAAACAAAATTAAATTCTGAGCCGGGAATTTTCCCAAAAAATTTAAAAAGAACACCCAAGATTAATTTTCCAAATCCCCGAAGGCCCCCCCCCCAAAAAGTCAGGAAGACTCACAAAGCTCGCGGACTCTGTTCGCGATGACCATGAATATGAAAAGACACGTTTTTCCCTTGGATTAATTTGGCATGGGAATTATTTGTCTTTATCTTACTAAAAAGTAACCCAACTATTACGAGAACAAAATGTCCATAATTTGTTTTGGCCATAAACCCAAACTATTTTGCTTCCCAGTAAAAAAAACCCAAGCGGACAATACCCCCCCAATATTCCGGTAAAGCGTCCAGGGTTTTACCAGCAAATTTTTTTTAATAAATTTTGCAAAAAGCAAGCTTTTTTTTTTCCCCCATGTTTTAAACAGGCGGAGATGGAGGCGTGGTGGGGAGGTAATAAACTTTAACCACCGCCCCCTTTAAATTTCCCATCCCCAGTGTACTTATTGAAAAATAAAAAGGCTGTTATAACGTTTTGCCATGGGGACTCCCGCTCTCAAACCCCCAAGTTCAAAATTCGTTCGCTGCGTTCCCTTTTCCCAAAAAAAATTTTTTTGGGATAGTTTCCCCTTTTTATTCTTTTCCCATTTGATTCGAAATAGGCCCGGGTTAGAAAGTCGTCCCTACTAGTTTTGCGATCTCTCTTGTTCAAATCTTTTAGTTTTTTGGGTTTAAATTTCTTTTTTTAATATCAGGCCCTAATTTGGCGTCATCACCTCAACGATTTTTTCCCTTTTTTCTTTTTAAATGCCCATCTATTAAACCAATTTTTTTGCTAAATTGTTTTGTTAAATTCCCGCCTCTGAGGGGTTTTTAAAAAGTACGAAAAAGGGGCTAAAAATTCTCGCATGGGCAATGGGGAATCATTAATTTTTTTTAACGCTTTTTTCTTCTGAAAAAACTGGTTTCTGCTTCAAATTTTTAATTTTTTAAATTCGCCTCCTAAAGGGTTTTAAATTTTTTTTAATTTCCATTTTTTTGATTTGGTTATCTGTCGGGATTTTCTTGTAGTGGGGTTTTGAAGTTTACCCAACGGGCACCCCTATCTAATTTTGGTCTGGGCAATGCCAAGGCGATTTTTTACGCTCGCAGGGTCAATTTCAATTTGAACCCAGGGCTAAAAATTTTGATGGTTTTTTTTATTTGTAACAAAACAAGTTCTCCTGGGTCGTTTTTCAAAAACAAATGGCCCATCTTTACTTAAAAAATCATTGGGGTCTAAAAATTTGGGGGGGTTTCTTGACCAAAATTTTTGGTACAATGATTTGGCCTACTTTCGTTAAATTCACGCCGAAAAGGAGAGCTTTTTTGAGCGATGCGTTCGGGGGAAACTTTTTCACCATGTCGTCTCCAAGATCAAAAACATCATAACCCTTCTTCGCCTTCAATTCCTGCCATTTTTTTAAAATAATTAACTTTTTTTTTTGCTTCAAAAAAAGGCGGGGCAAACATATGCTCGATTTTTAACCCCCCAAAGAAAACTGAAAGAGCCCTTAAAGGCGTGAAGGGGAAAAAACGGAATTTATTTTTCCCAAAAAATCCATCGCTATTGATCAGATTTAAATTCTTAAATGTCAAAATTTCCCGACTTTGGAGCGGTTTAATTGATTGTGCCAGGCCTCTGCCCCCGGGCTTACTTTCAAAATAGAACTCCCCTTCAAAAACGACCCCAAAAAGGACAGTTTTCCCCAAAACTGGGGCGGGCAATTTTTTAAGAAAAATTTTTATAAAACTTTAGGGGCCAAAAAATATTTTTCTTTACCCCAAAGAGACAATTTTTTTAACCCATTCTGATCTAAGGGTAAACCCCGGGGAATTAAAGGGCTACTTTGCGTTTTTAAGGAAACGAAAAAAGAAGAAGCACTAAAACATAGAATAAAGGGGCCGAAGTTTTTTAAAGCGGTAAAAAGTAAAGCACGTAAATTTTGCTAAGGAAATCGCTTTTTTTCCTTCCCCTTTGATTTTGAAATTGTTAAAAGCGCAAAGCGCCATACTTTTAAGGAGCATTTTAAAAACCCGAAAGGGCAATGAACCCAACCTTTTAAAGAAAACAAACGGTTAACAGATTTAACAGACACCAAGCAAAGTAAAAAGTTTCCCGAACATCTCGTTAGAGTTTTTTTGTTGTTAGCACTCTAATTTAGCAGGCTGAATTTGGGACCAAAATCAAACCCCATTTCCCAATATTTAAAGAAAGAGTGAAATTTATCTACAACAAATTTTCCCCGAACAGGGCAGACACTATATGGAAAAAATTTTTGTTTTAGTGTTGGGAGCAAGATCGCTTAAAGGTAATTTTTTTGCTGGCGAAGAAGAAAAACCGTTCAAAAAAAGCAAGTGAAAAGTTTTTTAAAATCCAAAAATAACGAAAGTACAATGTTCATGGGGTAGCCCTAACCAAAACTACCTAGCGGGGTTAAAACCTTATCAGCATTTTATGAAATAAGAAAAATGTTTTTGGGGGCGGGGGGTGGGAAAATCCAACAGTTGACCTTTTGTTTTAAAGAATTTTCATCTTCACAAAAAGTTAGGCTTTTTAAGATTATTTTAAAAACGAAAACGGTTTTTGGGTTGACCAAGGTCAACAGAGGGTAACAGTTTCATTGGGAAACGGGGAAAGGGAAAGACGTAATAAACATTCAAATTGATAAAAAGGAAAAACCCATAAACCGCTTAAGTACATTTGTTTTTATTATTGATGCGGGAAACAAAAATTGTAAAAAAACAGATTAACAATGGTAAAAAAAATTAATTTTTTATTTTTAAAAAAACATGTCTGTTCAGGTTTAAAACCAAATGGGGCCTTCAGCCCGCCAAAAAGAAAAGATAGTAGAAACCCAAACCCTAAAAAAACCTTTAAATTTAAACCCAAAATTTCACAAAAGCAAAAAAAACAAGCAAGACCTTTCAAAAAAACAGCAAAACCAAACGAAGGTATTCGCTGCCCCTTTAAAGCTGTTACTATGTTTAATACTGGAGCATCGACTATAATGCCTATCCCCGCAGGAAAAAAGTTAGGCCCCCTTTGCAACCGGGGATAGGGGCCCCCCGCAGCTTTACCTCTAGGGGGTTTGTCTTTTTAAACTCCCGGGCTGTGTTTCCCTTAGCTGTAAAATTGCGGGGAAAAAATTTAAAAAATAAACTTTAAAAAACACTCCCGCTATGGTTCCAAAAATAACGGCTAAACTTATTTTTTTTTAAAAAAATGACAAAAAATAAAACGCCTTGTTTTACTCAAACCTCACGGGTGAAAATTTAAAACGTTTACAGCCGATTTTGAAAACCCACAAAAGACCCCAAAAATTTTATCTTTAAAGAAAGGCGGGGGCCCAATTTTTCTCAAAAGCCAGAAACCCCACAGGGTAAAAAAGGGAAAGGGTTTAAAAAAAAAAAACGAAACATTAAACTCTGTTCTAAACAGCTCACAAATAACAACATCGAAGGGTTTATACTTTTTGGGTTTTGATCCAAGCACAAAAAGACCGTTGATATTGATTCTTATTAATTATTTTTTTTAATTTAAATAAATATGTTGGCTTAGAAAAGAAAGACAGCAAAGGCAAGATATATTTAAGGCCCCGATGAATTGTTTTGGGAAAAAAAACTTGGGAGAGAGCTTTTAAACAAGAAACTGAATGAAATTAATTTTGAAGTCATTTACCCAAAAAAACCCTCCCGGCAAAACTTTTTTCAAAGCTTTTCCAATTTTCCCGGCAAACTAACAATTTAACCCCCCCCTTAAAGTAATGTTAGCTGTTTTAATCGACTAAAAAAACATTTAAAAGAAGAAAACCCAGAAGCTGGGGCTCAACAAAAAGCAGACCCATCTTTCCATAATGACTTAACACCCGGGTTGGGGGAAAAAGAACTTTCTTACACAGTTTTAAAGCTTTCCCCGCTGAAGAAGCTAAAATGAGAGGCCCTGGTTGGGCAGAGGCGAAGTCTTTGAGAAATTTTTAAAACCCGGCAAGTAGCACCGATTTTTAGGCAAGGCTTTCATTTCCCCTAACCCCGGGGGTTGGTTTTTTAAAAAGACCCTTTTAAAAAATAAAAAATTCCCGACAACAAATTTTCATTTGTGCGTTCTTTCAAGGGGCATCATGTCCGCGAACCCGCAGAAAAGTGGGCTAACAACGGGATACGCCCAAAAAACTTAACTTTAAGGAATATCCTTTCCTTTAGTGAAAACCAAAAATTTATCAGTTTTTTAAAAACCCAAAAAACCCAATAAAATGTTTAAAGTATACACATGGGATGAGGAAAAAAAATTTGTGGGCCCAAATTTAAATGTCCAAGAACAGTCCCCAAAAATAGCGAACCAGCCAAAAACCCTGTGGACTTTTCTCCTAATTTTTTCGCCACAGGCCCGCCCCCCTTACCATTTATACCACAAAGACAATTTTTAGCGCATACTTTAAAACATGAACAAAACAAGAAATTTTGTAGAAAAGTTTAAAAAAAATTCCCCAAACCCCTCAACCGCCTTGGGAAAAAATAAAAAAAATTGTAAAAGTTCTGTAGACTGTAAACAGAAATAACTACGCTTTCCCCCCAGGATCAAAGTTAGTTTTTAAAAACGGAAACGGCTGCAAAATTTTTCCCTACGTGTTTACGGGAACTTCGAGTCGCTTATTGTTCCCTTTTAAAAAACCACACCAAAAAAAACTTTGAAAAACAGTCTTAAGAGTAATCAACAATTTTTTTCATTTTCCTTCATTATTGTTTTCGATGGGGTTTATTCAGAGCCAAAATTAAAATAAGGACCAAAACTGCAGAAAAATTCTTAAAAACCCTGCGCAAGGCGTAACGCCTGTTCTAATAAAACTTTAAAATTTGAAAACATAATGGCGCCCGAAGACCAACAACCCGTATACTCAGCCCCGCATTGTTGGATTTGCGGTTTTAGAGCAAAAGCCCAAAAATGTAAAAAACCCCCTAAAAGAAACCCTATCACATTAGGGAAGTTTAAGGTGCAGCGCACAGTAAATGCAAACTTCAACTAAAGTTTGAAACCCCAAAAACATGGAAGCTGCCGTAAATTCTTTCCCCAACTTGCGAGGTTATGACTCTCACCTTAAAAATGCAAACATAACCAGGGGCCTTTTAAGGGGACATGCATTGCACAGTCATCAGAAAAGTACATGTGTTTCACTTTAAATAACAAGTCTTTCTAACGACCATGCAAAAACCCCTATGGGCTCATTAAGGCACGGCTAGGTTTCCCTTTAAAATCCTGCCCAATAACGGAAAAAAAAAATTTTGACTCAACTCTTGTTTGAAAGGGTTTTACCCTTTTTGAATACCCTGAACATTGGGGGAAAGGTTTTTTTTTTTTAAAAGATTTTTAAAAATACCCTTTTCCCCCCAAAGGCGCGTTTTTTTTCTAGTCCCTTTGAGGGAAAAGGGCATCAGCACCCGAAATTTCCACAAACCCCAAGATGCTTGGCCAAAAATTAATTGAAAAAGATGGGGGCCCACAAGACTCCAAATTTTTTTGGGAGATGTAAGGGTTTTTTGGCGGACGTCTTTTTTAAAAATTTTTGAAAACCTGCCCGAAAAAATTCCCGTTTTGGGCCTGGGGGCATTAAAAATTTCTGCACCCCGGGGTTACTGGGCCCCCTTTTTTAAAGTTACTTGGGGTACAACTGATTTTTTGTCAGATTTACCAAAGAATTTAGGAAAGATTGAAAAAAGGGTTGCGTGGGGGAATTTTATGGCCCTTTGCATCATTACGGGAAAGCAACAACAAAAAATTTTACACTATGAACCCAGTAAAAGGTCTAAAATACTTATTTTAGATGCAAAAAAAATCTGTATGGGTTTGGGGAATGGGGCAAACACTTTCCCTTAAAGTAACTTTAAAAAAATTTCACAGGGGGCGAAACCAAAAAATAATTTAAAAGGGGATTAAAAGGGGTTTGGGGGAGTTTAAAAGCCTAAACAACAGCGTGTTTCCATTCAGAAGTTGAAATTAGAAACCTCATGAACTCCATACCTGCAAAAGGGCTACCCATTAGCTCAGAAAGCCCAAAGATAACCCAAAGAGCCGCCTAAACTTTTGCCTAATCTTTGGGGCAAAAAAAATTAAAGTCTTTATTACCGACTTCTACAATTTTAAATTTTAAAACAAATTTTAAGTTTTTCACTGTTTTATCGCATAATTTCTTTTGATCAAAAACAGAAAAAGAAACCAAAAAATCATGAAGAACACGATCTCAAAAATAAATTTCCCCAGAGCTTCAGAAAAAAACTTTTTTAAGCTGATTTCAACCCCTGTTTTGGAAAAAACTAAAGGAGAATCCGCACAAGCGCAAAGATGCAATTTGTCAAACCCGGGGAACGAAACAATTAAAGCTGACTTCAAAACCTAATTATCCGGACTTCAGAAAATTCCCTGATCAGCTTTTTGGGATAAAGATGAAAAAAAAAGAAAAACAAATTGGCAAGCCTGTAATTTTTTGGGGGTTTTCCGTTTTTTGAATTACAAAGCTTTGGGTGTTTGAATTTTTTTAAAGACTACTTTTAACCCTCGTACCAGAAATCCCAAAAGTACTTTACACAGATACAAAGGGTTTTTTATAAAAATATCCCTACGAAGATATTTTTTAAAAAACAAGGAAATGGAAAATGGCTAAAGGGGGGATGCGGGGGGGGTTTCGACACTCTGTTTTCCCCAAAAAATTCGCTTTGCATTCAATTACTAACAAGAAAAGGTTTTAGGAAAAAATGAAAAAGGGTGAATTATCTGGGAAAAGGGGAACAAGGAGTTTGGGTTGGTTAAGGTAAAAATGGGACATAAAATTTTAGCCAGGGGAAAATCCTTTAAAAAAGCAAAGGGAAAATCTGCAGCGGTTTTCATCCCAAAAATACACATGCAACAACAAAAAGGCTTTTTTTTGGCAATAAAACCCTTTTTACATGAAACGGGAAAACTGCGATCTAATCTAAAATGAATCCCACAACCCTTTTTTTAAAAAAGAAGTCTTAGAAAACAAACCAAAACGAGTATTTTTTTAATCCAAGTTTTTTATATGCAATCGGGCACTGGGGGCCCCCAAAAACCGGGGGGTTTTATTTTTTTAACAACTTTTTTTATAAAAAAAATCATAGCTTTTTATCCAATTTATTTAAACTTTTTCCCCATGTTTTCTTGATGCGTTCGAATTTTTTTTTTATTTTAAGATATTCTTTTTTCCCAAATTTTTAGTTTGAGTGGGAGGGGGATCCCGGATGATTTAGCATGCTTGATTAATCCCCAAAAAATTTTTCCTTTAAAAAAGCAATTTCATCATGAAAGATTCCCGTAAACATTTTAAGGTCTCTTTCCCTTTCCATTTTTGTTTCGTTCTTTCCTTCCTTCGGCCTTTCCCTTTTAAAAACCCAAAAAATGTTTAACCGAAAAAATTAAAAACGAACTGTGGCTGGGGGGATTAACTGCAGTTCTTCTTTCACAAAAGATCTTTGGGAGCGTTTTTTTTGTTTTTGTCATGGTTTTCGGGAAATAATACACGGGCGGATTCATTTTTACAATTTTTTATTTCATATGGGTCAACACCCCCCAAAATTGGGTCGGTTCCCTGATGCCCGTGTTCCCCCCTTTTCCCTTTCCCCCGGGAATAAAAGGGCCTTACTTTCAAACCAAAAGGTAATAGTTTGCTGGGTGTACTGGGGATAAGGCAGCCAAAAAATTTTTGTTTTTTTTTGATTGCTTGTACTGTTTTTTGACCCCTTTTAAAACTTCATTATTCAAATTTCGCCAAAACTGAGGGCGCTTCTAAACCCCTTCGGGGGTTGCGAAAATTGTCAATCACTCTCTGTGAACTGGAAAAGAAAAAAAACCTTTTAGCTAAAGTTTGTTAAAGGGCGGGGGCTAAAGCCTGTTATCAAAGAACTCCGGGAAAAAACCCCCTTTTTAAAGGGAAATTCAATGTTTCAAAAAATAATTTTTATTTACTTGGGCCCTTTTAAATTTTTTTTCCCTCAACAACTTGAATCTTTCGAGGATAAGTTAAAGGGGCCCCGTTTTATATATCCTTGTATGGCAACACAACAGCAGAAGCACTCTTTTGGTTTAAAGGTTCCCATTTTTTGTATCTGAAAACTATGTCAATGACCCGGAGTGCCCTCTTAAAACTTTTTCGGCTAATCCCAAACAGAGGTAAAAAAGAAGATCCTTTGATGGGGTTCGTTTGGTTTGTAAAGGGCAAAATTGGTTTTCTGTATTCGTCTAGGGGCCCGGGAAAAAAATTTTCCAAAAATTTCTTTTTTAGAAACCTTTTCCTTTTTTGTTTGTTCCTGACTCCAGTCTTGGCTTAGCTTTTTTAAAAATTTCGTTTTTCCCTTCCCAAAATCCTTTTTGGGGGAATAATAGATTTTGTTCATTTTTTTTTCAGCCCCAAAAAATGTGCAACAAAATGCACACGGCATACCCAAAAGGGAAAAAACCGATTTCTTGCATCTTTTGTTTTTTTGAGGGGTTTATAAAATCACTGAATTTTTTGGGGGGGGCAATGCCCCGGACTGGTTTTCCTTTACAAAATAATATTGTTTTATTGCTTGATCAACATTTAAAAATTAAGCTGCAAAGCCCCGTTTTTTCAGTGTGCATTAAAAAAATCAACTGCTCAAAACTCTGCTTTTCATAGGCTTTTTGTTTCCGTGCTAGTTGTTCCTTCCTTTTTTTGTCTTTTTCTTTTCGCCGCATCCCCCCAGTTTTTCTAAAAGCAAAATTTCTTCCGCTAAAAAACAAGCGCATTCACCACAGCGCCACCAAACATCAAATTAAAAAGCGAAGCCCCTTTTTTTTTTAAAAGTTTTTTTTAAATTTCTTTTTTAAAACTGTCTGGGGAAATTTTGTCCCCTTTCTTGACAAAAAATCTTTCGGGGGAACCAAGCTGCAAAAGATACAATCAGCTTTGCTTCCCCCTCAAAATCCTATTTTTTCCAAAAATCTCTGGTTTTTTTTTTTAACAGGCTTTTACCCAAACAATTTTAGTATCCTACACTTTGTCCTCCAATAACAGCAGAATGGTAACAAAGGTTTGGGAACAGTTTTTTTCGGTGCTCTTTTTTTTAAAAAAAAAATAAATTTTAATTTTTAAAAAAAAAAGAACAGTGAGATCAAATACAGCACAAAGGGGGCCTAAACCCCTTCCCCCAAATTAGGGTGACCAAGTTGATGGCCAAGCGTTATGCCCCCAAAAGGGGAAAGGGTTTTATTTTTTTGGGGAGCGTTGGGAAAAAAAAACAGTTTTCCCCGGAACGAATTCAGCCCTTGAACAAATTCCAAAAAAATGTCGCCCCCAAGACTTATAAGTAATCAAAAACCGGGATAAAAACGCACTGGGGTCCCAAATGGGGGAAAAATTTTGGGGCCCAAAAAGGGGTTTTTAGTTTTTTACACTAAACTAGTCCCGTAATTTTCCCCATTGATTCCCGAACAAGATCTTTCTATGAATTAACGCAAAATCCCCGTTTTAAAAAAAATCCCTTTTGAGGCCTTGGCGTGATCAAAAACTACAGATTTTGGGAAATTGTTTCGGGCCCTTATTCCCTGGGAAAAAAAAAACTTTTTAAACATAAAAGATTTTTTTTTCCCCCTTTAAAAAAACCCTGGAAAATCAAACAGAACCAGAAACAGGAAACATGGGAAACATTGGGGAAAGTAACCAAAAAACCAGAAAAACAGCAGGAAAAACCCCTGAACCAGGGGGGGCCAGGAAAATGTCCTCCCTCCGGGGGTGTTAAAGCAGGAAAAAATTAGCAGAAATGAACAGGGCCCAAAAAAATTAAAAAGTTTCAGAAAATTAAAACCCTCAGACAACGTTAAAATTTCGATCTAATCCTTGAGATAACCCCAACAGTTGTACAAAGAAGTCGTTAAAATTAGAAAAAAAACCCCAAAACGAGTATTTTTTAAATTTCCAGGGGTTTTCATAGGAAATCGGGCACGGGAGGCCCGCAAAAAACGGGGGGGTTTTTTTATATTTTTCACAACTTTTGTTATAAATTCATCATAGCTTCATCCAATTCATTTAAATCTTTTCTCATGTTTGCTTGATGGTTCGAATTTTTTTTTTATTTCAAGATATTCTTTTTCCCAATTTGGGAGTTTGGGTTGGGTATTTTGGATGTTTAGCATGCATTTTTTAACCCCCGAAAATGTTTCCTTAATGCATACATGCATGAAATGTTTCCCCTTTTCCCATTTTAAGGTCTCTTCCTTTACCTTTCTTGTTTCGTTCTCCCGTTTCCCTTTTGGGCCCTTTCCCTTTTTAAACCAAAATATGTTTACGTAAATTAATTAAAGGGGAAATGTGTTTGGGGGGATTATCTCCCTTTCTTCTTTCACAAAAGATCTTGGGAGCTGGTTTTTTTGTTGTGTCTTTTTCTGTAAAAATACACGGGCGGTTTCTTTTTTAAAATTTTCTTTTTTTTTCATAGGGGATCAACACCCAAAGGGGAATCGGTTGCCCTGATGCGAGTGCCCCCTTTCCTTTCCCCCCGGGTAAATAAAGGTCCCTTTTTTTTTAAAAACCCCCAAACGAAATTGTTTGCTGGGTTTTACTGGGTTTTTCAGCAACATTTATTGTTTTTTTTTTGATTGTTTTGTACTGGTTTTAGCCCTTTAAAAATTCTTATTTTTCATTGGGGCCCCAAAAACTGAGGGAGTCTTCAAACCCCATTCTGTGTTGCGAGAATTGCCCAATCAGCTCTCTGTGTTTACTGGTAGGGGGAAAAGTCTTTCAGCAAAAGGGGGTTTGTTAAAGTTTTCGACAAAAGGCCTGTGATTTAAACCCCGGGAATGCCTTTTTTAAGGGTAACTCTATGTTTAAAACCAATAATTGATTCACGGGCCTTTTTTTTCCTTTTCCATACAACTTGAATTCATGCGAGGATAATTTAAAAGGGGGCCTCGTTGATATTCAAGTTGTATGGCAACAGCAACAGCAGAAGCACTTTTTGTGGTAAGGGTTTTCCCATCTTTGTTTTCTTGAAGCTATGTAATGGACTGTGGTGCGTACTTTAAACTTTTTCGTCTAATCCCATCAGAGGGTTTAAAAATAGAAGATCCATTTGTTTGGGGCCCTTTGGAGGGTTTTATTGACAAAATGTGGTTCGTATTGTCTAGGGGCAGGGAAATAAAATTTGCCCAAAAAACTTGTTTAGTTAAAACCCTTCCTTTGTGTTTGTTCACTGACTCCCGCTTTCTTGGCTTAGCTTTTTAAATTTTTTTCCCCGTTTTTTCCCTTCCCAAAATCCCCTTTGGGCGGAAAAATTTGATTTTTGTTCATTTTTTTTTTCAGCCAAAATTATGTGCAACAAAATGCACGACGGCATACCAAAAGGGAATTTAAAAGCGATTTTTGCATTTTTGGGTTTTTTTGATGGTTATAAAAGTCACTGGGAAATTTTTGGGGGGGGGGCAAAGCCTGGGACTGGTTTGCCTGTTACTAGAATTATTGTTTTATTGCTTGGGTCAACATCTTTAAATATGTAAACTGCAGCCCCTGTTTTTTAGTGTGTATTTAAAAAAATCTAACCCGCTCAAGTTTTTGCTTTTCATAGGCGCTTGTGAGCTGCTAGTTGCCCCCTAGCTTTTTTTTATGTTTTTCTCTCGCCCTCTTCCCCAGTTTTCGAAAATTTTTTTGGAACTTTTTTCCCCCTAAAAGCAAGCGCATTCAAACAGGCCACCCAAACATTTATTACGAGCGAAGCCATTTTTTTTAAAGTATTTTTTATTTACCCTATTTATACTGTCTGGGGAATTTTTCCTTGCTTTACTTTGAAAATCTTTCGTGGCAACCGAAGCTGCAATGATAGCAATCAGCTTTGCTGAATCCTCAAAGTCTAGTTTGCCAAGATCTGCTGGTTTTATTTTTAACAGGCTTTTACCAAGCATTGAGTATCCTACACTTAGTCCTCCAATAACAGCAGAATGGTAACAAGGTTGGTAACAGTTTTTTCGGTGCTCATTTTTATAAAAATAAAATAATTATAATTTAATAAAAAACATGAACAGTGATGATCTACTACAGCTACAAGGCGGCCTAAACCTTCCCGAACTTATGAATGACCAAGTTGATGGCCAAGCTGTTATGCCCCAAAAGGAGAGGTTGTATTCTTTGGCAGCGTGTGGAAAAACAAACAGTTCCTCGGAACTGAATTCAGCCATTGAACAAATTCAACAGATGTCGCCGCAAGACATTATAAAGTATCATAACAGGTATGAAAGCGCAGCTGGGGTCTAGAATGGTGAAAAGTTGGGGCAAACGGTTCTTAGTTTGTACACTAAACTAGTCAGTAGATTTGCTCCCATTGATTCTGAACAAGATCTTACGTATGATTTAACGCAAGATCCAGTTTTAACAAAGTCATTAGAGTCTCTAGGCTGTGATCTATACTACAGATTTGGAACATTGTTATCGCCATTAATCATGGATAATAACTTTTAATCATATAGATTTTGTTTCCCTTCAAAATGAACGAGCTGGAAAATCATCAGAACCAGAATCAGGAAACATGAATCAGGTGGAGAAAGTAACCAAGCCAGAAAATCAGCAGAAAACACTGAACCAGTGGGGGCCAGTGAAAAGTGTCCTCATCCTGGGCGTGTTAAAGCAGGAAAAAAATTAGCAGAGTGGAACAGACAAAAAAATTAATGTTACAGAATATAACTCATCATGAAAACATAACACCCCCAGCCCCAGAAAAAGTTGATTCAATGCCCGCTAAAAAAAACCCCAGGTGATACAAGGGCGCCCAAAGTCTTCAGGGAAATATTAAACCCTTAAAAAACTGTTCCCTTTTTGGCCCCCTTTGGGCTGCTGTTGGGGCTGTTTTTTGGGTTTTATAAAATATATACAAAATGGCAGCAGAAAAAAAGAATCAAAAAAATCTGAACCTTTAAAATACAAAAAAAGGGAACCCCAGACGCCAAAACCCCCAAAAAACCAAAGGGCATCTTTTTGATCCATTTAAAAATGGAATAATATTTTAAGAATTTAAATTTTTTAAATTTTTTTTATAAAAATAGATCATGGCGTATTATAAAATGTTTAAAAAGTCAAAAAATAAAGCATGGGTCTTAAAAGCTTTCCTTTAGACCAAAATTTGTAATAAATGGCGGTTGTTTAAGGTTGAAAGAGCTTCTTTAAGTTCTATGCGGGAGAACGCTGAACAAGCCCATCCTCAAGGGAGGGACGCTTTTTTTGAGGGTGGGTGTACTTTATTAGGCATTTTACTATTTAAGAAAAAAACATAGTTTGGATTTTTTTGAAATTTATAAGAACTTAAATAAGAACTTGGTTGTATTTAAAAGGGAAATGACTTGGTTATGATCTTAAAGGCAAATTAAATCAAAAATTTTAATAAAGAATTATTAAAAAAACTTGAAGTATTAATTAAAAACTTAATTAAAAATTTTAATTAAGGGGAAATTGGGGGGGCCCTTGAAGTGACTTGGGGTTTGATTTAAAGTTAAGAATTTAAAAAGTGATTTTAAGTGTGTGCATGCGGGGGGTGGGGGGGGGAAGGAGGAGGTGTGTTTGCGTGGGGTGGGGGGGGGGGGAGGGGGGGGTGCTTGCGTGGGGTGGGGGGGGGGGGAGGAGGGGGTGTGCTGCGGGGGGTTTGGGGGGGTGGAGGGAGGAGGGTGCATGGGGTTGGGGTGGGGGGGGGGGAGGGGTGTGCATGGGGTGGGGTGGGGGTGGGGCAATCTGCCCCAGTTACGAGCCACTACATCTTTTTAAAATAAAGCTGTTTAAATATACCCGTTCATTTTAAAAAGGGGTTTTTATAGCAAGGCTGACTTCCCCACAGTCCTTTTGTCCCTAAAAAAAACCCGTTCATGTATAAAAGGCTTTTTATAGAAAGGCTGACTTTCCCACACCCCTCTTGCTGCTAAAAATAGGTTCATTTTAAAAAAGGGCTATTTATAGAAAGGCTGACTTCACACAAAACCCCCTCCGCAACAAAGGTTTCTTTTAAAACCTTTCCCTTTTCACACAAAAAGTTATACCACCCCCCTCCTCTTTTCTACCCGGGTTTGGGGAAACCGGCTTTTGGCAGAGTTAGTGGTTTTTTTTTTTTTTTTTTTTTTGGGGCAGAGCTTTTTTGGGGGTTAATCGCCGGGTTATACACCGGGTCGCTGAACGTTTAAAAAGCTTTTTTTTAGGAGTTATGGCGCCCCCCACTCCCCCACCCCTTTTCTGTTAGGGGTACAAAAGAGAACTCGTCAAATTTTTGAAAGGCTTTTGGGAAAATCATCTTTTTTCTGAAAGTATTAGCGTCAGATTTCTTTGGGGGCAAAAAAATCTTTGAGGCTGATGCAAAGGGTTTTATGAAATTTTGAAAAATTTAAAAAAAAATTTTTTAAAAGCTCCCATCAGTTTTTTTGCATAGGAGTCATCAATATTCTTTTTGCTTTCGTTAAAAATAAAACCCCAAATGTTCATTTGGTTTTGATCTTTGAAACATTTTTGGGCCCTTTTAAAGGCAGGGGCCCCAAAAACCAAAAGATAATGGATAGTTTTTCTTTTGCTAAGTTTTAGTAAAAAAACCCCATTTTGTAGAAAAAATGGAATCATTTCCCCAACCGTAAAAGCTTATAAAATCCATAAAACATCTTTTTCGGGAAAAATTGCCCAAATCTTTTTTAAAATCTCTTTCTTAAACCCAAAAACAAGTTTCAAGGTAGTTTTTTGGGGTTCTTTAATGGTTGTTCTCGTTTTTTTTTCCCCCACCCTCCAAAACGAAATTCCTGCTCTTTGGCTTACAAGGAAAAAAAACCAGCCCCCACCTGGGGTTTATAACTCCTTCTTAAGCCGTGGTATTCCCTATGACCCTCCATAACAAGAACGTTGTTCCTCGTAAACAAAGCACGTCGGTTTTCCATTAAAACCCAAAGGCTAAAATGGCCGGCTCTTCCCGGGCCCGTAGGGGCGTTGACGTTGGAGTGTAACGGGGCCCAGTCTAGAATTTCCCGGTAAAACTTTGCTGATGAATTTTTGGGCCCAATTTTGGCCCGCCAGCGCACTTGGAAGGAAAGAGAAAAAAAACGAAAGTAAGTTTCGCGGGGCCGGTTTTTATTGTTTTTTTGGGCCCAAACAACTGGGAAAGGGCACACATTTTTGCAAAAAAAGCCGCTGGGCTTGGCTGTGTTCTTTTGGGGCCCTTTGCATACGTGCTTGTGTGTGTGTGTGTGTGTGGTGTTTTTGTGGTGTGTGTGTGTGTGTGTGTGTGTGTGTGTGTTGTGTGGTGTGTGTGATCAGCCTATGGCTGTCTGCATGCTACTGTGGTGTGTGTGGGGTGTGTGTGTGTTTTGTGTGTGTGTGTGGGGTGTTTTTGGGAGTGTGTGTTGTGGTGCTTTAGAGCCGCTTCAATCATTTTTCAAATTTATCTTATTTTTTAGGGAAAGCATTCTTTTCTTCCTCTGCCCAAAATTCCCTTTTGGTGTTGGAGCATTTAAGGGAAAATTTTTTGAGCTTGTTAAAAAGGTTGTAGCTGTTCCTTTGTTTTCCACATTTTTAAATCTAAAAAAGCTGTTGAAAAAGTTTTTTGTGATTCAAAAAACTTTTTCTAATTAAAATCCACACTGCTTCAAAAACGCAACTCACACCACCACAGCATGGGATAAAAAAAACCCCCAAAAGTGCTGGGAAAGGTAGGCCAGCCCAAGTGTGGCAGGTAGGCCAGCAATTTGAAATTTAAAAAGCTTACGAGCAGGGCCGTTGAAAACCCCCCGAAAAATTTGACAGTACTGAAAAGAGAGCCGTGGGGAACAGACACCTTTTGTATATAAAGGCGTTCAGTCCGGCTCCCTTTTCCCCCTACGTTACTCTAGGGGGCGTGTTCAGCCCCGGCATTTCCCCCTACGTACTCTTGGAAAACTTTAGTAAATTAGTTTTAAAAAACGGATAAAACCTGCACAGTATGTTTGTTTTAGATAATCTTTTATTTTTGGTTATAAAGGTTTACTTGTCAGAGAACAGAATATGCTGATTCTAGGCCCTTTCGCCCAAAAAAGGGTTTAAAGGGGGCGGAAAAGGGGGCCTAGAGTCGGCTATTCTGTTTTTAAGCCCTTTAAAGGTTTAAAGGGAAAATCTGAAAGAGTTTTTTTTATTCGTCTGTGTTTTCCCAATCCTCCTGCCAGAGGTCTCTAAATTAATCGAAAATTTTTGGGGTTTCACATCTGAGCAGGGGATAAAAATGTTGGACATTTTTTTCTCTTGTGGCGTTTTGGCTAAACGATCAACCATTTCTTTCCCCGCCGTCCCAAACATGACCGGGAAAACCCAAGCAAGGGAAATGTTGAAACCGTCCCCTTCAATTTGAAAAACTTTCCCCAAAAAAAAAAAAAGTTTGGATGCTAAAATTTGCGGCCAGTTTTGGGCCCTCCAAAGCTGCAGCAAATCCGACAAAACCCAAAAAGCCCCTTTTTGGGAAAAAAGTGAGATTATTTTCCCCAAACCCCAGTACCAGAGCATTTAATTTCCCGCGGAATAGCAAAAGCTTTCTGAAGGGATATTTTCCCAAAACAGTATTGGAAGGAGCCCCAGGGCAGTAGGTGCACAGGCCACTCCATCTTCAGATTTGGGAACCTCGTGAAAACTGTTTGACAGGAGGGAAATTTTCGAACAGGGTCAGCATACAAACCCTTGTACCCCAGAGAGCGGGTGACTCTTTGCGAAAAGCTGCAAGATCGAAACGAATCTCTGGTGTAAAAAAGGTTTCCACGGAGGTTGTCCGGAAATTTTGGAAAAATGGGAAACAAACTCCTAGGTCTACCCCCCTGCTTTCCCGCACGTGAGGCTGCATACAAAGGGAAAAAGGGGGAATTTACATTTTTTTTTTTTAAAAACTTCCTTTGGAAGGGAGGGTAAAAGGGAACGTCATAGGCGGGTTTTCTGGTTCTGAAAAACAGTGGGAAATTTTAAAAATTAAAGACAGTTTCAGCCTGCGGTTGGACAGTAAAGGGTTTCCCCCGGGCCTCTGCGTACAGGCTGTCACGGGGGTTTGGTGCGGAACGCCCCAAAGACAGAGACAAGCCCTTGATGGTGGAAAAGGCGTAAAGGTTTGGGGTTAAAGACGATCTTGCGGGCCGTCCCACGCACCCCTTTCCCAGTTTGGAAGGGACCAGGGCTTGTAGAGGTCCCAACCCAAGTTTTCTTATCAGCCCCCCCAGCCCGGGTTTGTGCGTTTCGCCCCGGCCAGAATATTCAGTGTTTTTTCTGGCAAGCATTTTTTGAGATTTTTAATATGGTTTAAGAAATTTTCCAGTTTCTGGCCCCCCCCCCAAAAATAACCCCCAAAAATTTTGGGCCCTCTTTAACAGTTTGGAATGGGAATTTCCCTTAAATTTCGGGGATCGGGAAAAACTGCGGAAATTATGGAAGTAAAAACCCATGTGTCTTTTTTGGAAAAAAGGTAAAAACTTTTTTCATCCGCCCCCCCGATGGATTTTTTTCTACAAAAAAGTGGACCCTTGCGCTGGAACTGGGGTACAGGCTTCCAGTTGCTTTAAGACAGAAAAACCCCATCAAACAAAAAATGAGCGTCTAAACCTGCTGAACTGTTTGAAATTTTGGGTTGATTTTAATATGAAGAGGGCAGGAGACATTTATGCCCCCGGGGGGGAAAACCCCCAAAACTCCTGCTGTGGACTTTAGGGGAAAAGGGGTTGCCAACCCGGACCTAAAAACTGTCTTTCTAAAAAAAAATTTTGAATAAAAACCCGGAGATGAGCTCGAAAACATAGTTTCATGGGATCATGAAGTACCCCGGGATTTCCCAAGGTTGTATCGTAGGCCTTCCCCAAGTCAAAGAAAATTCCCACGGGCTTGCTGTCTTTTTTAAAAAAGGGAAAAATTTCCAAAGGGGGAGATTCCAGACGAATAAAAAGGTCAACTTTTATCCGAGGTTTGCGGAAACCACACTGTTCTTTCGCCCCCAAAAAGGGCCCTGGTTTCCAGTTTCCCCAAAAGGCCTAGCATTGACCAATTTTTTCCTTTAATTTACAAACACAGCTGGTCAAAAACTATGGGGGCGGTAGTTTGATGGGTTAGAAAGATCCTTTTCCCCCTTTGGGGGGAAATTTGGAAAAAAATGAGGGCTTTTCGCCAAAGAAGGGGGGAAAGAAACCCGTAGTCCACAATGGGGTTTTATTCCCCTAGCAGGATGTTCAGACCTTGGGGAAAATGTTTTAACAGTTGGGTAATGGATTTCATCTTACCTGGAGGGAATCGCTGCAAGAAAATAAGGGGAGATTTCAGCTCGTTTTTAAGTTTTTAAAGGAAAATTGTAGTCTTCCCTGTTGTCGGGCGAAAAGTTGCAGGGTGATTTTTTTTTAGGGCTTTTTTTTTGGGCAAAAATGGCTGATTTATTAGAGGGAGGAATTCTTTTTAATGGTAAAACAAGCGTTGGCAATTTCTTTCTTCTATGTTATTAAAAAATCCGAAAAAATTGAGATGGTTCCCCAGTGGGAAAGGTTTTTCTTCCCCTTTTTTTTTCTTAATGATGTTCCCATACTTTTTTTTGGAAGCTTTTTATGTCAGGGCTGGGAAAAAGCTTTTTCCCGGACTGAGTTTACTGGGTTTTGAAAGTATGGGCTCGATTTTGCACGGAGGGGTTTTTGATGGGGTCGAGGTTGGGACCTGAAGGTTTGTTGGTTACCCCACGCTGAGCCGTTTTTTCGAATTTTGAAATTTGGGTTTGGGAGTCTGAATTTAAAAACCGGGTTTTTTTTGGCATTTGGGGTTTATCGGAAGACACTGGAATACAGGTTTTAGCACAGGGTTTATCACCGTGTTTGTCAGATATTCTGTGGGGTTTGGGTTCTGAAAAAAAAACAGTTTCCGGGGAAATTTTTTTGAAATAGTGGGCAAATAGATCCCAGTTTTCTTTTTTTTTAATTGAGTTTTTGAGAGGGCAGAGGCGATTTTAAATTAATATTGGGGTGTAAAAAAAACGGGGGAAAAAGGTCCCCTTCCGTGGCCCGATCGTCAGGGGCCGCCCCCCTCATTGTCCAGGCCAGCGGGGGGGTCACAAACCGACAAATTTTAAAAACGGGAAGTGAACCTGAGGAAGAGTGGAGGTAAGTTGCAGATCCCTCATTTAAAACAACACAAATCCAAGTCTGAAAGGACATCCCCAATTTTGCAGACCTCTGGAAAGACGTACGACAATACCCAAAGAGGATTGTGAAAGTTTTTAAAATCACCCAAAAGGCCAAAAAAAGGTCGAGGAAAATTCTCCTATTTAGGGCTGACAAGGTCCCGACGAAAACCGGGGCAGAAGGAGGTGATAAAAAGAACGATTGTCACAGTCTTGGGAGCATTTACTCTCGCAGGTACTGCCTTAAGGGGGTTTGACAGAGCGACAGGACCCCATAAAAAAAGTTTTGTGTAGGAGGAAGGGCAACACCGCCCGACAGTCCCAATTGGATGGTTTTGGGGGTTTTTAAAGAATATTAAAGCCAGAAAGAGTAAAGGGGCTTTGGCTTTGAATTTGAAATTTCCTGAAGAGCCACGACGGGGAAAAGGGTTTTTTGATTGACCAGAAGTGCCCGCTCCTTTAAAGTTGGAATTTAAATCCCGGATATTCCAATGGAATATTGCCCTTTTTCCATGGGCGAGGGCGAAAAGGAGAGAGATCAGGTCATCCCTCATCAACATTGCGGTTAAGGGTTTTAAAAATTTTTGGGTTGTTTTTACTGGGGCTGTGGTCTTCAGGGCCTGTGGGAGGGCTTTCCAAAAGGGGGAAGGGTGGTCTGGATTTGGGAGACGGTGGGGGGTTTTTTTTCATCTCACCACCCCTCCCCGCCCGGATTGAACTCCCCTTTCCCGAAAGGGCACTGGATGAGGAAATTCGGGGGGGGTCCGGGCCCCCCCCCCCCCCCCCCCCCCAACAGGGGGGGACCCCCCCCCCCCGGGGGGGTGGCCCCCCCCCCCCCCCCTTTTTTAATTTTTGCACAGAATTTTAGTCTGGGCAGTCCGAGGGGTCGGGGGAATTTTTTGCCAACCCAAAGGGGAAGCCCTTTTTGGTTTGGGGGGTGGGGACCTGCCCCCAAAAAGGGGAAAACTTTTTTTTTTTGCATTGCAAATTTTTGAAAAAGAACATATCTGGAGGAGGGGGGTTGACCGAGTTTATTTTGTTTGGGAAACCCCCTTTTTTCCTTTTACAAAAGCAATTTTTGGGGAACGCGGCCTGACGGCCAAACCCTTTTTCCCCCTAACAAAAAAGGGACGGCTTTTCTTTTTAAGGCTTGGAAGCCGATTTGAAAACCGGGGGACAGGGGTTTTTGGGGGGAAGAGGGGGTTTGGGGGCCACCCGCATTTTAAACACCCTGGCCCCCCCAACCCTTGGGGCCCGGGCCCTCATTTTTGCCTTCAGAAACACCGATAACCCGCCGAAACACGGCCCTGAATTTAAATTTTGGGGGCCCCCTTTAACCCCTTTAACGGGGACGGTTAAAAAATTTTCTTTTAAACCCACATTCTTGGTAGCCCGAACCTTTTTTTTGGGGAGGGCCCCGCAAATGAAATTTTTAGAAAAGGGTGGTTTGGGGGTCTTCCCGCCCCCCGGCCCTTCCATCCGAACCCGGGGGCCAGCTCCGTCAATTTTTGCCGTACCCGATTAATCCCGGCAGAATCCCCTTCCGGAAAAGGGGGATCCCCTTTCCCCTTCCAATGTTTTGTTGGGCCTTTTTAGTTTTCAGTGTTTCCCCCCTTTTTCCAACCCCCCTTGGGAATAAAGGGAAGGGCCCAAAAAACCAAATTTTAATTGGTTGGGGGGGTAACCGCCAAACCTTAAAACCCCTTTGGGTAAGCCAAATAGGGGCCTTGAGCTGGAAAGGGGTTCCCTTTCCCGGGCTCCGTTCCCCTTCCCCAACCCCAAAAAGGGAAACTTGAACCGGGGAAATTGTTTCCCTGTCGGAATTTCCCACAAATGCTGTGTTGGGGAAAGGAAAAGGGGAAGATGCCCCCCCCTTCCCGGGTTTTGGGGGAAAGGTTGAAAAAGCCTTTTAAAAGGAGGACCCCCCCAAAAAAATTGGAAGGCCAATAAGGGGAGGGAAGAAAAGGGCCCCTTAAAAGGGGAGAGAAAAGAAAAAGAAAACACTCTTTTCCCCAAACCCCCCTTGATCTGAAAAAGCCCCCCCGGGGACAAACCCCACCCCTTTTCAGGGGTTCACTTTCCCCCCCAGGGGAAAATGCCCGTTTAAAAACCCACCCCAAAAAGGGGAAGCCAAGGTTCACTGGGTGCCAAAATGACCCGTTAAGGGTCGAACCCCAAAGTTTTAATGTTTTTTGGGGCAACAGGGTTTCAAGCCTTGGGCCCCAAATTACCAGGTTATTCCCCCCAAACTTCGCCCCGGCCAAAACCGGCCTCTAAAGGTTCCACGAAAAAAGGTAAGGTTTGGTCCGCCCCCAGGGGTTAAAGAAGAAGAAAGGGAATTTTGGAAAGGAGAACCCCGAAAACCCAAGAAAAGGAAAAAAGGCTTTACTTTAAAACGGGTCCCCATTTTGGTTTTCCCGGGGCTTTTGGGGAAATACCCTGCACAAAATTCCTTAAAGTTTGTTTGATTTTACCCCCGGACTTCTTGGGAAAAAAACCCTTTAAAAATTTTTGCCCCGCCTCCCTTTAAGGGCATTCCTTCAAACCAACGGGTCCAAAATTTTTAGTTTTTTTTTTGGGGGGGGAAAGGGGGTTTTCCTTTTTTTCTAACCCCCCCCAAAATTAAATTTAATTTAAATTTTTAAAAAAAAAAAAACCCTTTTTTCCCCCTAATTTTTTTTTTAAAAGGAAAATTCAATTTAAATTTTTTTCCAAAAAAAACCCGGTTTTTTTTTTTCTTTTTTTTTGCTTTTGGAAACACGCCTCAACCCTTACCGCAAAGGAACGAACGGCGGACTTAAGGAGAAAACACAGGCCCTCAAGCAGCCTCTCAATCACCAGGTCTCATCCCCCGACACGTCGCACGCACGGAACGGGCGGACTAAGGACACAGAGGAAAGGATGTGAAAGAGACTTGAAGGGAGACGAAGATAGAAAAGGGCCAAATAAGGAGGCAGAAAACAAGAAAAGGAGAAAGGCGGGTTACTCTTAGTCAGGATCCTCACCCTTAGCCTATCTGACATGGGAAGCCCTACCAGGGGCATCAACTCCTTACCACGTTACGCTTAGGCCATACAGCATCTTCACCTCTCAGGCCTACAAGCAGTGTGAAAAAACCAGCCCATCTCCCAAGTATTGATGCCCCCGTCAGCATAGCCTAAGGATCACTGGACCGTGCAAGCCCTCCGACCACGACAAGGTCGCAACCCCCGGAGGGTTTATGTTTAGAACTGCTCTTTTTGCGACTAATGCTGGAGGTAGTGGAATGTAAGCCTTGCCTACAATGGGTGCATACTTAGCCTGTTTTAATCTGATCTCTAAGACTTCGCCCTCTGACCAACCAGAGCCTCTCATTTTGGCTTCTTCAGCGGCCACATCAAACTGTGTAAGCAGTTGGTCTGCCCAACCAGGTGTTAAGTCATTATGAGAAAGAATAACCTGTTGTTTAGTTGAGACCCAGACTTCTAGATTTTCTTCATTTATTGTTATATAGTCGATTAAAACAGCTAACATTACTTTAACAGGCGGGTCTATTGTTAGTTTACCTGGAACTTGAGAAATAGCATGCACAACACTTGCCTGTACGTTTGTTGGATCAATGACTTCTAGATTAACATCATTTAAAGCTTTTGACAAACGCTCTCCCTTAAGCATTCCTTCAAACAATTCGTCTTGTCCTTTATATATTTTATCCATGTTGAGTTTTCTTTTCTAACTCAAAATATTTATTTAAATTTAAAAAAAAAACTTAATCAGAATCAATATCAGCGGTCTTTTTGTGCTTGGACTCATAAACTAAAGTATAAACGCCCTTTGATGTTGTTACTGTGAGCTGTTTAGAACAGAGTTTAATGTCTCGTTTACTTTTTTTAAACATTCCTTTTTTATCTGCTCGTGTCTGGCTGTTGAGAAAAACTTGCCCTTGCCTTTTTTGAAGATCAAACTTTTGTCTTTTATAGTCATCAAAATCGGCCTGTAAACGACTAAATTCTTCATCCGTGATGTTTGAGTCAACTAGTGCTTTATTTATTGTCAGTTTGAACGAACTAAGTTTAGCTGTTATTAGTTGAACCATAGTTGTGTGCTTTTGGAGTTTAGTTTTTAATTTTTTGCTAGCAGCACTTACAGCTAATGAACACAGGCCAAGAGTTAAAGACAAACCACCTAGAGGTAAAGCTGCGGGTGCACCTACGCCTGTTGCTAAGAGACGTACACTTGTCCCTGCTGATAGACCACTCAAAGCCGATGCTCCAGTATTAACATATGTAACAGCATTAAAGGCAGCAGAATACCTTCGTTTGGTTTTGCTGTATTTTGAAAGGTCCTGCTCTAGTTTTTGTTGCATTTCTGTAATGTTGGTTAATCTGAAGGTTTTTATGTTAGGGGTTTCTACTATCTCTTCTTTAGGCGACTCTGTAGGCACATTTGGATAAACCTGAACAGACATGCTTTTTTAAAATAAAAAATAATTTAGTAATGTATATCTTTTAATCTGTTATCTTGAATATTCAGCTGCGCATCATATATTAAAAACAAATATACATTAAGCGGTTTATCGTCATCTTTTTCTTTGTCAATTTGAATGTTTATTATGTCTTTAACAGTTCTCCCACTTCCATGCAACTGATTATCCTCAGTTGACCTTAGGTCAATCCATAAACCATATTTTGTTGTTAAATAATCATCGAGTCTAACACTGTGAAGGTGTAGATCTTTAGACACAAGGTCTACTGTTGGACTTCTATGCCTCCCGCCTCCAAACAATTTTCTTATTTCGTCAAAATGCTGATAAGGTTTAAGCCCGCTAGCGTAGATTTGGTTAGGACTACCCTCAATTGTACATTGCACTTTTGTTATTTTAGGATTAAGAAACTTTTCAGTTTGTCTTTTAAATGGTTCTTCATCTTCGCACAGCAATAAAATACCTTTGAGTGATCTTGCTGAGACGCTAAAACTGAAATTCCATATCGTGTCTGCCCTGCTTTTAGGATGTGTAGAATGGTGAATCACTCTTTCGTAATATATTGCTAATTTTGACTAATATTGTTGCTCAATCAGCCTTGCTAAGTGAGGGTTGCTAACAATGTCAAACTCTAGCGCAATGTCAGAAATACTGTACTTTGCTTCGGTGTCTGATGATCTGATAACACGTTTGTATTCATTAAAAGTTAGTTCATATGACAATCTGTCTTTTAATGCTCCTTGAAAGTATGGTGCATGCGCACTTAACAACTCAAAATCCAAGGGGATGGAAAAGCGATTTCCATACGCATAACTTACAGCTACATACTTTTTGCCGTCTTTAGCATCTGCGGCGCCTATTCTATGTTTAGTGCTTCATTATTTTCGATTCCTTGAAACGCAAGATCATTCCTTTCATCCCCGGTTAGCCATAGATCAGAATAGGTTAAAAATATGTCTGCATTATGTAACGAAAATATTTCTTGCCCCTCAAGTTTTATAGAAATTTTCTTAACGATTGCCCGTCCCAGATTCTGGACAACTGTCCTGTTTGTGTCTGTTGCTGCATCGAGTTCTATTTTGAAAGTAAGTCGCGCAGAGCCTGGCACAATCACTTCATCTGCTCCTAGGTCTGGAAATTTGACAGTAAGAATTTGATCTGCATCAATAGTAGATGGATTATTTGGAACAGTAATATTCCGTTTATTTCCCTTCACGCCAAAGGGCTCTTTCAGTCTTCTATGCGGGTCAAGAATTGAACCATATGTTTGCGACATTTTTATAAAACAAAATAAAAAGTTAATTATTTAAAAACATGGCAGGAATTGAAGGCGAAGAAGATTATGATGTTCCTGATCCTGGAGACGCCATGAGTGAAATGGCTCCTTGATACAGCATCGCTCAACGGCCTCAATGTGGCATGAATTAACAGAACCTAAGGTCATATCATTTTACAGAAGTTTAGGCCTAGAACCTCCCGAATTTATAGCCCCTGATGATTTGAAGTAAAAGGCGGCCATTTGTATGTGAACAACGATCAAGGACAACGTGTTCCGCTTACAGATAAACGAGACCCATCAAGATAAGATAAGATAATGTTGCTTATAGCCCAGCCGACCACAAAGGGCCACATGAGGGCTGTCACCACGTTAAAATCAACTCACCAGTCATTAAAAAAAAAAAAAAAAAAAAAAAAAACCAACTTTCACAAATCTCATTAAATGACATCGTCTAGAAACGCACCAGAAATTGCATTAAAAATCTTTCTTCCGTAAAATCTTAAATCAGATGAAAAATGTTAATCTCTCTCAAAAACTCAAGGATCACATCAGGCGGGACATCCCTGAACAGGATCTTCATGGACTCCGCTGTAAAATGTTTGTGTCTCACATCGTGCAAGTCCCAACACTCTAAAAGAACATGTTTCATTGTGAGTGGTGCATGACATGGAATACACCACGGAGCTTCTTCACTCTTTAAAAGGTAAGAATGGGTAAAATACGAATGGCCGGTGTGAAGCCGGCACAGAACCGTTTCCTCTTTACGACCTCCCGACGTAGATGGGAGGAAGTCCTTAAGGTTTGGACGGACCTGAAAGAGTTTGTTATTCGTCTGTGTGTTCCAATCCTCCTGCCAGAGGTCTCTCACATAATCGTTAATTTTCGGTTTCACGTCTGAGCAGGGGATATAAATGTTGGACAGTTTCTCTCTTGTGGCGTTCTTGGCTAAACGATCAACCATTTCGTTCCCGCCGATGCCAACATGACCAGGAACCCAAGCAAGAGTAATGTTGTAACCGTCCGCCTTCAACTTGCTAAAAAGTTTTAAAAAAATTAAAAGTTCTGGATGCTGAAGGTTGCGGCCAGCTATGGCCTCCAAAGCTGACAGCGAATCCGACAGAACCAGAAAGTCCCTCTTCGAAGAATGCGAGATTATCTTCAAAGCCAAAACCAGAGCGGTAAGTTCAGCAGAATAGACAGAAGCATCGGAATGAATATGTTCCAACAGTATCTGAGAAGGAGCCCCAGGGCAGTAGGCTGCACAGGCCACTCCATCTTCAGACTTGGAACCGTCAGTGAAAACTTTTTGACAGGATTGAAATTTGGAACAGAGGTCAGCATACAATGCCTTGTACGCCAGAGAGCTGGTAGACTCTTTGCGAAAAGCTGCAAGATCAAAACAAATCTCTGGTGTGAAAAAGGTCCACGGAGGTTGATCCGGAAACTTGGAAAAATCAGACACAACTCCTAGGTCTACACCTGCATTCCGCACGTGAGGCTGCATACGGAGACCAAACGGCGGAATACATTTTGGTTGTTTTCAAACTTACTTTGGAACGGAGGGTCAAAGACACAGTCATAGGCAGGATTCTGCGGTTCTGAGAACAGTCGGATATAATAATTCAAAGACAGTTTCAGCCTACGGTTGGACAATGAAGGTTCACCCGCCTCTGCGTACAGGCTGTACACAGGGGTGGTACGGAACGCTCCAAGACAGAGACGAAGCCCTTGATGGTGGATAGGGTCCAAGAGTTTGAGGTAAGACGATCTTGCGGAGCCGTACACAGCACAACCGTAGTCCAGTTTTGAACGGACCAGGGCTCTGTAGAGGTGCAACAAAGTTTTCTTATCAGCGCCCCAGTCGGTGTGCGCTACGACCCGCAGAATATTCAGTGCTTTCTGGCAAGCAGTTTTGAGGTTTTTAATATGGCTGAGAAAGTTAAGTTTCTGGTCAAAAATAACTCCCAGAAATTTGGCCTCTTTAACAGCTGGAATGGGAAATTTCCCGACTTGAATTTCAGGATCTGGAAAAAACTGACGGAAATTATGGAAGTGAATACACTGCGTCTTTGTTGGAGAAAAGGTGAAACCATTTTCATCTGCCCACCGATGGATTTTATCTACGCAAAGCTGGAGCCTGCGCTGGACACTCGGGTACAGGCTTCCAGTTGCGTAGACAGCGAAATCATCCACAAACAATGAGCAGTCTGAACCCTGCTGAACTGATTTCACAATGTTGTTGATTTTAATACTAAAGAGGGCAGGAGACAGTATGCTCCCCTGTGGAACACCCAACTCCTGCTCGTGGACATCAGAGAGAGTGGTGCCAACCCGGACCTGAAACTGTCGTTCAGCCAAAAAATTTTGAATGAAAAATGGAAGATGACCTCGAAAACCCAGATCATGGAGATCAAGAAGTATCCCCGACTTCCAGGTTGTATCGTAGGCCTTCTCCAAGTCGAAGAAAATTGCCACTGCATGCTGTCTGTTCAAAAAGGAGTTCCAAAGGGTAGATTCTAGACGAATCAAATGGTCAACTGTACTCCGATGTTTGCGGAAACCACACTGTTCTTTAGCCAAAAGGCCATCGGTTTCAAGTTTCCACATGAGCCTAGCATTGACCATTTTCTCCATCAATTTACAAACACAGCTGGTCAAAGCTATGGGACGGTAATTTGAAGGATTAGAAAGATCTTTTCCAGGTTTGGGAATTGGAATAATGAGAGCTTTTCGCCAAGAGGGTGGAGAAAAACCTGTAGTCCACACATGGTTGTAGACCTGTAGCAGTATGGTCAGACCTATTTGCGGGAGATGTTTCAACAGTTGATAATGGATTTCATCTATACCTGGAGAGGAATCGCTACAAGAAAGTAAGGCAGATTTCAGCTCGTTTAACGTGAAAGGAAGATTATAGTCTTCCATGTTGTCGGACGAAAAGTTGCAGGGTGATTTTTCTTTAAGGGCTTTGTTTTTGACAAAAGTGGCTTATTTGTTAGAAGAGGAGGAATTCTTTTCAATGGTAGAAGCAAGCAGATTAGCAACTGCTTTCTTCTCTGTTATTAAAGAGTCCGAAAACTTGAGATGGTTCACAGTGGGACGGGTGTTCTTCCCTTTGATTTTCTTAATGATGTTCCACACTTTTTTCTTGGAAGTTTTTGATGTCAGCCTGGAGCAGAAGCTTCTCCAGGACTGACGTTTACTGATTTTAAAAGTGTGTCTTGATTTAGCACGGAGTTTCTGACGGGCTCGAGCGTTGGGACCCGAAGGTCGTTGGTAATACCTGACGCTGAGCCCGTTTCCGAACTTTGAAATTGTTGGCATTCTGAATCAAACCAGGGTGTTTTGGCATTTGAAGTTTATCGGAAGACACTGGAATACAGGCTTTAGCACATTTGATCATAGTGTTTGTCAGAGATTCAGCTGGGTCCGGACTCCGGAAAAAAATCAGTGTCCTGGAATTCCTTAGAAATAGTGGCTGCAAATAGATCCCAGTTTGCTTTCTGATAATTTAGATGTTGAGAGGCAGAGACGTGTTCAGTTATGACAGGTTGAAAAAGGACAGGGAAATGGTCACTTCCGTGCAGATCGTCATGGACAGACCACTCATAGTCCAGGACCAGCGAGGGGTCACAAACCGACAAATCTAAACACGAAAGTGAACCTGTGGAAGAATGGAGGTAAGTTGCAGATCCGTCGTTCAGACAACACAAATCTAAATCCGAAAGGACATCCTCAATAAGCAGACCTCTGGATGACGTACTGACACTACCCCAAAGAGGATTGTGACCGTTAAAGTCACCCAACAGCAAAAAAGGTCGAGGAAGTTCTCTTATCAGACTGACAAGGTCCTGACGACAAACCGGGACTGAAGGAGGTAGATAAAGGGAACAGATCGTCACAGTCTTGTGGAGAGTGACTCTCGCAGCTACAGCCTGAAGGGAGGTAGACAGAGCGACAGGACTATACAACAAAGTTTTGTGTAGGAGAAGGGCAACACCGCCCGACAGTCCCAACGTGGATGGTTGTGCAGGTTTCGAAAGAATATTAAAGCCAGAAAGAGTAAAGGTCTTCTGGCTTTGAATTTGGGTTTCCTGAAGAGCCACGATGGAAGGTTTTATAGATTGACACAGAAGCTGCAGCTCCTCGAAGTTGGAATTTAGTCCACGGATATTCCAATGGAATATGGTACTATCCATGGTGCAGAGGGCAAAAAGGAGAGAGATCAGGTCATCTCCTCCTCATCGTCTGCTGCCAATGGAGTGAATTTGTTACTTAGTTTCACTGGAGAATGTTGGTCTACAGGCCTGCTGGCAGACTTGCCAACAGGTGAAGGTGGTCTGGATTTGGGAGATGGTGGAGGTTTCTTCCTCATCTCCACCATTTCCACACTGGTTGAACTCCCTTGCCCGCACGGGCACTGGACAGAGGAGTTCGAGGGGAATTGCTGGTTTTTTTAATCTGCCCAGCAGCAGATGTTGTAGACTGCTGGGCAGTCTGAGGGGTGGCGGATTTTTTGCCTCCACCAGGGGCAGTCATTTTGGGTTGGAAGGTGGTGGACCTGCTTCCACCAGAGTTGACAGATCTTACTTGCAATGTCTTTGAAAACGTAAAGTCATCAGTCTGGCAGCAGACTGACCGAGTAGAAACTGTGGGAGTTTTCTTTACAGCCGAAGCGTAGGAAGAAGTTGTCGGCGTCTGACTGCCCACAACCTGTTTCCGGGCTTCAAAAAACGAGATCTTCTTTTCCGTTTTGACGTGTTGTATAGCAGATTCTTGAATCCAAGAAGGACAATTTCGGGAAGAGGAGGGATGGTCGCCACCGCAGTTAGCACAATGTGCCGGATCTTGACACGCCCATCATGGTTGCCTTGCAGCAAATACCCCACACCTCCTGCCCAGAACAGCGGTCCCTGACATGGCCAAACTTCTGGCACCTGAAGCACCTCAACGGGGACGGAACATATAACTGAACCCGGACATTCAGGTAGCTGACTTTGATGACCGGAGGCAGCACAGGGTTGCAGAATGTCAGAAAGAGGGTGTTGGTGGCCACTCTTTCTGGACCCTTCTTTACTGTCACCCTGCGCACCTCCGTCACACCCTGGGACGCCAGCTCCGATTTAATTTCTGCCTCCGAGACACCAGATAAATCTCTGCATGAATCACGCCTTTTGATGAATTTAATTGTTTGTGGGGAGTTACCCTGATCTCCCTGTCCACTAATTTTGTTGCCTTCAGCAGCTGTCAGATTGTTTCTGTGATTTACACTCAATAAGGAACGAGCCATTCCGCAACCTCTTGATGGACCGAGGTCACCTGCCAAACCTTGAAAGCCCTTTTGTATGGCAAAAGGGCTCAGAGCTGAAAGGGTCTTTCCTGCTCCGTCCCCTCCATCACGAGCCAGGAAGCCCAAAAACCTGTCTTCTGTCTCACTTCTGTATCAGAATCACTATCTGTTTGACAATCCCCTGAAATAGGGGATGCTGCCTTTCTCTTCCTTTTGGGGGGAATGTTTTGGAAAAAGCCATATTTAGTGTATTATGATTCATCTCTCCCTTACCCACCCACCTTGGAGTCCAACTAAGGGGCCAGGGCCAAGAAACCAATGTCTTGACCCCTTCCAGGCTTCAGGAGAGACATACAACAGACAAAAACCTACCAACCCTATCCCCCCTGATCATGCTCAACTCCCGGGAACAGAGAGCTGAGCACTGCAGGGTTACCTTGGCCAGCCGGAGAAATGCCTGTTTTGATCCAGCCCCAAGAAGGGGAGCCGATTAGTACACCCGGCCAAGGTGTACTCCCTGTCTAGGAGAGGTCCGAGCCAAAGTGATGTGTTGAGAGCGCTGGCCCTCTCAATCACCAGGATCTCATTCCCCTCCGACACAGGTCGCACCGCACGGCCAACGCGGCGGATCTTAAGGAGACCACAGAGAGAAAAGGAGTGTGGAAAAGAAGACTTGAAGGGGAGACGAAGATAGAAAAGGACCAAATAAGGAAGGCAGAAAAAAAGAAAAGGAGAAAGGCGGTTACTCTTAGTCAGGATCCTCACCCTTAGCCTATCTGACATGGGAAGCCCTACCAGGGGCATCAACTTCTTACCACGTTATGCTTAGGCCATACAGCATCTTCACCTCTCAGGCCTACAAGCAGTGTGAAAAAACCAGCCTATCTCCCAAGTATTGATGCCCCCGTCAGCGAAGCCTAAGGATCACTGGACCGCGCAAGCCCTCCGACCACGACAAGGTCGCAACCCCCGGAGGGGTCAAAGTTTGTAGGCATAAGTACAATTAAACAAAGACTTAAAGTGGGAGATCGAAATCGCCTTGGCCTTGGCATTTCTAAACCAAAATTAAGGGGGAGGCTGTTTCTAAACTTCAAAACATACAACAAAAACTCCCGACAGATAACCAAATGCAAAACATGGAACTTAAAGAATTAAATCAATCAGCAGACGAATTAATAAATGCAATAGAAGCAGAAACCAGTTCAGAAGAAACAGCATTAAAAAACTATTTACGATCCGCCGCTACCTATGAGAGAATTATTAGCCCTTGATCGTACTTTAAGAACTTTCAGAGCGAATTAATAAACAATCAGCAAAACTGACTGAACTATATGAGCATATAAAAAGAGAAAAAGAAAAACTCGTTGAGGCTGATGACGCCAACTTAGGGCCTGATATTAAAGAAAGAATAACCAAAAGACTAAAAGATCTTGAAGAAGAAAGATCAGCAAGACTAGAATGTTGTCTTCTAACCGAGAACAATTACGAACTCAATTTAGCAGAATAAGAGAAACTATCGAAAGAATTTACATAAAGACACGACACTAGCAGAAACGAATACGAACACTGTTTAGAGAGCAAGGAGTCACATTAGCAAGCGTTATAACAGCCTTAGGATTTGCAATAAGTACGCTGGTGATGGCTATTACAGGCGGCGGTGGCCCGGGTCATGCCTCCACCGCCATCACCTCCATCGCCGCCTGATAAATCATGGTAAAAAAACAACTTAATCATCTTGCAAGTTTATTAAAAAATTAGCCAGTAAAGCCATGGACGCTTTACCTGGCATATAAGGAGGTGTTGTTAGCTGGCTTTTGTCTACTGCAGGCAAAGTAGTTGGCTTTATGGCCGAGCACTTATGGACATTAGTTCTCTTAATAGTTGGGTAATTTTTAGTAAAATAAAGAAGGAGTAATCCTAGGCCAGTTAATCCAAAAACAAGTGCTGTCTTTTCATATTCATGGTCATTATTTTTTTTGACTTCAACGGTCTCTGGCTTTGGACCATGGGGATTGGATGGCTTATTCTTGGGTGTTTGTTTACTGCTTGCAATATTACTGGCTCAGAATTTATTTCGTTTTTTCCGACCTTCTGTTCATTGCCTGCCACAAGGATTTCATTATGTAGTTTATTATTGTTCCTATCTGGAGCCTGAGGTCAGAAGGCAGCATGTATAAACCAGTGCCAACAGCAAAGTCTACTTTCGATCTTGCAAATTGTAAAACATTTTGTACCTTTTTATACTGAAGGTAAATCAACTGTAGAATTAATGGCGTCCTCTAAATTTGCTAAGTATTGTTTTTGTGCATCAAAACCAGTAGAAGGATCAGTTATGCTCGATCTCGTTTGTGCTTGCGAACCTAGCAAACACCAAACGTAAAGTACGAATAGAGTCGTTTATTCGTTCTATTCCTGCTTTAGTTAGGCCCTTAGAAGTGTCTAAGATAAATGTTGTCCATGCTGTTTTATGCTCTTGCTCTATGGAGCCTAGGTGAACAGCTGTGCCTGAAGAGAAAGATGTGTAAGGAGGATTCCAGTCATAGTTATACTTTCTGCTGCGCACACCCCAAAAATAAGGGGTGCCTAGACCATGATTAAGATCCAACTTTTTGTCTAAAGTCTGTCTGACCTTAATATTGAATCGTTACAGATCCTTTCAAAAGCCTTCATGTCTATTCTGTTGCTGAATGGATTAAACGGTTTGTCATTTGGCAATGGCGCTTGCAGTTCAGTCAAAATACGCCTGAAGTGTAATAGAAATGAAATCTATACACTGACCTCACCAAAGGATCAGGGTGATTTAAATGATCAGCATACGACACTCCACACCCAGTTGATGCACAAAACACAGCAAAGTTTAACTGGTTCTGATAAAACTGCATCGGATGACTAAACCACACTTTCGGGATGTGGTCGTTTTTTAATAGGAGGGTTAAGATACTCTTCAATGGAGTACTAACCTTTACTTGAAAGGCGTCAGACTGAGTCACAGAAATGTCAAGAGTATCAGTTGTTATGTTTTTAAGATTGTAGTGCGGCCCAGCAGAATATTTTGCATCAGTATTTGAATGAATCATTTTTAATTTGTTTAAAAAATGTTTGTAACAATAACAACTCAAGACCGTCCTTCGTTTTTAGAACATGCTATTGATAACGAATGCGGAACCAAAACAGTCGCACTCCATGAAATTTTTTACAAAGTCGATGGTTTAATATAAGCGAATCCAAGAGAATAATAAGATTAAAAAAATTAATATGCAGGAAAATTATTAGCCAGTTAACCATACCTATGGTATTACGGTTTTGCTCACTAAAAGAAGCAATGAGTAACTTTGACATAACTCTCAAACTTAACAATGCGAATCTGAAAACAATGTTGTCCTCAAGCCTGAAGAAGTAGGTTACTATTTTGATAAAGAGCTCGCTAAAATGTTAGCTTTGCAGCTGACAATCATAGATTTAGAGTTACACCTGACAAAACTACATTATGAGGGAGAAAAACCGCTCGATCTTGCATTACATTCATTACTCCATGTTCATTTAGACGAGCTAAGCACTGATGAAAACTTATATGATGGAAGGCCCTCAACTGTTTTAAGAGCTCTTCCATCTGGGAAAGCTGCATATTGCGATATGAAATTATACAATTCCCTAATTTACAGTTTAAAAGATTAGTTTGTGGGAGGGTCGGATCATTTAATATAAAAATCGCAGACAAAGCAGGAAAAGTTGTGAAATGTGATAACCTACACATTGTTTTGGAAATAAAATAATTATTGTTCTAAAAAATGTCGCGTGGCCAGAAGAATCAGGAGTTACATTAGCGCCTGTAAGGTGTATAACCTTAAATTAAAAGACCTTGCAGACGTACGGACTTTGAACAGAACGGTGAGATAGGCGCTTTGTATGGTTTGAGTACACTAAAGATGGTGATTATAAACGTAAAGAGGTTGCCGACAACAAAAGGTTTCCTAAACTAGAACAACTGCGCAATGTAGAAGCAAATAATGCTGGCCAGTATGAATATAAAATAGTTCGAAAACCTGACAGCAAATGGCACTTAGAACCATATTAGAATGGACATAAAATTTGAATTCATAAGCCCATTTACATTTTTGGACCGTCAAAAAAGTTTCAGAAAAGCACTCAACTCTGGCCCTTTACAGTAAGTCTTATGCCAGAGGACAATAGTCGGAAAGAGATTGAAATAAAGCCGTATGGGAATAAACAGTACATCCTCCACAGAAGAAAATGGTTTTAAAGGAAGCTTCTACAAAATTACAGTTCTTAATAATAATAATAATAATAATGGATTGCATTTCTATAGCGCAATTCTAATTCAACAAATTACTCATTGCGCTTGATCTCACGCATACATTCCTTTATACATTGTGATTCATTCGAAACAATCATTAATATAGAAAATCTACAGCACAAAAATAATAAGATAAAAAAAAATAAATAAAAAAAAAATAAAATAAAATAAAAGCAGCACGTCTAACTACAGAATAAAACAAAAAGCATTACCCTAAATGTGCTTTGAAAAGATAGGTTTTCAGATGGCTCTTGAAAGTGCTAAGAGAAGGTGAGTGTCTGAGGCTGACCGGCAACTTATTCCATATCCTTGGAGCCGCAATACTAAAGGCACGCCCCCCAGCTGTCTGAAGGTTCGACCTGGGGAGCACTAACTGCTTCTCTGAAGAAGATCTCAGACTTCTAGCAAAGTTCCTGGGGGTCAAGGTCACTGAGAGACAGGGCGCAGACTACCCTCAAAGTGCGATAAGCCAGAACAGCCACTTGTATTGTACACGAGCTTCGACTGGCAGCCAGTGAAGCTCGCGAAGCATCGGCGTGACATGGTCTCGTTTACGTTTTCTCAAAACTAACACGTTCACAATGATATTTGAAATTTCTGTCTTAAAAGATGAGAAGAGGATGGGTTGCGGGCGTTAGTGACGTCCTTTTAAAAGGAATATCTAATTAGCTGGCAAAACTTAGATGTTGAAAAACTAAAGTTACCGTCGTCATTCTTCACAATGGTGAGGATATTAAGGTCATAACAACAAGCAAAAAAATCAATATTAGTCTAAATAGAAACAATCTTACAGAACTGAATTGGATAATCTTACACATTTAGGCCTTATAGGTTTTATTATACTGAACAAGTTTTGACAGAGATATGATAAATATAATAACTGGA
>CM031621.1:56553362-56587373 GCA_018398815.1 Conus ventricosus
CTGCCCTACTTTCCGATCTCCTCAGTATGACGTCCCATCACGAATGCTTCGCTCCTCCAACCGACACCAGGAATCTTCCCTTCCCCATTTACCGTTCCCCATCGTAAACAGCATGGTGAACGAGCTTTTTCATACGCAGCACCAAACATCTGGAATAAACTCCCCTATGACTTAAGACATTCACAAACCTTTTCTTCCTTCAAAACCACCCAGAAAACCAACCTTTTCCAAACACTAATAAGACGACACTATTACCCGATGGTATATTTGATTGACTCTAGTCTACTGTGGATCGCTAAATATTTTGTGATAAATGCGACTGTGTTTTATGTATGAGTGTTTATGCGTAGAGTGTGTGGTTGCCGTTGAGGTGGAAAAGGAAGGAATTGGAGATGCATTTTCTTTATATCTAGCAATTTGTATTTTTCTTTTCTGCCTTTTGTAAAGCGCCTTGTCGCCGTGGTAAGGCGCTATATATCCCCCTTAATATTATTATTATTAATATTATTATTAATCAATGTACATGTAACAACAAAAAAAACAAAGAAACAAAACAAAATGCAAAAAAAACACACTCAATTCACACAACTATTTAAAATACACCTAAAAACACATGGGAAATTCCGTTAGAATCTTTCTTCCTCAGTAAAATACTTACATCAGATGAAAAAAGTTGATCACTCTCAGAATTCAAAGATTACATCCAGGTGGACATCACTGAACAAGGTTTTCATAGAGTCTGCTGTAAAGTGTTTTATGTCTCACTTCATGCAAGTTCCCACACTCTCTAAAGAGTATGCTTCACTGTGAGTGGTACAAGACATGGAACCAACAGAAGCTTCTCACTAGGAAACCGTCCATTTAAGACAACACAGTATCCAGCTGAGAAAAAACAAATTCCCCAAAAGCGACTACCTATGGATGATCATTCATCACTAACCAAATAGGGGAAAATGGCCATTACAGTCATCCAACAGCAAACAACTCACACTACCACATAGGGCATTAATTACGGCCATTTAAAGTCATCCAACAGGCAAACAACTCCACACTACCTCATAGGGCATTACGGCCATTAAAGTCCAACCAACACAAACAACTCACACTACCTCATAGGGGATTACTGCCATTAAAGTCATCTCCAACAGCAAACAACTCACACTACCTCATAGGGCATTACGGCCATTAAAAGTCAACCAATAGCAAACAACTCACACTACCTCAAAGGGCATTACGGCCATTAAAGTCATCCAACAGCAAACAACTCACACTACCTCATAGGGGATTATGGCCAATAAAGTCATCTCCAAACAGCAACAATGAGAAGTTTTTCCATTCAGACTGACAAGGTCTTGACGACCAAGATAGGGATTTTTTGTTTTTTTGGTGGAGGCAAATATAATGGGCAAACAGTAATATTATTATAGGAAAGTGACTATTGCAGCAGAAGCCAGAGAGCGACATAAGAGCAAAAGGTCTAAACAGCAACATATGTGGGTAAGTAGGGCAAACACCCGCTTTTAAAATCGCAACATGGAAAGTTTGAGCAGTTTCGAAAGAAGACAGAAACCAGAGAGAGTGAAGTCTTTTGAGTTAGAATTTTCATTCCTGAAGCTACTACCCATGGTATAAGCGTAAGGCAGAGAATGCCGACTTCGCATCCTCCGAGTTAAAAAACCCAGATATTTCGCATCGGACTGATGTACTAGTCCAAGAGCATAGACAAACCGGAGAGAAAATCAGTTCATCTTCCAAAGTAAGTCTGTCCATTCTAAAGTGAGTGAATCAAGTTATCAAGAGAGGGACAAGTTTTTAAGTTTGTCCAGACCCACTGGCAGACATACCGCTTTGAAGCATAGTGTAGGATGGAGTGCAGAGCATTAGAAAAAGGGTATTGAAGAGAGAGACAGAGAGAGAGAGAGAGAGCGAGAGAGAGAGAGAGATTGCGGAGTGAGAGAGAGAGAGAGAGAGATAACAAAAATAATCTGCTAATCGCCAAGCCCACAGCAAAGGTCGCATAACAGGCAGACAACCGCAACTCACTAATCAAAAGAAACAAAAAAACTGGGGTGTTGGTGGGAGGCACTCTCTCTGTCCGTTATCGGACTGTGATCTAACGGACATCTATAAGCTCCTTGGAGGGAGCCAGCACCAATTAAATATCTATCACTGACAACCTCCCAGTATGTACTACTCCAAACCTTCTTTGACAATGACTCAGAGGCAGTGTGTTCCATTGACTCGCATTCAACTGTGTTATTTTCTACCAAATATTTGTAATAAAACAATAAAAAAAAAAGAGTACACCTGACATTATCAGTTATTTGTCGACATTGTCAACAAATTTTTTATTGGCAAGTGTGTGTTAACATGTCATACTCTTCTTCTTCTCTAACATACTGTATCACGTGCAAAATCAGTAGGTCACCACACTGCGAGTGTTGGCAGATGGTTGCAAGTTTACGCGATTAGCTGCAACCCTTGCTGCCCATGTGCTCGTCTCACTCTCATAACCTCCTTTGTTTTCTGCACATGTGCCCTTAGAGGGGACACAGCTATCAATTCTAATAAATAACTCCCAGTTAAAATTCCTCCCTTAGATTTAATTTACATGCCATAGATTTAGTTTGTATGACTTATAGTTTATTTCCTGACCATTTTTTTTATAAGCAGATCTTCATTTCAAAACTATAATATCAAAATTTTGAAAGGTCCACATGACCTAGGCACTATGGCGCTTTCAGGCTGAAATTAAAATGTCGAATAAACAGCAACACACTACTACAGCAGCAGAAGGACAACGAACAGAATATTTATGCTTGTTTCCTTTATTTAAATGAATAAGCAGCAATTTTGAAATCTCTATGTCACTCCATTGTCCATTGTTGGTGGTGGTGTGGTGGTGGTGGGTTGTGGTGTGTGTGTGGTGTGTGTGGTGTTGTGAGTGTGTGTGTGTGAGTGAGAGAGAGAGAGAGAGAGAGAGAAGAGAGAGAGAGATATAAGAGAGAGAGAGAGAGAGATGTATGTATGTGTGGTGAGTGTGTGTGTGAGTGTGTGTAGGTGTGTGTGTGTGTGTGTGTGTGTGACTTTTTTGTAAAATGGATCATTTATCAATGAATGTCAATGAATGACAGTCTTCTTAACTAAATTTATTATTTACTTTTTTCTAGGTACACCAAACTGTAAGAATTAGCATCTAAACTATGATGTGGCCTTTTGTTCTGTCAACAATACTACAGATCAACCAAACAGCAAGGCACTCCAGTGTGGCTGGAGAGACACCCAAAACAGCACGGCAGCCCAGTGTGCAGGAAGAGACACCCAAACAGCAAAGGCACTCCAGTGTGCTGGCGAAACACCCAAACAGCAAGGGCACTTCCAGTGTGCTGGAGAAAACAAACATCAAGGCACTCCAGTGTGCAGAAGAGACAACCCAAACAGCAAGGCACTCCAGTGAGCTTAAGAGCAAACCCAAACAGCAAGGCACTCCATGTGCTGGAGAAACTAAACAGCAAGGCACCCCATTGTGCTGGAGAAACACCCAAACAACAAGGCACTCCAGTGTGCCTGAAGAGACACCCAAACAGCAAGTGCACTCACAGTGTGTTGAAGAGACACCCAAACAGCAAGGCACTTCCAGTGAGCTGGAGAGACCACCTAAACAGCAAGGCACTCCAGTGATGCAGGAGAGACTCACCTAACAGCAAGGCACTCCAGTGTGCTGGAGAAACACCCAAACAGCAAGGCACCCAGTGTGCTGAAGAGACCCCCAAAAACCACAAAAAGTTACACCCAAATCAACAAGGCACTCCAGTGTGCTGTGAAGAGCACTAAACAGCAAGGCACTACCAGAGAGCGGAGAACCAAACAAGCAAGGCACTCCAGAGTGCTGGAGAGACCCCAAACAGCAAGCACTCCAGTGAGCCTGGGAGAAACACCCAAAAAGCAAAGGCACTCTCAGAGTCTGGAGAATCCCCCAAACAGCAAGGAGGCACTCCAGTGTGTCGGAGAAAACCCAAACATCAAGGCACACCAGTGTGCAGACAATGGAAGGCACTCCAGTGTGCAGGAGAAACAAACCCAAACACAAGGCACTCCAGTTGCTGAAGAGACACCCAAACAGCAAGGCCCTCCAGTGTGCTGGAGAAACAAACAGCAATGCAACACCAGTGTGCTGGATGAAACACCCAAACAACAAGGCACTCCAGATTGCTGAAGAGACACCTCAAACAGTCACGGCCCTCCAGTGTGCTGTAAAGACACCCAAACAGCAAGGCACTCCAGTGTGCTGGAGAAACAAACAGCAGGCAACTCCAGAGAGCAGTAGAAACAACCCAAACAAACAAGTCACTTCCAGTGTGCTGAAGAGACACCCAAACAGCAAGGCACTCCAGTGTGCAGGCAGAAACCAACCGCAAGGCCTCCCAAAGTTGTGCTGAAAGAGACACCCAAACAGCAAGGCACTCCTGTTGAGCTTAAGAGACACCCAAACAAGGCTACTCCAGTGTGCAGATAGACACCTAAACAGCAAGCACTCCAGATGTGGCAGGAGAAACAAACAGCAAGGCACTCCAGTGAGCGGAGAGACACACCCAAACAGCAAGGCACTCCGAGTTGCAGGAGAAACAAACAGCAAGGCACACCAGAGAGCTGAAGAGACACCCAAACAGCAAGGCACGACCAGTTGCTGTTAGAACAAACAGCAAGGCCAACCCCCAGAGAGCTGGATAGACAACCCAAACAGCAATGCACTCCAGAGTGCTGGAGAAACACCCAAACAGCAATGCCACAACCAGTGATTGCTGAAGAGACACCCATACAGCAAGGCACTCCAGGGTTCTGGATAAACACCCAAACAACAGCAAGGCCACACCAGTGAGCTGGAGAAACAAACAGCAATGGCACTCAGTGTGCTGAGAAACGACCCAAACAGCAAAGTCACTCCAGTGTGCTGGAGAGACCATCCCAAACACAAGGCACACCAGGTGGCAGGAGTGAAACACCCAAACAGCAAGGTGCACCTCCATGTGCTGGAGAGACACCCAAACAGCAAGGCACACCATTTGCTGGAGAAACAAACAGCAAGGCACTCCATTGTGCTGGAGAGACACACTGCATCACCACTGATTATCTGTTCAGCAAAGTTTTATTTCTGTTTAGGTAATCAAGCCCACTTGTAACCTGGCAATTACTTTCACAAACCTTTTCTTCGCCATGACCAAGAGGCAGTGAGCTCACATTCAACTGTTCTTTCTCCCAATGTATGTAAATGAATCTACAAATACAAATGCAACCTGAAAAAATCTATAATTCAATCTTTCACGTATTCCATACAATAATTTTTGTATATTGATGGCGAGTGTGTATAGCGTGTGTAGAAAGTTGGCTTGCCCAGTGGGTTGGCATAGAAAAGACCCACAGCCCGTGCCAAGCATGTTCGTAAGTGAGCACTAAGGCAGGACCACCTCTCTCCCGAGGATAAAGGGGTTTTGCGTAGGGCTAACAAATCCCTGCTGGTAAAAAAAACGAGTTACAGAAGCATGACTGACAAAGTACCAAAGCAATACACCTGGGCAATGAAGGGTCCCATCCCGGATACTTAAACGCAGTGCATGGTGAAGCTCCTAACATGGAAGCAGCAGGCCCGACAACCCCTTCTAACACCCAGACAACAAGAAAGTAGCCACATGAACATCAGGACTATGTTTGAAAACAGGACAAACCATCCAAGTAGCGTAGAGAGATGAAAACTACAAGATCGGAGTGCTAGGACTGAGTGAGACAAGGTGGCTACAATCGTACAGGCCTGAGACTTTCATCAGGAGAACAGCTGCAGTACTACAGGACACTTCAGAGGAAGGAGCCCCCCCCCACACTGAGGGTGAGGCCCTGATGCTGCACCGATGCACAAGGGCACACAGATGGGAAAACCAGTCAACCTCCGCATCAATCACAGCCAAGTTTACCACGAAGAAGAATGACATCCGGCCGGACATCAAATCCAGAGCTATGCTCCCACCCATGAAGCGGAAGAAGAGAAGAAAGAGAACTTCTACCAGCCACTACAGACAGAGGATAGACACAATAGGAGCCAAAGACATAACCAAACTGATGGGAGAATAAAAACGCCAAGATCGGAAGGGACAACACCGGCTACAATGACATCATGTGGGGGACACATGGACTGGCAGATGAACGAGAAAGGTGAGCAGATAGCAGACCTTTGCGCCCTGAACCATCTGGTAGATTAGAGGAAGATCTTCCCCTACACAAGCACATCCACAAGGCACAAGAGATCCCTGAACAAGTCACGGAGAACCAGATAGACCACCTCTGCAATAGCGCCGCAAATACAGGAGATCAAGGCGGGATGAACGAGTGATGAGAGGTGCAGACGTGTCATCAGACCACCACCTTCTTTTAACAACAGTGAACTACGCCTCAAGAGATTCACCAACGCCAACAACACACGAACAAGGTACAATTCGGACTGCTGCACCCGGACAGGGACACACAGCAGCATCCAGATCCAGACCTTTCCAAACAGGTTCCAGCCGCTACAAGAGCAGTTCTAAGACAGTGAGACGGACCATCAAGACACAGTGGGAACACTGTGCAGAGAAGCACAGGCATAGACACATGTGAAGAGCATTCTAGCAAGAATAAGGACCAGGGCCCCACAAAGAATGGATCTCTGTCCGACACCATCCCCCACAAGTTGGAAACAAGGAGAGAGAAGAAAGCTACAAACTGAACACGAGCCGAACAAGAGCAGCTAGGCAAAGCACATGAAGAGCACACAGCAGCGAACGTTAGAGAAGTAAATTGAAGGCATCAAGAAGGACAAGAGGGACTACTTTGACGACCTGGCCAGCCGAAGCAGACCGCAGCAGCCGGACAGGGGAATCTGAATGACCTGTACCAGGAGACCAAGACGCAGACTGTAGAAGAACCATCCTCCATACAAGCCATAGTAAGGACAAGAACGGAAACCCACAGACAACAACCGATTGGAACATCTGCAAGACGATGGGCAGAACACTTCAGGAGCTCCATGAACCCCTCCCCGCCCCTGACGCACACACCAGACATCCCACCTGCAGAGACAGACCCAGCCCATCAGCTAGTGACCAACCCTCAAAGGCAGAGATCAAGAAGGCCATCATGACACAGAAACATGGGAATCAGCATGGCCGTACTAGAAACCATCAGAAGGCCATCAAAGTCATACATAGAGCAGCTGTCAACAATTGCTAATACAGCCTCTTCAGTCAAGATCTGGAGAAGGAGAGGTACCGGCTCAGTAAAGAAGGAATCGACATACAAGCTAGCTGAAGACAGGATACCTCAGGGACGCAAGTCAACTACTGAGGGAACATGCTCCAGTCAACGCCAGGTCAAGGATCTCTCTCACAGGGTTCTACAGTCGAGAAAGAAAAGAGCCCTCGACCCCCCCAAGTCCGAGACCAGCAGGCAGGCATTCCGGCAGAACAAATCATGAGTCCGACCAATTCGCCAGCCAGCGCAAACATCGTGGAGCAGTCTTGGAGTGGAACCCACCCCATAACATTCAACTCATAGAATATAAGACGCTTTCTGACAGTGAGGACCAGAGAGATGCTGTGGAAGCAGCAGAGCATTACTGAGTCCCCGAGAAGATCCTCTCCCCACATCCGTTTGCACCTACCAGGACATGAACTGCATGGATTGCCCAACGCCGGCCACCGTCCGAAAGTTTCTAGGAGGTGAAGAACCGGAGTTTGGCATTGTGGACAGGGTGCCTGCTGTCGCCCGTTCCTTTCCTCCTAGTCATTTGACTGAGGATCATGAGACCCAATACAACAGGCAGAACAACGTAAATACATTGTGACACTCTGGAACGCAGCTCGACAGACCTAGAGATCGCTGACGACCTGCCTCCTGTCACACAGCCACAGCAGCCAGATGCAGGACAAGTACCACGTCGCTTGGAGACCAACAACATCCGGGACAAGGCTCAAGAAAAACAGGAAAGAAGACCCGAGCTGATTAAATCAACACGCCCTCACTGCCAACAACACACATACACAGTCGATGGAGAATCCCAATCAGGGAGTTGGAGTCATTCTCTACCAGGAAGCGAGATGAACCAACAGGGAGGCACGGACCGAGACGTCACAGCCAGAATCGACAAGGCAAGAGCAGCTTTCAACATGCTCAAGACATCTGGCATCTGCGAGGAGAATCCGCATAAGAACCAAACACGCCGCATCATCAACCCAATGTGAAATCAGTTCTGCTCAACGGATGCGAGACGTGGCCGAACAACACAGACGATGCAACAAAAGATCCAGCACCATCATCAACAACTGTCTGAGCGCATCTACAAAATCCGATGGCAGGACAAGGTCCGAAACTGAAGATCAGTGGGACGAGCGGGACAGGAACCAGTGGCCAAGCAGATAACTGCGAAGAAGAGGGGCTGGAACGACACACCCACATGAATCATGCAAACCAGCACCACATCCAGCCTGACCATGGCACCCCGCAGGGAAAGAGTCAAGAGAGAGTCCGGCCTCGCAACAGCTGGAGACGATACACTGAGGCGGAGTTGAACAAACCAGGGCAAACAGTACCGAATGACAGAACAGCCCAGAACAGAGTGCGGAGGCGAAGAGGACGTTGATGGCCATAATGCTCCTCCGTGAGCGACGGGCATAAATGATGAAATGAGAAAGTTGGCGCTGTATTACCTGATTAAGCCCAACCCTCGCCTGACATGCGCGTTCTCACACCTAATCACCTCCTATCGTTTTCTGCTGTGTGCTCGTCGGGACCGCTAACATTCTAAAAACAGTGTGCTGATTAGGAAGGGAATCATTCCCCCACTGCGTAGCTTCATATCCTAGTGTACAGCAATGACTGAAATGATCAGAGTATACAAAAAAAATCACTCTAAAACTTGGGGTGGTGGGGTTGATTATCTGGATAAATAATATATTCACCACAATTCTCTATGGCCTTTCGATTAACAACTCTACAACTAAGTGAAATCTAATTTTGTCATTCAATCCTATTGGTAAGAGGGGGCGGAGGTGGGGTGGGGTGGAGGTAAAGGATGAGTGTGTATTTATTTTGTAATGACATTTGTTATATTCAATTTTTTCTGCAGACCATTTTTATTATAAATTCACTAATATATCATATTATATGGAAAGCAATAGGCACTGGAGAAATAGGTGGAGCACAGGAAAAGGGTAGTGGAAGAGGAAGGGAAGGAATGTGGAGGCAAGTTTATTTAGCTTTTTTGTTTTTCAATTGAATCTCTCTGCACATTACTTTTTAAACAAAGTCAATCATATGGTCCTTCATACGGTCATAACAACAGAGATATGTAATTTGTATAAGATTTGGTTTATATGGACCATGAGAAGTAGATAAAATAGAGGGAGTGGGGGTGGGGTGGCGGAGGTGATGTTGGTGTACTTTTGAGCAGACATGTACAAATAACTTCCAATCCCTCTGTCGCAACCATCTGTGCAGCAATCTTTGAAGCTGCACCACTTCGCTTGGATTGGTGAACCTGTCCACCATCCTTGTCAGCACTTTGAAGCATGCACCACCTGAAGGTGATAGTATTCGCACATGATGAGGGAATGATCCATTCCTAATCTATTTTAAAAAACCGATCATGGCCGTCCACACCGCCATTGAAAGCCCATTTGAATGGCAGAAAAACTTAATGCAGCATGGGTATTCTCCAGTTCAGGCCCTTCCAACCCATAATCCTCATGAAGCCCCAGAACCCAGTCTTTATTCCTAGTTTCCATGTCCCAGTTTGCCCTGCCAATTTCTGATTTGTGACACACTCTAACCTAGTTAGATGTACTTTTCCCTTTTTTTTTATCCAGCTGTGAAAAAAAAATTGGATTTGTTTTTATTCTGTCCCTCCCTTACCCCCCCAACCATTTTTTCCAACTTTGGGTCAGGTCACGAATCACGTTTTAACCTCCCAGGTTTTGGAGGATACGACAAACAGAACCCTGTCCCCGCTGATCGGGCCCACTCAGGGGAGGGGGCCCACCCCTACAGAGTTACCTTGGCCGGGCACCCAGGGAAACACCTGTCCTGACCCACCCCTCAAAGGTAGCTGTTTTAATAGACCGGGCCAGTGTACCCCCCTGTCATGTTGTCTATATGAGCCCAACCCAAAGGATGTGTTGGGGGCATCTGCCCTCCATCACCAGGATCTCTTTGCCCTCCACACAGGTCCCACCACAAAAGAAAATGGGGCGGATTTTAAGAAGACCACAAGAAAAAAAGAATGGGGAAAAAACATTTTAAAGGGAAAGAAGACAGAAAAATCCATTAGAAGGGGAAAGAGGACAGAACAAAAAAGGGGGTTGAAATTTTGAAAGGGCCCTCCCCCTTTAAAAGGGGGAAAATACTGTGGTTTTCCAGTAAAGATTTTCCAAAGAGTTCGAAAAACTATCATACATCCAACCAATTAGAAACTAACTCGATTTTTATGTCACATTGTAATTTTGAATTTGTATACAAAATTTCCTGGGGTACCTTCAATGCCTCCTTGGGACCCCTAAACCTTCTTTTGTTTACTACACTGGTTAAAGAAAAGTGAAATTAAAATTAACAACAAAGTTGTGAACTTTTAGAAAAACTATCCAAATCATTTAAAATGTTTACGATGGGTGGGTAAGGAACCCCTCTGAAGTGGTTCTGTTTATAAACCAATTTAAATGTCAGGAAATCTTTTCATTTGGGAAAGGGGTTTTAAATTTTCCTCAAATTATATCAATACTGAAGTTTTGATTACAAAAAACCCCAAATTTTTTAATATAAAATCCTTTTGTGTGTTGTTTCCCAAATTTTTTGAAATCAAGAGCTTGGGGGACTGCAAAGCTGAAAAGATTTGCTTTTTGAAATAACAGTTTTCATTGTTTCATAACCTGGGAAAAAATTGATTTTTTGTTGGGTCCCATCCACTGGGGTATAAAGGGAATGAAATAGCGACAGTTTTGCAAAAGAAGGGGAAAATAAAAACGCTGAAATTTAAACCCCAAAGTCCCTTTAGTTTTTCCCCTTTTGTAAAATTAATAAAAATTATGGAAAAGTACAACAAAGCAAATTTTAGTAAAAAAGTGACTACTTTACCATGTGCCCGGGCACTTGTTAGATAATTCAAAAATTAAGGCTGAATACCGGGAAAAATAAATATTCTCATGGTTTTTATTTTGTTCTGGGGAGAAACATTTCCGTACGTCATTTTTGTTTAAATGCTGGGGTGTTGACCTACACTTTCAGAGGAAGTATTGAGATGAATAACTTGATAATGTCAAAAATTTCTTTTATAGGGTTCAGTTTTGCGAAATTCCCGGGGAATTTTTCGCAGTACAATTGGGAAACTTTTTAAAGATCGCAATTTGTACCTTTAGAAAATTTCCTTATGTAAAAAAAATGGATGTAAGTTGGGTTTTTTTTTAAAGAACTAGAAAAAGTTGAGGAGTGTAAAAGGTTTGGGTTTTTTTTTTTTTTTAACATGCAAAATCTCGCGTAAAAAGACATTAAACAAATTGGGAAAACCGGAGCATTTTTGGGTTCAAAAGTACGATGCGCTGCCCGGAGCTGTTTCCTTTTTCTTGGAACTCCTTTTCCCGGGTTTTCGGGTCGTAAAGTAGCCAAAGGGACTCGCCCGAAATTACAAGTAGGAAAAGGAAAAAGAGCGGGACGCAATACATAAAAAAAGAGGGAACGGCATGTCCCAAAAAGCCCAAAACGAAAAACTAATATTTTCCGAAAAATTGCGTGTTGTAAATAAGTTCAAAAAATATTTAAATTTTTTTAATGATTAAATAATTTTAGAACGTAAAAATAAAAGTAAAAATTTTTTTTTTTTTTTCCCTTTTTTAAGAAAATTTTTAAGAGAAATTTTTATTAAATTTTTTTCCCCCCCCCCCCCCCCCCCCCCCCCCACTATTAATTGTTTTTTATTTTTTTTGCTGACTTTTTTAAATTTTTAAAAGGGGCCCCCTTTTGAGCTGAAAAAAAATTATCTGTGTTAGGTTTTCTTATGGGGAAAAACGTTTACCCCCCGGGTTTACTTTTTAAAATGTTTTGAGTTCGCCTCCAGTTTGAACCTACAGCCCTTTTACAGTCCCAAACTCCCTCGCCATCAGACCCTTGTGTTTTTTCCAGGCTTGGGACTTTTACAGGTTTGACCATATTATGTACATACACACAATACGACCAGTAGTACTGATAAAACATGCCACACATACACTTTTCAAACACACACACCCCTTTTTACCTAGTAGTAAAAAAATTTTTAAAAAGGGTTATGTGAAAAAACCACTTTTCCTTCAGTTGTTTAATCTATCAGTAATGCCTTTTCCTTTGAACGGGAGTTTGTCACTATTCATCAAAACACTAATTCCCTCCCTGCGAAAAAATCTTTTTAATAGCTTTTATTTTTTTCAGCCCCCCCCCCCCCCCCCATTTTTTTTTTAACATTCCTCATTTAAAAATATCCCTTCTCCACTTAAATTCTGAAGTCCATAATGAAAAATTAAATCTGAGGGGTCTTTTACAAAAATACTGCATAAAAAGATTGGCTGTTTTTTGTAAAAACTGAGCAGATCTAAGCACAGATCTAAGCCCCCTTTTTTCTCTTAGGGGATGTAAACTAAACTCCACACCGCATATATCTTAAAAGCACACTAAACCCCATCCTTTACCAAATAGTGAATAATTTCCCTTACTAAAGAAAGGGGGTTTGGGGGGAAATTTGAACTTGCGGGGGTGCCTGATTTCAGCAATGCCTGAAAAAAAAAAAACCCCAAAACTGTAATTCACTGATCAACATGTTGTTATTTTGGGGACACGACACTTTTTTGTTAAAAAGAATCAACTCATTTTGTTGGAAAACAGTAACACGGGGGAAAAAAATCAAACAGAAACAGTTTCAGTGGCAGCAGGCAGTGGATTTTCCGACTGCCACAATCAACAATGTATTTTCATTTGATGCCAAAACTCAAAAAAAACCCAAAAAATTTTACAACCAACCAAAAAACCCTTGAATGAAATGAAAGCCAAAAAGATCAACCACCCATTCCACAAACCTTTCCTTCTTTACGCCCCTGAGTTTGGCTCTCTTTCCCCTGACAGAACCGTGTATGTTGCGTTTGAGGCTTTCACTTGCAGTGGGGGAATGAACGAGGGCTTTAAAAAAAAGTTTCTTTTTAATAGTTTGGGACAGCTCCTCTTTTTCTTCTTTGGGCCCGAATTCCAGCTCCACCTTTACTTTCCCGGTGTTTGGTCTTTGGGAAAATGCTCTTCAAAGTGACGCAGCAATGCCTGTAACTGCCCGAAGAACAAATCTTTCCTCGTTGTGGGACAAGATTATCCACAACCCAAAACGACTGGGGAAACACCGGAAAAGCAGAAACCTTTACTTTGCTTTTTTTCTGAGAAACCGCAACGACCAGCACACATACTCATTCAGCGAAAAAAAAAGGCGACTTGGGTTTTCCAAGTATCAATCGGGAACCCCCCTATTATCGAAATTTAGGCTCTTTTTCTATTTCGCCCTCGCTTTCCGGTCCGAAGGAAATTGCTCTCACTGCAAAATGAGAGCACGGCGGGTGATTCGGGGCTGGGTTTCGCAATAACCACAAAACCCAAAAACCCTGTATTTTGGGCAAAAAAGATTTTTTAAAAATGGGGGGATCCCCTTTAACCCGTTGACATGGGGACCCCACCCGTGCCTTTAATCCACCTGCTGTGCCAGGCCATCGCAATTGACAATTAGGTCTAAAGCATGGGTGTACCTGTAGATTGAAAAAAACCTGAAAGGCAGGGGTCCACAATACGGCCTAGAACAGGGTACACCTTAGATTTTAACACCTGAAAGGCAGGGGGGGCCCCAATACAGGCCTAAAGCTGGTGACACCCGTAGATTTTTAAACACCTGGCCACAAAACAGCCTAAAAGCATGTGAACCGTAGATTTGTAAAACCCCCGGTCCACAATACAGGCCAAAAAGCATGGTGATACCGTAGATTTTTAAACATGGGTCCACAATACGGCCTAAAGCATGGGGTGATACCGTGGATCTGTAAACACCTGAAAGGCAGGGGGCCCCGGGGCCACCCAGGCCCCCTTGGGGGACGGGGCGTGCCCCGTTGGGGGGTCAGGGGGGGAAAAACCCCCCTGAAGGTGAAAGAAAAAGCTTTTAGAAGGCAAATAAAACTTTGGGGGAATGTTAGTGAAAATTAGGCCCAAATTTAAACTAAAACTACATAAAAAAAAAATAAAAAAAACAAATAAAATGCAATTTCCCCCTGAAATTCAAAGATCACTATTTTTTCAATTTTTTTTGTTTTAAATTAATCTTCCATCCTTTTCCCCTTAATTTCCCAAACCGTAAATTGCATTCTGATGTAAAAGGGACTCAAAAAATTTTCTTCTAATCATCATGATTTTACCCTGACTTTGAATCAAAAAGCTAGAGCTACTCAGAACAATTTTGGCAGGATTACGATATACTAGGACGGTGTAAGAAGCCACAAAACAGTATTACAGATTCATCTTGACATTCAATTTGATATTACCACATAAGAGGATTGAAATCTCTGAAAAATTTCTGTCACTATTTTTAAATATTCGAACTGAAGTCTTTACAAAAGAAAAAGCCAGCATGGCATGTCTGTCTTCGTAGCCACAGGCAATTATTTCGCCGTTTGCATCCTTTTCTATCACCATTCCCCGCCCTCAATTTTGCACGCCTTTTCCACCTCCCCAGCCTTGAGACATCGCCTTTTGTCAAAAAAAGGCTTTTTAAAATTATTCCCCTGTCACTAAAATGTCCACACTGACTTGCACTGTGCCTAGTCTGGGTGCAATTGACCTGAAGAGTTACAATTATACCCCCCAGAGGAAGAGCAAAAATGGGGGCCTGAAAACTTTGGTCGAATTCAAACAAAGGCAAAGTTCCGATATAAATATTTTTTAAAAATTATTTTCCTTCAGAATTTAAAAAACCGCATCACCCACCGCCATTATCAAAAGACGGGATCTGGCAAACTGAAAAAGTAAACCCAGAGAGGGGTTTTCAAAAAAAAGCCTTCCATTCAAGTAATGATGCCCCCCAGCGGAGCCTAAGGGGGGCACTGACCCCCACAACCCCCAGAGATTTTTTCACTCGTTTTTTTTTTAAAAAAGCAGCAGGGTCTGGCTTTACAGAACTTTCTCTAAATAAAAATGAGAGTGAACAATTTCATGGGGGGGGAGAGAAAAAATGGGGAAAAAAGAAAGAATAAGATCCCAAAAAAATGGAAAAAAAAAAGTTTTTAAATTACATCCCCGGCAAAAACGACGGTAACCCCCAACAACTTTCTTTGCGGCAGAAAAATGCGTGTTTTTTAAATTTTAAACCCAAATGCTTTCAGATTAACAAGTGAATAACTATATCAGCATCAAAACATGTCATATCTGGGGGACAACATGATTTTTTACTGATTTTGTTTCAGTTCCCGTTTCATCAATCCCCCAACACACATGCCCCCTTTTAGAAAAATGCTACAACAAAGAAAACAAGGCCCCCTCCTGAAATTCAAGCAACAAACATACAGCAAAATCAACCAAATTTTTTAAGAATTATTTGAACTTAATAATTTCCCCCATAAGGTGAATTGAATTATCAACTCAGTTTGAAAAAAAAAAAAAACAAAACATGAAGTTTTAAAAAAACAAAGAAAAAAGGGAATTTTTACCGTTACAAATAGTTTTTATCCACATATTCCTGGCCAAAAAAAATCCCATTTCCCACGTGGCATAGAACACGCCACCCAAAACTGATTCTAATAAAAAAAAAAAAATTTTAAAACAAGGCAATGCTACCACATCCACCAAGCCCTCATGAATATCTTTCCCCCCCCCTCACATGAACCCTGATGGGTGGTTGTTTTTGTTTAAAAAAGTTTGGCAGGTAGTGAGAGAGAGAGAGAAAATGTTCTATAGCCCCCGACTGCAAAGAGCCCTTTCATGGTGTCAACTTCTAAAACAATTGGGGAAAATTTTTTTTAAAATCTTTCTTTCGTAAATCTTTGCAATGAAAAAGTTAATTCTTTCAGAAATCCCAAAAATCACACAGGTGGGACATCTCTGAACAAGGTTTCATGGAGTCTGCAGTAAAGGTTTTTTTCCACACCCTGAATCCCGCATTCTAAAAGATATTTTCACGGAGTGTACCTGACATGGAAAAGCACCACAAAGCCCCTTACCTTTTTAATTTTAAAAGGGGTCCCGGAAAATTTTTTTTTAAGGGTTAAAAAAAAGGAAAATTGGGGGGGCCTTTTTTATTTTGGGAAAAAAAAAGGCACAAGATTTTTTCTCTTTTAAAACCCGGGTTTTGCCGCGGGAAACCAATGTCCTAAAATCCCTGTATTCACTGGAGCGAATTTGTTATTTGTGACATCGACACTTTCTTGTTATAAGATCGTAACTTCAGTTTTGTTGGAAACAGTAACAGCAGGGAAAAAAATCAAACATGCAACAGTTTCAGTGGCAGCAGGCAGTGTGACTTCCTGACTGCCACAATGACAGTAACAATGTATGTTCAGTTTGATCCCAAACACTCAACAAAACCAACAACTTTTACAACCAACCATACACTTAGAATGAAATGAAAGCCAAAAAGATCAACCACCCATTCCACAAACCTTACCTTCTTTACGTCTCTGAGTTTGGCTCTCTTGCTCCTGACAGAATCCGTGTCACTGTTGCGTTTGAGGCTTGCACTTGCAGCTGGTGAATGAACAGAGAGTGCTTTAATACATGTTTCTGTTATAATAGTTGGCACAGCATCCTCTTTCAGCTGTCTTCGGACCCGAATTCCAGCTTCCACCTTTACTTTCCAGGTGTGTTGGTCTTGGAAACTGCTCTTCAAAGTGACGACAGCAAATGCCATGATAACTGCCCCGAAGAACAAAATCTTTCCTCGTTGTGGTGACAAGATTTATCCACAATCGCCTAAATGACTGGAAGCACCTGGAAAAGCATGAACGCTTACTCTTTGCTTATTTTCTGATGAAATTCCGCAATCAGACACAGCACACATATCTCACTTCAGCTGAACACGAAGAGCGACTTGGCTTTTCTAAGTCATCAATCGGGAACCCCCCCTATTATCGAAATTGAGGCTCTTGTTCCTATTTCAGCCTCTCGCTTTCCCGGTCCGAAGGAAATGCTGCTCTCACTGCAAAATGAGAGCACAGGCGGCTGATTCGGGGCTGGGTTTCGCAATACGACCACATACCAAAACCGTGTATTGGTCAAAATAGATTTGTAAAAATGGGTGAGATCCCCTTTAACCTGTCTGACATGGCAGACCCCACCAGTGGCCTTAAGTCCTACCATGCTGTGCTCAGGCCAGTCAGCAACTTGACAATATAGGTCTAGAAGCATGGGTGGTACCTGTAGATTTGTAAACCCCTGAAAGGCAGGGGTCCACAATACAGGCCTAGAAGCATGGGTGACACCTGTAGATTTGTAAACACCTGAAAGGCAGGGGTCCACAATACAGGCCTAGAAGCATGGGTGACACCTGTAGATTTGTAAACACCTGGTCCACAATACAGGCCTAGAAGCATGGGTGACACCTGTAGATTTGTAAACACCTGGTCCACAATACAGGCCTAGAAGCATGGGTGATACCTGTAGATTTGTAAACACCTGGTCCACAATACAGGCCTAGAAGCATGGGTGATACCAGTGGATCTGTAAACACCTGAAAGGCAGGGGCCCAGGGGCCACCCAGGCCCCATTGGGGTACAGGGGCAGTGCCTCTGTTGGGGGGGTCAGGGGGGTAACACCCCCTGAAGGTGAAAGAAAAACGCATTTTAGAAGGCAAATGAAAAGCTCTGGTGGAATGTTAAGTGGAAAATTAGGCCTGAATGTAAAGCTAAAACTACATAAATAAATATATAAAACACAACTAAAATGCAATTTCCTGCTGAAATTCAAAGATCACTATTTTCTCTAATTTTTTTTGTTTCAAATTTAATCTACACATACCTTTATACCCCTTAATTTCCCAAACTCTGTAAATTGCATTCTGATGTGAAGAGGGACTCAAAATTGTCTTCTGAAGTCATCATGAGTTATACTCCTGACTTTGAAGTCACTAAAAGCTAGAGCTACTACAGAACATATTTTGGCAGATGATTACAGATATACTAGGACGGTGTAAGAAGCCACAAGACAGCTACTTACAGATTCAGTCTTGACATTCAATTTGATATTACCACATAAGAGGATTGAAGTCTCTGTAAAATTTGCTGTCACTATTTGAAATATTCTGAAGCCTGAAGTCTTCAATCAAACAGAACAGAAAGCCACGCATGGCATGTCTGTCTTCTGTAGCCACAGGACAATTATTTCGCCGTTTGCATCCTTTTCTATCAGCCATTCCCATCGCCATCAATTTTGCACGCCTTTTTTCCACCTCCTCTAGCCTTGAGACATCGCCTTTTGTCAAAAATGGCATTGTAACAATTATTCCTCTGTCAGCTAACATGTCCAGCACTGACTTGCACATGTGCATATGTCTGTGGTGACAAGTTGACCTGAAGGAAGTTGAGCAATTCATACCTCCAGCATGGAAGAGCAAGAACTGAGCGCACTGAAACTTGGATCGGAATTCAAACGAATAGTGCAACTGCTGTCCGATATAAACTATTGTTTAAAAAATTCATTGCTCTTCAGAATTTAAAAAACCAGCATCACCAGCACCAGCCATTATCAAAAGACGGCACTCTGGCACATGACTGACACAGTAATACCATGAGAGGCGTTTTCAAAAACTAGCCTTCCATTCAAGTAATGATGCCCCCATCAGCGGAGCCTAAGGGATCACTGGACCACACAACCCCCAGAGAGTTTCTTTCACTCGTTTGTTTTTTAAAAAAGCAGCAGGGTCTGGACTTTACAGAACTTGCTCTAACTAAAACTGATGATGTGAAACACATTTCATGGAGGAAGAGAGAGAGAAGAATATGGGAACAAAGACAAGAAATAAGAGTCACCAAACAAATGGAAAAAATAAAAGTTAAACTTACATCCCAAGGCAAAAACGAACGGTACCCCCAACAACTTTCTTTGCGGCAGAACAAATGCAGTGTTTCTGAAAGTAAACCATAATGCTTTCAGATTAACAATGTGAATAACTACTATTCAGCATCAAAACAGTGTCATATCAGTGGCGACAATCATGATTATTTACTGATTTTAGTTTCAGTTCCAGTTTCATCAAATCCCAGCCAACTACACAGTGCCCTTTCAGAACTGCTACAACAGAGAGAAAACAAGCCCCATCCTGAATTCAAGCAACAAACATACAGCAACAATCAACCAAATATTTATAAGAACTTATATTGACTTAATAATTTCCATCCATAAGGTGACATTGAATTTATCAACTCAGTTTGAAAAAAAAAGAACAAATCAATGAAGTTTTAAAAAAATCAAAGAAAAAGGGAATTTTACCGTTACAAATAGTTTTATCACATACTTACCTGGCCAAACAAATGCCTCATTTCCACGTGGCATAGAACATCGCCACACATCATGATTCTAATAAAAAAAAAATTATATCAAGAGCAAGTGCTACCACTATACCACCAAGCCCTCATGAATGATCTCCCTTACCTCACACTGAACCCTGATGGAATGAGTTGTTTCTGTGTTATATAGTGTTTGGACAGGTGAGAAATAGAGAGAGAGAGAGAAAATGTTGCATATAGCCCAGCCGACTGCAAAGAGCCATTTCATGGCTGTCAACTTCTAAAACGACATTGGAAATTTTGTTTAAAATCTTTCTTCTGTAAAATCTTAGATCAGATGAAAAATGTTAATCTCTTTCAGAAATCCAAAGATCACATCAGGTGGGACATCTCTGAACAAGGTTTTCATGGAGTCTGCAGTAAAGTGTTAATATCTCACACCATGCAAGTCCCAGCATTCTAAAAGAATATGTTTCACTGTGAGTAGTACCTGACATGGAAATGCACCACAAAGCTTCTTCACCTTTTAAAAGATAAGAATGGTATAAAAGGAGTGGCCTGTGTGCAAATGGCACAAGATTGTTTCTTCTTAACGGCTGCCTCGGGAACATGGTGAACACTTTTTCAGATCTGGACAGATCTGGGCAGATTTGGAACAGTTTGTTATTTATCAGAGATAAGATAAGATAATGTTGCTTATTATCAGAGAGTTCCATTCCTCTTGGCAGAGGTCTTTGAAGTAAGCCTTGGATTTGAGTTTCAGATCAGTACGAGGGACAGATATTCTACTCAACTCTTTCTTTGTGGCACTCTTGGCAAGTTGATCAACCAACTCATTACCTCGAATGCCCACATAGCTGGGAACCCAAACAAAAACTATGTTATTTCCATCTGATAACAGAGAGGCGTGCAGTTCAAATAATTTCAGAAGTCTGAGGGTGCTTCATGTTACAACTGGCAATGGCCTCCAAAGCAGAAAGGGAGTCCAACAAAATGAGACCATTTTTATGTTTGGATTCAGATATCAAGAGCCAAGACCAAGGCTGTCAACTCAGCAGTGTAGATGCAGCTGTCAGTGGGAATGTGTTTAGAACAGCTCTGGGGAGGGCCTGCTGACAACACACAGCAGAGGTAACCCCCTCCCCAGACTTGAAACCATCAGTATAAACTCTTCTGAAGGATGGAAACTTCAAACACAGTTCAGCTAAAAGGGACTTGTATACCAAGGAGCTTGTGGTATCTTTACAAGGCCAAGTAAAACTGAATCTCTGAAGTTAAGAAAGTCCATGGTGGGTCATCAGGAAACTTGGATAAATCACACACGACTCCCAGGTCTGTATCTGCATTGTTCAAATGGGGAAGAATACAAATTCCAAAGAGTGGAATGGAACTGGGGTGGTCATCAATTTCTTTTGGAACTTCGGTCAAAAACATAGTCATGATACACAGGGTCTGGGGATTCAGAAAAGAGATTCAAACAGCAGTTCAAGTTCAGTTTCAGCCGATGGTTCAACAGGGATGGTTCTCCTGCTTCATCATACAGGCTAAAAACAGGGTGGTGTGGAATGCACCCAGCATCGAAGCCCTGGATGGTGGATGGGATCTAGAGTTGTCAGGCAGGAAGGTCTGGCAGAGCTGTAGACTACATACCCCACTGTAAAGATGGAGATGACTTTTCTTATCAGCACCTCAATCTGTGTGTGCCACAATTCTCAGAATGTTCAGCGCTTTCTGACATGCAATTTTCAAGTACTGGATGTGATTTTTAAAGTTCATTTTTTGATCAAACACAACAACCAGAAAGTTGGCTTCTTTCACACCTAGAAAGATGGATCGTCAAGAAACTGAGAAAAATTTGTGAAAATGGATACACAGTGTTTTGGTACTCGAAAAGGTAAACCTGTTTTCCTCGGCCCACTGTCAAGTCTTATCCACACAAAGTTGGGAGTCGACGCTGGCATAAGAGCTCCAACTTCGAAGAGCGCGAAGTCATTAACAGAGAGGACTCAGAGCCCCAGTTTACAGAACTGACAATCCCGTTCATTTCAATACTGAACACATACTGAACACAGCAGGAGAAAGAATGCTTCCTTGGGGTATACCCAACTCAAGCCCATGGATGTCAGACAGCGTGGTGCTAGTACGGACTTGGAACTGTTGATCACCCAAATGTTTCAATAAAAACAGACAGTAACCATGAAAACCAAGTTTATGAAGATCCATCAGAACTCCAGATTTCCAAGTGGTATCATAGGCTTCCTCCAGATAAAAAAAGAAAGTAACCACGTATTGTTTATTTGTGAAGGCGTTGCAGATGATGGTTTCAAGATGGACTAAATGGTCAACAGTTGAGTGGTACTTCCGCAGCCCATACTGTTCACTGCCCAAAAGGCCATCATTTCCAGCTTCCACATCTGACAGGAGTACACTTTTCCATTAACTTGCAGACACAGCTGGTCAGGCCTGGGCTATGGGATGATAATTTGAAGGGTTGGCAAGATCTTTCTTTTCCAGGCTTAGGAATGGGCATGATCAGGGCTTTCCACCAGGATGCGGAAAGCACCCGGTGGTCCAGATATGGTTGTAGACTTTTAGATGGAGACCGCTCTCTGGGAGAAGTTTCAAAAGCTGATAATGAATATCATCCAGGCCAGCAGCAGAATCATCGCAGGTCTGCAGAGCTGATTTCAGTTCATCAATTGAAAATGCTAGGTTGTACAATTCATAGCTGTTCGAATGGAGAAGTTGTATGAAAATTTTTCTCTTAGTTGTCTGATTTTTTTAAAAAAACCCAAACCCCACCAGATTTACTTAAGGAGGATGAGTTCTGTTGAATGGTGGAGGACAACAGATGGGCAACAGCTTAACTGTTAGTTATCAGAGCATCAGCAAGTTTCAGTTGGTGAATTGATGTGCTGGTGTTCTTCTCATCTGATTTTCTTGATGATGTTCCAGACTTTTTTCTTAGAGTTTTTGGATGTCAGCTTAGCGCAGAAGTCTCTTCAAGACTGATGTTTACCTAATTTAAAGGTATGTCTTGTTTTCACACGCAATCTTTGCAGAGTTTGAGTGTTTGGAGCTGAAAGGCTTTGTAACACCCTGATGCTGAACCCCTTTGCATTCTCTTGTGATTTGTTGGCAGTCAGAATTGAACCAGGTGTTTTGGGCAGTTGGAGTTTATTGAAAGACATCAGAATACAGGTTTCTGCAGACTTGGTCAAAGTGTTAGAGATTGTGCTGGATCTTGACTTTGAAGAATGTCAGTTTCCTGGAGTTCCCTTGAAATGGTTGCAGCAAAAAGATTCTAACTGGCTTTTTTTGTAATCAAAATGATCTGCAAAAGAAGTGTTTTCAGTTGTTATGGACTTTAACACAACAGGAAAATGGTTACTTCTTTCAGATCACCATGGGCAGACCACCCATAGTCTAGGACCAGTGAGGGATCAAACATTGACAAATCTAAACATGAAAGTGCACCTGTGGAAGAATGGAGGTAAGTTGGAGACCCGTCATTCAGACAACACAAATCCAGCTCTGAAAAGACATCTTCAAGAAGCAGACCTCTGGATGAAGAATTCACACTACCCCAATGAGGATTCTGCCCATTGCAATCACCCAACAGCAAAAAAGGTCAAAGAAGTTCTCCAATCAGGCTGACCAGCTCTTGTCGACTGACTGAGAAAGATGGTAGTAAACATAAAGAACACACTGTTACTGTTTCATGCAAAGTTATTCTTGCAGCTAAACACAACTGGAAAATGGTCACTTCAGTGCAGATTGTTATGGACAGACCACTCATAGTCCAGGACTAGTAAGTGATCACGTATAGATTAATCTAAACATTTAAGTGTACCTGTGGAAGAATGGAGGCAAGTTGGAGACCCAATATTCAGGCAACACAAATCTAGCTCTGAAAAGACATCTTCAAGAAGCAGACGAGAGATAAGATAAGATGTTGTTGCTTATAGCCCAGCCGACCGCAGAGGGCCACATCAGGGCTGTCACCACGTTAAAATCAACTCACCAGTCATTTGAAAAAAAAAAAAAAAAAAAAAAAAAAAAAAAAAAAACCAACTTTCACACATCGCATTAAATGACATCGTCTAGAAACGCACCAGAAATTGCATTAAAAATCTTTCTTCCGTAAAATCTTAAATCAGATGAAAAATGTTAATCTCTTTCAAAACCCAAGGATCACATCAGGCGGGACATCCCTGAACAGGATCTTCATGGACTCCGCTGTAAAATGTTTGTGTCTCACATCGTGCAAGTCCCAACACTCTAAAAGAACATGTTTCATTGTGAGTGGCGCATGACATGGAATACACCACGGAGCTTCTTCACTCTTTAAAAGATAGGAATGGGTAAAATACGAATGGCCGGTGTGCAGCCGGCACAGAACCGTTTCCTCTTTAACGACCTCCCGACGAAGATGGGAGGAAGTCCTTAAGGGTTGGACGGATCTGAAAGAGTTTGTTATTCGTCTGTGTGTTCCAATCCTCCTGCCAGAGGTCTCTCACATAATCGTTAATTTTCGGTTTCACATCTGAGCAGGGATATAAGTGTTGGACAGTTTTCTCTCTTGTGGCGTTCTTGGCTAAACGATCAACCATTTCGTTCCCCCGCCGATGCCAACATGACCAGGAACCCAAGCAAGAGTAATGTTGTAACCGTCCGCCTTCAACTTGCTAAAAAGTTCAAAAAAAGGTAAAAGTTCTGGATGCTGAAGGTTGCGGCCAGCTATGGCCTCCAAAGCTGACAGCGAATCCGACAGAACCAGAAAGTCCCTCTTCGAAGAATGTGAGATTATCTTCAAAGCCAGTACCAGAGCGGTAAGTTCAGCAGAATAGACAGAAGCATCTGAATGGATATGTTCCAACAGTATCTGAGAAGGAGCCCCAGGCAGTAGGCTGCACAGGCCACTCCATCCTCAGACTTGGAACCGTCAGTGAAAACTTTTTGATAGGATGGGAATTTCGAACAGAGGTCAGCATACAATGCCTTGTAACGCCAGAGAGCTGGTAGACTCTTTGCGAAAAGCTGCAAGATCGAAACGAATCTCTGGTGTGAAAAAGGTCCACGGAGGTTGATCCGGAAACTTGGAAAAATCGAAACTACTCCCAGGTCTAGACCTGCATTCCGCACGTGAGGCTGCATACGAAGACCAAACGGCGGAATACATTTAGGGTTGTTTTCAAACTTACTTTGGAATGGAGGGTCAAAGACACAGTCATAGGCAGGATTCTGCGGTTCTGAGAACAGTCGGATATAATAATTTAAAGACAGTTTCAGCCTGCGGTTGGACAACGAAGGTTCGCCCGCCTCTGCGTACAGGCTGTACACAGGGGTGGTGCGGAACGCTCCAAGACAGAGACGAAGCCCTTGATGGTGGATAGGGTCCAAAAGTTTGAGGTAAGAGGGTCTTGCGGAGCCGTAGACAGCACAACCATAGTCCAGTTTGGAACGGACCAGGCTCTGTAGAGGTGCAGCAAAGTTTTCTTATCAGCGCCCCAGTCGGTGTGTGCTACGACCCGCAGAATATTCAGTGCCTTTTGGCAAGCAGTTTTGAGTTTTAATATGGCTGAGAAAGTTAGGTTTTTGGTCAAAAATGACTCCCAGAAATTTGGCCTCTTTAACAGCTGGAATGGGAGATTTCCCTACTTGAAGTTCCGGATCTGGAAAAAACTGACGGAAATTATGGAAGTGAATACACTGGGTTTTTGTAGCAGAAAAGGTGAAACCGTTTTCATCCGCCCACCGATTCAAGAAGCAGACCTCTGGAAGAAGAATTCACACTACCTTAAAGAGGACTGTGCCCACTGAAATCACCAAACAGCAAAAAGGCCGTAGAAGTTCTCCAATCGGGCCGACCAGCTCCTGTTGACTGACTGAGATAGATGGTGGTAAATGCAAAGTTCACACTGTTTTATGCAAAGTTATTCTTGTGCTAAAGCTTGAAGAGAAGTATCTAAATCAATAGGGCTGAACAAAGAGACATGTGGATGAGTACCGAGACTCCTTCCCTTATTATACTCCCTCTGCAGTGGGTTGTGCTGGTTTAGAGAGAACATTAACACTGGAAAGAGTGAAATTCTTCTGGTTCTGAATTTTAGTTTCTTGCAGAGCTATAACAACAGGTTTCAGATTGTGACAATGCAGCTGTTGCTCCTCAAAATAAAAAAGAGACTGTGGATGTTTCCATAGAAAACTTTTGACTCCATCATGGCAAGGAAATGAAGATGGTGAACAATTCATTCCATTTCTACATCCTCATTGTCAGATCGGAGAGGAGAAATTTTGAATAGATCGGTTTACTTTGGGCCAGGAAGCTTTTTTCTCCTGATCCTTTTTCCTTGTGGAGGATGAGGAGGCTCCACCTCTATCACCTCCAAAGTCTTCCCCTCAGGGGCTTTTGGATAGGCTCCAAGACCTGAGGGGGGGGGGGGGGCAGCTGGTTTCCTGTTCCCAACCTTCCCAGGTGCGGGAGTCTGGAAAAATCTTGGAGGGTCTGTTTCCCAGCCTGCTCAGCAGCAGACTTTTTCTGGCTGCTGGAGAGACTGGGTTGTAGCGGGTTTAACGCCTCCGCTGAGGGTACTGGTCTTCTTTGGAGGTACTGCTGATCTTTTTACTGGTTTTTTCCTAATCCACATATTGGTTTTTCTTATGTAGATTTTGAAAAATGAAATGCATCTGTTTGACAGAGACAGACAATGTCTGGACGTTTTTAACAGCAGCTGAGTATGACGATGCTGATTGAGGCTGACTACCAAGCACCAGTTTCTTGGCTTCATGGAAGGGAACTCTTTTCAGTCTTTACTTGCTGGATAGGTTTTCAAGTTTCCATATTGGGCAGTTCTGCAAGAAAGTGGGTGGCTGCCACCACAGTTGGCAAGGCCCTTCATGGACTGCTTTGCAGCACTGACACAAACCTCCTCCCCTGAGCACCTGTAATGAACCTGGTCAAATTGTTGACAGCGGAAGCACCTAACTGGAGATGGTACGTAGAGGTCTACTTTCACAACAAGGTAGCCTACTTTGATGTTCCATAGAAGACTATGTGAACAAAAGGTCAGGAAGAGCATGTCCTTGGACACTCTCTCAATCCTTTCTGAATTGTTACTCTGTGGGCATCAGTCACCCCTGAGGCTCCAACTCTCTTTATTTCTGCCTCTGATACTCCTTTGAGTTCAGACATCTTATTACATCTTTTGATGAGTTGAGTTGTTTGTGGGGTGTCACTCTGATCTCCCTGTCCACCAGCTTAATGGCGCTTTAAAGCTGTTGTGCTCAGCCCTTCATCTTGCATTCCACCAGGAACGATCCATTTCTAAGCCTTTTGGTTGACCGAGGGTCACCGCAATCCCCTGGAAACCTTTCTGGATTGCAAAAGGACTTACAGCTGAAATTGGTTTCTCCTGTTTCTGGTTTGCAACAGGACTTAGAGCTGAAACTGGTTTCTCCTGTTCAGTTCCTCTGACCACAAGCCAAGCAGCCCAGAATCCTTGTTTCTGTGTCCGAGTGGCCATTAAGATCCGAGTCCCGGGTCATTGGTGTTTGTACCTTCCTTTTTTTGAGTGGGGGGATGGGAGGATTCTTTGTAAAGAAGCCTTTTGATGTGTTTGTATTTCATCTCTCCCTTACTTACCCAACATGGAGTCCAACTACGGGCCAGGGTCAAGAAGTCAGCGTCTCGACCCCCTCCAGGCTTTAGGAGGGATACACGACAAACAGAAGCCCACCAACCCCATCCTCCCTGATCATGCTCAACTCCCCGGGACAGAAAGCCGAGTACTGCAGGGGTTACCCTGGACAGCCACAGAACTGCCTGTCTTGACCCAGCCCCACACAGGGGTAGCCGACTGATAGCTCTGGGCCAAAGTCTTATCTCCTATGTAGAAGAGGTCCAAGCCAAACAGGTCTCTCTTTGATATTGCCTTCAGGTCTCCTCTTTGATATTGCCTTCAGGTCTCTCCTTGATATTGCCTTCAGGTCTCTCCTTGATATTGCTTTCAGGTCTCTCTTTGATATTGCCTTCAGGTCTCTCTTTGATATTGCCTTCAGGTCTCTCCTTGATATTGCCTTCAGGTCTCTCTTTGATATTGCCTTCGGGTCTCTCCTTGATATTGCTTTCAGGTCTCTCTTTGATATGCCTTCAGGTATTTTGTTTAAACAAATCTTTAATCACAGGTACGTACAATGTTTACACAATACAAAGTGAGCAGCAACAAGCTGAACGCTTATAGTGCTCTGCAAAATGACAATACACAAAAAATTTTTACCTGGCGGCTACAGTAACACAAATATTACATTATTTATATGAAAACAATTGACAGTTTAAAGTTTATAAATCGCATGAAGAATACAAAAAGAGAACACCCCCGCCCCCCACCCCTTCCCGGAAAGAGAAAAAAAAAACAATTAAAAAAAAAAAGAAAGAAAGAAACGGAGATCAATGAAGAGAGACGATGAGAAACACACCACAGGCACATCAATTTGCCATCATCACAACCTGAAACAATGGCAACACCCCAGCACAATCCTCTCTTGTCACACCTGAAACCCCCAAAAGGCAACACATCTAAAACCGCTTGCTTCGAGAGATAAACCCATGAACAGCCTCAAAAATCAATACATTGATATCCATCCGCAGATTACGGTCCCCATTTAACAGAGTTCGAACATTTCTGTAGTGTGGTGGAGATCGGAAATAGTATTTGCGTGGGTTTTCATTAAAACGAGACACAACAGAAAATATGCTGAGCTGTTTTCCTCCCATTGCCACACTCACACAGTGGGTCGTTAAGTAGATGGCGGTTGAACATAATTATCATATCTCAGATCACTGATTCCAAGACGAAGACAGCAATGAATGATTTGGTTCTTTCCCTCGCCAAGGTAAAAGTACGGTGGTATGACAGATCATCAGCCGATAAATTATGCTTGATTACGCTTAAAGATGAACTGGTTTTAATATGATCTGGGAGACTATTCAATAAAGATGTAGTTGAAGGAATGAAGGATTTCCGATATATCTCAGTGTTGCATTTTGGAGTTGTACGCTCTAATGGTCTTCTCCTGTGATAAGGATTCCTGTCCGAAACAAGACCAGGCAGAAGATCAAGTAAATAATCCGGACACAAGCCATTTATCATTTTATAAAAATATATAATTTTATGTCTTTTCTCCTTCCTTGAGTGAGCAAAATCCAGATTCTTCATATAATTTTTGATGACTTGTTCCACGAACAGCTCCAATAATTGTTCTTATAGCTTCTAAGTGTAAGTTTCAAGAGAATTGGATTGCATTTCGGAGCAGTTGTCCCACACAACATCTGCATAGCCCAAAGTTAGGTAATACGAAAGATTTATACATGATTTCTAAGGCTCTCCTACTAAATCTATATTTAAAACTTTTCATACAGGAAAGCAGCATAGTTACTTTGTTTCGTATACCATTAATATGTTCATCCCACTTGCAATTATTTTGAAGTATAAGTCCTAGATGTTTATGTTTGTCTTTGCCTTGAAGATACGTTTGTCCAAATATAAGGGGTAAAACTAGATGATTGCCCCGTAAAAGTTAAGTAATTCTGTTTTCTCTTCACTGAATTTTATTTCCAGCGCTGCGCCCAAAGATGTATCTTTTGTAGATCAGAATTGAATATTTCTGTGCGAATAGTAGGATCATTAAGTGAGAAGGACATGCTGGTATCATCCGCAAAAAGTTTAACTTTAGATCTTATACCATCTGTAATGTCGTTAATGTAAATAAGAAAGGTCCAAGAACTGAGCCTTGGGGAACTCCTGCAGGGATTCTGACATAGTCTGATTGGTCACCCTTGATTACAACTGCCTGCATGCGATCAGAGAGATAATCGGTGAACCATGCTAACAACGTCCCTCGTATGCCATTGCCTTCAAGTTTACGGATGAGACCTCTATGCCAGACACGGTCAAAAGCTTTAGAAATATCGAAGTACACAGCTTGCGTTGTGATTCCACTATCAAATGAGGAACATAAATCGTTATAGATGCATAATAACTGATTGACTGTGGAATCACCGGGGATAAATCCGGATTGGGAAGGTGAAATGATATCATTTGACAATAAAAAATCGAAAACTTGCTTGTGGATACATCTTTCCAGAACCTTTCCAACGCAGCTGAGCAAAGAGACTGGGGATAGTTGTTACAAAGTTCCTTCGATTCTTTTTTATGTAGTGGACTTACATGGGCTGTTTTCCAGACGTTGGAAACTTTGCTTCAATCATACTTCTGTTAAAAATGGTAGTCAAGGGATCCAATATAACTGGAAGAGATGCAATCAACAACCTGTTGTGAACCAAATCAGGCCCTACTGCTTTATTTTTGTTCAGATTCAGGATGACATCCTTAACATTAGTAGCTGTCAAAGAAACGTCTGTAATCTCTGGAACTATGAATGGTACATCTGGTACTTCATCATCATCATTTTCCAAAGTGGACTGAGCAATGAAATATTTATTAAAAGCGTTCGCTTTGTCCGTATTGCTATAGTTTACAATGCCATTACAAACAATTGGAGGTATTTCGTTCGAGTCAATACCTTTCTTTTTAAAAAAAGATTTTACCAGATGCCACCATTCTTTTTTACCAAAATTTGTGGAGTGAGAAACCTTATTGTCTAATTCAGCAACATAGTCAAGTTTTTCTTTGTCTTTCTCTTGATGTCACTAATTCCGAAATCGACGAAACCTGCACCAATCTTCTGGATCATTGTATGTTTAGCTATACTGTGTATTGTTTTACGTTCCTCTATTAACAGTCTTATTTCATCAGTCATCCAGGGGACGTTGTCAGGACGTACAGTAATAACTTTAGACGGCATGCATAGTTTTCGCTTTCTTCCATTAATATTTTTGAAAACATTTCGGCACTTTGATCTACTGATCTGTTGTGAGTAACGTCGTCCCAGTTGACAGTGCCTAACAGGTCACAAAAGCGATCTGCATTTAGCTTTCTATAATTAAGTATGGTCCTTTTAAATGGCTGGTTCTTGACCACAGTATGTCTAATCATGGCGCAAGGAACACTATGATCACTGCAAATACCTGGCAAAACATCAGTGGATGTTACAATGTTAGGGCATTGTGTGAGAACCAGATCCAAACACGTTGCACTCGACTCTGTAATCCTTGTGGGTTCATTAATAAATTGAGTGAGCCTGTATTGATTAATGATTCCAAGTAAGTACGGTGAGGGTGTCGTAAGGAAATCACTATTGAAGTCACCAAGAATAATAAATTTTAATGAAGTATTATTTACCTTACGAATGCTTTCTTCTATCTGATCCCAGTAACTTACAGGGGAATTTGGAGGTCGATAAAATGACCCAACCATAACTACTTTGGCCAAGCTTTGTCTCGACCCATACAGCTTCAAGGTCATTAATATAGAGATCTGGTCGAGTTTTCAAACTAAGTTATTTTTAACATAAATAGCAACTCCACCATGTGGGGCATTTGGTCTGTCACACCTGACCATGGATTAAAATTTGTCATATGTATTGAGTCATTCTTGACCGAATCTGATAGCCATGTTTCTGATACTGTGATAATGTCGAATCTATTATATCTGCTTCAAAGATATCCATTTTGTTTCTTAAACTGTTGACATTTACATGAATTAATTTAAGATCAGTTATGGTATCAGGTCCCGGATTAAGTTCAACATCACCCGACAACAGCAGAAGCAGTTGATGAATGTACACATATGTGGTGTTAAATATCGTACTACTGTTACCACGAAAGTGACGTGACTGTCAGAGACAAGAAACTCTTTCACTAAACTGCCAAGTCTTTACAACGAAAGTGGATAACACAATGAAAAAACAAAGAGAGTGTAACATTGTGAGGAGAATCCAGGCATGACAATATACAAACTGTGTAACATAGATATGTTCAAAAAAGACAGTCTTCTGGTAGCAGACAAAGATTTTATGTAGTAACGGCCTACCCTAGCATGATACGTACCCAGGTCTATACTCATTTACTAAGTCACTGCACTCTGAAGCACAGAGAACAAGAACGTGACTAGGGTAGACAAAAGTAACACACACAAAAATCTCCCAAAGTCTCAGGTATCTCTTTGATATGCCTGCAGGTCTCTCTTTGATATTGCCTTCAGGTCTTTCTTTATCCACGTCCACTGCCCTTGATCCTAGCTTTGATATTGCCTTCAGGTCTCTCTTGATATTGCCATCAGTCTCTCTTTGATATTGCCTTCAGGTCTCTCTTTATCCACGTCCATTGCCCTTGATCCTAGCTTTGATATTACCTGCAGGTCTCTCTTTGATATTGCCTGCAGGTCTCTCTTTATCTACGTCCATTGCCCTTGCACACAGCTTAGCTTTGATATTGCCTTCAGGTCTCTCTTTGATATTGCCTTCAGGTCTCTCTTTGATATTGCCTTCAGGTCTCTCTTTATCCACGTCTATTGCCCTTGATCCTAGCTTTGATACTGCCTTCAGGTCTCTCTTTGATATTGCCTTCAGGTCTCTCTTTGATATTGCCTTCAGGTCTCTTTGATATTGCCTTCAGGTCTCTCTTTGATATTGCCTTCAGGTCTCTTTGATATTGCCTTCAGGTCTCTCTTATCCACATCATTGCTCTTGCACACAGCCGCTCAATCATCTCCACTAGCTTGTCCCCTATAACTCCCAACCTGTTATTCTGACCTCCTGATACTTCCTGTCAGGATTCCTCACACACCCACAGCATCTGGTCCCCATCTCCCACATGGCACTGACTACACTGTGTGTCTGAGAGGCAGAGGACCGACTACATTGTGTGTCTGAGAGTGCAGAGCACTGACTACACTGTGTCTGAGAGGGCAGAGCCTGACTACACTGTGTGTCTGAGAGGGCACAGCACTGACTACACTGTGTGCTGAGAGGGCACAGCACTGACACACTGTGTGTCTGAGGGCACAGCACTGCTACACTGTGTGTCTGAGAGGCAAGCACTGACTACATTGTGTGTCTGAGAGGGTAGCACTGACACACTGTGTGTCTGAGAGGGCAGAGCATGACTACATTTGTGTGTCTGAGAGGGCAGAGCATGACTACACTGTGTGTCTGAGAGGCAGAGCACTGACTACACTGTGTGTCTGAGGGCAGGCACTGACTACCTGTGTGTCTGAGAGGGCAGAGCACTGACTACATTGTTGTCGAGAGGGTAGAGCACTGACTACATTTGTGTCTGAGAGGGTAGACACTGACTACACTGTGGTCTGAGAGGGCAGAGCACTGACTACACTGTTGTCTGAGAGGGTAGACCCACTGCTAGTGGCACCACCAAAAGCATCAACTACCACCTTCTATTCAATGACATCATCACAAGACACACAATGCAAGTTCTTTCCCTTTCCTATCCTCGTCAGTTTCTGCCTCTCTTGGATTCAGTAATTGAAGAAAGTGCCTCCTCAAATCATGAGTTACCAATGCACAACTAGAACACTGCATGACGCAGTTAGACATGCACCAAGCTTTCACACATGAATATGAGCGAGTGAGTGTGTTATGTTACCAATCCACAAATCTTCCAAATTTACATCTAACATTTCTAACAAAATAACATTAGTGAAATATAGTTTTGTGAAAACACATACCTTTCAAAATTCAAAAAATGCCATGATAAGCAAGGAAGGCAGAAATAATTTTAAAATGTCACTTCCCTGCACACATGATGCTCCACTGAAGTCATCCAAACTCATATAAAATATGTAAACTTTATGTAAACTTGACCCGTTGCATATATACGTCTTTACCAACTCTTACAGCTTCAGAGTAAGTTCACGATAATAAGAACATCATTAATTGCATTTAATGTTCATTGAAATAATCTGCATCTCAAAATGTATGGATTTACTTATTAATTCATGTAGAAAAAAGAACGCTCATTCATTTAAATATCTTACATAAACTGGACACAAAAATGTTTTTTTAAAAGGCATGGCGTGTCAGGCACAGCAAGTGAGGGTATGAACCACACACAAGTTATACTCACCGCTACACTCTGGCTCTACATCAGCACTGACGCTCAAGAGACGGTATCTACTCTGGCATTACAGGACCATGATCTGTACAAAGTGTCCAGTAAGTCAAGTCAGAGGCTGATAACATGTCAATATGATCTGTAAAAGTGTCCAGTAAGTCAAGTCAGAGGCTATAACATGTCAATATGATCTGTACAAAAGAGGGTCCAAAGTCCAAGTCCAGAGGCTGTAACATGTCAATATGATCTGTACAAAGTGTCCATAAGTCAAGTCAAGCTGTAACATGTCATATGATCTGTACAAAGTGTCCAGTAAGCAAGTCAGGCTTAACATGTCAATATGATCTGTACAAAGTGTCCAGTGAAGCTCAAGTCATGAGGCTGTAAAACATGTCAATAGGAACTGTCAATAGTAAGATCTGT
>CM031621.1:56588373-56628831 GCA_018398815.1 Conus ventricosus
GCCCAAAAAACGTAGAAACCTTTTGTGTCCTTAAAGTAATCCTTGCAAAATCTTCTACAGTGTTAGACTCGATGATTATTTAACAACAAAATACGGTTTATGGATTGACCTAAGATCGACAGAGGATAATCAGTTGCAGGGAAAGGGGGGGGGAGAAACTTTAGAGACGTAATAAAATTCAAATTGACAAAGAAAAGATGACGATAAACCGCTTAATGCACATTTGTTTTTAATATATGATGCGCAGCTGAATATTCAAGATAACAGATTAAAAGATATACAATACTAAATTATTTTTTCATTTTATAAAAAGAAATGTCTGTTCAGCTTACCCAAAAGTACCTACGGAGTTCCAAGAAAAAGAGTAGTAGAAACCCCTAGCATAAAAACCTTTAGTTTAAACCCAAACATTACAAATGAAACAAAAACTAGAGCAGGACCTTTCAAATACAGCAAAACCAAACGAAGGTATTCTGCTGCCTTTTAATGCGTTACATTATGTTAATACTGGAGCATCAACTGTAAGTGCACTATCGGCAGGGACAAGTGTAGGTCTCTTAGCAACAGGTTTTGGTGCACCTGCAGCTTTACCTCTAGGCGGTTTGTTTTTTAGCTCTTGGCGTGTGTTATTAGCTGTAGGTGCTGCTAGCAAAAAATAAAAACTAAACTCAAAAGCACACAGCATAGTTCAACTAATAACAGCTAAATTTAGTTCCTTCAAGTGATAATAAATAAAGCATAGCTGACTCAAACATCACGGATGAAGAATTTAGTCGTTTACAGGCCGATTTTGATGACTATAAAAGACAAAAGTTTGATCTTCAAAAAAAGGCGAGGACAAGTTTTTCTCAACAGCCAGACGCCAAGCAGATAAAAAGGAATGCTTAAAAAAAGTAAACGAAACATTAAACTTGTTCTAAACAGCTCACATTAACAACGCCAAAGGGTGTTTATACTTTGTTTATGAGTCCAAGCACAAAAAGACCGTTGATATTGATTAATTAAATTTTTTTTAAAAATTTAAATAAATATTTTGAGTTAAAAAAGAAACTAAACATGGATAAGTTATATGAAGGTCCAGACGAATTCTTTGAAGAAATGCAAGAAGATTTATCAAGAGCACTGAATGATATTGATTTAGAAAGTTATTGATCCAGCAGCTTTAACGGGCAAGTGTTGCTCATGCTATTTCTCAAGTTCCGGGAAAAACTAAAAATAGACCCGCCAGTTAAAGTAATGTTAGCTGTTTTAATCGACTAGTAACAATAAATGAAGAAAATCTAGAAGTCTGGGTCTCGACTAAACAACGGGTTTTATTCTTTCTCGTAATGACTTAAACCCGGTTGGGCAGACCAACTGCTTACACAGTTTGATGTGGGCTGTAAAGAAGCCAAAATGAGAGGCTCTGGTTGGTCAGAGGGGGAAGTCTAGGATCAGATTAAAACAGGCTAAGTATGGCCGATTGTTGGCAAGTCTTACATTCCATACCTCCAGCATTAGTCGCAAAAAGAGCGTTCTAAACATAAAGAATTGGGGACAACAAATGTTTCATGGGTTTTTTTGTTCTCGCAAGGCTGCTCACGCCCGCAAAAACGCAGAGAGAGTGTTAACTATCCCCCTTACATCAATGATCTTAACTTTAGTGGGGTGCCCTTTCCTGTTAGCGTGGATTCCTTGATCAGTTTGAAGAACAAAACAAACCAATAACTGTTAATGTCTAAAACATGGGATGAGGAAACAAATCTACTGCCTATTAGAGTGTCCAAAAACAGTCCAATGTTGGCGGCCAGACAAAATTTATGTTGACTTGCTGCTGGATTTCTTTCACCAGCGGGCTACCACATTACACATTAATACGAACAATGAGTAGATTATTGGCGCATACTTCAAAAACACTAACAAACAGAATTCTGCAGAAATGTTTAACAAAAATTCCATCTGGTAAAGCCGCGCTTTTAACATATAAAACATTGTTAAAAGTTCTGTAGACTGTAATACAGAACTAAATTTCGCCCCCACCCGGATCTAAAGTTAGTTTTAAGAACGGAAACGGCTGCAAAATTCTCCATACGTTGTTTACGCAGACTTCGAATCACTCATTTTTCCTTTTTGAAGGGGCCCGCGCCACAAAAACTTCGAAAACAGTCTTAATGAGTAATTATCAGATTTGTCATTTGCTTTTCGTTATTGTCAGGTCGGATGGCGTTCATTCAAAGCCAGAATTATATAGGGACCAGATGCGGCTAGAAGATTTTTACAGCGCATGCAGCAAGTGCGTAATGGGCTGTTCTAATAATCTAAACTTATCTGAAAAACATAATGACGCCTAAAGACCAAGAACAGTATGACTCAGCCACACATTGTTGGATTTGCGGTTTAGGCCTCTCATCAGACGCAGAGAATCGACAGTAAGAGACCATGATCACATTAGTGGAAAGTTCAGAGGAGCGGCGCACAGTAAATGCAATCTTCAACTAAAGTTTGACCCAAAGACATGGAAGCTGCCCATCTTCTTTCATAACTTGCGAGGTTACGACTCCCATCTTATATTGCAAGCAGTAACCAGCGCCTTCGGGGTAGCATGCATTGCACAGTCATCAGAAAAAGTACATGTGCTTTAATCTAAATAACATGTCTTTTTATGACTCTATGCAGCACATGATGGGATCATTAGAGTCACTAGCTATGTCCTTAAAATCCTGCCCAATAACGGAAGAATATTTTGACCCAACTCTTGTTAGAAAGGGTGTTTATCCTTATGAGTACATGAACAGTTGGGAAAGGTTTGACGAAGACACACTTCCTCCTAAAGGCGCGTTCTTTTCTAGTCTCAGAGGAAAGGACATTAGTGATTCTGATTACCAGCATGCTCAAGATGCGTGGCAGAAAGTTAGATTGTAAAACGATGGGAGACTATCATGACTCATACTTGATGGCAGATGTATGTTTGTTGGCGGGACGTCTTTGAAAATTATAGAAAGACCTGCATGAAACATTATAGCCTGGATCCTGCGCATTATATTTCTGCGCCAGGGATGAGCTGGGACGCTTTCTTAAAGTTTACTGGAGTAAAGATTGATTTATTGTCTGACCTACTAATGATTCAGATGATTGAAAACGGATTGCGCGGAGGAATTAGTATGGCGTCGCATCATTACTGTAAAGCAAACAACAAATACTTGGACGACTATGATCCGAGTAAAAGGTCTAACTATCTCATGTATTTAGATGCAAACAATCTGTATGGTTGGGCAATGGCGCAATCACTTCCATTACGCAACTTTAAAATGTACACAGAAAACAATCCAAAAAATATTCAAAAGGCATTAAAGTGGTTGGGCAGTTTGGCGCCTGATCAGCAAGCGTGGCTTCATTCTAGAAGTTGACTTAGAATATCCTCATGAACTCCATGACCTCCATAATGACTACCCATTAGCTGCAGAAAGCCTAAAGATGAATCCAAGAGAGCCGCCTAAACTTGTGCCTAATCTTCGCGGCAAAAAAAATTATGTCTGTCATTACAGACTTCTGCAATTTTATTTAAGACATGGTTTAAAGTTGGCAGCAGTTCATCGTATAATTGCTTTTGATCAAGAACAGTTCATGAAACCATACATCATGAAGAACACTGATCTTAGAACTAAATCCACAGATGCTTCAGAAAAAGACTTTTTCAAGCTGATGAACAACAGCTGTTTCGGAAAAACTATGGAGAATCCGCACAAGCGCAAAGATGTCAGATTAGTCACCAAAGAGAACGAAGCAATTAAGCTGACTTCAAAACCTAATTATCAGGATTTTAGAAGATTTCATGATCAGCTTTTTGGCATAATGATGAAAAAAAAGAAAGTCAAATTGGACAAACCCGTTTTTATATGGTTTACTGTTTTAGAATTATCAAAGCTTTTGATGTTAGAATTTCTTTATGACTACTTTAAACCCTTGTTTCCAGAGTCCAGAGTGCTTTACACAGATACAGATAGTTTTGTTATAAATATCCCTACTGAAGACATCTATAAAGACATGGAAATCGAATGGCTAAAGGACATGCGGGATGGTACGACACATCTGATTACCCTAAAGATTCGCCTTTGCATTCAATTACTAACAAGAAGGTTTTAGGAAAGATGAAGGATGAATTATCTGGAAAGGTGATTAAGGAGTATGTGGGGTTAAGGTAAAAAATGTACAGTATTTCGAGCCAGGAGAAAATCATTAAAAAAGCAAAGGGAATATCTCGCAGTGTTGTGCAGTCAAACATATCACATGACAACTACAAAGAAGCATTGTTTGACAATAAGACTTTTCATCATGACAACGTAAAACTGCGATCTAATCTACATGAGATCAACACAACTGTTGTAACAAAGAAGTCATTAGATAGAACAAACACAAACGTGTGTTTGTTAATCCAAAGTTTTCATATGCAATAGGGCACTGGAGGACTGCATAAACAGGGGGTTTATATTTTTCATCAACTTTTATTATAAGATCAATCATAGCTTCATCCAATTCATTTAAATCTTTTCTTATGTTTGCTTGATGCGTTCGAATTTTTTTATTATTTCAAGATATTCTTTTTTCCCAATTTGGGGGTTTGAGTTGTAGGTGATCTGGATGATTTAGCATGCATTGATTAATCCTCAAAAATGTTCCCCTAATAGCATTACACGCATCAAATGATTCCCGTATCATTTTCAAGGTCTCTTCCTTTACCATTCTTGTTTCGTTCTGCACTTCGTCCTGAGCTTCAATTTTAACTCAAATATATTTACGTAAATTAATTAAGCGGAACTGTGTCTGGTGGGATTATCTGCAGTTCTTCCTTCACAAAAGATCTTTGAGGAGCTGGTTGTTTTGTTGTGTCAGTTTCTCGTAAATAATACACGGGCGGATTCATTTTTACAATTCTTTTTATTTCATATGGATCAACACTCCAAACTGGATCGGTTGCCCTGATGCGAGTGTCCCCTTCTGCTTCCCCCGGTAAATAAAGGTACCTTACTTTCAAACCAAATGGTAATAGTTTGCCGGATGAAGACTCTCCTTCAGCAACATTTATTGTTTGTTTTCTGATTGCTTGTACTGGTTTTAGCCCTTTAAATTCTTCATTATTCATTGCGCGCAAAACCGAGGGCAGTCTTCTAACCCATTCTGTGTTGCGAGAATTGTCAATAAGCTCTCTGTGATACTGGTAAGAAAAAAGTCTTTCAGATAACTGTTTGTTAAAGTTTTCAACTAAAGCCTGTGATCTGTGAACTCCTGGAATGCCTCTTTTAATGGTAACTCTATGTTTTAACAATAATTGATTCACTTGGCCTTTAAATTCTTTTCCATCATCGACTTGAATCATGCGAGGATAAGTTAGCGGGCCTCGTTGGTATATCAGCTGTATGGCAACAGCAACAGCAGAAGCACTCTTTTGTGTTAATGGTTCCGCATCTTTGTATCTTGAAGCTATGTCAATGACTGTGAGTGCGTACTTAAATCTTTTTCGTCTAATCGTATCATGGGGTAATATAGAAGGTCCATTTGATGGGTGTCGTTCGGTATTGTATTCACAAAGTGTGGTCTCTGTATTCGTCTAGGTGCAGGTAAATAAATTTGCCAAATCGCTTGTTTAGATAACCATTCCTTTGCTGTTTGTTCACTGACTCCCGCTGCTTGGCTTAGCTTTTTTATTGCCGTAATTCCCTTCCAATATCCTTTTGGCGAATAATAGATTTTGTTCATTTTTATTCAGCCAATATTATGCACAACAAAATACACAATGGTCATACCAACGACAATAAACGCGATTTCTTGCATCTTTTGTTTTTCTGATGGCTGATAAAAGTCGCTGAATTTTGGTGGGGGCAATGTCTCGATTGGTTTGCCTGTTACAAGATAATATTCTTTTATTGCCTGGTCAACATCTTTAAATGTGTAAGCTGCATGCCCCTGTTTTTTCAGTTTGTTATTAATGAAATCTAACTGCTCAATTCTCTGCTTTTCATAGTTATCTTGTGCAGCTGCTAGTTGCTCCATAGCTTTGTTATGTCTTTTTCTCTCGCCGTCATCCCGCAGTTTACTAAACGCGTAATTTACTTCCGCTAAAAGCAAGCACATTCACCACAGCGCTACCTATCATCATTACGAGTGAAGCCATTTTTTATAAATGTTTTTTTATTTACTATTTATACTGTCTGGAATTATTCCTTGCTTAACTAGAAAATCTTTCGTGGCAAACGAAGCTGCAATAATAGCAATCAGCTTTGCTGAATCCTCAAAGTCTAGTTTGCCAAGATCTGCTGGTTTAATTCTTAACAAGCTTTTACCAAGCATTGTGTATCCTACACTTAGTCCTCCAATAACAGCAGAATGGTATACAAGGTTGGCAATAGTTTTTTCGGTGCTCATTTTTAAAAATAAAATAATTATAATTAATAAAAAAACATGAACAGCGATGATCTATTAAACCTTCCTGAACTTATGATTACAAATGACCTGGTGATGAGCAAGCTATTATGCCCAAAAAGGAAAGGCTGTATTCTTTGGCAGCATGTGGAAAAACAAAACAGTTCCTCTGAACTGAATTCAGCATAGAACAGATTCAACAGATGTCGCCGCAAGACATTTTAACCCTATTTATGGCATGTGTAAATGACCTAATTGGCAGACTAATTTTTAGAATAATGGGTGTGTTCAGAAATGGTGTTTGTTTTCACATAAGCAATGGTCAAAACCTATGAGTGTTATATATTTTCTTGAAGCTTAGTGGAAGAACTATCGGATGTTATATATTACCGGATGGTTTATGCTAATGTGGTGGTCATGTGATCCAAAATGGCCGCCGATTACGAAAAAAAAATCACAAAGTATGTGGAGACCACCTCATTTCCCAATAGACGAAACTGATTTCAGACAAAGTAAATGTGCCTAAACTTAGAATAATATGTCATCTTTCAGAGGGAGAAAATTTGAGTTTGAAATTGCATTGGTTTTGTCATAAATAAAAAAATAAAAGAAATACCCGTGAAATTTTACGTTTCATTCATTAGCTGTATGACTCATTTTCATCCTTTCTATCACACCACACTGCATTACACCACTAATTCTTGCTATACCTACCTGTATTCCACTGATGGACACACGTCTCCCATGTGACTGGTCTTAGTGTGCATCACCTCGATCGTTTGTTGTGACGCTTTGTTCGACCAGTAGCTCGCAAGCTCCTTCTTTCTTATCAGTCCCATATCGAGACTCAGGCCAATGAATTTTTTCATATTGGCCACAGTAACACCATTTTGAGGCCAATGCCTCAATCTGGAATTTGGATGTTGTTCTAGCCACTGAACAAGTTCAGGAGTGGCAAGGAATGAACGTGCATACTCGTTTGTTTGCCTAACTAAGTGCAAAAACATTGCCTCGTCAAAAAACAAACTAAAGTAGTCTATGGGGTCTGCGTTCTCTGGGGCATTTCTAGGTCCTGTATTTCGAACTCTAAACTCTGGAACGTCCCTATCTTGGATTTCGGGTGGTTCTATAACGTTCCATCCATCAACTACAGGTTAGCAGGGCCTGCATTGTTCCTATCACGAAAATCATCGTGCTCCTCTCCCTCACCCACCCCCTCCGACACACTGCTATCATCGTCACTTCCCTGACTATTCTTTGAATCCGCTTCAGCTCCCACATCAAAGTCACTATCACTATCTGATGTTTCTTGATCATTTGCATCTACCTCTTCCTGTCTAACGGCAATTTCTTCTTCATTATTAGCTCCAAAAACATCGAACAACCCAGGACGAACACCACCTGCCGCCATCTTTGCCAACGACTCAGTCACCTGAACAAACAATTTTCAGAACGATTTTTTTCATTGGACCCCCAAACTGAAAGTACACAGTGAAAGACTAACCCTCCAACCAATGATAGGCAACGTTTCAAAGAGTAAAGGGAAGTTACTGTGTCAGAACTAACCTCTTACGAATTGGCCGATGAGATCGGCCCTAGCAAGCTGGCTGCAGTAAAAGGGCCGATTTAATCGGCCAATGCCATAATTAGGGTTAAAGTATCATAACAGGTATGAAGCGCAACTTGGATCAAGAATGGGAAAAAGTGTAGGGCAAACGGTTCTTAGTTTGTACACTAAACTAGTCAGTAGATTTGCTCCCATTGATTCTGAACAAGATCTTACGTATGATTTAACGCAGGATCCAGTTTTAACTAAGTCATTAGAGTCTCTAGGGTGTGATTTATATTACAGATTTGGAACATTGTTATCGCCGTTAATCATGGGATTAATAACTTTTAATCATATAGATTTTATTTCCCTTAAAAATGACCGAGCCAGAAAATCAGCAGAATCAGGAAACACTGAATCAGGTGGAGACCAGTAAAAAGCATCCTCATCCTGGGCGTGTTAAAGCAGGAAAAAAATTAGCAGAGTGGAACAGACAAAAAAAATTAATGTTACAATCACAGAATATAACTCATCATGAAAACATAACACCGCCAACGCCAGAACAAGTTGATTCAATGCCAGCTATAAAAACTCCATGTGATTCAAGGGCACCAAAGTCTTCATGGAATATTGAACTTAAAACTGTTGCCATTTTTAGCGTCCTTGCTGCTGCTGGGGGCGGTTATTACGGTTATAAAATATATACACAATGGCAACAAAAACAAAAGAAGTTAAAACAACCTGAACCACTAAATACAGAAGACAAAAGCACGCCAAAACCGCCAATAACAAAACATCATTTTGATCCATTTATAATGCAATAATATTTTAAAATTTTTTGATAAAACATGGCGGATTATTATTTGTTTAAAATGATGGTGTCAATAAATAAAGACATGGAGTCTATAAAAGACATTTCCATAGACCAGAATTGTAATCAATGTGGTTGCTTAGGATGAAGAACTTCATTAAGATCTATGCTGACCGATTTCGCGCAGAGGACGCTGAGCAAGATATTCTCAACGATGACGCGTTTTTTGAGGCGTGTGTGTACTATATTAGACATCTACTATTTAAGATAAAAACATAGATTGTATTTTTTTTTTGATAATTATAAGATAACTTAAATAAGAACTTAGTTGTACTTAGAGGATGACTTAGTTATGATCTTAGGTTGACTTGAGTAAGAACTTGAGGATGACTTGAGGACAACTTGAGTAAGAACTTAAAAGTGACTTGGGGTAACTTGAGGATGACTTAAGTAAGAACTTGTGAATGACTTGAGGATGACTTGGGGACAACTTGAGGATGACTTGAGACAACTTGAGTAAGAACTTGGGGTAACTTGATTAAGAACTTAATTAAAGAACTTGCGGTGACTTGATTAAAAACTTAACTAAGAACTTGAAGTGGCTTAAGGTGACTTTTTTTTTTTTAATTTTTTTTTTTTTTTTTTTTTTTTTTTTATTATTTTTTTTTATTATTTTTTTTTATTTTATTTTATTTTTTTAAATTTTTTTTTTTTATTTTTTGACTTAAGGTGACTGAGGTTGGTTTTTACCTCGTTACTGCGCATGCCCAGTGGAGTTAGAGGAGAATAAGGTCGGGTTAACCTGGCCAAATGACAAGATAACTCAAGGCCCGTTGTCAACAACACTAAGTGCTGGGCGGATGTGACGTCTTTTTACTATCACATGATTAAATCTTGACTTATGATAGGTGAATGTAAGAAACATGTCTATATCTGTTTTACCTCAGGCGGGAATGACTGAGCAAAATCCTTTCAGCCACTTATAGAAATCTCGCTATCAGAACTGCAGGCAATAGAAATCGATCGCTATTCATAACTGCACCCTAAAGAACGTAGAAATGCCGGCATTAGAGTCAACCGCCCGAAACGCATGCCCATGTGTGATTGCTGTGATAAGAGTTTCTTTCAATTTCAATAGGCTTTTGAAAGTCATTGAATTCCCTGCGCGGCAAGCGAGGAGGTATGGTTTCACTTCAGCGCACTCGTGTGTGTGCATGTGTGCGTGTGTGTACACTAGCTTTCAGTGGAAGACATGCTGGGATAAGTGTGTGGATTTTATGTCAAAAATAAAACTGGGTTTTTAAAAAAGATTTTTTAGATAACAGTTAAAGCCCTGAATTTTTTTTTCACATAAAAACCAAGAATCCCATTTTTAAATGTTTTGCGTAAAATGATTTTTTGAAAACGATCAAGAAAACATAGGATTAAGAAAAATTTAAAAAATTCACAAAATTTTTTGGAAAATTTAGTTTTAAAAAAAACAGAAAACCCCACACAAAATGTTTGTTTGAGGGTGGGTTTTTTTTTTTGGTTATTGAATCTTGCTTATTAGAGAACAAAATTTTTTGCCGGGTTCGGCCGGCACCCGGGAACCCCCGGCCCAAAGGGCCCGGGTTTGGAAGCGGTGACCCAGAACAGACAAAAAAAAGTTCTCCCCCGGCGCGCATGTTTCTGGGGGTTGTGTGTGTGTGTGTGTGTTGGGCCCCAAAAGGGAAGAGAGAGAGTGGGGAGTGCCCTGTCTGTTTTATGTTTTGGGGTGTGTTGGGTGGGGTGTGGTGTGTGTGTGAAACCGCGGCCTGTATGTGAGTTAGCCTCTTGTTGCGTGCGTGCTGCGTGCGTGCGTGCCGTGCGGGCGTGTGTGTGTGTGTATGGTGTGGGGTGGGGTGTGTGTGGTGTGGTGTGTGGGCTGTCTGTCTGTGGGGCTTTTCTTGAGCGTGTGTGTAGGGCGTAAGGGTTTTAATTTTGGGCGCCTTACATGTGAAAGTGTGGGGGCATGATCAAAAAAATGGCCCAATAAAAAGAGAAAAAGTCTTAAAAACCAACGGGTCTTTCCCAGCGCCACCTAAATGGTCACAGCTTCCTGGTCCCCCCGGGAAAACACCACCATGACATTTTGGTTCCTGCCGGGTCAGCCCAGATTTCCTCCCCCCGGGCCCACAGGGAAACCAAATTCAAAACGCACGGGTGAAACCAAAGTCAAAACACACGGGGAAAACCAAAGTAAAACCCAAGCACAGGTAAAACCCAAAAGTCAAAACAGCAAAAGGTAAAACCAAAAGTCAAAACAGCCCCCGGGGTGAAACCAAATCAAAACACCCACGGGTGAAACCAAAGTCAAAACAGCACGGGGAAAATCCCAAATTCAAAACAGAAAAAGTCAAAACAGCACAGGTGAAACCAAAGTCAAAACAGCACGGGTGAAACCAAAGCCCATAACAGCACAGGTGAAAGAAAAGGGGTCAAACACACGGGGAAACCAAAGAAAAAAACAAAACAGGGAAACCAAAACACCAGGTGAAAGAAAAGTCAAAACAGCACAGGTAAAAGCAAAGAAAAAACCCGACAGGTGAAAGCAAAGTAAAAACCCAAAAGGGGAAAGAAAAGTCAAAAGGGAAAAGCCCAAACGCACGGTGAAAGCAAAGTCAAAACAGCACAGGGAAAGAAAGGGTCAAAACAGCATGGGGGGAAAACCAAAGTCAAAACAAAAACGGTAAAACCCAAAGTCAAAAAAAGCACAGGTAAAACCCAAAAAAACAGCACAGGTAAAACCCCAAAAGCAAAACAGAAACCCGGGTAAAACCCAAAAGTCAAAACAGCACGGGGTGAAAGCAAAGCCCCAAAAATGCCCCAGGTGAAAGCAAATTTCAAAAATGCCGGGTGAAACCCAAAGGGTAAAAACAGGGTGAAAGCAAAGTAAAAACAGCACGGGTGAAAGAAAGAAAAAAACCAGCACGGGTTGAAAGCAAAGTCAAAACAGCACAGGGAAAGCAAAAGTCAAAACAGAAACCGGGTAAAACCAAAGTCAAAACAGCACAGGTGAAAGCAAAGTCACAAGCAAAGTCAAAACAGCACGGGGGGAAAGAAAATCAAAACAGCAGGGGTAAAACAAAGTAAAAAACACACAGGTGAAACCAAATAAAAAAAACAGCACTTTTTAAACCAAACCAAAGTCAAAACAGCACGGGGGTTTAAAACCCAAAGGCAAAACAGCAAAAAGGTGAAACCACACCCAAAACAGCACAGGTGAAACCAAAACAGCACAGGTGAAACCAAAGTCAAAACAGCACAGGTAAAACCCAAAGTAAAAAACACCCAATAGGTAAAAACCAAATTTCAAAACAGCACAATTTAAAAAAAAGGGTAAAAACAGCACAGGTGAAACCAAAGTCAAAACAGCACGGGTAAAAACCCAAAGTCCAAAACAGCCGGGGGAAAAACCCAAAAGGGTCAAAACAGCAAAAGGTTAAACCAAAGTCAAAACAGCAAAAGGTTTAAACCCAAAAACCACAGGTGAAACCAAATTAAAAACAGCACAGGTGAAACCGAAGTAAAAACAGCACGGGTTTGAAACCAAAGTCAAAACAGAAACCAGGTAAAAACCAAATTCAAAACACACGGGTTTAAACCGAAGTCAAAACAGAAACGGGTTAAAAACCCAAATCAAAACGCAAAAGGAAAAACCCAAAGTCAAAACAGCAAAAGGGGCGATGCCCTGGCCGCTGGTTTTCCCTTTTTTCCGGGTTCAGACCACCACATTTTGAGATGGCCAGTGTTTCCGTTTTCCACAAAACACACACACACACACACCACACATTTTAGTTTTTAAAATTTAATTTTATCCCTTTTGGCCAAAATGCCTTTTAATTTGGGCCCACAGAAAAAGAAGAGAGAGCAGGAATGAACCCAAACCGCCCCCTTTTTTTTCCCCCACACATTGGTTTCCAGTTCTTGGACACGGGAATGCTTTTGGTAACTGTTTTAAAGACCACAAGCTGACAGTTTCTCACACTAAACCTTTGTGCTTTACTGCAAAAAACCCAAACGCTCAGGAATTTCATTTTTTACAAGACAATTTTTTTTTTCCAAATAAAATTCCCCCTTAAAAAGAACAAAAATAAAATACAGACCAGACAAATTTCACAGTATAAATACTTCTCATTTTTCCCATAATTGCTTCATCAAAACCAAAATTAGGGGGCCAAAAGGGGGGGAAAAAAGGGTACTCTTTTTTTTTTGGGGGGGAAGGGTGTTGGGGGTTGTGTCCCGGCCTGAAACTGATCTGGACCCAATTTTTTTAACCCGAATCAACTGGGGGCCTTTCCCATCCATCCAAACCAAGGGTTGACATTCTTAAAGATGTCCGGGAAAAATTTCCCAAAAAATTTTTCCTGCAACAATGAGAGAGAAATGGTGTGTGTTTTTTGTGTGTGTGGTGTGTGGGGGTGGGTGGTGTGGTGAAAGCTACCAATAAGTAGGGGTTTGGAAATAAATTTTGGGCAAAACCTTTTTCCCTGTGTATACAGTTAAAATAAAGAGGGGGGGGGGGGTAAAGGGAAAGGGAAAGGGGGGGGGGGGGGGGGGGGGGGGGGGGGGGGGGGGGTTGGGGGGGGGGGGGGGGGGGGGGGGAAGGAAAGGGGGGGGAGGGGGAGAGGGGTGGCCCGGGAGGTTTTCTCCCAAAGCCCAAAATACAAGATCACAAAATACAAATAAAGACTAAAAAAAATTTTTTTTCAAAAATAAATAACAAGCTTAAAAAAAAAAGAAATAATCTACCCTTTTTTTAAAAAATAAATAACTAGAAATTTCATGCCCCCATTTGCACACCATTCCTCGTGTTGTTTTTTTTTTTCAAAAAGTTTATTAATTCTGAAAAAAATTTAAAAAACCGAATGTAACAAAATAAAACAGCACAAAATTTGGACCATTTCCAAAAATGGAATGAAAAAACACCCAACTGTAAGAACTTTAACCCAAAAAAATCAAAACGGGAAAAAACTGCCCTTTTTTCTTTCTTTTTTTATTGATTTCAACGCCCCCTTTTTTTAACTGTTTAAAATAACATAGGTTCCCCCCAATTGCAGGGTTAGATTGGGAAAAAGGTAAAAGCCCCAAAGAGCAGAAAAAAAAAAAAAAAAAAAAAAAAAAAAAAACTTTCCCATTGAATTTTACAAAAAACCCCATGTAAAAATACTATATCCCTTCACACATAATACACAAATTTTTCTACAAAGCTATGGAGGAAATACTACCCCCTTTTTTTTTTTTTAAATGAACAGTTTTTTCGCCTTGCTAACATCCCCCCCAAAATGAGAGAGGATTTCGAGAGAGGGAGGGGAGAGAGAGAAAAGGGGGGAAGAGAGAGAAAAGGTGGTTTGGTGTGTGTGTGGATTGGTGTGTGTGTGTGTGTGGGGGGTCCCGTGTGCGTGGGGGGTGTTCTCAATTTCCCTCTCCCCATTCGGGACTTTTTTAACAACCTACCAAAAAAAATTCACCCAAAAAATAAACAAACAAAGAAAGGTCAAAGTAATGTTGCACAAATGTTGGAAATCAGAATGTTTTTTGCCTTTGAAAAACCCCCAGGGTCAAACACTCCAAAATTTCATTGCTCGTATGTTTTGACGTGATCCACTTCATAGTCTCCCTTTGAAAAATGAGGCAAAACAGTTTTAAAAACCAGAAAACAAATCTATGCCTTGCCCAACACAAAACAACCGGGTCCCCTTTGTTTTGTACTAAAAAATTGTGTGGGATTTTTAAATTTTTTCCCTGACCCCCCTTCCCCCTTTCCCCAAAAACCCAACGCCCCCTTCATCGGGTTTGGGACGGGAAGTTTGGACCAATTTCAGATTTTTTTGTCACTCCCCACCAGGGGGTTTACATAAAACCACTATTTAAAGTTTTCCCCACAACTAAAATTAATAAGACCCTTTGTTCACTTAAACGACCATTTTCCTTCCCGGGAATATTCTTTTTAAACGTTTAAATTTCGTCACAAAACAGAATAAATGTGAACACAACCAAAGAAACATAGATCACTGTGTAAAAATGCTAGGCACCAGAAGCCCATCAACCAAATGTCTCGAATCAGAGAGTGAACAAAAAAGCCAAAAACCAAATGCCCCTGAACAAAAGAGTGAAACAAAAATCCATCAACCAAATTCCCTGAATCAAGAGTGCACAAAAGGGCCATCAACCAAATGTCTCTAAATCAGAGAGTGCCCAAAAGGGCCATCAACCAAATGCCCTCTAAAATCAGAGAGTGAAACAAAAGCCCATCAACCAAATGTTCTTTAAATTCAGAGAGGCACAGAAACCCCCAACAACCCAAAATTTCTTTGAATTGGAGAGTGCTCAAGAGCAACTTGCCAGCCCCCGGGGGAAATTTTTCCCATTAAGTTTTCTTCGTCAGATTTCCATTTTAAATTTTCCAAAAGAAGAACCCCCTTTTGGTCTAAAGGCAACGGGTTTTCCTTGGGGCCATGAAGGGAGGACCAAGTACTTCTGTTGTCAAGGAAAACAAAACCAAGAGGGGAGAAAGGGGGAGGGTAAAGTGTTTTTCTGAGGGTTGTCATGACAAACAAACCCCAGGGGGCCATGCTGGAAGAAAAACCTGAAACCTTTTCCACAGAATACAAGGGGGAAATTCGTGGGGGAAAAAGACATCCAACGGGGGGCACCCCACAAAGTGGGTTTCACAACACACAAAAAAGCAACACAACACACACAACACACACACACACCCCACACACACAAAACATTTCACCACTTTCCCAAAACACCATGGGGAAAGGGGCGTAAACATGCAACCCCCATTTGTAAAATTTTTATCATCCGGTACAAAGCCCCCCATGGATCCATCTTTTTTTGCAACATGTAAAACACTGATTGAAACCCTCCTGTACATGTAAAATCACACCTTTTACCCTCCGTACATGTAAAATAACGATTTATCATCCGACTTACATCACTGATTTATCATCCTTAAAATTAAAACACGGATTTTATCACCTGAAACATTACACACTGTTTTTATCCTCCTGTACAGTACATCACTGACTTTACCCTCCTGTACATTACATCACTGATTTATCACCTGAAAAACATGAAACCCCACGATTTATCAACCTGTACAGGGTACATCCCCTTTTTATCATCCTGTACAGTACATCACTGTTTTTAAATCCTCCTGTACATGTAAAACACGATTTTAATCATCCTGTACATTACATCACTGATTTATCACCTGAAAACATTACATCACGTTTTTCAAAAACCTGTCCCATGTTAAAAATCACTGATTTATCATCCGTACAGGTACATCACGATTTATCACCCCTGTACAAACCCTCTTTTTGGGATCCATCTTTTCCCCTGCAACAGTACATCACTGATTTTTTCATCCTTTTCATTACATCACTGTTTTTTAAAATCATCCGGGTACATGTACTTCATTTATTTCATCACCGGGAACAGTACACACTGATTTTTATCATCCGAACATGTACATCATTTTTTTTATCATCCTTTAAAAGTACCACTGATTTTATCATCCGGGTACATGAACATCACTATTTTATAAACCGTACTTTAAAAACACTGATTTTACTTCCTGTACATGAACATCACGTTTTAATCCCCCTGTACAACATCACGGATTTCTCTTCCGGTACATGTAAAATCACAAAATTTTTTTCACCTTTACAGGTACATCACGATTTATCATCCTTACATGTACAAAAACTGATGCTATCATCCTCAACAGTACATCACAAAATTTACACCCCTGTACATGAAAAATCACTAAATTGTATCATCCGGTACAGAAACATCCCACTGATTTTATCATCCGACAGAAACACCCCCACTGATTTTATCACCGGGAAAATGAAACATCACTGTTTTTTTATCACCCTTTAAACATGTACATCCCTGATTTTATCATCCTGTACATGAAACATCACTGTTTGGGTTCATCCTGACATTACATCACTGTTTTTAAATCTCCTGTACATGTACACCCACTGATTTATAAACCCTTGCAACATTTTAAAACACTGATTGTATCACCGGGACATGTAAAACACTGATTTTACCCACCGCAACATGTACAAACTGATTGTACATCCGGGCCCATGTAAAATCACTGTTTTTAATCATTCTGAACATTACACCACTTTTTTATCACCCTGCCCCTTGGTACACACTGATTGTATCATCCTGCAAAAAGTACATCACTGCCCGGGATCATCCTTAAAAAGAACTTTACTGATTTTTTTTCACCCTGTACATGTACATCACTGATGTATCATCCTGGAAACATGTACAGTCACTGTTTTTTAATCTTTCCCTTTTAGGGGGACATCACTGTTTTTAACATCCTGAAACCCATGTACATCACTAAATTGAAAACATCCTGTACATTACATCACTGATTTTATCATCCTGTACATGTACATCACTGATTTTATCACCGGGTACATGTAAAAGACTTTTTTAAACACCTGTACAGTAAAACACTAAAATTTTACATCCTTTACAGGGTACACCCCTTTAAATTGTATCACCCCTGTACAGTACACACGGGTTTATAAACCCTTTGTACAGAAACATCCCCTGATTTTTTTCCTCCTGAAACATGTAAAAATCCCAAAATTTTTTGTCATCCTGTAAAATTTACACACGATTTTATCAAAAATGTACATGACATCACTGATTTTTTGTCACCCCTGTACATGCATCACTGATTGAATCATCCTGTACATGTAAAAATCACTATTGAAACATCCTGTAAAAGTCCATCACTGTTTTTATAAACCGGTACATGTACATCATTTGATTTTATCATCCTGTACAGTACATAAATGTTTTTTTGGTCATGGGTTTACAAACCCCCACCTCTTTTGGATCCATAAATTTCCTGCAACATGTACATCCAGTTTTTTACAGTTCTTTTCATATATAGCATTTTTTCTTTTTTTTTTTCCCCCAAACCCCTTCATCAGGGGGGTTTTCCTTTCCCTTCACACATGACAAAAGCTCCCTTTGACAAAACGGGCCAAAAGTTCCCCACCAAAAAATAAACCAGATCTCTGTAGCCAGGTTTTTGCGGGAAATTTATCTACACTCCAGTCAGAGACAGTAAAAAACTTTTTTAATAAAAATGGGGCAGGAAAAACCTTTTTTTTGGAAGTGAACCAGTATTTTAGGAAGAAGAAGAAAAAAAGAAAAATATTGTTGGCAACCCCCCCCCCCAAAAAAAAAAAAAACAACAACAAAAAACCGTGGCAAATAATCACAAGACAAAAACCCCAAAACATTTCGACCTCTTAGGGCTTCTTCAAAGGGAAAATACAAAAAAATTAGGAAAAACGAAAAAAAACGAGCAATACTTTTCTTTGTTTTACCTTTTAGTGCAGGATAAAGGGGGCAATGACATTTTTTTTTTTCCCTTTGTTTAGAATTTTCCCCTGCAGCGCCTCACCTTGCCATCCCAAAATTTTTGAAAACCAAAAGAATTCCACACTTCCCTCTTGGGATCATAACCTTTTTTTTCCCGATAAAAAAAAAAAAATAGCATCACAAAGTTGTTTTTTAAATGAAGGCATTGTAATGGGGGGTTTCCCGGGACAAATGGGCCCAAAGGTCGGGGTGGTTTTTCCCCGAACCCCCACTTGGTTTTTTCAGCCAAGGCCAAGTTTTCCAGCTTCCACACAGAAAGACAAGGTTGACCTTTTCCATTATTTTCCAAAGGGAAACTGGTCAGGGGCTGTTGGACCCTAACTTTAAGGGTTGGCAAGGTCTTCTCCAGCTGGGAATGGAATGATCAGGGCTTTCTGCAAGGAGGGCCGGGGAACACCCTGTTTGGGCCCCAAAAACGGGGTGGACTTTTTAGAAAAGGGTTTTGGGGACAGATTTCTGGAGTGTTTTTAAAAGGTTTTACACTGGGTGTCAACAGGGGCCCAAAACAAAATTTTCCCCAGGTTTTTCAGACTGATTTCAGTTTAAGAACTTAAAAAGGTTGATTTTTAACCCCTTCCAAATTTCCAAGGGGAAGTAACAGGGGGATTTTTTTTTTCAAAATTATTTATTTTAAAAAGCTTTTTTTACTTATGGAGGGCCCAAATTTCTTTTTAAACAGTGGAGGGCCCGGGAGATTGGACAGGTTTTTTTTGTTAGTAATCAGAGCATCAGCAAAGATTTAGGTGAAGAAACGACAGGTTGGTGTTTTTTCCCTTTTATTTTATTGATAATTTTTCCCGACTATAAACCCTTTGATGTTTTGGACCAACTTGAAGAAAAAGTCTCTCCTAGACGTCTTTTACTTAATTTTTTAAAAGTAAGGGCTCATTTTGGCTTGCAGTTTTTTTATGGGGGCGGGGTTTCGGGCGATGGTTTGTGATAATTTTTGCAAAACCCGTTTTAAAATTTGTGAATTTTTTGGGATCAACATTAAACTAAGTTGTTTTTGACAGTTGAAGTTTTCAAAGACACAGAACAAATGCTTTCAGCACACTTAAAAAAATTTTTTAGTTAAAAGTAACTAAGCTGTTTTTTGATAATTGAAGTTTACTGGAAGACACAAACACTGCTTTTAGGGAAAACTTAATCAAAAAAATTATTTAGAGATCTGCTTGGGCCCCACAAAGTCTTAGTGAAGATTCGCGGGTCTCACAAAATTTTTAAAAAGAATTTTGCCCGGGGCCACAAAGGGTTTTTAGAGATTTTTGGGTTTAGCCTCACAAAGTATCAGTTTTAAAATTTTTGCTGGGCCAAAAAAAGCCTTTTAAAGGGGGGTGCGGGGCTCACAAAGTTTTTAGAAAGAAAGAAAATAATTTTTCTTTTTTAAAACCCACTGACCGCAAAGGGCCACACAAGGTGTCAAACCCCATTACAAACAAATCACCAGTCATTTAAAAAAAAAAAAAAAACCTTTTACACATCTCTAAAAATGACATCGCTAAAAACTTTTCCAGGGAAAATTCGTTAAAAATCCCTTTTTTCCGTAAAAAAATTTAATCGATTAAAAATGTTTTAAACTCTCTCAAAAAACCCCAAAGGGTCCCCTTTTTGGCGGGGGCCCCGGGAAAAGGATCTTCATGGCTTTCCCGCGTAAAAGGGTTTTTGGGCTCACATCGTGCAAGTCCCAACACTCCCAAAAGAACATGTTTCATTGTGAGGGGCGCATGACCCTGGAATGCACCACGGGGCTTCCACTCTTTTAAAAAAGGGAGGAAAGGGTAAAATACGAATGGCCGGTGGGCAGCCGGCACAGAAAACCTTTTTCCCCTTTTAAGACCACAAAACCCAAAGTAGAAAGGGAGGAATTTCCTTTAAAGGGTTTTGGGCAGATCTGAAAGGGGTTTTTTATTCGTCTGTGTGTTCCAAACCTCCCCGCCAAGGGCCTCACATAATCGTTTAAATTTTTTGGTTTTTACATCTGACAGGGGGTAAAAATTTGGGCAGTTTTTCTCCCTTTTGGGGGTTCCTTTGGGTAAACAATCAACATTTGTTCCCCCCCGACCAAAAAACCAGGAAACCCCAAACCAAAAGTAATGTTGTAAACCCTCCCCCTTTTAACTTGGGAAAAAAATTTTAAAGAAATGGAAAATTTTTTGGGTGCTGAAGGTTGCGGCCACTGTGGCCCCAAAGCTGAAACCCGGGAAACCGACCCAAAACCCGAAAGTCCTCTTCCCAAGATTGTAGATTTTCTTCCCGCCAGAACCAAGGGGGTTTAAATTCGCGGGAATAGACGGGAAACATCTGAATTTTATGGCCAACAGACTGAGAAGGAGCCCCAGGGCATTTTTGGCCCCACAGGCCAAATCCATCCCTTTAGACTTGGAACCGTCAGTGAAAACTTTTTATGGGGGGGGGGGGGGGGGGGGGGGGGGGAATTTCGAAACAGAGCTTTAGCATACAATTCTTTTGTACGCCAAGAGCTTTGGGAGAACTTTTCGAAAAGCTGCAAGTCAAAACGAAACTCGGTTTTGAAAAAGGCCCCGAGGTTGAAAAAAGGAAAATTGGAAAAATCGGACACAAATCTTTGGGCCTAGACCCCGCATTTTTCCCCCAAAGTGAGGGGCATACGAAGGGCCAAACGGGGGGAAATACATTTCCGGGGTTTTTTTTCAAAAAAACCTTTCTTTGGAACGGACGGTCAAAACACAGTCAAAAGGGAAAATCTGCGGTTTTTTTTAGAACATTTGGATATAAAAAATTCAAAGACAAATTTCGCCTACTTTTTGGGCAGTGAAGGGGGACCTTCCTCTGCGTACAGGCCCGTAAAACAGGGTTGGGGCGGAAAGCTCCCCAAAACAAATAAGCCCTAGATTTGGGGGAAAGGGTCGGCTCCAAAGTAAAATTTGAAAGAATTCTGCTGGGGGTCACAAAGTTTTTAAAAAAGATTCTGATGGGCCTTTACAAAAATAAATTTGAGATTTTGCGGGGCCCCAAAAAAGGGATTAGTTAGAGATTTTAGAAGGGGCCTCACAAAGTTAAATTAAAGTTTTTGCTGGGTCTCACAAAATAAATTAAGAGAAAATCGCTGGGGCTCACAAAGTCCTTAGTTAGAGATTCTGCCGGGGTTTTCCCCTGAATTCCCATTCGCTACATTCTTCCACACATCACCTTTACACACAACCCTTTCCCAATTGATTAGCAAACAACCATTTGGCACCAATGGACAAAGGGAAATTTTTCCCCCGCCTTAAAGGGGACAACCCAAAACCATAATTTTCCGGAGGAAAAAACTAAAACAAAGTCCCACATGCATTCAACTGGCCAAAAAATTTGCGCCAACACCGTGCCTCAAAGAAAAATACCATCTGAAAAGATTTCCCAAAACACCTGCTTTTTCAAGATTGGTTTTTCAAAGCGACCCAAAATGACTGAGAGTTTTGCGCCCACCCGGGTCCAATTTGGGTTTTCCCCCTCCCCCCCTTTTGCTAAACGGGAAGGTTTAAAATCAGGAAGTCCTTACACCTTTGGGGGCAACTGTCACCGACCCACTTCGGCCCCCCCTTGTCAGGTTCGACTGGTGGCCCCTAAGGGAAAGGGGAACTGCTAAAAATCTATTACCTATTTCTCTACTTCGGACAAACATTCCTTTTTCCTCTAAGCACTTTAAAGGGCCCTTTTTTTTAAGGTTTCAGTCCCTTGACACAGGGTAGCTGGGTTAACACCCAGGGACTACAGGGTTTACCTTGCCAGCCAGGGGAAAATGTCTTTACCCAGGCCCCCTTTCAGGGGAGCTTATTAATCCCCACCACTACAGGGGGTTTCCCCGACCAGCCAGGGAAACTGTCTTTACCCCGCCCCCCTTTCAGGGTACTGTTTAATAGCCCACCCCCCAAAAGGTTTTCCCCTTTACCAGCCCCGGGAAACTGTCTTGACCCAGCCCCTACAGGGGAGCTGAAATTTAAAAGCCCACCACTACAGGGGGTTTCCTTGACCAGCCAGGGAAAAATGTCCCTTGGGCCCCGCCCCTTTCATGGTAGCGGGTTAAATAGCCCCCCCACTACAGGGGGTTTCCTTTAAACCCGCCAGGGGAAAACGGGCCTTTGGGCCCACCCCCTTTACAGGGTAGCTGATTAAAAAACCCACCACACGGGGGAAACCTTTACCCCCCAGGGGAAAATGTCTTGAAACCCCCCCCTTCCCGGGTACTGATTAATAGCCCACCACTACAGGGGTTAAACCCTTTGGGCCCCCAGGGGAAAAGGGGGGGAAACCCCCCCCTTAAAAGGGAAACGTTTTTTAGCCCCCGCACTACAAGGGGGGACCTTGGGGGAACCAAGGGAAAAGGCCTGTCTTGAACCCCGCCCCCGGCAAGGTTTGCTACGGGTACACCTGGGACAGTGGGTACCTCCTTTTTCGGGGTGCTATAAAGAGGTTTCCAAAGCCAAAGAGATGTGGGTTTAGGCACTGCCCTCCTCCAAACACCAGGATCCCCAATCCCCCTCCAACACAGGGCCCCCCACATAGCAAAAGGGGGGAGAACATAAGAAGAAACCCCAGAGAAAAGAATTTGGAAAAAAAATACTTTAAAAGGGGGGAAAAGAAGACAGAAAAGATCCATCCCAAAAATGGCAAAAGGGCAGAACAGGAAAAAAAGGGGGGTTACAATCGTAAGGGCCCTCACCCTTAACCCCCTTTTAACATGGCAGACCTCCCCCATGGCATTAAAATCCCTTCCCTATTGTGCTCATTTCCAGCCCGCAACTTACAAAACGGCCTAAAAAGCAGGGTGCTACCTGGGAAATTTGTAAACACCTAAAGGGGAGGGGTCCACACTATAGGCCTAAAGCATGGGTTTCCCCGCCTGTTTGATTTGTAAAACCCCCCTAAAGGCGGGGGGCCCCAATATAGGCCTAGAAGCATGGGGGCTTGCCCGAAAATTTGAAAAAAACCTGAAAGGCAGGGGGGCCCAAATACCGGCCCCAGAAGCATTTGGGGGGGTACCAGTGGAACTTTAAACCCTGAAAGGCAAGGGGGCCCCGGGGCCACCCAGGGCCCCCTTGGGGTTTCAGGGGGGAGGCCCTTTTTGGGGGGGAAAACCCCTCGATTTAAAACAGCGCTTACAAATCGGGGCACATTGCATGACTTTTAAAAACCCCGCCCAAAAAATAAAACCGCCGATTGTAAGTGCTTTCAAATTGGGAGGCTTGGGCCCCCCCCCCCCCCCCCCCCCCCCCCCCGAAATTTTTAAACGCTGTTTTTGAAACGGCGGGTGCTTTTCAAATTTGGGAGGGTTAAACCCCCGCCATTTTTAAAAACGCTTTAACCCAAAACCCTTTCCCCCTCCAGAAAAGCAAATACTTTTTTGTCCCCTTTTAAACCCGCGTCAAAAGATGAACGTGATCCAAGTTTGGAAAAAAAAAAACTCTCAAGTCGGAAAATGGGGTCCCCAGATTTAAATCCCGTGAAATTTCCCTTTTGGGCAAAGAACACTTTACCAAACAGATTCAAAAGCATGAACTTTTCAAAGCGAAAACGAGTGTTTCTTTTAATAATAATAATAATAATAACTTTTGGGCCCACACACAAGGGAAATTTTGGCTGCTTGGGCCCGGGGGAAGCGCATCGTTAAATTTTAAACGCCACCAAGGAAAAAGGGAGTGAAGTTTTCCCTTTTTTAAAGGGCATAACTCCCCAAATGCAAAAGCAGGAAAACGAACCCAAAACCTTAGAATTTTAAAGCCAACGCCCAAACCATTTTCAACCACTTCACCCCCTTGTAGCGGGGTTTAAACCCCAACATAATTTAAAAAAGATGCTCCTGGTGTTTTACATCATCTCTGCAACAATCGGATTTATAGTTGGAAAAAACCCCCGCATGCAGTATAGGCCCGTAAAAAAGAGACACCGAGAGAGAGAGAGAGAGAAGAAGAGAGAGAGAGGAGAGAGAGACAGACAGACAGAACCCGACAGACAGAGACAGAGTGAAAAGACAAAGGGGGAGGGAAAAAGAGAGAGAGAGAGAGAAAAGAGAGAGATAGAAAGGGGAGAAAAGAGAGAGAGAGAGGAGAGAGAAAGAGTCTAGAGAGAGCGAGGGGGGGGGGGAGGTAGGGAAAATAAGTTTGCAACTTGGCCTTTTCCTTCGTTTGAGTGCTCCTCAAAACAACGCGGGCAGTCCCCCACTTGAAAAGAGGGAAAAAAAAAAGTCATCAAAATTACGGAAATGACCACTTTTAAAGAAAAAATTGGTTTTGTTTTAATTCAAAGAAGCAGGGGAAAAAAAAGCGCCCCCGCCGTTTTTAAAGCCCCTTTAAAAAAATGGGGGGGGTTAAAAAAACCCCTTTTTTTTTAAAGCATTAACCCCCGTTTCTACAGCGCTTACAAATTTAGGGGGGGGCCAAACCCCGATTTTTTAAGCGCTCCAAAAATCGGCGCTTCTTTCAAAACGGCGGTTTTACAAGTCATGCAATGTGTGCCGATTTGTAAGCACTTACAAATCGGCGCTGCTTACAAATCGGCAGGTTACAGGAGGGTCAGGGGGGCAACACCCCCTGAAGGTGAAAGAAAAACGCATTTTAGAAGGCAAATGAAAAGCTCTGGTGGAATGTTAAGTGGAAAATTAGGCCTGAATTTAAAGCTAAAACTACATAAATAAATATATAAAACGCAACTAAAATGCAATTTCCTGCTGAAATTCAAAGATCACTGTTTTCTCTAATTTTTTTGTTTCAAATTTAATTACACATACCTTTATAACCCTTTAATCTCCCACACTCTGTAGATTGTAATATAATAATTAAGGAACATTTAGTGCGCTTATCTTAACAAAAGCCCTAAGCACTTACATGCAATAAGCCCTAACAACACACACACACACACACACACACACAACCACACACACACACACACATACGCGCGTGCGCGCAGCGCGCGCGCGACACCACACACGCACACACCAACACACAGCGAAGGAGCAGAAAAATTATGTTTTGAAGAGAGTTGTTTTGAGGGAGGACTTGAAAGAAGAAAGACTGTTTGAGTTTCGGAGTGCAGAAGGGAGATTGTTCCAGCAAGAAGGAGCCTGAAAAGAAAAAGAACGTTCACCAAGTGTTCTGGCCCGAAAACGAGGGATCTGCAGAATGCGAGTGTCAGAGGAAGAGCGAAGCTGTCTGGAAGGAGTATAGGTCGACAGAAGTTTAGAGAGGTAAGATGGAGCGAGGGACTCAAAATTGTCTTCTGAAGTCATCATGAGTTATACTCCTGACTTTAAAGTCACTAAGAACTAGAGCTACTGCAGAACATATTTTGGCAGATGGCTATTGATGTACCAGGACAGTGTAAGAAGCCACAAGACAGCTACTCTACAGATGCAGTCTTGACATTCAATTTGATATCACCACACAAGAGGAATGAAGTCTCTCTAAAATTTGCTGTCACTCTTTGAAATGTTCTGAATCCTGATGTCTTCAAACAGAACAGAACAGAAAGCCACCCATGGCATGTCGTTTTCTGTAGCCACAGGCCAATTGTTTCCCCGTTTGCATCCTTTCCCATCAGCAGTTCCCATCGCCATCAATTTTGCACATCTTTTTCCACCTCCTCTAGCCTCGAGACATCGCCTTTTGTAAAAAAAAACCAACCCAGCATTGTAACAATTGTTCCCCTGTCAGCTAACGTGTCGAGCATTGACTTTCACATGTGTGTTTGTCTGTGGGGTCGAGTCGTCCTGAAGGAAGTCGAGCAATTCGTACCTCCAGCACGGAAGAGCAAGAACTGAGCACACTGAAAACTTGGATCAGAATTCAAATGAACAGCGGAATTGCAGTCTGATTTAAACTGTTCTTCGAAAATTTGTAGCTCCTCAGAATTAAAAACACACACAAAAGCATCACTGTGACCAGCCATTATAAAAAACTGGCATTCTGGTACATAACCGGCACAATAGAACCCAGATACAAGCGTTTTTCAAAAACATGCCTTCCATTCAAGTAATGATGCCCCCATCAGTGGAGCCTAAGGGGTCACTGGACCACACAAGCCTAAGGACCATGGCAAGGCTGCAACCCCAGAGAGTTTCTTTTAATCGTTTGTTTTTCAAAACAGCAGCAGCGTCTGCACTTGACAGAACTTGCTCAAACTAAACTGATGATGTGAAACACATTTGATGGGGGATGAGAGAGAGAAGAAAATGGAAACAAAGACGAGAAATAAGAGTCACCAAACAGATGGAAAAAATAAAAGTTAAACTTACATCCCAAGACAAAAAGTTGCTGGGCCCCAAGCTTTTCCTTTGCCGGAGAACAACTTCACCATTTCTGAAAGTAAACAATATTGCTTTCAGATTAACAATGTGAATAACTACTATTCAGCATCAAAACAGTGACATATCAGTGGCGACAATCATGATTATTTACCAATTTTAGTTTCAGTTCCAGTTTCATCAAATCCCAGCCAACTACACAGTGCCCTTTCAGAACTGCTACAGCAGACAGAAAACAAGCCCCATCCTGAATTCAAGCAACAAACATACAACAACAATCAACAAAACATTTATAAGAACTTGTACCGACTTAACGATTTCCATCCATAAAGCGACACTGAATTTATCACTTCAGGTTGAAAAAAAAGTACAAATCAATCAAGTCAGAAAAAAATCAAAGAAAAAAAGGGAATTTTACTATTACAAGTAGTTTTATCATATACTTACCTAGCCAAACAAATGCTTCACTTCCACGTGGCATAGAACATCGCCACACATAAGGATTTCCCATACAAAATAAATCAAGAGCAGGAGCTACAACCATACCACCAAGCCCTCATGAGTGATCTCCCTTACCTCACACTGAACCCTGATCGAATGAGTTCAGTTTCTCTTTTTTTTTTTTTTTTACCTGGGAGAGGGTGTTAAACTGTTTGGACAGGTGAGAGAGAGAGAGAGAGAGAGAGGAGAGGAGAGAGAGAGAGAGAGAGATAATGCTGCTTATAGCCCAGTTGACCGCAAAGAGCCATTTCAGGGCTGTCATAATGCTGACGTGATGTCAACTCACAAGGCAATACAAAACAAAACAATTTTTTAAAATACACCTTCTAAAAAGACACAGGAAATTTTGTTTAAGATCTTTCTTCCATAAAATCTTACATCAGATGAAAAATGTTGATCTCTTTCAGAAATCCAAAGATCACGTCAGGTGGGACATCTCTGAACAAGGTTTTCATGGAGTCTGCAGTCAAGTTTTTATGTCTCACATCATGCAAGTCCCAACATTCTAAAAGAATGTACTTCACTGAGTGGTAACTGACATGGAATGCACAAAGCTTCTTCACCTTTTAAAAGATATGAATGGGTGTAAAAGGTGTGGCCTGTATGCAAATGGCACAAGACTGTTTCTTCTTTACGGCTGCCTCAGGAACATGAGGAACACCTTTTCAAGTCTGGGCAGATTTGGAACAGTTTGTTATTCATCTGAGAGTTCCATTCCTCTTGCCTGAGGTCTTTGAAGTAAGCCTGGGCTTTGGGTTTCAAATCAGTATGAGGGACAGGTATTCTACTCAACTCTTTCTTTGGGGCACTCTTGGCAAGTTGATCAACCAATATAGTGAAACAGGTCAGTATCCTCTGTATATTGACCTTACCTTGAAATTCATTATATACTGGTTTAAACTCCAAAATATGGCAACTGGAAAGTGTGAAATTCTGGTTCTGACTTATAGTTTCTTGCAGAGCTATAACAACAGGTTTCAGACTGTGACAAACCAGCTGTAGCTCCTCAAAATTACAAAAAGAGATCTCATGGCAAGGAAATGATGACCACGAACAATTCATTCCATTTCTACATCCTCATTGTCAGACTGGAGAGGAGAAATTTTGAACAGATCTGTTTGCTTGGGGCCAGGAAGTTTTTTCTCCTGTTCCTTAGTTTTGTGGAGGATGAGAAGGCATACAGCGACCCATCCATCTCTATCACCTCCACAGTTTTCCCTCAGGAGTTTTGGATGGGCTCCAGGACCTCGAGGGAGGTGGAAGGGGGGCAGCCGGTTTCCTATTCCCATCCTTCCCAGGTGAGTGAGGCTGGGAGAATCTCGGAGGGTCTGTTTCCCAGCCTGCTAAACAGCAGCCTTTTCTGGCTGATGGTGAGACTGGGTTGTGGCGGGTTTAACACCTCTGCTGAGGGCACTGTCTTCTTTGGAGGTATTGCTGATCTTTTTACTGGTCTTTCTAATCCATCTTCCAAAGATTTTGAAAAATGAAATGCGTCTGTTTGAGAGGAGACAGACACTGTCTTGACTTCTTTAACAGCAGCCGAGTATGACGACGCTAACTGAGGTTGACTACCAAGCACCAGTTTCTTGGTTTCATGGAAGGAAACTCTCTTTTTAGTCTTCACTTGCTGGATAGGTTTTCACGTTTCCATTTTGGGCAGTTCTGCAAGAAAGGGGGGTGGCTGCCACCAAAGATGGTACAAAGGCTGGTCCCTGGCAAGGCCCTCCATGGACTGCTTTGCAGCACTGACACAAACCTCCTCCCCTGAGCACCTGTAACAAACCTGGCTAAATTTTTAACAGCCGAAACACGTCACTGGATATGGTATGTGGAGGTCTTCTTTCACAACAAGGTAGCCTACTTTGATGTTCCATAGAAGACTATGTGAACAAAAGGTCAGGAAGAGCATGTCCTTGGACACTCTCAATCCTTTCTGAATTGTTACTCTGTGGGCATCAGACACTCACTGAGACTGCAACTCTCTTTATTTCTGCCTCTGATACTCCTTTGAGTTCAGGACATCTTATTACACCTTTTGATGATGAGTTGAGTTGTTTGTGGGGTGTCACTCTGATCTCCTGTCCACCAGCTTAGTGGCGCTTTAAAGCTGTTGTGCTCAGCCTTTCATCTTGCATTCCACCAGGAACGATCCATTTCTAAGCCTTTTGGTTGACCGAGGGTCACCTGCAATCCCCTGGAAACCTTTCTGGATTGCAAAAGGACTTAGAGCTGAAACTGGTTTCTCCTGTTCGGTTCCTCTGACCACAAGCCAAGCAGCCAAGAATCCTTGTTTCTGTGTCGAGTGGCCATTAAGATATGAGTCCTGGTCATTGGTGTTTGTACCTTCCTTTTTTTTTGAAGGGGGGGGGGGGGGGGAGGGATTCTTTGTAAAGAAGCCTTTTGATGTGTTTGTATTTCATCTCTCCCTTACTTACCCAACATGGAGTCCAACTACGGGGCCAGGGTTAAGAAGTCAGCGTCTCGACCCCCTCCAGGCTTCAGGAGGGATACACGAAAAAACAGGAGCCCACCAACCCCATCCTCCCTGATCATTGTTTCAACTCCCCGGGACAGAAAGCCGAGTACTGCAGGGGTACCCTGGACAGCCACAAAACCTGCCTGTCTTGACCCAGCCCACACGGGGGTTTGCCGATTGATAGCTCTTATCTCCTATGTAGAAGAGGTCCAACCCCAACAGGTCTCTCTTTGTATGCCTTCGGGTCTTTTTGGGATATTGCCTTCAGGTCTCTCTTTATCCACGTCCACTTCCCTTGATCCTAGCTTTGTATTCCCTTCAGGTCTCTTTGATATTGCCTGCAGGCCCTCTTTATCCACGCCACTGCCCTTGATCCTAGCTTTGATATTGCCTTCAGGTCTCTCTCTGATTTTGCCTTCAGGTCTCTTGGATATTGCCTTCAGGTCTCTCTTTATCCACTTTCCATTGCCCTTGATCCTAGCTTTGAAAATCCCTTCGGCTCTCTTTGATATTGCCTTCGGTCTCTCTTTGATATTGCCTTCAGGTCTCTCTTTATCCACGTCCATTGCCCTTGATCCTAGCTTTGATACTGCCTTCAGGTCTCTCTTTGATATTGCCTCAGGTCTCTCTTTGATATTGCCTTCAGGTCTCTCTTTATCCACGTCCATTGCCCTTGATCCTAGCTTATATTGCCTTCAGGTCTCTTTGGAATATTGGCTTCAGGTCTCTCTTTATCCACGTCCATTCCCCTTGCACACAGCCGCTCAATCATCTCCACTAGCTTGTCCCCTAAAACTCCCAACCTGTTTATTCTGACCTCCCCAAGTATCTTCTGTCAGGTTTCCTCACACACCCACAGCTTTGTTGGTCCCCATCTCCCCTTAAGGCTGCCCTACACTGTGTGTCTGAGAGGGTAGAGAACTGCTAGGGGCACCATTCACAGCATCTGGTCCCCATCGCCCTATAAGGCATTGACTACACTGTGTGTCGAGAGGGCAGAGCACTGACCACACTGTGTGTCTGAGAGGGTGGAGCATGACTACACGTGTGTCTGAGAGGGCAGAGCACTGACCCACTGTGTTGTCTGAGAGGGTAGAGCACTGACCACACTGTGTCTGAGAGGGCAGGCACTGACCACACTGTGTGTCTGAGAGGGTAGAGACTGACTACACTGTGTGTTCTGAGAGGGCAGAGCACTGACTACATTTTTGTGTCTGAGAGGGCAGAGCACTGACTACACTGTGTGTCTGAGAGGGCAGAGCACGGGACTACCCCTGGGGTGTCTGAGAGGGCAGAGCACTGACCACACTGTGTGTCTGAGAGGGCAGAGCACTGACTACACTGTGTGTCTGAGGGGCAGAGCACTGACTACATTGTGTGTCTGAGAGGGCAGAGCACTGACTACACTGTGTGTCTGAGGGGGGCAGAGCACTGACCACACTGTGTGTCTGGAGGGCAGAGCCCCGGACTACACTGTGTGTCGAGAGGGCAGAGCACTAAACTACACTGTGTGTCTGAGAGGGCGAGCACTAAACTACACTGTGTGTCTGAGAGGGCAGAGCACTGACTACACTGTGTGTCTGAGAGGGCAGAGCACTGCTAGTGGCCCATTCACGCATCTACCACCTTCTATTCAATGGAAAATCATCACAAGACACACCACTGTAAGTTCTTTCCCTTCCCATCCTCTGTCAGTTTTTCTGGCTCTCTTTGGATTCAGTATATTAAGAAAAGTGCCATCCTCAAATCATGAGTTACCAATGCACAACAGAACACTGCACGACGCAGTTAGATATGCCCCAAACCTTTCACACATGAACATGAGCGAGTGAGTGTGTTATGTTACCAATCCACAATTTTCCAAATTTTTACATTCTAACATTTCTAAACAAATTAACATCAGTGAAATATAGTTTTGTGAAAAACATACCTTTCAAAATTCAAAAATGCCATGATAAAGGCAAGGAAAGGCAGGAAATAATTTTTAAAATGTCACTTCCCTGCACACATGATGCTCCACTGGAAGTCATCCAAACTCAATAAAAAATATGTTAACTTTATGTAAACTTGACCCGTTGCAATATGATACCCCTTTGCAACTCTTACAGCTTCAGAGTAAGTTCACGATAATAAGAACATCATTAATTGCATTTAATGTTCATTGAATAATCTGCATCTCAAAATGTATTGATTTACTTATTAATTCATGTTGGAAAAGAACGCTCAATTCATTTAAATATCTTACATAAACTGGACACAAAAATGTTAAAAAAGGCATGGTGTGTCAGGGCCCGCATGGGGAGGGTATGAACACACACAAATTATACTCACTGCGGGCAATGTGGCCCTTTCATCAGCACTGACACTCAAGAGACGGAGTTCTGCTCTGACATGTACAGGACCATATCTGTACAAAGTGTCCAGTAAGCCAAGTCAGAGGGTGTAACATGTCAATATGATCTGTACAAAGTGTGTAAGCCAAGTAAGAGGCTGTAACATGTCAATATGATTGTACAAAGTGTCCGTAAGCCAAGTCAGAGGCTGTAAAATGTCAATTATGGATCTGTACAAAGTGTCAGTAAGCCAAGTCAGAGGCTATAAATGTCAAAATGATCTGTACAAAGTGTCCGTAAGCCAAGTCAGAGGGGTAACATGTCAATATGATCTGTACAAAGATCCAGTAAGCCAAGTCAGAGGCTATAACATGTCAATATGATCTGTACAAAGTGTCCAGTAAAGCCAAGTCGAGGCTTTTAACATTTTCAATATGATCGTACAAAGTGTCCATAAGCAAGTCAGAGGCTGTAAAAAAGTCAATTATGATCTGTACAAAGTGTCCAAAAGCCAAGTCAGAGGCTGCAACATATCAATAAGAACTAAGAAGCACAATGAAGCAATTCTGTTAGTGTACATTCTCCTACTTCCGCACATTCCCCAAAAGAGGTTCAGATTTTTTCAATCACCACAGGACACACATCTCCCGGCAGTTTATAGTGAGGGGACAGAAAGCAAAAAACATGGGACAACCTGAAATCAGTATCGCTGAGCTTTCATATAACTCAGCAAATTAATAACAGCAAGCACCATTTAATCGCTCTGATTATTTGTTCACCTTTAGGACACTGTCTGCAGAGACTATCAGTGTGTGTGTGTGTGTGTGTGTGTGTGTGTGTGTGTGTGTGTGTGTGTGTGCGCGTGCGTGCGTGCGTGCGTGCGTGCGTGCGTGCGTGCGTGCGTGCGTGCGTGCATGCGTTGCGTGTGGTGTGTTGGAGTGTTTTGTTTTTGTGTGTAGTGTTGTTGTGTGTGTGTTTTGTTTTGTGTGTGTTTTGTGTGTTTTTGTGTGTGTTGTTGTGTGTGGTGTGTGTGTGTGTGGTGTGTTGTGTGTGTGTGTGTGGTTTGTGTGTGTGTGTGTGTGTGTGTGTGTTTTGGTGGTGTGTGTGTGCACGGTGTGCGTGTGATGTTTTGTGTGTGTAAGTGCACATATGCTGTGATTGTTTTGACATGTGTGTGTGTGTGTGTGTGTGTGTGTGTGTGTGTGTGTGTGGTGTGTGTGTGTGTGTGTGTGTGTGTATTGCGGTATATGTGTGTGTGCATGTGTGGGGTCTGTAATGTGTGTTTTTTTTGTGTGGGTTTTGTGTCTCAGTGTGTGTGTGTATGTTATATTTGGTGCGAGTGTGGTGTGGTGTGGTGCGTCTGTTCTGCCTGTCTCTGTCCGATGTTTCGGTGCCTCAGTCTTGTGTGGTATGTATATCTGCTTTGTTTAATTCATTTTAATTCCAATGTATTATTGTGTTGAGTATGTGTTGTGGAGGGAGGTGCAATCATATGTTTGTGTGTCTGTCTGTCTGTCTGTATGTGTCGTGTCTGTGTTGGTGGGTAAGATAAGAAATGTGCTTATAGCCCAGCCGACCGCAGAGGGCCACATCAGGGCTGTCACCACGTTAAAATCAACTCACCAGTCATTAAAAAAAAAAAAAAAAAAAAAAAAAAAACCTTTCACACATCTCTTAAATGACATCGTCTACAAACGAACCAGAAAAATTTGTTAAAAAACCTTCTTCCGTAAAATCTCAAAACAGATGAAAAATGTAATTTCTCTCAAAAACCCAAGGATCACGTCAGGCGGGCATCCCCGAACAGGATCTTCATGGAACTCCGCTGTAAAATGTTTGTGTCTCCATCGTGCAAGTCCCAACACTCTAAAAAGAACATGTTTCATTGTGAGTGGTGCATGACATGGAATGCACCACGGAGCTTCTTCACTCTTAAAAGGTAAGAATGGGTAAAATACGAATGGCCGGTGTGCAGCCGGCACAGACCGTTTCCTTCTTTACGAAACCCCCCGACGTAGATGGGAGGAAGTCTTTGAGGTTTGGACGGTCTGAAAGAGTTTGTTATTCGTCTGTGTGTTCCAATCCTCCTGCCAGAGGTCTCTCACATAATCGTTAATTTTGGGTTTTCACATCTGAGCAGGGGATATAAGTGTTGGGACAGTTTCTCTCTTGTGGCGTTCTTGGCTAAACGATCAACCATTTCGTTCCCGCCGATGCCCAAAATGGCCAGGAACCAAGCAAGAGTGATGTTGTAACCGTCCGCCTTCAACTTGCTAAAAAGTTCAAAAAAAAATAAAAGTTCTGGATGCGAAGGTTGCGGCCCGCTATGGCCTCCAAAGCTGACAGCGAATCCGACAGAACCAGAAAGTCCCTCCTCGAAGAATGGGGGATTATCTTCAAAGCCAGTACTAGAGCAGTAAGTCAGCGAATAGACAGAAGCATCTGAAGTATATGTTCCAACAATATCTGAGAAGGAGCCCCAGGGCAGTAGGCTGCACAGGCCACTCCATCCTCAGACTTAGAACCGTCATGAAAACTTTTTTATGGATGGGAATTTGGAACAGAGCTCGGCATACAAAGCCTTGTACGCCAGGAGCTGGTAGACTCCTTACGGAAAGCTGCGAGATCGAAAACGAATCTCTGGTGTGAAAAAGGTCCATGGAGGTTGATCCGGAAACTTGGAAAAATCGGAAACTAAATCCAGGTCTATACTGCATTCCACCGTGAGGCTGCATACGAAGCCCAAACGGCGGAATACATTTCGGGTTATTTTCAAACTTACTTTGGAACGGAGGGTCAAAAACACAGTCATAGGCAGGATTCTGCGGTTCTGAGAACAGTCGGATGTAATAATTCAAAGCAGTTTCAGCCTGCGATTGGGGCAGTGAAGGTTCACCTGCCTCTGCGTACAGGGTGTTCACAGGGGTGGTGCGGAAAGCTCCAAGACAGAGACGAAGCCCTGATGGTGGATGGGTCCAAGAGTTTGAGGTAAGATGATCTTGCGGAGCCGTACACAGCACAACCGTTTAGCAGTTTAGAACGGACCAGGGTCTGTAGAGGTGCAACAAAGTTTTCTTATCAAGCGCCCCAGTCGGTGTGTGCTACGACCCCAGAATATTCAGTGCCTTTTGGGAAGCAGTTTTGAGGTTTTTTAATATGGCTGAGAAAGTTAAGTTTTTTGGTCAAAATGACTCCCAGAAATTTGGCCTCTTTAACAGCTGGAATGGGAGATTTCCCTACTTGAAGTTCCGGATCTGGAAAAAACTGACGGAGATTATGGAATGAATACACTGGGTTTTTGTAGCAGAAAAGGTGAAACGTTTTCATACCGCCCACCGATGGATTTTATCTACGCAAAGCTGGAGCCTGCGCTGGAACACTCGGGTACAGGCTTCCAGTTGCGTAGACAGCAAAATCATCCACAAACAATGAGCAGTCTGAACCCTGCTGAACGGAATGAACAATGTTGTTGATCTTAATACTAAAGAGGGCAGGAGATAGTATGCTCCCCTGTGGAACACCCAACTCCTGCTCGTGGACATCAGAGAGAGTGGTGCCAACCCGGACCTGAAACTGTCGTTCTGCCAAAAAATTTGAATAAAAAGCGGAAGATGACCTCGAAAACCCAGATCGTGGAGATCATGGAGTATCCCCGACTTCCATGGTGGTATCGTAGGCCTTCTCCAAGTCAAAGAAAATTGCCACTGCATGCTGTCTGTTTAAAAAGCGTTCCTAAGTGTAGATTCCAGACGAATCAAATGGTCAACTGTACTACGATGTTTGCGGAAACCACACTGTTCTTTCGCCAAAAGGCCATCGGTTTCAAGTTTCCACATGAGCCTAGCATTGACCATTTTTTCCATTATTTACAACACAGCTGGTCAAAGCTAATGGGACGGTAATTTGAAGGATTAGAAAGATCTTTTCCAGGTTTGGGGATGGGATAATGAGGGGCTTTTCGCCAAGAGGGTGGAAAAAAACCTGTAGTCCACACATGGTTGTAGACCTGTAGCAGTATGTTCAGACCTTCTAGCGAAGATGTTCAACAGCTGATAATGTATGTCATCTATACCTGGAGAGGAATCGCTGCAAGAGAGTAAGGCAGATTTCAGCTCGTTTAATGTAAAAGGAAGATTGTAGTCTTCCATGTTTGTCGGATGAAAAGTTGCAGGGTGATTTTTCTTTTAGGACTTTGTTTTGACAAAAGTGACCGATTTATTAGAAGAGGAGGAATTCTTTTCAATGTTGAAGCAAGCAGATTAGCAACTGCTTTCTTCCTGTTATTAAAGAATCCAAAACTTGAGATGGTTCACAGTGGGACAGGTGTTCTTCCCTTTGATTTTCTTAATGATGTTCCACACTTTTTTCTTAGAAGTTTTTGATTGTCAGCCTGGAGCAGAAGCTTCTCCAGGACCGACGTTTACTGATTTTAAAAGTGTGTCTTGATTTAGCAACGGAGTTTCTGATGGCTCGAGCGTTGGGACCCGAAGGTCGTTGGTATACCTGACGCTGAGCCCGTTTTCTACTTTTGGAAATTTGTTGGCATTCTGAATCAAACCAGGGTGTTTTTGGCATTTGAAGTTTGTCGGAAGACACTGAATACAGGCTTTAGCACATTTAATCATAGTATTAGTCAGTGATTCAGCTGGGTCAGGACTCTGAAGAAAATCAGTGCCTGGAACTCCTTGGAAATAGTGGCTGCAAATAGATCCAGTTTGCTTTTTTAATTTAAATGCTGAGAGACAGAGACGTGTTCAGTTATTACAGTTGTAGAAGGACAGGGAAATGGTCACTTCCGTGCAGATCGTCATGGACAGACCACTCATAGTCCAGGACCAGCGAGGGTCACAAACCGACAAATCTAAACACGAAAGTGAAACCTGTGGAAGAATGGAGGTAAGTTGCAGATCCGTCGTTCAGACAACACAAATCCAAATCCGAAAGGACATCCTCAATCAGCAGACCTCTGGATGACGAACCGGTACTACCCCAAAGAGGGTTGTGACCGTTAAAGTCACCCAACAGCAAAAAAGGTCGAGGAGTTCCTCTATCAGACTGACAAGGTCCTGACGACAAACCGGGACAGAAGGAGGTAAATAAAGAGAACAGATTGTCACAGTCTTGTGAGAGTGACTCTCGCAGCAACAGCTTGAAGGAGGTAGACAGAGCGACAGGACATACAGTAGAGTTTTGTGTATGAGAAGGGCAACACCGCCCCGCCATCCCAACGTGGATGGTTGTGCAGGATTTGAAAGAATATTAAAGCCAGAAAGAGTAAAGGTCTTCTGGCTTTGAATTTGAGTTTCCTGAACAGCCACGACGGAAGGTTTTATAGATTGGCACAAAAGCTGCAGCTCCTCAAGTTGGAATTTAGTCCACGGATATTCCAATGGAATATTGTATTATCCATGGTGCAGAGGGCGAAAAGGAGAGAGATCAGGTCATCTCCTCTTCAACGTCTGGTGCTAAAGGTTTTAAATTTATTGAGGTTTGTACTGGACTGTGTTGGTCTTCAGACCTGCTGGCAGACTTGCCAACAGGTGAAGAAGGAGGTCTGGATTTGGGAGACGGTGGAGGTTTCTTCCTTATCTCCACCATCTCCACACTGGGTTGAACTCCCTTGCCCGCACGGGCACTGGACAGAGGAGTTCGAGGGGGAATTGCTGGTTTTTTAATCTGCCCAGCAGCAGATGTTGTAGACTGCTGGGCAGTCTGAGGGGTGGCGGATTTTTTGCCTCCACCAGGGCAGTCACTTTGGTGGGAAGGTGGTGGACTTGCTACCACCAGAACTGACAGATCGTACTTGCAATGTTTTCGAAAACGTAAAGTTATCAGTCTGACAGCAGACTGACCGAGTTGAAACTGTAGGAACTTTCTTTACGGCCGAAGCATATGAAGAAGCTGTCGGCGACTGACTGCCCACAACCTGCTTACGGCTTCGAAAAAGGAGATCTTCTTTTCAGTTTTGATTCTTTGAATAGCGGATTCCTGAATCCAAAGAGGGCAGTTTCGTGAAGAGGAGGGATGGTTGCCACCGCAGTTAGCACAATGTGCCGGATCTTGACACGGCCCATCATGGGTTGCCTTGCAGCAAACACCGCATACCTCTTGCCCTGAACAGCGGTCCCTGACATGGCCAAACTTCTGGCACCTGAAGCACCTCAACGGGGACGGAACATATAACTGAACATGAACTTCAAGTAGCCAACTTTGATGACCGGAGGCAGCACAGGGTTGCAGAAGGTCAGAAAGAGGGTGTTGGTGGCCACTCTCTGACTTGAACCTTCTTACTGTCACCCTGCGCACCTCCGTCACACCCTGGATGCCAGCTCCGTCTTAATTTCTGCCTCTGATACACACAGATAAATCCCTGCAGCGAATCACGCCTTTTGATGAGTTCAACTGTTTGTGGGGCGTTACCCTGATCTCCCTGTCCACAAGTTTCTTTGCCTTCAGCAGCTGTTCAGATTGTTTGGTGATTTACACTGAATAAGAAATGAACCATTCCTCAACCTCTTGATGGACCGAGGGTCACCTGCTAAAGCTTGAAAGCCCTTCTGTATGGCGAAGGGGCTCAGAGCTGAAAGGGGTCTTTCCTGCTCCGTCCCTTCCATCACGAGCCAGGAAGCCCAGAATCCTGTCCTCTGTCGTACCTCCATATCGGAATCACTATCTGAGTCAAAATTCCCTGAAATAGGGGATGCAGCCTTCCTCTTTTTTGGGGGGATTGTTTTTTGAAAAAGCCATGATGTATTTTATTTTATTTCATCTCTCCCTTACCCACCCACCTTGAGTCCAACTAAGGGCCAGGGCCAAGAAACCAATGTCTTGACCCCTTCCAGGCTTCGGGAGAGATATACGACAAACAGAACTACCAACCCTATCCCCCTGATCATGCTCAACTCCGGGGACAGAGAGCTGAAGCACTGCAGGGGTTAACTTGGCCAGTAGGGGAACTGTCCGTCTTGACCCAGCCCCAAGAAGGGGAGCCGATTAGTACACCCGGGCCAAAGTGTACTCCCTGTCTAGGAGAGGTCCGACCAAAGTGATGTGTTGAGAGCGCTGGCCCTCTCAATCACCAGGATCTCATTCCCCTCCGACACAGGTCGCACCGCACGGCAAAACGCGGCGGATCTTAAGGAGACCACAGAGAGAAAAGGAGTGTGGAAAAGAAGACTTGAAGGGGAGACGAAGATAGAAAAGGGCCAAATAAGGGAGGCAGAAAACAAGAAAAGGAGAAAGGTGGGTTACTCTTAGTCAGGATCCTCACCCTTAGCCTATCTGACATGGGAAGCCCTACAGGGGCATCACTCCTTACCACGTTACGCTTAGGCCAAACAGCATCATGCACCTCTCAGGCCAGAAGCAGTGTGAAAAAAACACCCTATCGCCAAGTATTGATGCCCCCGCCAGCAAAGCCTAAGGGATCACTGGACCACGCAAACCCTCCGACCACGACAAGGTCGCAACCCCCCGGAGGGGTGTTGGTGGGTGGGTGGTAGGTGGGTGTGTATGTGCATGCATGAGCGTCACAATGTGTCAGTGTATGAGTGCAGTGCAGGTGTCAGTGAACAAATGTGTGTGTACATGTCGTTTGTGTGTGGAGAGAGGGAGGAGTGGGAAGTGGGGAAGACAGATAGACAGACAGACTGGTAGGCAGACAGACAGAGAGAGAAGAGATGCATGAAGCTAAATCAGAAAGATTTACTTTCATCATGTATAAGAAAAAAAGTATGGGGTTGGGGGGAACATTTGATTTGCTTAAGTAAAAATCTCGATCAAGCTCTTTTGACCTGTTTAAGATTCTGCTAGTTTTTTTTTTTTTCTGTCCCAACCTCTGCGCCACCTCAGAGGCAGTGCACCCACGCCGCTCATTCCGACACCCCGTCCACAGCCACAGCCCGGTCGGCCCCGCCACAGCCCAGGCACCGGCAATCCACAGGGAGCAGTCAATGTCAAGTCGTCAAGAGGCAACCCACTGGAGGAGACACTGCACTGCTGCCGAGTCACTTCGGTGGTGTTCAGTGGCGCCTGTTCTGATCTAACATACGCAGACACCACCTACTAAGCCCCCTACTGACGACAATAATTGCTTAGTCGCGGAGCCGGCGTGAGTGAGCTCTCCCTCCGGAGGGCGCCACCACGTCCGTCAAACGACAGCCCCCATGGACTCGCCGATACCGGTGACCCCGACGGAACCAAACCAAGCCACAGACGTGGAGAGGACATCGAAATTGAGGTCACCATGAGAGCAGGGCATGAAGGGCCACAGAATTTGAGACATTTTTTTTTTTTTTTAATGCTGATCGATGAGAATGAGGATGATTAAGATGATGCTACGGATTTCCATTTCGGTCTGAGACTACATGACAGGGCTGTACTCTACGCTTCCTTTCATAATATATCCTGGCGTCAACCAGGCTAGAGAGATACAGGCACCTGCAGTGTTGGTCAGGACATTTGAGCAACACTCTCAGAAACGCATCCATTAAGTGGATGAAACTCGACTGTGTGGTCCCAGTCTTCCCAACTGAGTCCGCAGCAACTCAACTCTGGGTAGGAGCCGGTCGGGGCAGAAAAACCCACATGACTTCTGATGGGATTCGAACCCACGACCTCCCAGCTGGGAGTCCGCGACGCTAACCACTTCGCCACGGCGGCTGGTATTCTGCTAGT
>CM031621.1:56628931-56695665 GCA_018398815.1 Conus ventricosus
GGTTTGGGCGGGGCCACGGGGGGGGGGTTTGCAGAAGGCGAAAGAGGGGTGTTGGTGGCCACTCTTCTGCACCCTTTTTTTGACTGTCACCCTGGCACCTCCGTCACACCCTGGGACGCCAGTTCTGTTTTTATTTCTGCCTCTGAGACACCCGTTAGATCTCTGCAGCGAATCACACCTTTTGAGGAATTTAACTGTTTATGGGGAGTCACCCTGATCTCCCTATCCACTAATTTTGTTGCCTCAACAGCTGTTCAGATTGTTTTCTTGATCGACACTGAACTAAAAACGATCCATTCTCAACCTTTTGACGGACTGAGGGTCACCTGCTAAGCCTTGAAAGCCCTTTTGAATAGCAAAAGGGCTCAGAGCTGAAAGGGGTCTTTCCTGCTCCGTCCCTTCCACCACGAGCCAGGAAGCCCAGAAACCTGTTCTCTGTGTATCTCCGGTCAGAATCGCTGTCAGAATCACGCTCCCCTGAAATAGGGGATGCCGCCTTCCTCTTCCTTTTGGGGGGGATTGTTTTTGAAAGAGCCATATTTGATTTATTGTGATTCATCCCTCCCTTACCCACCCACCTTGGAGTCCAACTAAGGGCCAGGGCAAGAAACCAATGTCTTGACCCCTTCCAGGCTTCGGGAGAGACATACGACAAGCAGAAGCAACCAACCCTATCCCCCCTGATCATGCTCAACTCCCGGGAACAGAGAGCTGAGCACTGCAGGGGTTTACTTGGCCAGCTGGGGAACTGCCCGTCTTGACCCAACCCCAAGAAGGGGAGCCGATTAGTACACCCGGGCCAAAGTGTACTCCCTGTCTAGGAGAGGTCCGAGCCAAAGTGATGTGTTGAGAGCGCTGGCCCTCTCAATCACCAGGATCTCATTCCCCTCCGACACAGGTCGCACCGCACGGCAAACGCGGCGGATCTTAAGGAGACCACAGAGAGAAAAGGAGTGTGGAAAAGAAGACTTGAAGGGGAGACGAAGATAGAAAAGGGCCAAATAAGGGAGGCAGAAAACAAGAAAAGGAGAAAGGCGGGTTACTCTTAGTCAGGATCCTCACCCTTAGCCTATCTGACATGGGAAGCCCTACCAGGGGCATCAACTCCTTACCACGTTACGCTTAGGCCAAACAGCATCTGCACCTCTCAGGCCTAGAAGCAGTGTGAAAAAAACAGCCTATCTCCAAGTATTGATGCCCCCGCCAGCAAGCCTAAGGGATCACTGGACCACGCAAACCCTCCGACCACGACAAGGTCGCAACCCCCCGGAGGGGATGGGTTAGAAAGATCTTTTCCAGTTTGGGAATTGGAATAATGAGGGCTTTCCGCCAAGAAGGTGGAAAGAAACCAGTAGTCCACACATGGTTGTATACCTGTAGCAGGATGTTCAGACCTATTTGCGGAAGATGTTTCAAGAGTTGATAATGGATTTCATCTAGACCTGGAGAGGAATCGCTGCAAGAGAGTAAGGCAGATTTCAGCTCGTTTAACGTGAAAGGAAGATTGTAGTCTTCCATGTTGTCTGACGAAAAGTTGCAGGGTGATTTTTCTTTTAGGCTTTGTTTTTGACAAAAGTGGCTGATTTATTAGAAGAGGAGGAATTCTTTTGAATGGTTGAAGCAAGAAGATTAGCAACTGCTTTCTTCTCTGTTATTAAAGAATCCGAAAACTTGAGATGGTTCACAGTGGGACAGGTGTTCTTCCCTTTGATTTTCTTAATGATGTTCCACACTTTTTTCTTGGAGTTTTGATGTCAGCCTGGAGCAGAAGCTTCTCCTAGGACCGACGTTTACTGATTTTAAAAGTGTGTCTTGATTTAGCACGGAGTTTCTGATGGGCTCGAGCGTTGGGACCCAAAGGTCGTTGGTATACCTGACGCTGAGCCGTTTTCTAACTTTGGAAATTTGTTGGCATTCTGAATCGAACCAGGGTGTTTTTGGCATTTGAAGTTTATCGGAAGACACTGGAATACAGGCTTTAGCACATTTGATCATAGTGTTAGTCAGTGATTCAGCTGGGTCGGACTCTGAAAAAAATTAGTATCCTGGAATTCCTTAGAAATAGTGGCTGCAAATAGATCCCAGTTTGCTTTCTTATAATTTAGACGTTGAGAGACAGAGATGTGTTCAGTTATTACAGGTTGTAGAAAGACAGGGAAATGGTCACTTCCGTGCAGATCGTCATGGACAGGCCACTCATAGTCCAGGACCAGCGAGGGTCACAAACCGACAAATCTAAACACGAAAGTGAACCTGTGGAAGAGTGGAGGTAAGTTGCAGATCCGTTGTTCAGACAACACAAATTGAAATCCGAAAGGACATCCTCAAGTAGCAGACCTCTGGATGACGAACTGACACTACCCCAAAGAGGATTGTGACCATTAAAGTCACCCAACAGCAAAAAAGGTCGAGGAAGTTCTCCTATCAGACTGATAAGGTCCTGCCGACAAACCGGGACTGAAGGAGGTAAATAAATAGAACAGATTGTTATAGTCTTGTGGAGAGTGACTCTCGCAGCAACAGCTTGAAGGGAGGTAGACAGAGCGACAGGACTATACAGCAGAGTTTTGTGTATGAGAAGGGCAACACCGCCCGACAGTCCCAACGTGGATGGTTGTGCAGGATTTGAAAGAATATTAAAACCAGAAAGAGTAAAGGTCTTCTGGCTTTGAATTTGAGTTTCCTGAAGAGCCACGACAGAAGGTTTTATAGATTGACACAGAAGCTGCAGCTCTTCAAAGTTGGATTTTAGTCCACGGATGTTCCAATGGAATATTCTACTATCCATGGTGGAGAGGGCGAAAAGAGAGAAATCAGGTCATCTCCTCATCAACATCTGCGTCTAAGGGTGTAAATTTGTTGGTTAGTTTCACTGGAGTATGTTGGTCTACAGACCTGCTGGCAGACTGGCCAACAGGTGAAGGTGGTCTGGGTTTGGGAGATGGTGGAGGTTTCGTCTTCATCTCCACCATCTCCACACTGGGTTGAACTCCCTTGCCCGCACGGGCACTGGACAGAGGAGTTCGAGGGGGAATTGCTGAGGGGTGGCGGATTTTTTGCCTCCACCAGGGGCAGTCATTTTGGGTTGAGAGGTGGTGGACCTGCTTCCACCAGAGTTGACAGTTCGTACTTGCAGTGTTTTCGAAAACGTAAAGTCATCAGTCTGACAGCAGACTGATCGAGTGGGAACTGTGGGAACTTTATTTACAGCCGAAGCATAGGAAGAGGCTGTCGGCGTCTGACTGCCCACAACCTGCTTGCGGGCCTCAAAAAAGGAAATTTTCTTTCAGTTTTAATTCTTTGAATAGCGGATTCTTGAATCCAAAGAGGACAGTTTCGTGAAGAGGAGGGATGGTCGCCACCGCAGTTTGCACAATGTGCCGGATCTTTACACGGCCCATCATGGGTTGCCTTGCAGCAAATACCGCACACCTCCTGCCCAGAACAACGGTCTCTGACATGGCCAAACTTCTGGCACCTGAAGCACCTCAACGGGGACGGAACATATAACTGAACCTGGACAATCAGTAGCCCACTTTGATGACCGGAGGCAGCACAGGGTTGCAGAAGGTCAGAAAGAGGGTGTTGGTGGCCACTCTTTCTGCACCCTTCTTTACTGTCACCCTGCGCACCTCCGTCACACCCTGGGACGCCAGCTCCGTTTTGATCTCTGCCTCTGAAACACCTGATAAATCCCTGCAGCGAATCACTCCTTTCGATGAATTTAATTGTTTGTGGGAGTCACCCTGATCTCCCTGTCCACTAATTTTGTTGCCTTCAGCAGCTGTTCAGATTGTTTTTGTGATCGACATTGAATAAGAAACGAGCCATTCCTCAACCTCTTGATGGACCGAGGGTCACCTGCTATACCTTGAAAGCCCTTTTGTATAGCAAAAGGGCTCAGAGCTGAAAGGGGTCTTTCCTGCTCCGTCCCTCCATCACGAGCCAGGAAGCCCAGAAACCTGTCTTCTGTCGTACCTCAGTATCTGAATCACTGTCAGTATCAAAATCCCCTGAAATAGGGGATGCTGCCTTCCTCTTCTTTTTTGGGGGGAAATTTTTTTGAAAGTGCCATATTAGTTTATTGTGATTCATCCCTCCCTTACCCACCCACCTTGGAGGCCAACTAAGGGGCCAGGGCCAAGAATCACCGTCTTGACCCCTTCCAGGCTTCGGGAGAGACATACGACAAACAGAACACTACTACCCCTATCCCCCCTGATCATGCTCAACTCCCGGGGACAGAGAGCTGAGCACTGCAGGGGTTTACTTGGCCAGCAGGGGAACTGCCTGTCTTGACCCAACCCCAAGAAGGGGAGCCGATTAGTACACCCGGGCCAAAGTGTACTCCCTGTCTAGGAGAGGTCCGAGCCAAAGTGATGTGTTGAGAGCGCTGGCCCTCTCAATCACCAGGATCTCATTCCCCTCCGACACAGGTCGCACCGACGGCAAACGCGGCGGATCTTAAGGAGACCACAGAGAGAAAAGGAGTGTGGAAAAGAAGACTGAAGGGGAGACGAAGATAGAAAAGGGCCAAATAAGGGAGGCAGAAAACAAGAAAAGGAGAAAGGCGGGTTACTCTTAGTCAGGATCCTCACCCTTAGCCTATCTGACATGGGAAGCCCTACCAGGGGCATCAACTCCTTACCTGAATACCACGTTACGCTTACGCCAAACAGCATCTGCACCTCTCAGGCCTAGAAGCAGTGTGAAAAAACCAGCCTATCTCCAAGTATTGATGCCCCCGCCAGCAAAGCCTAAGGGATCACTGGACCGCGCAAGCCCTCCGACCACGACAAGGTCGCAACCCCCGGAGGGAGACCTCTGGATGACGAACTGACACTACCCCAAAGAGGATTGTGACCATTAAAGTCACCCAACAGCAAAAAAGGTCGAGAAGTTCTCCTATCAGACTGATAAGGTCCTGCCGACAAACCGGGACTGAAGGAGGTAAATAAATAGAACAGATTGTTATAGTCTTGTGGAGAGTGACTCTCGCAGCAACAGCTTGAAGGGAGGTAGACAGAGCGACAGGACTATACAGCAGAGTTTTGTGTATGAGAAGGGCAACACCGCCCGACAGTCCCAACGTGGATGGTTGTGCAGGATTTGAAAGAATATTAAAGCCAGAAAGAGTAAAGGTCTTCTGGCTTTGAATTTGAGTTTCCTGAAGAGCCACGACAGAAGGTTTTTTTAGAGTGACACAGAAGCTGCAGCTCTTCAAAGTTGGATTTTAGTCACGGATGTTCCAATGGAATATTCGACTATCCATGGTGCAGAGGGCGAAAAGGAGAGAAATCAGGTCATCTCCTCATCAACATCTGCGTCTAAGGGTGTAAATTTGTTGGTTAGTTTCACTGGAGTATGTTGGTCTACAGACCTGCTGGCAGACTTGCCAACAGGTGAAGGTGGTCTGGGTTTGGGAGATGGTGGAGGTTTCGTCTTCATCTCCACATCTCCACACTGGGTTGAACTCCCTTGCCCGCACGGGCAACTGGACAGAGGAGTTCGAGGGGGAATTGCTGGTTTTTTAATCTGCCCAGCAGCAGATGTTGTAGACTGCTGGGCAGTCTGAGGGGTGGCGGATTTTTTGCCTCCACCAGGGGCAGTCATTTTGGGTTGAGAGGTGGTGGACCTGCTTCCACCAGAGTTGACAGTTCGTACTTGCAGTGTTTTCGAAAACGTAAAGTCATCAGTCTGACAGCAGACTGATCGAGTGGGAACTGTGGGAAATTTCTTTACAGCCGAAGCATAGGAAGAGGCTGTCGGCGTCTGACTGCCCACAACCTGCTTGCGGGCCTCAAAAAAGGAAATTTTCTTTTCAGTTTTAATTCTTTGAATAGCGGATTCTTGAATCCAAAGAGGACAGTTTCGTGAAGAGGAGGGATGGTCGCCACGCAGTTTGCACAATGTGCCCGGATCGTTACACAGCCCATCATGGGTTGCCTTGCCCGCAAATACCGCACACCTCCTGCCCAGAACACGGTCTCTGACATGGCCAAACTTCTGGCACCTGAAGCACCTCAACGGGGACGGAACATATAACTGAACCTGGACAATCAGGTAGCCACTTTGATGACCGGAGGCAGCACAGGGTTGCAGAAGGTCAGAAAGAGGGTGTTGGTGGCCACTTTTTCTGCCCCCTTTCTTTACTGTCACCCTGGCACCTCCGTCACACCCTGGGACGCCAGCTCCGTTTGATCTCTGCCTCTGAACCACCTGATAAATCCCTGCAGCGAATCACTCCTTTCGATGAATTTAATTGTTTGGGGGGAAAGTCACCCTGATCTCCCTGTCCACTAATTTTGTTGCCTTCAGCAGCTGTTCAGATTGTTTTTGTGATCGACACTGAAAAAGGGGAAACGAGCCATTCCTCAACCTCTTGTGGACCGAGGGTCACATGCTATACCTTGAAGCCCTTTTGTTAGCAAAAGGGCTCAGAGCTGAAAGGGGTCTTTCCGCTCCGTCCCTTCCATCACGGGCAGGAGCCCAGAAAACCTGTCCTTCTGTCGTACCTCAGTATCTGAATCACTGTCAGTATCCCAAACCCTGAAATAGGGGATGCTGCCTTCCTTTTCTTTTTTGGGGGGAAATTTTTTGAAAGTGCCATATTTAGTTTATTGTGATTCATCCCTCCCTTACCCACCCACCTTGGAGTCCAACTAAGGGGCCAGGGCCAAGAATCACCGTCTTGACCCCTTCCAGGCTTCGGGAGGAGACATACGACAAACAGAACACTACTACCCCTATCCCCCCTGATCATGCTCAACTCCCGGGAACAGAGAGCTGAGCACTGCAGGGGTTTACTTGGCCAGTAGGGGGACTGTCTGTCTTGACCCAGCCCTAAGAAGGGGAGCCGATTAGTACACCCGGGCCAAAGTGTACTCCCTGTCTAGGAGAGGTCCGAGCCAAAGTGATGTGTTGAGAGCGCTGGCCCTCTCAATCACCAGGATCTCATTCCCCTCCGACACAGGTCGCACCGCACGGCAAACACGGCGGATCTTAAGGAGACCACAGAGAGAAAAGGAGTGTGAAAAAGAAGACTTGAAGGGGAGACGAAGATAGAAAAGGGCCAAATAAAGGCAGAAAACAAGAAAAGGAGAAAGGCGGGTTACTCTTAGTCAGGATCCTCACCCTTAGCCTATCTGACATGGGAAGCCCTACCAGGGGCATCAACTCCTTACCACGTTATGCTTAGCCCAAACAGCATCTGCACCTCTCAGGCCTAGAAGCAGTGTGAAAAAACCAGCCTATCTCCAAGTATTGATGCCCCCGCCAGCAAAGCCTAAGGGATCACTGGACCGCGCAAGCCCTCCGACCACGACAAGGTCGCAACCCCGGAGGGTCCTGCCAGAGGTCTCTCACATAATCGTTAATTTTGGGTTTCACATCTGAGCAGGGGATATAAATGTTGGACAGTTTCTCTCTTGTGGCGTTCTTGGCTAAACGATCAACCATTTCGTTCCTGCCAATGCCAACATGACCAGGAACCCAAGCAAGAGTAATGTTGTAACCGTCCGCTTTCAACTTGCTAAAAAGTTCAAAGAAATGTAAAAGTTCTGGATGCTGAAGGTTGCGGCCAGCTATGGCCTCCAAAGCTGACAACGAATCCGACAGAAGCAGAAAGTCCCTTCTTCGTAGATTGTGAGATTATCTTCAAAGCCAGAACCAGAGCAGTAAGTTCAGCAGAATAGACAGAAGCATCTGAATGTATATGTTCCACCAGTATCTGAGAAGGAGCCCCAGGGCAATAGGCTGCACAGGCCACTCCATCCTCGGACTTGGAACCGTCAGTGAAAATATTCTGATAGGATGGGAATTTCGAACAGAGGTCAGTATACAAGGCCTTGTACGCCAAGAGCTGGTAGACTCTTTGCGAAAAGCTGCAAGATCGAAACGATCTCTCTGGTGTGAAAAAGGTCCACAGAGGCTGATCCGGAAACTTGGAAAAATCGGACACAACTCCTAGGTCTAGACCTGCATTCCGCACGTGAGGCTGCATACGAAGACCAAACGGCGGAATACATTAAAGGGTTGTTTTCAACATTACTTTGGAACAGAGGTCAAAGACACAGTCATAGGCAGGGTTTTCTGGTTCCGAGAACAGTCTGATATAATAATTCAAAGACAATTTCAGCCTGCGGTTGGACAGTGAAGGTTCACCTGCCTCTGCGTACAGGCTGTACACAGGGGTGGTGCGGAATGCTCCAAGACAGAGACGAAGCCCTTGATGGTGGATAGGGTCCAAGAGTTTGAGGTAAGACGATCTTGCAGAGCCGTACACAGCACAACCGTAGTCCAGTTTGGAATGGACCAAGGCTCTGTAGAGGTGCAGCAAAGTTTTCTTATCAGCGCACCAGTCAGTGTGCGCTACGACCCACAGAATATTCAGTGGTTTCTGGCAAGCAGTTTTGAGGTTTTTAATGTGGCTGAGAAAGTTAAGTTTCTGGTCAAAAATAACTCCTAGAAATTTGGCCTCTTTGACGGCTGGAATGGGAGATTTCCCTACTTGAATTTCAGGATCTGGAAAAAACTGACGGAAATTATGGAAGTGAATACACTGTGTCTTTGTAGGAGAAAAGGTGAAACCGTTTCATCTGCCCACTGATGAATTTTATCCACACAAAGCTGGAGCCTGCGCTGGATAAGATAAGATAAGATAAGATAATGTTGCTTATAGCCCAGCCGACCGCAAAGGGCCACATCAGGGCTGTCACCACGTTAAAATCAACTCACCAGTCATAAAAAAAACCCACCTTTCACACATCTCTTTAAATGACATCGTCTAGAAACATACCAAAAACTTTGTTAAAAATCTTTCTTCCGTAAAATCTTAAATCAGATGAAAAATGTTAATCTCTCTCAAAAACTCAAGGATCACATCAGGCGGGACATCCCTGAACAGGATCTTCATGGACTCCGTTTGTAAAAATGTTTGTGTCTCACATCGTGCAAGTCCCAACACTCTAAAAGAACATGTTTCATTGTGAGTGGCGCATGACATGGAATGCACCACGGAGCTTCTTCACTCTTTAAAAGGTAAGAATGGGTAAAATATGAATGACCGGTGTGCTGTGAGTGAGCCGGCACAGAACCGTTTCCTCTCTACGCCCTCCGACGTAGATGGGAGGAAGTCCTTAAGGTTTGGACGGATCTGAAAGAGTTTGTTATTCGTCTGTGTTTTTCCAATCCTCCTGCCAGAGGTCTCTCACATAATCGTTAATTTTGGGTTTCACATCTGAGCAGGGATATAAATGTTGGACAGTTTCTCTCTTGTGGCGTTCTTGGCTAAACGATCAACCATTTCGTTCCCGCCGATGCCAACATGACCAGGAACCCAAGCAAGAGTAATGTTGTAACCGTCCGCTTTCAACGTGCTATAAAGTTCAAAGAAATGTAAAAGTTCTGGATGCTGAAGGATGCGGCCAGCTATGGCCTCCAAAGGTGACAGCGAATCCGACAGAACCAGAAAGTCACTCTTCGAAGATTGTGAGATTATCTTCAAAGCCAGATAAGAAAGATAATGTTGCTTATAGCCCAGCCGACCGCAAAGGGCCATATCAGGGCTGTCACCACGTTAAAATCAACTCACCAGTCATATAAAAAAAAAAAAAAAAAAAAAAAAAAAAACCACTTTCATACATCTCATTAAATGACATCGTCTACAAACGCACCAGAAACTTTGTTAAAAATCTTTCTGCCGTAAAATCTTAAATCAGATGAAAAATGTTAATCTCTCTCAAAAACTCAAGGATCACATCAGGCGGGACATCCCTGAACAGGATCTTCATGGACTCCGCTGTAAAATGTTTGTGTCTCACATCGTGCAAGTCCCAACACTCTAAAAGAACATGTTTCATTGTGAGTGGCACATGAAAATGGAATGCACCACGGAGCTTCTTCACTCTTTAAAAGGTAAGAATGGGTAAAATACGAATGGCCGTGTGCAGCCGGCACAGAACCGTTTCCTCTTTACGACCACCGATGTAGAGGGGAGGAAGTCCTTAAGGTTTGGACGGATCTGAAAGAGTTTGTTATTCGTCTGTGTGTTCCAATCCTCCTGCCAAGGTCTCTCACATAATCGTTAATTTTGGGTTTCACATCTGAGCAGGGGAATAAGTGTTGGACAGTTTCTCTCTTGTGGCGTTCTTGGCTAACGATCAACCATTTCGTTCCCGCCGATGCCAACATGGCCAGGAACCCAAGCAAGAGTAATGTTGTAACCGTCCGCCTTCAACTTGCTAAAAAGTTCAAAAAAAAGTAAAAGTTCTGGATGCTGAAGGTTGCGGCCAGCTATGGCCTCCAAAGCTGACAGCGAATCCGACAGAACCAGAAAGCCCCTCTTCGAAGAATGGGAGATTATCTTCAAAGCCAGTACTAGAGCAGTAAGTTCAGCAGAATAGACAGAAGCATCTGAATGTATATGTTCCAACAATATCTGAGAAGGAGCCCCAGGGCAGTAGGCTGCACAGGCCACTCCATCCCCCAGACTTGGAACCGTCAGTGAAAACTTTTTGATAGGATGGGAATTTGGAACAGAGCTCGGCATACAAAGCCTTGTACGCCAGAGAGCTGGTAGACTCCTTACGGAAAGCTGCGAGATCAAAACGAATCTCTGGTGTGAAAAAGGTCCATGGAGGTTGATCCGGAAACTTGAAAAATCGGAAACTACTCCAGGTCTATACCTGCATTCCGCACGTGAGGCTGCATACGAAGCCCAAACGGCGGAATACATTTCAGGTTTGTTTCAAACTTACTTTGGAACGGAGGGTCAAAAACACAGTCATAGGCAGGATTCTGCGGTTCTGAGAACAGTCGGATGTAATAATTCAAAGACAGTTTCAGCCTGCGGTTGGACAGTGAAGGTTCACCTGCCTCTGCGTACAGGCTGTACACAGGGGTGGTGCGGAACGCTCCAAGACAGAGACGAAGCCCTTGATGGTGGATAGGGTCCAAGAGTTTGAGGTAAGATGATCTTGCGGAGCCGTACACAGCACAACCGTAGTCCAGTTTGGAACGGACCAGGGCTCTGTAGAGGTGCAACAAAGTTTTCTTATCAGCGCCCCAGTCGGTGTGTGCTACGACCCGCAGAATATTCAGTGCCTTTGGCAAGCAGTTTTGAGGTTTTTAATATGGCTGAGAAAGTTAAGTTTTTGGTCAAAAATGACTCCCAGAAATTTGGCCTCTTTAACAGCTGGAATGGGAGTTTTTCCCTACTTGAAGTTCCGGATCTGGAAAAAACTGACGGAAATTATGGAAGTGAATACACGGGGTTTTTTTGTAGCAGAAAAGGTGAAACCGTTTTCATCCGCCCACCGATGGATTTTATCTACGCAAAGCTGGAGCCTGCGCTGGACACTCGGGTACAGGCTTCCAGTTGCGTAGACAGCAAAATCATCCACAAACAATGAGCAGTCTGAACCCTGCTGAACTGATTGAACAATGTTGTTGATCTTAATACTAAAGAGGGCAGGAGATAGTATGCTCCCCTGTGGAACACCCAACTCCTGCTCGTGGACATCAAAAGAGAGTGGTGCCAACCCGGGGACCTGAAACTGTCGTTCTGCCAAAAAATTTTGAATAAAAAGCGGAAGATGACCTCGAAAACCCAGATCGTGGAGATCATGAAGTATCCCCGACTTCCAGGTGGTATCGTAGGCCTTCTCCAAGTCAAAGAAAATTGCCACTGCATGCTGTCTGTTTAAAGAAGCGTTCCTAAGTGTAGATTCCAGACGAATCAAATGGTCAACTGTAGACCGATGTTTGCGGAAACCACACTGTTCTTTCGCCAAAAGGCCATCGGTTTCGAGTTTCCCATGAGCCTAGCATTGACCATTTTTTTCCATCAATTTACAGACACAGCTGGTCAAAGCTATGGGACGGTATTTAGATGGATTAGAAAGATCTTTTCCAGGTTTGGGGATGGGAATAATGAGGGCTGTCCGCCAAGAGGGTGGAAAGCAACCTGTAGTCCACACGTGGTTGTATACCTGTAACAGGATGTTCAGACCTTCTTGCGGAAGATGTTTCAATAGTTGATAATGTATGTCATCTATACCTGGAGAGGAATCGCTGCAAGAGAGTAAGGCAGATTTCAGCTCGTTTAATGTAAAAGGAAGATTGTAGTCTTCCATGTTGTCGGATGAAAAGTTGCAGGGAGATTTTTCTTTTAGGGCTTTGTGTTTGACAAAAGTGACTGATTTATTAGAAGAGGAGGAATTCTTTTCAATGGTTGAAGCAAGCAGATTAGCAACTGCTTTCTTTTCTGTTATTAAAGAATCCGAAAACTTTGAGATGGTTCACAGTGGGACAGGGGTTCTTCCCTTTGATTTTCTTAATGATGTTCCACACTTTTTTCTTAGAAGTTTTTGATGTCAGCCTGGAGCAGAAGCTTCTCCAGGACCGACGTTTACTGATTTAAAAGTGTGTCTTGATTTAGCACGGAGTTTCTGATGGGCTCGAGCGTTGGGACCCGAAGGTCGTTGGTATACCTGACGCTGAGCCCGTTTTCTAACTTTGGAAACTTGTTGGCATTCTGAATCGAACCAGGGTGTTTTGGGCATTTGAAGTTTATCGGAAGACACTGGAATACAGGCTTTAGCACATTTGATCATAGTGTTAGTCAGAGATTCTGCTGGGTCTGAACTCTGAAAAAAATCAGTGTCCTGGAATTCTTTTGAAATAGTGGCTGCAAATAGATCCCAGTTTGCTTTTTTATAATTGAGATGTTGAGAGACAGAGACTGTTTAGTTAATACAGGTTGTAGAAGGACAGGGAAATGGTCACTTCCGTGCAGATCGTCATGTACAGACCACTCATAGTCCAGGACCAGCGAGGGGTCACAAACCGACAAAACTAAACACGAAAGTGAACCTGTGGAAGAGTGGAGGTAAGTTGCAGATCCGTCGTTCAGACAACACAAATCCAAGTCTGAAAGGACATCCTCAATCAGCAGACCTCTGGGTGACGTACCGGCACTACCCAAAGAGGATTGTGACCGTTAAAGTCACCCAACAGCAAAAAAGGTCGAGGAAGTTCTCCATCAGACTGACAAGGTCCTGACGACAAACCGGGACAGAAGGAGGTAGATAAAGAGAACAGATGGTCCACAGTCTTGTGGAGAGTGACTCTCGCAGCTACAGCCTGAAGCGAGGTAGACAGAGCAAACAGGACTATACAGCAAAGTTTTGTGGAGGAGAAGGGCAACACCGCCCGACAGTCCCAACATGGATGGTTGTGCAGGATTTGAAAGAATATTAAAGCCAGAAAGAGTAAAGGTCTTCTGGCTTTGAATTTGAGTTTCCCGAAGAGCCACGACGGAGGGTTTTTATAGACTGACACAGAAGCTGCAGCTCCTCAAAGTTGGAATTTAATCCACGGATATTCCAATGTAATATCGTACTATCCATGGTGCAGAGGGCGAAAAGGAGAGAGATCAGGTCATCTCCTCATCGACATCTGCCGCCAATGGAGTGAATTTATTTTGTAGTTTCACTGGACTGTGTTGGTCTTTGGACCTGCTGGCAGACTTGCCCGCAGGTGACAAAGGCCTGGAGTTTGGAGAAGGTGGAGGTCTGGATTTGGGAGATGGTGGAGGGTTTTTCCTTATCTCCACCATCTCCACACTGGGTGGAACTCCCTTGCCCGCACGGGCACTGGACAGAGGAGTTCGAGGGGGAACTGCTGGTTTTTTAATCTGCCCAGCAGCAGATGTTGTAGACTGCTGGGCAGTCTGAGGGGTGGCGGATTTTTTGCCTCCACCAGGGGCAATCATTTGGGTTGAGAGGTGGTGGACCTGCTTCCACCAGAGTTGACAGTTCGGACTTGCAGTGTCTTCGAAAACGTAAAGTCATCAGTCTGACAGCAGACTGATCGAGTGGAAACTGTGGGAACTTTCCGTACAGCCGAAGGATAGGAAGAGGCTGTCGGCGTCTGACTGCCCACAACCTGCTTGCGGGCTTCAAAAAAGGAAATTTTCTTTTCAGTCTTTAGTCTTTGAATTGCGGATTCCTGAATCCAAAGAGGACAGTTTCTTGAAGAGGAGGGATGGTCGCCACCGCAGTTAGCACAATGTGCCGGATCTTGACACGGCCCATCATGGGTTGCCTTGCAGCAAACACCGCATACCTCTTGCCCTGAACAGCGGTCCCTGACATGGCCAAACTTCTGGCACCTGAAGCACCTCAATGGGGACGGCACATATAGCTGAACATGAACATTTAGGTAACCAACCTTGATGACCGGAGGCAGCACAGGGTTGCAGAAGGTCAGAAAGAGGATGTTGGTGGCCACTCTCTCTGAACCCTTCTTTACCGTCACCCTGCGCACCTCCGTCACACCCTGGGACGCCAGCTCCGTTTTTATTTCCGCCTCTGAAACACCCGCCAGATCTCTGCATCGAATCACACCTTTGGATGAATTTAATTGCTTATGGGGGGTCACCCTGATCTCCCTATCCACAAGCTTTTTTGCCTTCTGCAGCTGTTCGGATTGCTTCTGTGATCGACATTGAAGAAGAAACGAACCATTCCTCAACCGTTTTATGGACCTAGGTTCACCTGCATACCATGAAAGCCCTTTTGGACAGCAAAAGGGCTCAGAGCTGAAAGGGGTCTTTCCTGCTCTGTCCCTTCCACCACGAGCCAGGAAGCCCAGAAACCTGTCTTCTGTCTTACCTCACTGTCAGAATCACTGTCTGTTTCAAATTCCCCTGAAATAGGGGATACTGCCTTCCTCTTCCTTTTGGGGGGGTAGTTTTTTTTAATGAGTCATAGTTAGTTTATTGTGATTCATCTCTCCCTTACCCACCCACCTTGGAGTCCAACTAAGGGGCCAGGGCCCAAAAAACCAATGTCTTGACCCCTTCCACGCTTCGGGAGAGACATACGACAAGCAGAAGCAACCAACCCTATCCCCCTGATCATGCTCAACTCCCGGGAACAGAGAGCTGAGCACTGCAGGGTTTACTTGGCCAGCTGGGGAACTGCCCGTCTTGACCCAACCCCAAGAAGGGGAGCCGATTAGTACACCCGGGCCAAAGTGTACTCCCTGTCTAGGAGAGGTCCGAGCCAAAGTGATGTGTTGAGAGCGCTGGCCCTCTCAATCACCAGGATCTCATTCCCCTCCGACACAGGTCGCACCGCACGGCAAACGCGGCGGATCTTAAGGAGACCACAGAGAGAAAAGGAGTGTGGAAAAGAAGACTTGAAGGGGAGACGAAGATAGAAAAGGGCCAAATAAGGGAGGGAGAAAACAAGAAAAGGAGAAAGGCGGGTTACTCTTAGTCAGGATCCTCACCCTTAGCCTATCTGACATGGGAAGCCCTACCAGGGGCATCAACTCCTACCACGTTACGCTTAGGCCAAACAGCATCTGCACCTCTCAGGCCTAGAAGCAGTGTGAAAAAAACAGCCAATCTCCAAGTATTGATGCCCCCGCCAGCAAAGCCTAAGGGATCACTGGACCACGCAAACCCTCCGACCACGACAAGGTCGCAACCCCCCGGAGGGTTCAAAGCCAGAACCAGAGCAGTAAGTTCAGTGGAATAGACAGAAGCACCTGAATGTATATGTTCCAACAGTATCTGAGAAGGAGCCCCAGGGCAGTAGGCTGCACAGGCCACTCCATCTTCAGACTTGGAACCGTCAGTGAAAACTTTTTGATAGGATGGGAATTTGGAACAGAGGTCAGCATACAATGCCTTGTACGCCAGAGAGCTGGTAGACTCTTTGCGAAAAGCTGCCAGATCAAAACGAATCTCTGGTGTGAAAAAGGTCCACGGTGGTTGATCCGGAAACTTGGAAAAATCAGATACTACACCTAGGTCTAGACCTGCATTCCGCACGTGAGGCTGCATACGAAGACCAAACGGCGGAATACATTTCGGGGTGTTTTCAAACTTACTTTGGAACGGAGGGTCAAAGACACAGTCATAGGCAGGGTTTTCTGGTTCCGAGAACAGTCTGATATAATAATTCAAACACAATTTCAGTCTGCGGTTGGACAGTGAAGGTTCACCTGCCTCTGCGTACAGGCTGTACACAGGGGTGGTGTGGAACGCTCCAAGACAGAGACGAAGCCCTTGATGGTGGATAGGGTCCAAGAGTTTGAGGTAAGACGATCTTGCGGAGCCGTACACAGCACAACCGTAGTCCAGTTTGGAACGGACCAAGGGTCTGTAGAGGTGCAGCAAAGTTTTCTTATCAGCGCCCAGTCGGTGTGCGCTACGACCCGCAGAACATTCAGTGCTTTCTGGCAAGCAGTTTTGAGGTTTTTGATGTGGCTGAGAAAGTTAAGTTTCTGGTCAAAAATAACTCCCAGAAATTTGGTCTCTTTAACAGCTGGAATGGGAGATTTCCCTACTTGAAGTTCAGGATCTGGAAAAAACTGACGGAAATTATGGAAGTGAATACACTGCGTCTTTGTTGGAGAAAAGGTGAAACCGTTTTCATCCGCCCACCGATGGATTTTATCCACGCAAATCTGGAGCCTGCGCTGGACACTCGGGTACAGGCTTCCAATTGCGTAGACAGCGAAATCATCCACAAACAATGAGCAGTCTGAACCCTGCTGAACTGATTGGACAATGTTGTTGATCTTGATGCTAAAGAGGGCACGAGACAGTATGCTCCCCTGTGGAACACCCAACTCCTGCTCGTGGACATCAGAGAGAGTGGTGCCAACCCGGACCTGAAAGTGTCGTTCTGCCAAAACATTTTGAATGAAAAGCGGAAGATGACCTCGAAAACCCAGATCATGGAGATCATGAAGTATCCCCGACTTCCAGGTGGTATCGTAGGCCTTCTCCAAGTCAATGAAAATTGCCACTGCATGCTGTCTGTTCAAAAAGGCGTTCCGAAGTGTAGATTCCAGACGAATCAAATGGTCAACTGTAGTCCGATGTTTGCGGAAACCACACTGTTCTTTCGCCAAAAGGCCATCGGTTTCCAGGTTCCACATGAGTCTAGCATTGACCATTTTCTCCATCAATTTACAGACACAGCTGGTCAAAGCTATGGGACGGTAGTTTGATGGGTTAGAAAGATCTTTTCCAGGTTTGGGAATTGGAATAATGAGGGCTTTTCGCCAAGAAGGTGGAAAGAAACCAGTAGTCCACACATGGTTGTATACCTGTAGCAGGATGTTCAGACCTATTTGCGGAAGATGTTTCAACAGTTGATAATGGATTTCATCTATACCTGGAGAGGAATCGCTGCAAGAAAGTAAGGCATATTTCAGTTCGTTTAACGTGAAAGGAAGATTGTAGTCTTCCATGTTTGACGAAAAGTTGCAGGGTGATTTTTCTTTAAGGGCTATGTTTTTGACAAAACTGGCTGATTTGTTAGAAGAGGAGGAATTCTTTTCAATGGTTGAAGCAAGCAGATTAGCAACTGCTTTCTTCTCTGTTACCAAAGAATCGAAAACTTGAGATGGTTCACAGTGGGACAGGTGTTCTTCCCTTTGATTTTCTTAATGATGTTCCATACTTTTTTCTTGGAAGTTTTCGATGTCAGCCTGGAGCAGAAGCTTCTCCAGGACTGACGTTTACTGATTTTAAAAGTGTGTCTCGATTTGGCACCGAGTTTCTGATGGGCTCGAGCGTTGGGACCCGAAGGTCATTGGTATACCCGACACTGAGCCCGTTTTCGAAATTTGGAAATTTGTTGGCAGTCTGAATCGAACCAGGGTGTTTTTGGCATTTGGAGTTTGTCGGAAGACACTGGAATACAGGCTTTAGCACATTTGATCACAGTGTTAGAGATTCTGCTGGGTCCGGACTCTGAAGAAAATCAGTGTCCTGGAATTCCTTAGAAATAGTGGCTGCAAATAGATCCCAGTTTACTTTCTTATAATTTAGATGTTGAGAGACAGAGACGTGTTCAGTTATTACGGGTTGTAAAAAGACAGGGAAATGGTCACTTCCGTGCAGATCGTCATGGACAGACCACTCATAGTCCAGGACCAGCGAGGGGTCACAAATCGACAAATCTAAACACGAAAGTGAACCTGTGGAAGAGTGGAGGTAAGTTGCAGATCCGTCGTTCAGACAACACAAATCCAAATCCGAAAGGACATCCTCAATAAGCAGACATCTGGATGACAAACTGACACTACCCCAAAGAGGATTGTGACCGTTAAAGTCACCCAACAGCAAAAAAGGTCGAGGAAGTTCTCCTATCAGACTGACAAGGTCCTGACGACAAACCGGGACAGAAGGAGGTAGATAAAAAGAAAAGATTGTCACAGTCTTGTGGAGAGTGACTCTCGCAGCTACAGCCTGAAGGGAGGTAGACAGAGCGACAGGACTATACAGCAGAGTTTTGTGTATGAGAAGGGCAACACCGCCCGACAGTCCCAACGTGGATGGTTGTGCAGGTTTTGAAAGAATATTAAAGCCAGAAAGAGTGAAGGTCTTCTGGCTTTGAATTTGAGTTTCCTGAAGAGCCACGACAGAAGGTTTTATAGATTGACACAGAAGCTGCAGTCCTCGAAGTTGGAATTTAGTCCACCGATATTCCATGGAATACTGTACTATCCATGGTGCAGAGGGCGAAAAGGAGAGAGATCAGGTCATCTCCTCATCAACGTCTGCTTCTAAAGGTGTAAATTTATTTGAGAGTTGTACCGGACTGTTTGCATCTTCAGACCTGCTGGCAGACTTGCCAACAGGTGAAGAAGGTCTGGATTTGGGAGACGGTGGAGGTTTCTTCCTCATCTCCACCATCTCCACACTGGATTGAACTCCCTTGCCCGCACGGGCACTGGACAGAGGAGTTCGAGGTGTGAGTGCTGGTTTTTTAATCTGCCAGCAGCAGATGTTGTAGACTGCTGGGCAGTCTGAGGGGTGGCGGATTTTTTGCCTCCACCAGGGGCATTCACTTTGGGTTGGGAGGTGGTGGACCTGCTTCCACCAGAGTTTACAATTCTTCCTTGCAATGTCTTAGAAAACATGAATTCATCAGTCTGGCAGCAGACTGACCGAGTGGGAACTGTGGGAACTGTCTTTATGTCCGAAGCATATGAAGAAGCTGTTGGCGTCTGACTGCCAACAACCTGTTTCCGGGCTTCAAAAAACGAGATCTTCTTTTCTGTTTTGATGCGTTGTATAGTGGATTCCTAAATCCAAAGAGGACAGTTTCTTGAAGAGGAGATAAGATAAGATAATGTTGCTTATAGCCCAGCCGACCGCAAAGGGCCACATCAGGGCTGTCACCACGTTAAAATCAACTCACCAGTCATTTAAAAAAAAAAAAAAAAAAAAAAAAAAAACTTTCACACATCTCGTTAAATGACATCGTCTACAAACGCACCAGAAACTTTGTTAAAATCTTTCTGCCGTAAAATCTTAAATCAGATGAAAAATGTTAATCTCTCTCAAAAACTCAAGGATCACGTCAGGCGGGACATCCCTGAACAGGATCTTTATGGACTCCGCTGTAAAATGTTTGTGTCTCACATCGTGCAAGTCCCAACACTCTAAAAGAACATGTTTCATTGTGAGTGGCGCATGACATGGAATGCACCACGGAGCTTCTTCACTCTTTAAAAGGTAAGAATGGGTAAAATACAAATGGCCGGTGTGCAGCCGGCACAGAACCGTTTCCTCTTTACGACCCCCCGACATAGATGGGAGGAAGTCCTTAAGGTTTGGACGGATCTGAAAGAGTTTGTTATTCGTCTGTGTGTTCCAATCCTCCTGCCAGGTCTCTCACATAATCGTTAATTTTGGGTTTTCACATCTGAGCAGGGGATATAAGTGTTGGACAGTTTCTCTCCTGTGGCGTTCTTGGCTAAACGATCAACCATTTTGTTCCCGCCGATGCCAACATGACCAGGAACCCAAGCAAGAGTAATGTTGTAACCGTCCGCTTTCAACGTGCTAAAAAGTTCAAAGAAATGTAAAAGTTCTGGATGCTGAAGGTTGCGGCCAGCTATGGCCTCCAAAGCTGACAGCGAATCCGATAGAACCAGAAAGTCCCTCTTCGAAGAAAGTGAGATTATCTTCAAAGCCAGTACCAGAGTAGTAAGTTCAGCAGAATAGACAGAAGCATCTGAATGTATATGTTCCAACAGTATCTGAGAAGGAGCCCCAGGGCAGTAGGCTGCACAGGCCACTCCATCCTCAGACTTGGAACCGTCAGTGAAAACTTTTTGATAGGATGGGAATTTGGAACAGAGCTCAGCATACAAAGCCTTGTACGCCAGAGAGCTGGTCGACTCTTTGCGAAAAGCTGCAAGATCAAAACGAATTTCTGGTGTGAAAAAGGTCCACGGTGGTTGATCCGGAAACTTGGAAAAATCAGATACTACACCTAGGTCTAGACCTGCATTCCGCACGTGAGGCTGCATACGAAGACCAAACGGCGGAATACATTTTGGGTTGTTTTCAAACTTACTTTGGAACGGAGGGTCAAAGACACAGTCATAGGCAGGGTTTTCTGGTTCCGAGAACAGTCTGATATAATAATTCAAAGACAGTTTCAGCCTGCGGTTGGACAGTGAAGGTTCACCCCCCTCTGCGTACAGGCTGTACACAGGGGTGGTGCGGAACGCTCCAAGACAGAGACGAAGCCCTTGATGGTGGATAGGGTCCAAGAGTTTGAGGTAAGACGGTCTTGCGGAGCCGTAGACAGCACAACCGTAGTCCAGTTTGGAACGGACCAAGGCTCTGTAGAGGTGCAGCAAAGTTTTCTTATCCCCCCCCCAGTCGGTGTGCGCTACGACCCGCAGAATGTTCAGTGCTTTCTGGAAAGCAGTTTTGGGTTTTTAATATGGTGGGAAAGTTAAGTTTTGGTAAAAATGACCCCCAAATTTTGGCCCTTTAACATGGATGGGAGATTTCCCAACTTGAGGTTAGGATTGGAAAAAATGACGGAAATTTTTGGAAGTGAACACTGCGTTTTTGTGAGAAAAGGGGGAAAAACGTTTACATCCCCCACGATGGTTTTTATCTCCCAAAGCTGGAGCCTGCGTGGACCTCGGGAAGGGCTTCCGTTGGGGAGACAGCAAAACATCCACAAAAAAGAGCAGTCGAGCCCTGTGAACTGATTGAACAAGTTGTTGTTTTTAATACAAAAGGGGCGGGAGACGTATGTCCCTTGGGGGAACCCCCAACTCCTGTGTGGACATCAGAGAGATGGGCCAACCCGGACCTAAAACGCGTTCTGCCAAAAATTTTGAAAAAAAGGGAAAAGGACCGAAAACCCCAGATCGTGGGTCATGAAGTATCCCGACTGGTGGTAGTGGCCTTCCCTTAAGTCAAAAAAAATTTGCCACGCATGCTGTTTTCAAAAAAAGCTTTTCCGAAGTGAAATTTCCCAGACGAATAAAAAGGGTCAATGTAGACCGATTTTTGCGGAAACCCTGTTTTTCGCCAAAGGCCCATGGGTTTGAGTTTCCACATGAGCCTGCATGACCATTTTTTCCATCAATTTACAAACACGCTGGGTCAAAGTAGGGGACGGTAGTTTGAGGGGTTAAAAAATTTTTTTTCCCGTTTGGAATTGGGAAATAATGAGGGCTTTCCCCCCAGAGGGGGGAAAAAAACCCCAGTAGTCACACATGGTTGTATCCCTGTAGCAGGATGTTCAGCCCTATTTGGGAAGATGTTTCAGATCCAAGAGAGAAAGGGAGATTTCAGTGTTTAGTGAAAGGAAGATTTAGTCTCCATTGTCTGACAAAAAGTTGCGGGTGTTTTTCTTTTAGGTTTTTTTTTTTTTGAAAAAAAGGGGTGTTTTATTAAAAGAGGGGAATTTTTTCAATGGTTAAGCAAGCGTTTACAACTGCTTTCTTCTCTGTTATTAAGACCCAAAAAACTTAGGGTTCACAGGGGGAAAGGGTGTTCTTCCCCTTTTTTTTAAATGATGTTCCACACTTTTTTTTTGGGAAGTTTTTGAGTCACCTGGGCAAAAGTTCTCCAGGGGCCGACGTTTTTTGATTTTAAAAAATGTGCTTATTTTGCCGGAGTTTTTTGAGGGCTCGAGGTTGGGACCCGAAGGTCTTGGTAACCCGCGCTGATTTTTTAACTTTTGGGAAATTTGTTGGCATTTTGAATCGAACAGGGTGTTTTTGGGATTTGAAGTTTATCGGAAAACATGGAAAAACGGGTTTAGAATTTGATCATAGTGTTAGTAGTGATTCACTGGGGCCCGGGCTTGAAGAAAATCGTGCCTGGAATTCTTTAGAAATGTGGCTCAAATAGATCCCGTTTGCTTTCTTGTAATTTAATGTGAGAGACGAAATGTTCAGTTTGAAGGTTGTGAAGGACAGGGGTGGTCACTTCCGTGTGATCGTCATGGCAGACCACCATTCCCGGGCCCCGAGGGGTCACAAAACCCACAAATCTAAACCGAAGTGAACCTGGAAGGTGGGGGTAAGTTGCAGATCCGTCGTTCAGAAAAAACCAAATCCCAAACCCAAAGGACATCCTCAATTCCCCTCGGATGATGTACCCACACTACCCCAAAGAGGATTTTGACCGTTAAAGTCCCCAACGCAAAAAAGGTCGAGGAAGTTTTTCCATAACTGACAAGGCCTGACGACAAACCGGGGCTGAAGGGGGTAGATAATAGAAAAGTGGTTAAGTTTGTGGAAGTGACTCTGCGCAAAAATTGAAGGGAGGTAGACAGAGCGACAGGGGCTAACAGCAGGTTTTTTGGGATGGAAAAAGGGAACACCGCCCCACCGTCCCCAAAATGGATGGGTTGTGCAGGTTTTGAAAGAATATTAAAGCCAGAAAGAGTAAAGGTCTTCTGGCTTTGAATTTGAGTTTCCTGAAGAGCCATGACGGAAGGTTTTATAGACTGACACAGAAGCTGAAGCTCCTCAAAGTTGGAATTTAATCCACGGATATTCCAATGGAATACTGTACTATCCATGGTGCAGAGGGCGAAAAGGAGAGAGATCAGGTCATCTCCTCATCAACGTCTGCTTCTAAAGGTGTAAATTTATTTGAGAGTTGTACCGGACTGTTTGCATCTTCAGACCTGCTGGCAGACTTGCCAACAGGTGAAGAAGGTCTGGATTTGGGAGACGGTGGAGGTTTCTTCCTCATCTCCACCATCTCCACACTGGATTGAACTCCCTTGCCCGCACGGGCACTGGACAGAGGAGTTCGAGGTGTGAGTGCTGGTTTTTTAATCTGCCCAGCAGCAGATGTTTTTAGACTGCTGGGCAGTCTGAGGGGTGGCGGATTTTTTGCCTCCACCAGGGGCATTCATTTTGGGGTTGGGAGGTGGTGGACCTGCTTCCACCAGAGTTTACAATTCTTCCTTGCAATGTCTTAGAAAACATGAATTCATCAGTCTGGCAGCAGACTGACCGAGTGGGAACTGTGGGAACTGTCTTTATGGCCGAAGCATATGAAGAAGCTGTTGGCGTCTGACTGCCAACAACCTGTTTCCGGGCTTCAAAAACGAGATCTTCTTTTCTGTTTTGATGCGTTGTATAGTGGATTCCTGAACCCAAAGAGGACAGTTTCTTGAAGAAGAGGGATGGTCGCCACCGCAGTTAGCACAATGTGCCGGGTCTTTACACGGCGATCATGGGTTGCCTTGCAGCAAACACCGCACACCTCCTCCCCAGAACAGCTGTCTCTGACATGGCCAAACCTCTGGCATCTGAAGCACCTCAATGGGGACGGAACATATAACTGAACCCGGACGTTCAAGTAACCGACTTTGATGACCGGAGGCAGCACAGGGTTGCAGAATGTCAGAAAGACGGTGTTGGGTGGCCACTCTTTCCGCACCTTTCTTTACTGACACCCTATGCACCTCCGTCATACCCTGGGACGCCATTTCTGTCTTGATTTCCGCCTCTGAAACTCCTGTCAAATCTCGGCATCGAATCACCCCTTTGGACGAGTTCAATTGTTTATGGGGAGTCACCCGATCTACCATGTCCACGAGCTTTGTTGCCCTCAGCAGCTGTTTCGGTTGTTTTTTGGATCTGCATTGAATCAGAAATGAGCCATTCCGCATCTTTTGATGGACTGAGGGTCACCTGCTAAACTTTGAAGCCTTCTGGATAGCAAAAGGACTCAGAGCTGAAATGGTTTTCCCTGCTTCCGTCCCTTCCATCACGAGCCAGGAAGCCCAGAATCCTGTCCTCTGTCAAACTCGATATCCGAGTCACTGTCTGTTTGAAAATTCCCTGAAATAGGGATGCTGCCTTCCTCTTCTTTTTGGGGGATGTTTTTAGAAAAAGCCATATTTATTTTATTATGTTTCATCTTTCCCTTACCCACCCACCTTGGGTCCAACTAAGGGGCCAGGGCCAAGAACCAATGTCTTGACCCCTCCCAGGCTTCAGGAGAGACATACGACAAACAGAACGCTACTACCCCTATCCCCCTGATCATGCTCAACCCCCGGGAACAGAGAGTCGAGCACTGCGGGGGTTCACTTGGCCAGCAGGGGAACTGCCTGTCTTGACCCAGCCCCAAGAAAGGGGAGCCGATTAGTACACCCGGGCCAAATGTGTACTCCCTGTCTAGGAGAGGTCCGAGCCAAAGTGATGTGTTGAGAGCACTGGCCTCCTCAAGCACTGGCCCTCTCAATCACCAGGATCTCATCCCCCTCCGACACAGGTCGCACCGCACGGCAAACGCGGCGGATCTTAAGGAGACCACAGAGAGAAAAAGGAGTGTGGAAAAGAAGACTTGAAGGGAGACGAAGATAGAAAAGGGCCAAATAAGAAAGGCAGAAAACAAGAAAAGGAGAAAGGCGGGTTACTCTTAGTCAGGATCCTCACCCTTAGCCTATCTGACATGGGAAGCCCTACCAGGGGCATCAACTCCTTACCCCGTTACGCTTAGGCCAGGCAGCATCTTAGCTTCTCAGGCCTAGAGCAGTTTGAAAAAAAAACCCAGCCTATCTCCAAGTATTGATGCCCCCGCAGCAAAGCTTAAGGGATCACAGGACCACGCAAGCCCTCCGACCACGTCAAGGTTGCAACCCCGGAGGGCCTGCGCTGGATACTCAGGTACAGGCTTCCAGTTGCGTAGACAGCAAAATCATCCACAAACAATGAGCAGTCTGAACCCTGCTGAACTGATTTAACAATGTTGTTGATCTTGATGCTAAGAGGGCAGGAGACAGTATGCTCCCCTGTGGAACACCCAACTCCTGCTCGTGAACATCAGAGAGAGTGGTGCCAACCCGGACCTGAAACTGTCGTTCTGCCAAAAATTTTGTATGAAAAGTGGAAGATGACCTCGAAAACCAAGATTCATGGAGATCATGAAGTATCCCAGACTTCCAGGTGGTATTGTAGGCCTTCTCCAAGTCAAAGAAAATTGCCACTGCATGCTGTTTGTTCAAAAAGGCGTTCCGAAGTGTAGATTCCAGACGAATCAAATGGTCAACTGTAGTCCGATGTTTGCGGAAACCACACTGTTCTTTCGCCAAAAGGCCATCGGTTTCCAGTTTCCACATGAGTCTAGCATTGACCATTTTCTCCATCAATTTACAGACACAGCTGGTCAAAGCTATGGACGGTAGTTTGATGGGTTAGAAAGACATTTTCCAGGTTTGGGAATGGGAATAATGAGGGCTTTTTGCCAAGAAGGTGGAAAGAAACCAGTAGTCCACACATGGTTGTATACATGTAGCAGGATGTTCAGACCTTTTTGCGGAAGATGTTTCAACAGTTTATAATGGATTTCATCTATACCTGGAGAGGAATCGCTGCAGGAAAGTAAGGCAGATTTCAGTTCATTTAATGTGAAAGGAAGATTGTAGTCTTCCATGTTGTTTGACGAAAAGTTGCAGGGTGATTTTTCTCTAAGGGCTTTGTTTTTGACAAAACTGGCTGATTTGTTAGAAGAGGAGGAATTCTTTTCAATGGTTGAAGCAAGCAGATTAGCAACTGCTTTCTTTTCTGTTATTAAAGAGTCCGAAAACTTGAGATGGTTCACAGTGGGACAGGTGTTCTTCCCTTTGATTTTCTTAATGATGGTCCACACTTTTTTCTTGGAAGTTTTAGATGTCAGCCTGGAGCAGAAGTTTTCCAGGACTGACGTTTACTGATTTTAAAGTGTGTCTCAATTTGGCACAGAGTTTCTGATGGGCTCGAGCGTTGGGACCGAAGGTCGTTGGTATACCCGACGCTGAGCCGTTTGCGAACTTTTGAAATTTGTTGGCAGTCTGAATCGAACCAGGGTGTTTTGGCATTTGGAGTTTGTCGGAAGACACTGGAATACAGGTTTTAGCACAGTTGATCACAGTGTTAGTCAGAGATTCTGCTGGTCTGGACTCTGAAGAAAATCATGTGTCCCGGAATTCTTTTTGGGAAAAAGTGGTTGCAAATAGATCCCAGTTTGCTTTCTTATAATTTAGAGTTGAGAGACAGAGACGTTTTCAGTTATTATGGGTTGTAAAAGGACAGGGAAATGGTCACTTCCGTGCAGATCGTCATGGACAGACCACTCATAGTCCAGGACCAGCGAGGGGTCACAAATCGACAAATCTAAACACAAAAGTGAACCTGTGGAAGAGTGGAGGTAAGTTGCAGATCCATCGTTCAGACAACACAAATCAAAATCAGAAAGTACATCCTCAATAAGCAGACCTCTGGATGACAAACTGACACTATCCCAAAGAGGATTGTGACCGTTGAAGTCACCCAACAGCAAAAAAGGTCGAGGAAGTTCTCCTATCAGACCGACAAGGTCCTGACGACAAACCGGGACAGAAGGTGGTAGATAAAGTGAGCTGATTGTCACAGTCTTGTGGAGAGTGACTCTCACAGCTACAGCCTGAAGGGAGGTAGTCAGAGCGACAGGACTATACAGCAGAGTTCTATGTATGAGAAGGGCAACACCGCCCGACAGTCCCAACATGGATGGTTGTGCAGGTTTAGAAAGAATATTAAAGCCAGAAAGAGTGAAGGTCTTCTGGCTTTGAATTTGAGTTTGTCTCACAAAGTATCAGTAAGAGATTCTACTGGGTCTCACAAAGTATTAGTAAGAGATTCTGCTGGGTCTCATAAAGTATTAGTAAGAGATTCTGCTGGGTCTCAAAGTATCAGTAAGAGATTCTGCTGGGTCTCTCAAAGTATTAGTAGCAGATTCTGCTGGATCTCACAAAGTATTAGAGATTCTGCTGCGTCTCACAAAGTGTTAGAGATTCTGCTGGGTCTCACAAAGTATTAGTTGGAGATTCTACTGGGTCTCACAAAGCATTAGTAAGAGATTCTGCTGGATCTCACGAGGTATTAGAGATTCTGCTGGGTCTCACAAAGTATTAGAGATTCTGCTGGGTCTCACAAGTATCAGTAAGAGATTCCGCTGGATCTCACTAAGTATTAGTTACAGATTCTGCTAAGATAAGCTAATGTTGCTTATAGCCCAGCCGACCGCAAAGGGCCACATCAGGGCTGTCACCACGTTAAAATCAACTCACAAGTCAGTAAAAAAAAAAAAAAAAAAAAAACAACTTTCACACATCTCTTTAAATGACATCTTCTAGAAACGCACCAGAAACTTCGTTAAAAATCTTTCTTCTGTAAAATCTTAAATCAGATGAAAAATGTTAATCTCTCTCAAAAACTCAAGGATCACGTCAGGCGGACATCCCTGAACAGGATCTTCATGGACTCCGCTGTAAAATATTTGTGTCTCACATCATGCAAGTCCCAACCTCTAAAACAACATGTTTCATTGTGAGTGGCACATGACATGGAATGCACCACGGAGCTTCTTCACTCTTTAAAAGGTAGGAATGAGTAAAATACGAATGGCCGGTGTGCAGCCGGCACAGAACCGTTTCCTCTTTACGACCACCAGACGTAGATGGGAACTCCCCAAGGTCTGGACGGATCTGAAAGAGTTTGTTATCCCTCTGGGTGTTCCAATCCTCCTGCCAGAGGACTCTCACATAATCGTTAATTTTGGGTTTCAGAACTGAGCAGGGGATATATATGTTGGACAGTTTCTCCCTTGTGGTATTCTTGGCTAAACGATCAACCATTTCGTTCCCGTCGATGCCAACATGACCAGGAACCCAAGCAAGAGTAATGTTGTAACCATCCGCTTTCAACTTGCTAAAAAGTTCAAAGAAATGTAAAAGTTCTGGATGCTGAAGGTTGCGGCCAGCTATGGCCTCCAAAGCTGACAACGAATCCGACAGAACCAGAAAGACCCTCTTCGTAGATTGTGAAATTATTTTCAATGCCAGAGCCAGAGCAGTAAGTTCAGCAGAATAGACAGAAGCATCTGAAGGTATATTTTTTTAACAGTATCTGAGAAGGAGCCCTAGGGCAATAGGCTGCACAGGCTACTCCATCTTCAGACTTGGAACCGTCAGTGAAAATTTTCTGATAGGATGGGAATTTGGAACAGAGGTCAGCATACAAGGCCTTGTATGCCAGAGAGCTGCTAGACTCTTTGCGAAAGGCTGCAAGATCAAAACGAATCTCTGGTGTGAAAAAGGTCCACGGAGGCTGATCGGGAAACTTGGAAAAAATCGGACACAACTCCTAGGTCTAGACCTGCATTCCGCACGTGAGGCCGCATACGAAGACCAAACGGCGGAATACAGTTAGGGTTGGTTTCAAATTTGTTGTGAAACTGAGGGTCAAAGACACAGTCATAGGCAGGATTCTGCGGTTCTGAGAACAGTCTGATATAATAATTTAGAGACATTTTCAGCCTGCGGTTGGACAGTGAGGGTTCACCTGCCTCTGCATACAGGCTGTACACAGGGGTGGTGCGGAATGCTCCAAGGCAGAGACGAAGCTATTGATGGTGGATAGAGTCCAAGAGTTTGAGGTAAGAGGGTCTTGCAGAGCCATACACAGCACAACCGTAGTCCAGTTTGGAACGGACCAAGGCTCTGTAGAGGTGCAGCAAAGTTTCCTTATCAGCGCCCCAGTCAGTGTGCGCTACGACCTGCAGAATATTCAGAGCTTTCTGGCAAGAAGTTTTGAGGTTTTTGATGTGGCTGAGAAAGTTGAGTTTTTGGTCAAAAATAACTCCCAGGAATTTGGCTTCTTTACAGCTGGAATGGTGGACTTGTCTAGATGAATTTCAGGATCAGCAAAGAATCGACGAAAATTGTGGAAATGAATTGACCAAGTTTTGGTACGGGAGAAGGTAAACCCGTTTTCCTCGGCCCACTGTTGGATTTTGTTGACACTAAGTTGGAGTCGACGCTGTACGCTGGCATAAGAAGCTCCAGCTGCATACAGCGCAAAATCGTCAACAAACAGAGAGGACTCAGAACCCTGGCTTACGATTGGACAATGTCATTAATTTTAATGCTGAAAAGGGCTGGAGAAAGGATGCTCCCCTGAGGAACACCAAGCTCCTGCCCATGGATGTCAGAGAGTGTGGTGCCAACACGCACCTGGAACTGTCAATCAGCCAAAAAGGTCTGAATAAACAGCCAAAAAGTTCTGAATAAACAGAGGCAGGTGACCCCGAAAACCAAGTCTGTGCAGGTCCATGAGTACTCCTGCTTTCCACGTGGTGTCGTACGCCTTTTCGAGGTCGAAAAAGATAGCGACCACATGTTGCTTTTGGACAAAGGCATTGCGGATGGTGGTTTCCAGACGGATTAGATGGTCAACTGTCGAGTGGTACTTCCGGAAACCGCACTGTTCACTGGCCAAGAGGCCATCGGTTTCCAGCTTCCACATCAGACGGGAGTTGACCATCCTTTCCATCAGCTTACAGAGGCAGCTGGTCAGAGCGATTGGGCGATAGTTGGAAGGGTTGGTAAGGTCCTATCCAGGCTTTGGAATCGGAACGATCAGGCTTTCCGCCAGGAGGGCGGAAAGGACCCTGTGGTCCAGATATGGTTATAGACTTTGAGAAGAGTATGGAGACAGCTTTCTGGAAAATGTTTCAAAATCTGGTAATGAATGTCATCCAGACCAGGGGCAGAATCAGTGCAGGTTTGCAAAGCTAATTTTAGTTCAGAGATTGAAAACGGAAGATTGTAGGTTTCAGAGTTGTCTGATGTGAAATTGTTTGAGGATTTCTCTCTAATCTCTTTGTTTAAAAGGCTGCAGATTTATTTGAAGATGAGGAGTTCTGTTGGATGGTGGAGGCCAACAGATTGGCAACAGCTTGTTTGTCGGTGATCAGAGCATCGGCAAGTTTCAAGTGATGAATGGAGGGGTTGGTGTTTTTCCTTTGATTTTTCTAATGATGTTCCACACTTTTTTCTTTGAAGTTTTAGATGTCAGCCTGGAGCAGAAGTTTCTGCAAGACCGACGTTTACTGATTTTGAAAGTGTCTCAATTTGGCATGGAGTTTCTGATGGGCTCGAGCGTTGGGACCTGAAGGTCGTTGGTATACCCGACGCTGAGCCCGTTTGTGAACTTTTGAAATTTGTTGGCAGTCTGAATTAAACCAGGGTGTTTTTGGCATTTGGAGTTTGTCGGAAGACACTGGAATACAGGTTTTAGCACAGTTGATCACAGTATTGGTCAGAGATTCTGCTGGGTCTGGACTCTGAAGAAAATCAGTGTCCTGGAATTCTTTGGAAATATTAGTTACAAAAAGATCCCAGTTTGCCTTCTTATAATTAAGATGTTGCGAGACAGAGACGTTTTCAGTTATGACGGGTTGTAAAAGAACAGGGAAATGGTCACTTCCGTGCAGATCGTCATGGACAGACCACTCATAGTCCAGGACCAGCGAGGGTCACAAATCGACAAATCTAAACACAAAAGTGAACCTGTGGAAGAGTGGAGGTATTAGTTGGAGATCCGTCGTTCAGACAACACAAATCAAAGTCCGAAAGGACATCCTCAAGAAGCAGACATCTGGATGACGAACTGACACTACCCCAAAGAGGATTGTGACCATTAAAGTCACCCAACAGCAAAAAAGGTCGAGGAAGTTCTCCAATGAGACTGACAAGGTCCTGACGACAAACCGGGACAGAAGGTGGGAGATAAAGGGAACAGATTGTCACAGTCTTGTGGAGAGTGACTCTCGCAGCTACAGCCTGAAGGGAGGTAGTCAGAGCGACAGGACTATACAGCAGAGTTTTATGTATGAGAAGGGCAACACCACCCGACAGTCCCAATGTGGATGGTTGTGCAGGTTTAGAAAGAATATTAAAGCCAGAAAGAGTGAAGGTCTTCTGGCTTTGAATTTGAGTTTCCTGAAGAGCCACGACGGAAGGTTTTAGAGTTTGACACAGAAGCTGCAGCTCCTCAAAGGTTGAATTTAGTCCACGGATATTCCAATGGATTACTTTACTATCCATGGTGCTCCTCATCAACGTCTGCTTCCAATGGAGTGAATTTATTGGATAGTTGCACCGGACTGTTTGCGCCTTCAGACCTGCTGGCAGACTTGCCCAAAGGTGAAGAAGGTCTGGATTTGGGAGATGGTGGAGGTTTCTTCCTCATCTCCACCATCTCCACACTCGGTTGACCTCCCTTGCCCGCACGGGCACTGTACACAGGAGTTCGAGGCGGGAGGGCTGGCTTTTTAATCTGCCCAGCAGCAGATGTAGTAGACTGCTGGGCAGTCTGAGGGGTGGCGGATTTTTTGCCTCCACCAGGGGCATTCACTTTGGGTTGGGAGGTGGTGCTTCCACCAGAGTTTACCAGTCTTCCTTGCAGTGTTTTAGAGAACATAAATTCATCAGTCTGGCAGCAGACTGACCGAGTGGAAATTTTCTTTACTGCTGAAGCATATGAAGACGCTGTTGGCGTTCGACTGCCAACAACCTGTTTGCGGGCTTCAAAAAGGAGATTTTCGTTTCAGTTTTAATTCGTTGTATGGTGGACTCCTGAATCCAAACAGGGCAGTTGCGTGAACAGGAGGGATGGTCGCCACCGCAGTTGCACAATGCGCCGGGTCTTTACACGGCCCATCATGGGTTGCCTTGCAGCAAACACCACACCTCCTGCCCAGAACAACGGTCTCTGACATGTCCAAACTTCTGGCATTTGAAACACCTCAACGGGGATGGAACATACAATTGAACTCGGACATTCAGGTATCCGACTTTAATGACCGGAGGCAGCACAGGGTTGCAGAATGTCAGAAAGAGGGTGTTGGTGGCTACTCTTTCTGCACCTTTTTTGACTGTCACCCTATGCACCTCCGTCACACCCTGGGACGCCAGTTCTGTCTTGATCTCCGCTTCCAAGACACCTGTCAAATCCGGGCACCGAATAACTCCTTTGGATGAGTTTAATTGCTTATGGGGAGTCACCCGGATCTCTCTGTCCACGAGCTTTGTTGCCCTCAGCAGCTATTCCGATTGCTTTTTCGATCTGCACTGCACAAGGAATGATCCATTCCATAGCCTTTTGATCGACTGAGGGTCACCTGCTAGACCTTGGAAGCCCTTCTGGATGGCGAAAGGAGAGCTGAAATGGGTTTTTCCTGCTCCGTCCCTTCCATCACGAGCCAGGAAGCCCAGAAACCTGTCCTCTCTCTTATCTCAGATTCTGCTAGGTCTCACAGAGTATTAGAGATTCTGCTGGGTCTCACAAAGTATTAGTTAGAGATTCTGCTAGGTCTCACAAAGTATTAGAGATTCTGCTGGGTCTCAACTTGGAAGAATTTCATTTTCATGGAGCTCCTTTGAAACATGTGCATCAAAACCATTTGAGTGGCTTTTTTATGAACAAGGTGCTCCGGAACAAAGCTATTTACAGTTGTTGTTTTTTTTTTTTTTACTGATTTTAAAACAACAGGAAAATAGCCATTTAAATGCAGATCATCAAGGACAGACAGACAGACCACTCATAGTCCAGGACCTGCGAAGGGTCACACACCAACAGTTCAATACATGACAGTGGACCATTAGAAGAATGCATTAACTAGGAGAGCCATCATTTAGACAAAGTGGATCCAGCTGAGAAAAAAAACATCCTCCAAAAGGAGACCCAGGGATGATGCATTCACACTACCTCACAGGGGATTATGGCCATTAAAGTCATCCAACAGCAAACAACTCACACTACCTCATAGGGGATTATGGCCATTAAAGTCATCCAACAGCAAACAACTCACACTACCTCATAGGGGATTATGGCCATTAAAGTCATCCAACAGCAAACAACTCACACTACCTCATAGGGGATTATGGCCATTAAAGTCATCCAACAGCAACAAACTCACACTACCTCATAGGGGATTACGGCCATTAAAGTCATCCAACAGCAAACAATTCACACTACCTCATAGGGATTATGGCCATTAAAGTCATCCAACAGCAAACAACTCACACTACTTCATAGGGATTACGGCCATTAAAGTCATCCAACAGCAAACAACTCACACTATCTCATAGGGGATTATGGCCATTAAAGTCATCCAACAGCAAACAACTCACACTACTTCATAGGGGATTACGGCCATTAAAGTCATCCAACAGCAAACAACTCACACTACTTCATAGGGGATTACGGCCATTAAAGTCATCCAACAGCAAACAACTCACACTACCTCATAGGGGATTACGGCCATTAAAGTCATCCAACAGCAAACAACTCACACTACCTCATAGGGCATTACGGCCATTAAAGTCATCCAACAGCAAATAACAATGAAGAAGTTTTTCAATCAGACTGACAAGGTCTTGACGACCAAGATAGGTGGTGGCAAATGTAATGAGCAAACAGTAATGATTTTTGGGAAAGTGACTATTGCAGCTAAAGCCTGCAGAGTGACAGTAAGAGCAAAAGGTCTACGCAGCAAAGATATGTGGATAAGTAGGGCAACACCGCCTGTTAATCTCAACATGGAAAGTTGTGCAGGTTTCGAAAGAAGACTGAAGCCAGAAAGAGTGAAGGTCTTTTGAGTTTGAATTTTTGTTTCCTGTAGAGCTACTACCAAGGGTTAAAGAGTATGGCACAGAAGCTGTAGTTCCTCAGAATTTAAACCATGATATTTCATTGGACTAATGTACTATCCATGGTACAGAGGACAAACAGTAGAGAAATCAGTTCCTCTCCAAGTAGTTGTCAGCTAAAGCAGCGAATCTGTTTTGAAAAGGGACAAGCTTTTCAGTTCTCCAAACCCACTGGCAGACATACCACTTTGATAGCTTGTGGTAGGGACAGAGTACAGAACGTTAGAAAGAGGATGTTGGTAGAGAGAGAGAGAGAGATAATATTTGCTTATAGCCAAGCCGACTGCAAAGGGCCATATCAGGGCTGTCACCTCAACTCACTAATCATAAGAAACAAAAAACTGAAGGTGTTGGTGGGCACTCTCTCTGTTCTGTTTCGGACTGTGATCCAATGGACATCTATAGCTCCTTGTGGTGCCAACTCCATTTTTATCTGTCTCTGACACGCCTCCCTGTAGGTATTCCAAACCTGTTTTTATATCTATCTCTGACACGCCTCCCAGTAGGTACTCCAAACCTGTTTTTATCTCCATCTCTGACACGCCTCCCAGTAGGTACTCTAAACTTTTTTGCCATGACTCAGAGGCAGTGGTCCAATGATTCACATTCAACTGTTATTTTCTCCAAATATTTGTATATCAATCAAAAAATAAAATATAAAGATACACCTGACATGATCTGTTATTTATTTTCATTGTCTATTGTATTTTGATGGTGAGTGTGTGTAAGCATGTGTTGGAAGCTGGCGCTGTTTACCGATTAGCTGCAACCCTTGGCCACCATGCGCATCTCACTCTCATCACCTCCTTTGGTTTTCTGCACTGTGCTTGTGGGGATAGCCATCAATTCTAAAAAAAATACTCCCAATTAAAATTCCTCCTTAGATTTTATTTACATGCCCATAGATTTAGTTTGTATGACTTCTAGGTTTATTTCCTGACCATTTTTTATAACCAGATCTGTCCTGTTCAACTTAAACATCAAAATGTTATAGGTCACATGACCTAGCATTATGACGTTTTTCAGGCTTAAATTAATGTCAAATAACAGCAAAAACTAGTACCTCTGCAGTAGGAAAACGTACATAATATTTATGGTTATGTTTCCTTTATTAAATGATACGCAGCACTTTTGAAATATTTCTCTATTGCACACCATTGTCATTGGTGGTGGTGGTGGTGGTGGTGGTGGTGGTGGTGGTGGTGTGTGTGTGTGTGTGTGTGTGTGTGTGTGTGTGTGTGTGTGTGTGTGTGTGTGTGTGACTTTGTGAAATGGCTCATTCATCATAATGATTTAGTTAATGAATTACAACACTTGCTGAATTCATTTTTACTTTTTTCTAGGTATTACAAACTGTAGAATAGCATATGCTATGATGTTCTGGTTCTTGTTCTGGTCAACATATTACAGACCACCCCAAACAGCAAGGCACTCCAGTGTGCTGGAGAGACATCCAAACAGCAAGGCACTCCAGTGTGCTGGAGAGACACCCCAACAGCAAGGCACTCCAGTGTGCTGGAGAAACACCCAAAACAGCAAGGCAACTCCAGTGTGCTGGAGAAACACCCAAACAGCAAGGCACTCCAGTGTGCTAGAAAGAAACACCCAAACAGCAAGGCACACCAGTGTACTGGAGAAACACCCAAACAGCAAGGCACTCCAGTGTGCTGGAGGAGACACCGAAACAGCAAGGCACTCCAGTGTGCTGGAGAGACACCTAAACAGCAAGGCACTCCAGTGTACTGGCGAAACACCCAAACAGCAAGGCACTCCATTGTACTGGAGAAACACCCAAACAGCAAGGACTCCAGTGTGCTGGAGAGACACCTAAACCAGCAAGGCACTCCAGTGTACTGGCGAAACACCCAAACAGCAAGGCACTCCAGTGTACTGGAGAAACACCCAAACAGCAAGGCACTCCAGTGTGCTGGAGAGACACTAAACAGCAAGGCACTCCAGTGTGCTGGAGAAACACCCAACAGCAAGGCACCAGTGTACTGGAAGAACACCCAAACAGCAGGCACTCCAGTGTACTGGAGAAACACCCAAAACAGCAAGGCACTCCAGTGTACTGGAGAAACACCCAAACAGCAAGCCACTCCAGTGTATGCAAGGCACTCCAGTGTGCTGGAGAAACCCCAACAGCAAGCACTCCAGTGTGCTGAGAGACACCGAACACAGCAAGGCACTCCATGTACTGGAGAAACACCCAAACAGCAAGGCACTCCAGTGTACTGGAGGAAACACCCAAACAGCAATGCACTCCAGTGTGCTGGAGTCAGGAGAGACACCTAAACAGCAAGGCACTCCAGTGTACTGGAGAAACACCCAAACAGCAAGGCACTCCAGTGTACTGAGAAACACCCAAACAGCAAGCACTCCAGTGTGTGGAGAAACACCAAACAGCAAGGCACTCCAGTGTACTGGAGAAACACCCAAACAGCAAGGCACTCCAGTGTACTGGAGAAACACCCAAACAGCAAGGCACTCCAGTGTGCAGGAGAAACACCCAAACGCAAGCACTCCAGTGTACTGGAGAAACACCCAAACAGCAAGGCACTCCAGTGTGCTGGAGAAACACCCAAAATCAAGGCACTCCAGTGTACTGGAGAAACATCCAAACAGCAAGGCACTCCAGTGTACTGGAGAAAACCCAAACAGCAAGGCACTCCAGTGTACTGGAGAAACACCCAAACAAGGCACTCCAGTGTGCTGGAGAAACACCCAAACAGCAAGGCACTCATGTAATGGAAAACACCCAAACAGCAAGGCACTCCAGTGTACTGGAGAAACACCCAAACAGCAAGGCACTCCAGTGTGCTGGAGAAACACCCAAACAGCAAGGCACTCAGTGTATGGAGAAACACCCAAACAGCAAGGCACTCCAGTGCTGGAGAAACCCAACATCAAGGCACTCCAGTGTACTGGAGAAACATCAAACAGCAAGGCACTCCAGTGTACTGGAGAAACACCCAAACAGCAAGGCACTCCAGTGTACTGGAGAAGCACCCAAACAGCAAGGCACTCCAGTGTACTGGAAGAAACACCCAAACAGCAAGGCACTCCAGTGTACTGGTAGAAACACCCAAACAGCAAGGCACTCCAGTGTACTGGTAGAACACCCAAACATCAAGGCACTCCAGTGTATGGAGAAACACCAAACAGCAAGGCACTCCATGTGTACTGGAGAAACACCCAAACAGCAAGGCACTCCAGTGTACTGTAGAAACACCCAAACAGCAAGGCACTCCAGTTGTACTGGAGAAACATCCAAACAGCAAGGCACTCACAGTGTACTGGAAAACACCCAAACAGCAAGGCACACTCCAGTGTACTGGAGAAACACCCAAACAGCAAGGCACTCCAGTGTACTGGAGAAACACCCAAACAGCAAGGCACTCCAGTGTACTGGAGAACACCCAAACAGCAAGGCACTCCAGTGTACTGGAGAAACACCCAAACAGCAAGGCACTCCAGTGTACTGGAGAAACACCCAAAAAGCAAGGCACTCCAGTGTACTGGAGAAACACCCAAACAGCAAGGCACTCCAGTGTACTGGATGAAACACCCAAACAGCAAAGCACTCCAGTGTACTGGAGAAACACCCAAACAGCAAGGCACTCCAGTGTACTGGAGAAACACCCAAACAGCAAGGCACTCCAGTGTGCTGGAGAGACACCTAAACAGCAAGGCACTCCAGTGTGCTGGAGAAACACCTAAACAGCAAGGCACTCCAGTGTACTGGCGAAACACCCAAACAGCAAGGCACTCCAGTGTACTGGAGAAACACCCAAACAGCAAGGCACTCCAGTGTACGGATAAACATCCAAACAGCAAGGCACTCCAGTGTACTGAGAGAAACACCTAAACAGCAAGGCACTCCAGTGCACTGCAAGGCACTCCAGTTCTGCTGGAGAAACACCCAAACAGCAAGGCGCTCCAGTGTACTGAAGAAACACCCAAACAGCAAGGCACTCCAGTGTGCTGCAGGGCACTTCAGTGTGCTGGAGAAAATAACACCCAACAGCAAGGCACTCCAGTGTCTGGAGAAACACCCAAACAGCAGGCACTCCAGTGTGATGGAGAAACACCCAAAAAGCAAGGCACTCCAGTGTGCTGGAGAAACAAACAGCAAGGCACTCCAGTGTGCTGGAGAAACAAACGCAAGACACTCCAGTGTGCTGGAGAAACAAACAGCAAGGCACTCCAGTGTGCTGGAGAAACAAAACAGCAAGGCACTCCAGTGTGCTGGAGAAACAAACAGCAAGGCACTCCAGTGTGCTGGAGAAAGAAACAGCAAGGCACTCCAGTGTACTGGAAGAAACAACAGCAAGGCACTCCAGTGTACTGGAGAAACACCCAAACAGCAAGGCACTCCAGTGTACTGGAGAAACACCCAAACAGCAAGGCACTCCAGTGTACTGGAGAAACACCAAACCAGCAAGGCACTCTCAGTGTACTGGAGAAACACCAAACAGCAAGGCACTCAGTGTGTTGGAAGAACACCTAAACAGAAGGCACTCCAGTGTACTGAGAAACACCAAGCAGCAAGGCACTCCAGTGTGCTGGAGAGACACCTAAACAGCAAGGCACTCCAGTGTACTGGAGAAACACCCAAACGACCCGGGGCACCACAGGCACTCCAGTGTACTGGAGAAACACCCAAACAGCAAGGCACTCCAGTGTGCTGGGAAACACCCAAACAGCAAGGCACTCCAGTGTGCTGGAGAAACACCCAAACATCAAGGCACTCCAGTGTACTGGAGAAACACCAAACAGCAAGGCACTCCAGTGTACTGGAGAAACACCCAAACAGCAAGGCACTCCAGTGTGCTGGAGAAACACCCAAACAGCAAGGCACTCCAGTGTGCTGGAGAAACACCCAAACAGCAAGGCACTCCAGTGTACTGGAGAAAACACCCAAACAGCAAGGCACTCCAGTGTATGGAGAAACACCCAAACAGCAAGGCATCCAGTGTGCTGGAGAAACACCCAACAGCAAGGCACTCCAGTGTACTGGAGAAACACCCAAACAGCAAGGCACTCCAGTGTATGGAGAAGAAACACCCAAAATCAAGGCACTCCAGTGTACTGGAGAAACATCCAAACAGCAAGGCACTCAGTGTACTGGAGAAACACCCAAACAGCAAGGCACTCCAGTGTACTGGAGAAACACCCAAACAGCAGGCACTCAGTGTACTGGAGAAACACCAAACAGCAAGGCACTCCAGTGTACTGGAGAAACACCCAAACAGCAAGGCACTCCAGTGTACTGGAGAAAACACCCAAACAGCAAGGCACTCCAGTGTACTGGAGAAACACCCAAACAGCAAGGCACTCCAGTGTACTGGAGAAACACCCAAACAGCAAGGCACTCCAGTGTACTGGAGAAAACCCCAACAGCAAGGCACTCCAGTGTACTGGAGAACATCCAAACAGCAAGGCACTCCAGTGTTCTGGAGAAACACCCAAACAGCAAGGCACTCCAGTGTACTGGAGAAACACCAACAGCAAGCCCACTCCAGTGTACTGGAGAAAACACCCAAACAGCAAGGCACTCCAGTGTACTGGAGAAACACCCAAACAGCAAGGCACTCCAGTGTACTGGAGAAACCCCCAAACAGCAAGGCACTCCAGTGTACTGGAGAAACACCCAAAGAAGGCACTCCAGTGTACTGGAGAAACACCCAAACAGCAAGGCACTCCAGTGTACTGGAGAAACCCAAACAGCAAAGCACTCCAGTGTACTGGAGAAACACACCAAAACAGCAGGCACTCCAGTGTACTGGAGAAAACCCCAAACAGCAAGGCACTCCAGTGTACTGGAGAAACACCCAAACAGCAAGGCACTCAGTGTGCTGGAGAGACACCTAAACAGCAAGGCAACCAGTGTACTGGAGAAACACCCAAACAGCAAGGCACTCCAGTGTGCTGGAGAGACACTAAACAGCAAGGCACTCCAGTGTACTGGAGAAACACCCAAACAGCAAGGCACTCCAGTGTACTGGAGAAAACACCCAAACAGCAAGGCACCTCCAGTGTGCTGGAGAGACACCTAAACAGCAAGGCACTCCAGTGTGCTGGAGAAACACCTAAACAGCAAGGCACTCCAGTGTACTGGCGAAACACCCAAACAGCAAGGCACTCCAGTGTACTGGAGAAACACACCCAAACAGCAAGGCACTCCAGTGTACCGGATAAACATCCAAACAGCAAGGCACTCCAGTGTACTGGAGAAACACCTAAACAGCAAGGCACTCCAGGTGCACTGCAAGGCACTCCAGTCTGCTGGATGAAACACCCAAACAGCAAGGCGCTCCAGTGTACTGAAGAAAACACCCAAACAGCAAGGCACTCCAGTGTGCTGCAGGGCACTTCAGTGTGCTGGAGAACACCCAAACAGCAAGGCACTCCAGTGTGCTGGAGAAACACCAAACAGAAAGGCACTCCAGTGTGATGGAGAAAACCCAAAAAGCAAGGCACTCCAGTGTGCTGGAGAAAACAAAAGCAAGGCACTCCATTTGTCTGGAGAAACAAACAGCAAGACACTCCAGTGTGCTGGAGAAACAAACAGCAAGGCACTCCAGTGTGCTGGAGAAACAAACAGCAAGGCACTCCAGTGTGCTGGAGAAACAAACAGCAAGGCACTCCAGTGTGCTGGAGAAAGAAACAGCAAGGCACTCCAGTGTACTGGAGAAACAAACAGCAAGGCACTCCAGTGTACTGGAGAAACACCCAAACAGCAAGGCACTCCAGTGTACTGGAGAAACACCAAACAGCAAGGCACTCCAGTGTACTGGAGAAACACCCAAAACAGCAAGGCACTCCAGTGTACTGGAGAAACACCCAAACAGCAAGGCACTCCAGTGTGCTGGAAAGACACCTAAACAGCAAGGCACTCCAGTGTACTGGAGAAACACCCAACAGCAAGGCACTCCAGTGTGCTGGAGAGACACCTAAACAGCAAGGCACTCCAGTGTACTGGAGAAAAAACACCCAAACATCAAGGGCACTCCAGTGTACTGGAGAAACACCCAAACAGCAAGGCACTCCAGTGTGCTGGGGGAGACACCTAAACAGCAAGGCACTCCAGTGTGTTGGAGAAACACCTAAACAGCAAGGCACTCCAGTGTACTGGAGAAACACCCAAACAGCAAGGCACTCCAGTGTACTGGAGAAACACCCAAACAGCAAGGCACTCCAGTGTACCGGAGAAACATCCAAACAGCAAGACACTCCAGTGTACTGGAGAAACACCCAAACAGCAAGGCACTCCAGTGCACTGCAAAGCACTCCAGTCTGCTGGAGAATCACCCACACAGCAAGGCACTCCAGTGTACTGAAGAAACACCCAAACAGAAGGCACTCCAGTGTGCTGCAAGGCACTCCGTGTGCTGGAGAAACACCAAACAGCAAGGCACTCCAGTGTGCTGCAAGGCACTTCAGTGTGCTGGAGAAAAACCCAAACAGCAAGGCATTCCAGTGTGATGGAGAAACACCCAAACAGCAAGGCCTCCAGTGTGATGGAGAAACACCCAAACAGCAAGGCACTCCAGTGTGCTGGAGAAACAAACAGCAAGGCACTCCAGTGTGCTGGAGAAACAAACAGCAAGGCACTCCAGTGTGCTGGAGAAACAAACAGCAAGACACTCAGTGTGCTGGAGAAAGAAACAGCAAGGCACTCCAGTGTGCTGGAGAAACAAAACAGCAAGGCACTCCAGTGTGCTGGAGAAAACAAACAGCAAGACACTCCAGTGTGCTGGAGAAAGAAACAGCAAGGCACTCCAGTGTGCTGGAGAAAACAAACAGCAAGGCACTCCAGTGTGTGGAGAAACAAACAGCAAGGCCCACTCCAGTGTGCTGGAGAAACAAACAGCAAGGCACTCCAGTGTACTGGAGAAACACCCAAACAGCAAGGCACTCCAGTGTACTGGAGAAACAAACAAACAGCAAGGCACTCCAGTGTGCTGAAGAAACAAACAGCAAGGCACTCCGTGTACTGAAGGAACACCCAAACAGCAAGGCACTCCAGTGTAATGGAGAAACACCCAAACAGCAAGGCACTCCAGTGTGCTGAAGAAACAAATAGCAAGGCACTCCAGTATGATGGAGAAACACCCAAACAGCAAGGCACTCCAGTGTACTGGAGAAACACCCAAACAGCAAGGCATCCAGTGTGCTGAAGGAACACCCAAACAATAAGGACTCCAGTGTGCTGAGAAACACCCAAACAACAAGGCACCCCAGTGTACTGGAGGAGACACCCAAACAGCAAGGCACTCCAGTGTACTGGAGAAAACACCCAAACAGCAAGGCATTTCCAGTGTGCTGGAGGAACACCCAACAGCAAGGCACTCCAGTGTGCTGGAGGAACACAAACAGCAAGGCACTCCAGTGTACTGGAGAAACAAACAGCAAGGCACTCCAGTGTGATGGAGAAAACCCAAAAGCTAGGTACTCCAGTGTGATGGAGAAACACCCAAACAGCAAGGCACTCCAGTGTGGAGAACCACCAAAACAGCAAGGTACTCCATTGTACTGGAGAAACACCCAAACAGCAAGGCACTCCAGTGTACTGGAGAACAAACAGCAAGGCACTCCAGTGTGCTGAAGAAACAAACAGCAAGACACTCCAGTGTGCTGAAGAAACACCCAAACAGCAAGGCACTCCAGTGTGCTGGAGAAAACAAACAGTAAGGCACTCCAGTGTACTGGAGAAACAAACAGCAAGGCACTCCAGTGTGCTGGGAAAACAAACAGCAAGGCACTCCAGTGTGCTGGAGAAACAAACAGCAAGGCACTCCAGTGTGCTGGATAAACAAACAGCAAGGCACTCAGTGTGCTGAAGGAACACCCAAACAGCAAGGCACTCCAGTGTGCTGGAGAAACACCCAAACAGCAAGGCACTCCAGTCTGCTGGAGAAACACCCAAACAGCAAGGCACTCCAGGTGTACTGGAGAAACACCCAAACAGCAAGGTACTCCAGTGTGCTGGAGAAACACCCAAACAGCAAGGCACTCAGTGTGCTGAAGAAACAAACAGCAAGGCACTCCAGTGTGTGGAGAAACACCCAAACAGCAGGTACTCCGATGTGCTGGAGAAACACCAAACAACAAGGCACTCCAGTGTGCTGAAGAAACACCCAAACAGCAAGGCACTCCGTGTGCTGAGAAACACCCAAACAGCAAGGCACTCCAGTGTGCTGAAGAAACAAACAGCAAAGCACTCCAGTGTGCTGAAGAACAAACAGCAAGGCACTCCAGTGTGCTGGAGAAACACCAAAACAGCAAGGCACTCCAGTGTGCTGAAGGAACACCCAAACAGCAAGGTACTCCAGTGTGCTGGAGAAACACTTAAACAGCAAGGCATCCAGTGTGCTGAAGAAAACAAACAGCAAGGCACTCCAGTGTGCTGGAGAAACACCCAACAGCAAGGCACTCCAGTGTGCTGGAGAAACAAACAGCAAGGCACTCCAGTGTGCTGGAGAAACAAACAGCAAGGCACTCCAGTGTGCTGGAGAAACAAACAGCAAGGCACTCCAGTGTGATGGAGAAAACAAACAGCAAGGCACTCCATTTGTACTGGAGAAACCCCCAAACAGCAAGGCACTCCAGTGTATGGAGAAACACACAAACAGCAAGGCACTCCAGTGTACTGGAGAAACACCCAAACAGCAAGGCACTCCAGTGTACTGGAAAAAAAACACCCAAACAGCAAGGCACTCCAGTGTACTGGAGAAAACACCCAAACAGCAAGGCACTCCAGTGTACTGGAGAAACACCCAAACAGCAAGGCACTCCAGTGTGCTGAAGGAACACCCAAACAGCAAGGCACTCCAGTGTGATGGAGAAACACCCAAACAGCAAGGCACTCCAGTGTGCTGGAGAAACACCCAAACAGCAAGGCACTCCAGTGTGCTAAAGAAACCCCCAAACAGCAAGGCACTCCAGTGTGCTGAAGAAACACCCAAACAGCAAGGCACTCCAGTGTGCTGGAGAAACACCCAAACAACAAGGCACTCCAGTGTGCTGGAGAGACACCGAAACAGCAAGGCACTCCAGTGTGCGGGGAGAAACACCCAAACAGCAAGGCACTCTAGTGTGATGGAGAAACACCCAAACAGCAAGGCACTCCAGTGTACTGGAGAAACACCAAAAAACAGCAAGGCACTCAGTGTGCTGAAGAAACAAACAGCAAGGCACTCAGTGTACTGGAGAAACACCCAAACAGCAAGGCACCCCAGTGTACTGGAGAAACACCCAAACAGCAAGGCACTCCAGTGTGCTGAAGAAACAAACAGCAAGGCACTCCAGTGTGCTGGAGGAACACCCAAACAGCAAGGCACTCCAGTGTGATGGAGAGAAACACCCAAACAGCAGGCACTCCAGTGTGCTGAAGAAACACCCAAACAGCAAGGCACTCCAGTGTGCTGGAGAAAACACCCAAACAGCAAGGTTCTCCAGTGTGCTGAAGATACACTCTGCATTATCACTGATTAGCTGTTGCAAAGTTTATTTCCAGTTTAGGTAATTAAGCCCACTGTAACAATGGCCTGTTCTACACAACCTTTTCTCCATGACTAAGAGGCAGTAAGCTCACATTCAACAGTTCTCTCCAAATGTATGTAAAGCTCACATTCAACAGTTCTCTCCAAATGTATGTAAACCTATCTTAAGAGTAAAAATGCACCTGACAAAATCTAATTATTCATCTTTCATTTCCATACACTGTCATACGTATTTTTGATGATGAGTGGGGTGTAAGCGCGTTGTAGAATGTTGGTGCTGTTTACCGATTAGCCGCAACCCTCGCCCGTCATGCGCATGTCTCACACACTATCACCTCCTTTGGTTTTCTGCTGTGTGCTCGTTGGGACAGCTATCAATTCTAAAATCAGTGTGCTGATTTGGAAGAGGAATCTTTCCTGTGTAGCTTCATATGCCTAGTGTCAGCAATGACTGAAATGTTCAGAGTAAAAAATCATTCTAAAACTTTTTATGTTTGATATTTGGAATAATGATATACTCCTACAATTCTCTAGGCTTTAGATTACAACTCTACAACTAAGTGAAATTCTAATTTTGTCCATTCAATTCCTGCTGGTAAGAGGGTGGAGGGTGGGGGGTGGGGGGGTGGATGGAGGGGTAAAGGGATGAGTGTATTTATTTTGTAATGACATTGTTATATTCAATTTTTCCTGGCAATCATTTTTATATAAATGTCACTAACATATGGAAGGCATAGGCATAACTGGAGAATTAGGGGGGAATACAGGAAAGGGGTGGAGGAGGAGTGGAGAAGGGATGGGAGAGGCAAGTTTTTTTGTGTTTTTCTTTTCAATTAAATCTTCTGCGCAATTACTTTTTAATCGAATGTCAATCGTATGTCTTCATAAGGTCATAACAACCAGAGATATGTAATTTGTATATGTTAGGTTTATATGGAACATGAGAAGTTAGATAAAAGAGAGGGTGTGGGGGTGGGGTGGCGGAGGGATGGGGGTGTACTGTTGTGCTGACATGTTCAAATATCTTCCAATCCCTCAGTCCACCAGCTTGGCAGCACTTTGAAGCTGCTCCACCTGGTGCTTAGATTAGCACTTGTCCACCAGCTTGGCAGCACTTTGAAGCTGTTCCACCTGGCACTTGGATTTGCACTTGATGAGGAATGATCCATTCCTAGGTCTTTTAACTGATTTACAGCCGTCAGAATGCCTTGAAACCCCGTTTGAATGGCAGAAGAACTAAATGCTGCTATGGGTTTCTCCTGTTCAGTTCCTTCCACCACTAACCATGAAGCTCAGAACCCTGTCTTTTTCCTAGTTTCCATGTCAGAGTTCCTGTCAATTTCTGATTTGTGAGACACTCTTAACCTGGTTGATTGTACTTTCCTTTTTTTTTATCGAGCTGAAAAAAATGTTTTTTATTCTATCCCTCCCTTACCCACCAACCATATTTTCCAACTTTGGGGCCAGGGTTAAGAAGTCACTGTCTTGATCCCTGCCAGGTTTTGGAAGGGTATACGACAAACAGAACCCTGTCCCCGCTGATCACGCCCACTCCAGTGGACTGAGGGCCCAGCACTACAGGGGTTACCTTGGCCAGCCAGGGAAACAGCCTGTCTTGACCCAGCCCCTTGCAAGGTAGCTGATTAATAGTCCAGCACTACAGGGATTACCTTGGCCAGCCAGGGAAACAGCCTGTCTTGACCCAGCCCCTTGCAAGGTAGCTGATTAATAGTCCAGCACTACAGGGGTTACCTTGGCCAGCCAGGGAAACGGCCTGTCTTGACCCAGCCCCTTACAAGGTAGCTGATTAATAGTCCAGCACTACAGGGGTTACCTTGGCCAGCCAGGGAAACTTCCTGTCTTGACCCAGCCCCTTGCAAGGTAGCTGATTAATAATAATGATAATAATAATAATGAATACTTATATAGCGCCTATTCTCGGCTAGAGACCAAGCTCTAAGCGCTTTACAATCAACACTCGTTTACACAACGGGCTGCCTACCTGGGTAGTGCCGATTGAAGAGCTGCCAGCCGGCGCTTCATTCAGTCGTTTCCCGTGTCATCCAGTCAGTATCGTTCAATATCGACCACTCATTTTCCTTACTTCCTTCATTCTTTCCATTTCTCACCCAGGGTGCATGCTATGTGTAACGTGTCATCCATACCAACGGCCAAACTGGCCTACTCTTCCGAAAGTTGGTGATGGGATTTTACGTGTGTGCAATGTTATGCGTGCGTTTACACACGGAACCTCGGTTTATAGTCTCATTCGAAGGACTGTGTGGGAAATGGAGTCAGAACAAATGTTAACTCCGAGGGAAAAATCCCCCTGTACCGAAACGCCCCAGCGGAGGTTCGAACCCGCAACCCGAGGATCACCAAGATTACGAGTCCGGCGCTCTACCAACTGAGCTATTCTAGCTGATTAATAACCCAGCACTACAGGGGTTACCTTGGCCAGCCAGGGAAACGGCCTGTCTTGACCCAGCCCCTTGCAAGGTAGCTGATTAATAGTCCAGCACTACAGGGGTTACCTTGGCCAGCCAGGGAAACAGCCTGTCTTGACCCAGCCCCTTGCAATGTAGCTGATTAATAGCCCAGCACTACAGGGATTACCTTGGCCAGCCAGGGAAACGGCCTGTCTTGACCCAGCCCCTCGCAAGGTAGCTGATTAATAGACCTGGCCAGTGTGTACCTCCTGTCTTGTGTGGCTATATGATGTCCAAGCCAAAGAGATGTGTTGAGAGCATCCACCCTCTCAATCACCAGGACTTCATTGCTCTCCATCACAGGTCCCACCACATGGCAAATGGGGCGGATCTTAAGAAGACCACAGAGAAGAGAAGAATGAGGAAAAGAATACTTAAAGGGGAGATGAAGATCGAAAGGATCCATCAAGAATGGCAGAGGACAGAACGGAAAAAAAGGCGGGTTACAATTTGTAAGGGCCCTCACCCTTAACCTGTCTGACATGGCAGACCTCACCAGTGGCATTAAGTCCTTCCATATTGTGCTCAGGACAGTCAGCAACTTGGCAATATAGGCCTAGAAGCATGGGTGATACCTGTGGATTTGTAAACACTTGAAGGCAGGGGTCCACAATACAGGCCTAGAAGCATGGGCGACACCTGTAGATTTGTAAACACTTGAAAGGCAGGGGTCCACAATACAGGCCTAGAAGCATGGGTGATACCTGTAGATTTGTAAACACCTGAAAGGCAGGGGTCCACAATACAGGCCTAGAAGCATGGGTGCTACCACATGTACCAGTGGATTTGTAAACACCTGAAAGGCAGAGGTCCACGATATAGGCCTAGAAGTATGGGTGATACCTGTAGATTTGTAAACACCTGAAAGGCAGGGGTCCACAATACAGATCTAGAAGCATGGGTGATACTTGTAGATTTGTAAACACCTGAAAGGTAGGGGTCCAGGGGCTGCCCAGGCCCCAGCGGGGTACAGGGGCAGCACCTCTGTAGGGGAGGGGGTCAGGGGGGTGCCACACACCCTTGAAGGTGAAAGAAACATGTATTTTAGAAGGCAAATGAAAGGCTCTCATTGAAAGTAAAGTGGAAAATTAGGCCTGAAATGAAAAGCTAAAAGTTCATAAATACATTAAACATAACTGAAATGCAGTTTCCTGAAGAAAATCAAACATCACTTTTTTTCCCTATTTTGTTTGCTTGAAATTCAATCTACACATACCTTTATACCCTTTAGTCTCCCATACTCTGTAGATTGTATCTGAAGTGAAGAGGGACTCAAAATTGTCTTCTGAAGTCATCAAGAGTCATACTGACTTTCAAGTCACTAAAAACTAGGGCTACTATATAACACATTTTTGGCAGATGTACTTGGACAGTGTAAGAAGCCACAAGACAGCTACTCTACGGATAGTCTTGACGTTCAATTTGAAATCGCCAAGAATGAGGAATGAAGTCTCTGTAAAATTTGCTGTCACTCTGAAATATTCTCAAGCCTAGTGTTTTCAATCAAACAGAACAGAAAGCCACCCATGGCATATCTGTCTTTTGTAGCCACAGGCCAAATATCACCGTTTGCATCCTTTTCCATTAGCCATTCCCATCGCCATCGATTACGCAGGCATTGTTCCACCTCCTCTAGCCTTGAGACATCGCCTTTTGTCAAAAATGGCATTATAACAATTGTTCCGCTGTCAGCTAATGTGTTGAGCATCGACTTTCACATGTCGGTGGTGTCGAGTCGACCTAAAGGAAGTCAAGCAATTCATACCTCCAGCATAGAAGAGCTTCTATCTGTGGTGTTGAGTTGACCTAAAGGAAGTCAAGTAATTCATACCTCCAGCATGGAACAGCAAGGAACTGAGCACACTGAAAAACTTGCTCCACAGAATCTAAAAAAACGGCATCACCAGCACCAATCATTATCAAAAACCGGCATTCCGGCACATAACTGGCACAGTAGTACCCATGCAGAAGCGTTTTCAAAAACTAACCTTTCATTTCAGTAATGATGCCCCCATCAGCGGAGCCTAAGGGATCACTGGACCACACAAGCCTATTGACTGCAACCCCCAGAGAGTTTCTTTCAGTTGTTTGTTTTTCAAAAAAGCAGCAGTCTGGACTTTACAGAGCTTGCTCAAACTAAACTGATGATGTAAAACACATTTGAGGGAGGAAGAGAGAGAGAGAAGACTATGGAAACAAGGATGAGATATAAAAATCACCAAACAGATGGAAAAAATGAAAGTCAAACTTACATCCCAAGACAAAAACGTGCGGTACCCCCAATCACATTCTTTGCAGCAGAACAAATGCAGTATTTCTGAAAGTAAACAATAATGCTTTCAGATTAACAATGTGAACATTTTTCAGCATCAACGTAGTGACATATCAGTGGAGACATTCATGATTATTAGTTTTTGTGGTATTTCTGAAAGTAAACAATAAAGCTTTCAGATTAACAATGTGAATACCTATTTTTCAGCATCAAAATAGTGACAAATCAGTGGAGACATTCATGATTATTTACCAATTTTAGTTTAAATTCCAGTTTCATCAAAACCCAGCTAACTACACTGCCCTTTCAGAACTGCTATAATAGTGAAAAAACAAGCCTTATCCTCAATTGAAGCAACAAACATATAACAACAATCAACAAAATATTCATAAGAACTTATACTGAAACAACAATTTCCATCCATAAGGTGACACTGAATATGTCACCTCTGTTTGAAAAAAAAGTACCAATCAATGTCGTTTTTTAAAGAAGAAAAAAAAAGGAAATTTACTATTACATGTAGTTTTATGATATATTTACCTGCCCAAACAAATGCCTCATTTTCACTTGTCATAGAACATCGCCACACATCAAGATTCCCATAAAAAAAAAATAATCAAGAGCAGGAGCTACCACTATACCACCCTCATGAATGATCTCCCTTAGCTCACACTGAACCCTCATGAGTGATCTCCCTTAGCTCACACTGAACCCTGATCAAATGAGTTCAGTTTCTGCCTCTTCTCCACCTGGGCGAGGGTGTTATAGTATTTAGACAGCTGAGAGAGAGAGAGAGACGAGAGAGAGAGAGAGAGAGAGAGAGAGAGAATGCTACAGCCCAGCCAACCGTAAAGAGCCATTTCAGGGCTGTCGCCATGCTGACGTCAACTCACAATACACAAAAAACAAAAAATTCACACGACCCTTTAAAATACACCTTCTAAAAGACTTTGTTTCACTGCGAGTGGTACCTGACATGGAAATGCACTACAAAGATTCTTCACCTTTTAAAAGATAAGAATGGGTATAAAAGGAGTGGCTTGTGTGCAAATGACAAGATTGTTTCTTCTTTACGGCTGCCTCAGGAACATGGTGAACACTTTTTCAGGTCTGGACAGATTTGGAACAGTTTGTTATTCATCTGAGAGTTCCATTCCTCTTGCCAGAGGTCTTTGAAAGCCTGGGCTTTGGGTTTCAGATCAGTATGAGGGGCAGATGGCTGGGAACCAAGCAAAAACTATGTTATATCGATCTGATTACAGACAGGCGTACAGTTCGAATAATTTCAGAAGTCTGTGGGTGCCTGAGGTTACACCTGGCAATGGCCTCCAAAGCAGAAAGGGACTCCAACAAAATGAGAAATTTTTTGTTTGGATTCAAGACCAAGAACCAGGACCAAGGCTGTCAACTCAGCAGTGCAGATGCAGCTGTCAGGTCCCAGCCTTCCTGTTCTACTGTCGTGTTACCATGGCCCACACTGTCATAATCTGCGAGCAATCTGTTTGTGCTCCGTTATCAACGGTGTGTCTGTATTAGTGACAGTTTTGGGGTTTCTACAGTGCTCTGGGGTTAATTTACTTTAAGTTGATGTTATTTTCAAGCCGATAGCGAGTGTGGAGGTTTAGATAGACTAGTTTGTATTTTTGCCCTACTCTACGCCTTTTAGTCTATTTTTAGGCTAGTTGAACTGGGTCAGCCAGTTTTGCTAACACTAGCTGTGTTTGTGCATGCCATAGTGGTGTGTGGGTTTGTGTAGTGTCTGGGGATTGTGAGTGAGGTTTTGCGTGTGTGTGGTGTTTGTTGTGTCTGATGCGTGTGTAGTTCAGTTGACAAGGGGGGTCACTCAGGTTCTCTCAACAGGTGGCATGATTGGAGCGCTTCTGAGTAGGAATCAGCATGGTCATTGAGTTCACTTTTCAGCTTGGCTGGCAAGACTACAGGAGGTGGTTTTCTTGGCCAGATAGTTTTCTTCTGGGTGATTTGTCCACCAAGAGTTGTAGGCTAGCGTCTTGTGGTGTATTGCCTTACTTGTCTGAAGTAGTCCGCGTGTCCACATACTGCTGTGTTAGTCAGGGAGAGGAGCCTGTAATACCAGTGGTTGTACTATTCAGCGTCAGTGTGGTAGTGAGTCATGTTAACTGTTACGTCAACTTCAACTGGTGCCTCAGCTGGTGTGAGAGCAGCTGACTGTACCTGGTTGCTGCTGTCTCTTGCCTGTCGCTGCAGAGTGTAGCTGTTGTCAGCTTACGGCGTAGCTTCAGGCTCGTTGCTGTCTTTGAGTGGTAGGTGTGGGTTTTATTGTTCGTTCATCTGGTGTGTCTGGTATGGACGTTTCATACTTGTAGTATGGATGGTTCATATGTGTGGTATGAATGTTTCATCTGAGTGGGGTAGACGTGTTCGTCTGGATGGGTGGTTGACCTTGTGGGTGTTGTGTGATTCGGGATAGTATTATGGATTGTTCGTATCCGGTTCAGGATAGGCATTTGGATATAGTATGCAGGAATGTGTAGGGCATTAGGGTTTTCATCCAGGAATGATGATTGTCGTATGATTGCGATGTGATGGCATTATTGTTGATATTATGTGTCAGACAGATTGTTGTTGACACTGTGAGTGGACAGAGTGTGATGTTGTTAGACTGTCTGTGAGTGTGTGGATGTTGGGTGTCTGTGACTCCAGGTGCTGTTCACAGCCCTAGGAGAAACCTCACTTGGCGCATCAAGCATTGTCCTCCGGGACTGCATTGCCAGATACAGATAGTGGGTGTTAACCGGACAATCCCTTGCTGAAGTTATTGCCACTAGTGGGGTTAGACAGGAGGGGGTGTCAGAGGGAAATCTTCCTCTAGAGGGGTTATAGCAGGCGTAGACTAAGGGTGGTGTATAGGGCTGTCTGCTTTGGTATTGGCGGTAAGCCGGATGTTGGGGCTGATAGTGATTGCCTTGCGCTGTTTTAATTATACCGGGTTCGGTTGTACTCGCAGTGTTCATGATGCGGAGATGTTAGTTAATTTTGTGATTATTTTGTAAAGTATATGATCTCTGGGATATGTACGGATGCCCTGTTGTCTGCATTCAAATCAGTTTGGACAAGTGGTTATTTCCTTTTGGGGCATCAATCACAGATGGAGTGTGAATTGCAGTGGAAATTTTGATAACGCTTGGTGAGAATTTATGCATTGAGCTTTGTTGATTCTGGTCACACACTCGAGAGTATTGAGAAATTTATCATATCATGGGGATGAGTTTTGTGACTTTTGGTGGTTTTTTTCTGCTATTTTGTATGGGTTTGGATTGGGTATATTTTGGTTGTTATTGATGGTACCTGGTTCGACTGTTCAGGTCAGGTTATTACTCATTGTGGGTGCTGATCTTGGTACACTTGAACCCATAGTGTGAATTGAGTTCGCGTGGATTGAGCCCCGTCTGCTATAAGCGATCCATGTTTGTGTGGGGTGGACTCATGCACTGATCTGACTATTGACTAAGTGTGTAGTTAGGTTGTGGTGATGATGTGGATCTGGGCTCTAAGGATTTGTGCTCTTTCTCTGATTGACTTATATAAAGATCCCCTTGTTGGACGGTCTTTGGCCTGGTTGGGACGGTATTCTACGTGGGCTGCTGGATTTCTCAGCGGAGACCCCTACTGTCTCCATCGAGGAACCCGCTGTATCACCTTTCATCCCCTGGTCAGACAGCTTACCAGGGTCAACTGTCTAGTGTAGACTCTTCTTGCAGCCTTCTGACCCTGTCCCCGCCCCATTCTGGTACCCTTGATCCTGTCAACGTTTACCCCTGTTTGTCCTCAACCTCTTCCAGACCTAGTGTTTAATTGACCCGATAACCCCCTTTGTCCCTGTCCTTCGCCCTACATCACTTCAGCTTGGGCGTGAGAGGGAGCGTCTGCTGGCTACAGTGGGTGGCTGGGTGGATAACTACTCGCCTGCATCTTGTGACGACAGGACAGCGCTGGGAGAGCACGTGGCTCAATTGCTTCCCTTGGGGTCTTCATCGAAGAGAAACCCTCATGGAGGGCTTAGTGATTGTGGGAAGGGGTGTCGTGGACTCTTTACATCGTGAATGTGGGGGATTGTAGCCTCAGCTGTGTGGCTATCAGAGGGAAACTACGGGGAGGACACAAGTGTTACAGGGAAGGGCGTTGAGGACACTGTGAAGTGTTACCAGTGGTCTAGCGTGGGACAGAGCATCACACGGCCGATCATGGGGGTCCAGCGTGCGGCCCGTTTGTCAGCAGTGTGGTTATGGGAAACGCACTCCTGTCTGTTCTGATGGACATGCGTGTGCATATGCGTTGTGCACACTGAACGATGGAGAATAACAGCACGAGTGGGACATAATTGTGGTAATGTCTGGGAGTCTTGGACGGCGATACGCGAGTCGTGGAGCAAAACTGTGCACTGTTTAATGTGTTTGTCATGATCAATAACTCGGTTGGTATAATTCGGTCAGCGTGATTGTTGGCCTAGTGTATTATCCATGTCGTTGAAATCCGTTGAGGTCTCCTTCTGGGGTTAACTTTGGCACCATGTTATATGCATTCTGTTGATGCTATGTGTCGTGTGGCCTATGACCCATGTGGTGTGAGTGTCTCGAGGTACTGCTGGCTGCAGTGGACGGAGCTTGTGGCGGAGGCGTGAATGCGATGTGATTGAGCGTATGCGAGCGAGAGTGTTTGTTGTGGCGTGCATTGTTGGTGTGGGAAGGATTGATCGGAGTTCAAAGGTTGTCGTGCTTGTAATGTCGGTGGAAATGTTCGTGTTATCATGGTCAATAAATGTTGTGTGAATGTTAGTCTGTGTTCAGTAGTCCAAGGTCTGTTGGGAAGGAACTAGATTAGTCTGTGAACTCTGTCTGTCTATCTATAGAGTCAGTTCAGGTCTTAGCAAACCTGACAAGCTGTCAGTGGGAATGTATTTAGAACATCTCTGAGGAAGACCTGCTGCACAACACACAACAGAGGCAACCCCCTCCCCAGACTTGGAACCATCAGTATAAATTCTTCTGAAGGATGGAAACTTCAAACACAGTTCAGCTAAAAAGGACTTGTATCTAGTAGTGCTAGTGGTATCTTTACAAGGCCAAGTAAAACCAAATCTCCAAAGTGAAGAAAGTCCATGGTGAGTCATCAGGAAACTTGGATAAATCACACACGACTCCCAGGTCTGTATCTGCATTGTTCAAATGGGGAAGAATATGAATTCCCAAGAGTGGAATGCAACTGGTGTGGTCATCAATTTCTTTTGGAATTTTAGTCAAAAACAGTCATGATATGCAGGGTCTGGGGTTTCAGAAGAGAGATTCATACAGCAGTTCAAGTTCAGTTTCAGCCGATGGTTCAACAGGCATGATTCTCCTGCCTCACCATGCAGAGAACCATGACTGTGTCATAACTATGGAGTTCAGGAGAAGAGAACCAGTGACTGTGTCATAACTAGGAGTTCGGGAGAAGAGAATCAGTGACTGTGTCAGTAACTATGGAGTTCAGGAGAACCAGTGACTGTGTCAGTAACTATGGAGTTCAGGGAGAAGAGAATCAGTGACTGTGTCAGTAACTATGGAGTTCAGGGAGAACCAGTGACTGTGTCAGTAACTATGGGGTTCAGGGAGAACCATGACTGTGTCAGTAACTATGGATTCAGGGAGAACCATGACTGTGTCAGTAACTATGAGTTCAGGAGAAGAGAACCATGACTGTGTCAGTAACTATGGAGTTAAGGGAGGACACTTGACACTTGACACTTTGATATTTATTGTCATTACCAAAAGTCTTATGACAAGGGGGTAACGGGTAATAACTCATTCCTCTCCTTACACTACAAGCGATATTACACAGTTTTTCCCAGTGATCAATCAAATCAAAACAAGCAAAACATAAAGAAAAAAGTAGACCCGAATCTCCGAGAGAACCAATAAACTGTGTCAGTAACTATGGAGTTAAGGAGAACCAGTGACTGTGTCAGTAACAAATGGATTCAGGAGAAAGAACCAGTGACTGTGTCAGTAACTAGGAGTTCAGGAGAAGAGAACCAGTGACTGTGTCATAACTATGGAGTTCAGGGAGAACCAGTGACTGTGACAGTAACTATGGAGTTCAGGGAGAAGAAAAACCAGTGACTGTGTCAGTAACTATGAAGTTCAGGGAGAAGAGAACCAGTGACTGTGTCAGTAACTATGGATTCAGTGAGAACAAGTGACTGTGTCAGTAACTATGAGTTCAGGAGAAGAGAACCAGTGACTGTGTCATAACTACGTAGTTCAGAGAACCATGACTGTGTCAGTAACTATGGAGTTCTGGAGAACCAGTGACTGTGTCAGTAACTATGGAGTTCAGGGAGAACCAGTGACTGTGTCAGTAACTATGGAGTTCTGGAGAACCAGTGACTGTGTCAGTAACTATGGAGTTCTGGGAGAGAGAACCAGTGACTGTGTCAGTAAATATGGAGTTCTGGAGAACCAGTGACTGTGTCAGTAACTATGAAGTTCGGGGAGAAGAGAACCAGTGACTGTGTCAGTAACTATGGAGTTCTGGGAGAACCAGTGACTGTGTCAGTAACTATGGAGTTCAGGAGAAGAGAACAAGTGACTGTGTCAGTAACTATGGAGTTTCAGGGAGAACCAGTGACTGTGTCAGTAACTATGGAGTTCAGGGAGAAGAGAACCAGTGACTGTGTCAGTAACTATGGAGTTCACTGTGAAGAGAACCAGTGACTGTGTCAGTAACTATGGAGTTCAGGGAGAACCAGTGACTGTGTCAGTAACTATGGAGTTCAGGGAGGAGAGAACCAGTGACTGTGTCAGTAACTATGGAGTTCAGGGAGAACCAGTGACTGTGTCAGTAACTATGGAGTTCAGGGAGGAGAGAACCAGTGGCTGTGTCAGTAACTATGGAGTTTCAGGGAGAAGACAACCAGTGACTGTGTCAGTAACTATGAGTTCAGGGTGGAGAGAACCAGTGACTGTGTCAGTAACTATGGAGTTCACGGTGAAGAGAATCAGTGACTGTGTCAGTAACTATGGAGTTCAGGAGAAGAGAACCATGACTGTGTCAGTAACTATGGAGTTTCACGGTGAAGAAAACCAGCGACTGTGTCAGTAACTATGGAGTTCAGGAGAAGAGAACCAGTGACTGTGTCAGTAACTATGGAGTTCTGGAGAACCAGTGACTGTGTCAGTAACTATGGAGTTCTGGGAGAACCAGTGACTGTGTCAGTAACTATCGAGTTCAGGAGAAGACAACCAGTGACTGTGTCAGTAACTATGAGTTCAGGGAGAAGAGAACCAGTGACTGTGTCAGTAACTATGGAGTTCTGGGAGAACCATTATGGAGTTCAGGAAGAAGACAACCAGTGACTGTGTCAGTAACTATGAGATTCTGGAGAAACCATTGACTGTGTCAGTAACTATGGAGTTCAGGAGAAGAGAACCAGTGACTGTGTCAGTAACTATGGAGTTCAGGGAGAACCAGTGACTGTGTCAGTAACTATGGAGTTCAGGGAAAACCAGTGACTGTGTCAGTAACTATGGATTTCAGGGAGAAGAGAACCAGTGACTGTGTCAGTAACTATGGAGTTCAGGGAGAACCAGTGACTGTGTCAGTAACTATGGAGTTCAGGGAGAACCAGTGACTGTGTCAGTAACTATGGAGTTCAGGGAAAGAGAACCAGTGACTGTGTCAGTAACTATGGAGTTCAGGGAGAAGACAACCAGTGACTGTGTCAGTAACTATGAGTTCAGGAAGAACCAGTGACTGTGTCAGTAACTATGGAGTTCAGGGAGAAGAGAATCAGTGACTGTGTCAGTAACTATGGAGTTCAGGGAGAACCAGTGACTGTGTCAGTAACTATGGGGTTCAGGGAGAACCAGTGACTGTGTCAGTAACTATGGAGTTCAGGGAGAACCAGTGACTGTGTCAGTAACTATGGAGTTCAGGGAGAAGAGAATCAGTGACTGTGTCAGTAACTATGGAGTTCAGGGAGAAGAGAACCAGTGACTGTGTCAGTAACTATGGAGTTCAGGGAGAAGAGAAATCAGTGACTGTGTCAGTAACTATGGAGTTCAGGGAGAAGAGAACCAGTGACTGTGTCAGTAACTATGGAGTTCAGGGAGAAGAGAACCAGTGACTGTGTCAGTAACTATGGAGTTCAGGGAGAAGAGAACCAGTGACTGTGTCATAACTATGGAGTTCAGGGAGAAGAGAACCAGTGACTGTGTCAGTAACTATGGAGTTCAGGACAAGACAACCAGTGACTGTGTCAGTAACTATGGAGTTCAGGGAGAAGACAACCAGTGACTGTGTCAGTAACTATGGAGTTCAGGGAACCAGTGACTGTCAGTAACTATGGAGTTCAGGGAGAAGAGAACCAGTGACTGTGTCAGTAACTATGGAGTTCACTGTGAAGAGAACCAGTGACTGTGTCAGTAACTATGGAGTTCTGGGAGAACCAGTGACTGTGTCAGTAACTATGGAGTTCAGGGAGAAGAGAACCAGTGACTGTGTCAGTAACTATGGAGTTCAGGGAGAACCAGTGACTGTGTCAGTAACTATGGAGTTCAGGGAGAACCAGTGACTGTGTCAGTAACTATGGAGTTCAGGAGAAGAGAACCAGTGACTGTGTCAGTAACTATGGAGTTCAGGAGAACCAGTGACTGTGTCAGTAACTATGGAGTTCAGGGAGAACCAGTGACTGTGTCAGTAACTATGGAGTTCAGGGAGGAGAGAACCAGTGACTGTGTCAGTAACTATGGAGTTCAGGGAGAAGACAACCAGTGACTGTGTCAGTAACTATGGAGTTCAGGGAGAAGACAACCAGTGACTGTGTCAGTAACTATGGAGTTCAGGGTGGAGAGAACCAGTGACTGTGTCAGTAACTATGGAGTTCAGGGAGAAGAGAACCAGTGACTGTGTCAGTAACTATGGAGTTCAGGAGAAGACAACCAGTGACTGTGTCAGTAACTATGGAGTTCAGGGAGAAGACAACCAGTGACTGTGTCAGTAACTATGGAGTCCAGGGTGGAGAGAACCAGTGACTGTGTCAGTAACTATGGAGTTCAGTGAGAAGAGAATCAGTGACTGTGTCAGTAACTATGGAGTTCAGGGAGAAGACAACCAGTGACTGTGTCAGTAACTATGGAGTTCATGGTGAAGAAAACCAGCGACTGTGTCAGCAACTATGGAGTTCAGGAGAAGAGAACCAGTGACTGTGTCAGTAACTATAGAGTTCTGGGAGAACCATGACTGTGTCAGTAACTATGGAGTTCTGGGAGAACCAGTGACTGTGTCAGTAACTATGGAGTTCAGGAGAAGACAACCAGTGACTTTATCAGTAACTATGGAGTTCAGGGAGAAGAGAACCATGACTGTCAGTAACTATGGAGTTCTGGAGAACCATTATGGAGTTCAGGAAGAAGACAACCAGTGACTGTGTCAGTAACTATGGAGTTCAGGGAGAACCAGTGACTGTGTCAGTAACTATGGAGTTCAGGGAGAAGAGAACCAGTGACTGTGTCAGTAACTATGGAGTTCAGGAGAACCAGTGACTGTGTCAGTAACTATGGAGTTCAGGGAAAACCAGTGACTGTGTCAGTAACTATGGAGTTCAGGGAGAAGAGAACCAGTGACTGTGTCAGTAACTATGGAGTTCAGGGAGAACCAGTGACTGTGTCAGTAACTATGGAGATCAGGAGAAGAGAACCAGTGACTGTGTCAGTAACTATGGAGTTCAGGGAGAAGACAACCATGACTGTGTCAGTAACTATGGAGTTCAGGGAGAAGACAACCAGTGACTGTGTCAGTAACTATGGAGTTCAGGGAGGAGAGAATCAGTGACTGTGTCAGTAACTATGGAGTTCAGGGAGAAGACAACCAGTGACTGTGTCAGTAACTATGGAGTTCGGGAGAACCAGTGACTGTGTCAGTAACTATGGAGTTCAGGGAGAACAAGTGACTGTGTCAGTAACTATGGAGTCAGGGAGAAGAGAATCAGTGACTGTGTCAGTAACTATGGAGTTCAGGGAGAACCAGTGACTGTGTCAGTAACTATGGAGGTCTGGAGAACCAGTGACTGTGTCAGTAACTATGGAGTTCAGGAGAAGAGAACCAGTGACTGTGTCAGTAACTATGGAGTTAAGGGAAAACCAGTGACTGTGTCAGTAACATGGAGTTCAGGGAGAAGAGAATCAGTGACTGTGTCAGTAACTATGGAGTTCAGGAGAAGACAACCAGTGACTGTGTCAGAAACTATGAGTTCAGGGAGAACCAGTGACTGTGTCAGTAACTATGGAGTTCAGGGAGAACCAGTGACTGTGTCATAACTATGGAGTTCAGGGAGAAGAGAATCAGTGACTGTGTCCAGTAACTAATGGAGTTCAGGAGAACCAGTGACTTTGTCAGTAACTATGGAGTTGTGGAGAAACCAGTGACTGTGTCAGTAACTATGGAGTTCAGGGAGAAGAGAACCAGTGACTGTGTCAGTAACTATGGAGTTCAGGGAGAAGACAACCAGTAACTGTTTCAGTAACTATGGAGTTCAGGGAGAAGAGAACCAGTGACTGTGTCAGTAACTATGGAGTTCAGGAGAAAGAGAATCAGTGACTGTGTCAGTAACTATGGAGTTCAGGGAGAAGAGAACCATGACTGTGTCAGTAACTATGGAGTTCAGGAGAAGAAATCAGTGACTGTGTCAGTAACTATGGAGTTCAGGGAGAAGAGAACCAGTGACTGGTCAGTAACTATGGAGTTCAGGGAGAAGAGAACCAGTGACTGTGTCAGTAACTATGGAGTTCAGGAGAACCATGACTGTGTCAGTAACTATGGAGTTCAGGGAGAACCAGTGACTGTGTCAGTAACTATGGAGTTCAGGGAGAAGACAACCAGCGACTGTGTCAGTAACTATGAGTTCAGGGAGAAGAGAACCAGTGACTGTGTCAGTAACTATGGAGTTCAGGAAGAAGAGAACCAGTGACTGTGTCAGTAACTATGGAGTTCAGGGAGAACCAGTGACTGTGTCAGTAACTATGGAGTTCAGGGAAAACCAGTGACTGTGTCAGTAACGTTTAAAACAGACAGAAAACTTGGCAAAGGCAAATGGGTGTGACAAAACTGGTGACCTGGTCACAGTAACTGATAAAAGTTAAGTGCCACAAACTCAACAGTCTTACTTCCCGCCATTATCATCCAGAAAAACGGAAATCAGTCTGCAGAAGTGGCTGCCAATATTTCCTTTACAGTGTTTCATTATCTGAACAAATAAAAATGCTGATAATCACAATAAACACCTGTTTTTAAAACTCATGGTCTGTTTTCCAAATTGACTGTCGTTGAGCCCAGCCTCAGAGGATCATGACCTCTCCAGGATCACTGGCACTTTACCGAGGTTTTTTCCCCCTTGCAATTAAGGTTACATTTTCAGTTAAGAACATGTCACCACAGAATTACATTCCTATGCACTCGTTGTAAATACATGCACTGACTACCACATATCATATCATGATGACATCAACATAATCACAGACAATTTGAATTGCATACAGTGAGTAGCTCATTTTACATCACAGGCATGTGTTAGACACAAGTCAGTGTGGCAGACAACTACAATCTGTGATGATATTGTTAAAGCATAAAGAAAACAAAAGGAAAGAAAAACTGACCTAAAAAACCCAAACAAACAAAAAACCAAACAAACAAAAACCCAAACAGACAAACCGACCACAATCAAACAAAGGAGTGCTTCATAACATTTCTCCCCATGGCTTACAACAGATAACAATGAGCCTGATTTTCTCAGAACAATTGATATCTAGAAAAAGAGGCATATTACCCAACCCCCTCCCTCATCCATATGTGGTAAGAAAATGCTAACAGGAAGGTCACAACAGACTTACAGTGACACAACTTACATGAGTCACAAAACTGGTTGCAGTGTTACATTTACAGAGTGGCATGCACTGCTTTCACATCACCTGGTTTTCCTTGTTTCTGTACTCACCCACTGTCACTCTCTGAGGCATTCACCACAATCACATTCTGCTTCATCTACTCTCGCTCTCTCTCAGCACCTCCAACATTATTTTAAACCCACTTTAAATTTGCCCCCTGACTTGATCCTACTTTGATATTACCTTCAGGTCTCTCTTTGATATTGCCTTCAGGTCTCTCTTTGATATTGCCTTCAGGTCTCTCTTTGAAAATTGCCTTCAGGTCTCTCTTTATCCACGTCCACGCCCTTGCACACAGATTACCCCTGATATTGCCTTCGGGTCTCTCTTTGATATTGCCTTCCGGGTCTCCTTTATCCATGGCCATTGCCCTTGCACACAGCTTAGCCTTAAATTTTGCCTTCAGGTCTCTCCTTGTATTGCCTTCGGGTCTCTCTTTATCCATGGCCATTCCCCTTTGCACACAGCTTAGCTTTGATATTGCCTTCAGGTCTCTCTTTGATATTCCTTTCAGGTCTCTCTTTGATATTGCCTTCAGTCTCTCTTTCATATGCCTTCAGGTCTCTCTTTCATTTTGCCTTCAGGTCTCTCTTTAATCCATGTCCATTGCCCTTGCATACAGCTTAGTTTTTGATATTGCCTTCGGGTCTCTCTTTCTATTGCCTTCATTCTCTCTTTATCCATGTCCATTGCCCTTGCATACAGTTTACTTTGATATTGCCTTCAGGTCTCTCTTTCTAATTCCCTTTCAGGTCTCTCTTTATCCATGTCCCTTTGCCCTTATACAGCTTAGCTTTGATATTGCCTTCAGGTCTCTCTTTGATATTGCCTTCAGTCTCCTTTATCCATGTCCATTGCCCTGCACATAGCTTAGCTTTGATATTGCCTTCAGGTCTATCTTTGATATTGCCTTCGGGTCTCTCCTTGATATTCCCTTCAGGTCTCTCTTTATCCATGTCCTTTGCCCTTGCACACAGCTTAGCTTTGATATTGCCTTCGGGTCTCTTTTTGATATTGCCTCAGGTCTCTCCTTGATATTGCCTTCAGGTCTCCCCTTTGATATGCCTCAGGTCTTCCTCATTGATATTGCCTTCAGGTCTCTCTTTGATATTGCCTGCAGTCTCTTTGATATGCGTTCAGGTCTCCTTTGATATTGCCTTCGGGTCCCCCTTTGATACTGGCTGCAGGTCTCTCTTCGATATTGCCTTCATGTCTCTCCTTAAATTTTGCCTTCAGGTCTCTCCTAGTTTATTGCCTTCAGGTCCTTGATATTGCCTGCAGGTCTCTCCTTGATATTGCCTTCAGGTCTCTCCTTGATATTGCCTTCAGGTCTCTCTTTGATATTGCCTTCAGGTCTCTTTGATTTTCCCCTGCAGGTCTCTTCCTTGATATTGCCTTCAGGTCTCTCCTTGATATTGCCTTCAGGTCTCTCTTTGATATTGCCTTCAGGTCTTTTCCTTGATATTGCCTTCCGGTCTCTTTGATATTCCTTCAGTCTCTCTTTGATATTGCCTTCAGGTCTCTTTGATATTGCCTTCAGGTCTCTTTGATATTGCCTTTCCCAGGTCTCTCTTTGATATTGCCTTCAGGTCTCTCTTTGATACTGCCTTCAGGTCTCTTATATTGCCTTCAGGTCTCTTTTTGAATTGCCTTCAGGTCTCTCTTTGATACTGCCATCAGGTCTCTTTTTGATATTGCTTCAGTCTCTCTTTGATATTGCCTCCAGGTCTCTCCTTGAATTGCCTTCAGGTCTCTCCTAGATATTGCCTTCAGGTCTCTTTTATATTGCCTTCAGGTCTCTCTTTGATATTGCCTTCAGGTCTCTCCTTGATATTGCCTTCAGGTCTCTCTTTGATGTTGCCTTCAGGTCTCTCCTTAATATTGCCTTCAGGTCTCTCTTTGATTTTGCCTTCAGGTCTCTCTTTGTATTGCCTTCATTTCCTCCTTGATATTGCCTTCAGGTCTCTCTTTGATATTGCCTTCAGGTCTCTCTTGTTTATTGCCTTCAGGTCTCTCTTTTATATTGCCTTCAGGTCTTCTTTATCCACATCCATTGCCCTTGCACACAGCCATCTCCACTAGCTTGTCCCCTAAAATTTCCCAACTGTTTATTCTGACCTCCAGAGTATCTTCCTGTCTGGATTCATCACACACCCACAGATCTGGTCCCCATCTCCCCTTAAGGCACTGCCTACACTGTGTGTCCGAGGGGGAAAGGGGCACTGCTAGTGGCACCATTCACAGCATCTGGTCCCCATCTCCCCATAAGGCACTGACTACACTGTGGTCTGAGGGGGCAGAACACTGCTAATGGCACCCTTCACAGCATCAAAACTTTGATTACCAATGCACAATTTAGAACAAAGCAAATACGCACTTAGATATGCACCAAACTTTCACACATAAGCGAATAAGCGAGTGAGTGTGTTATGATTCCAGTCCACAAATCTTCCAAATTTCAAGTCCTAACACTTCTACCACTAAAAACATCATGAAATATAGTTTTGTGAAAAAAAAATGCCTTTCAAAAATTCAAAACAATGTCCATGATAAAGCAGAAAATAATGTTAAAATCTGACTTCCCTGCACACATGATGCGCCACTAGAAGTCATCCAAACTCATTATAAAATGACGTAAACTTTATAATAAACTTGACCCCTTGCAATACTTCTTACCAACTTAAGAGCTTCATAGTAAGTTCATGATAATATGAACATATTAACTGCATTTAATGTTCAATGAAAAACATCGCAACTCAAAATGTATGGATTACTTATTAAATCATGTTGGAAAAGAACTCAAATTTATTTATTATCTTACATAAAATGGACACAAAAATGTTGAAAATGGCATGGCGTGTCAGCACAGCATGGTAAGAGTATAATACACACACCCAATTATACTCACTGCGGCAAAATGGCTTTGCATCAGCCACCGACACTCAAGAGACGGAGTTCTGCTCTGGCATTACAGGGCCATGATCTGTACAAAGGGGGCCCCGTAAGCCAAGTCAGAGGCTAAAACATGTCAATATGATCTGTACAAAGCATCCAGTAAAGCCAAGTCGAGGCTATAACATGTCAATATGATCTGTACAAAGAGTCCAGTAAGCCAAGTCAGAGGCTAAAAAGATGTCAATAGATCTGTACAAATGTCCAGTAAGCCAAGTCAGAGGCTATAACATGTCAATTGACCTGTACAAGTTTCCATAAGCCAAGCAGAGGGTGTAACAAAGTCAAATATGATCTGTAACAAAGTGTCCAGTAAGCCAAGTCAAGGCTATAACATGTCAATAAAGACCTGTACAAAGTGTCCAGTAAGCCAAGTCAGAGGCTTTAACTGTCAATAAGTCTGTACAAAGTGTTTCCCGTAAGCCCAAATCCAGAGGCTATAACATGTCAATATGACCTGTACAAAGTGTCCAGTAAGCCAAGTCAGAGGCTATAAGATGTCAATATGACCTGTACAAAATGTCCAGTAAGCCAAGTCAGAGGCTGTTTAACATGTCAATATGATCTGTTACAAAGAGTCCATGAAGCCAAGTAGAGGCTATAACATGTCAATAAAGATCTTCAAAGTGTCCAGTAAGCCCAAGTCAGAGGCTATAACATGTCAATATGATCTGTACAAAGTGTCCAGTAGCCAAATCAGAGGCTATAACATGTTAATATGATCGTACAAAGTGTCCAGTAAGCCCAAATCAGAGGCTATAACATGCAATATATCTTACAAAGAGTCCAGTAAGCCAAGTCAGAGGCTATAACATGTCAATATGATCTGTACAAAAGAGTCCAGTAAGCCAAGTCAGAGGCTAAAACAGTCAAAATGATCGTACAAAGAGTCCATTAAAACCAAGTCAGAGGCTATAACATGTCAATAAGATCTGACAAAGCGTCCAGTAAGCCAAGTCAGAGGCTATAGCATTCATATGATCTGTACAAATGTTCCAGTAAGCCAAGTCAAGGCTATAACATGTCAATATGATCTGTACAAAGTGTCCAGTAAGCCAAGTCAAGGCTATAACATGTCAATATGATCTGTACAAATGTCCATAAGCCAAGTCAGAGGCTATAACATGCCAATATGAAATAAGAGCAAATGAAACAATTCTGTAAATGTACATTCCTCTATTTTTCCCCACATTCCCAACAGAGATTCAGATTTTTTTTTCAATCCCCATGGAGCACATAATTATCTCCTGGTAGTTTGAAGTGAGGGGACATAAAGCAAAAACAGGGCAACCTGAAATCAGTATCGCAGAGCTTTCAAGCAATTTCAGTGAATCAATAACAGCAACACCATGAACTTGCTTGACTGTTCAGTTCTCCTTGAGACACTGTATGTATAGACTAAACAAAATGTGTGTGTGTGTGTGTGTGTGTATGTGTGTGTGTGTGGGGTGTTGTGTGTGTGTGTGGTGTGTGGGTGTGTGTGTGTGTGTGTGCGTGTGTATAATTGTGACTATATTATGTGTGTGTATGTGTGCGTCTGTGTGTATGTGGTGTGCATTAATTGTGACTACATGTGTGTATATGTGTGCGTCTGTGTGTGTGCGTGTGTGTGTGTGTGTGTTTTGTGGTTGTGTGTGTGTGTTGGTGTGTGTGTGTGTGGGGTTGTGTGGCGTGCGTATGTGTGTTGCTGTGACTATATAATTATAATATATGTGTGTGTGTGGTGTGTGTGTGTGTGTGTGTGTGTGTGCGTGTGTGTGCAAGTTTTTTTGACTATATGTGTGCGTGCATGCGTGCGCGCGGCGTGCATGTGTGTGGTCTGTTATTGTGACTATATTTTGTGTGTCTGTGTGTGTAGCTGTGTCTGTGTCTGAGTGGTTTTTTGGTGCAAGCGTGTTTTAAGTGTGGTGTGGTATGGTGGGGTGTGTGTGTGTCTATCCTCTGTCTCTTGTGTGTTTCTGTGTCCTCAGTGTTTGTGTTGTGTGTGTTGTTGTTATCACTCTTTCATTAATTCATCACCTGTTACCCCCTGGGGGACAGGCTGCCAACCAAGGACCTCCAGGCATATCTGTCCTGGGCTTTTTTTTTCCAGCTGGTTTTCCCTGTCATCCACATTTTTCCTGATGTCTGCTTTCCAATCCTGGCCCAGGTGTTCCTGGCCTAACTCTTTCTCACTTTCCTTGGGGGTTCCATGTTAGGCTTGTCTGGTTTATGTTGCTTGCAGGCTTTTCCCCAGCATATGTCCAATCCAACCCCAACGCGTTTTCTTGATTTCCTATTTGCGGGCAGCTGTTTGTTCTCCCCCATAACTACTGTTGTTGATGGTGTCTGGCCATCGGATGGGAGAATCTTGCGCAGACATATTTTGAAAAAAGTATTTCTTGGTGGTGGTGACTGTAGTTTTTCCAGGTCTCCGCTCCATACCAATAAAACGCTTTGATGTTGGAGTTGAAAGAGCCTAACTTGGGGAAAAATTTATGGCTCCTTGAAGCTCCAATGTCTGTAAACTGTACAAACGCTGCCCTGGCCTTTCCGATCCTTGCTCTGACATCAGCGTCTGTGCCCCCTGCTTTTTGACACTGCCCCGTAAGTAAGGCTTCTACTCCCACATTCACTGTCCAGTAATCGAATTGGTGCTGACAGACTGGCCCTTTAATCTTTTTTATCACTCTCATTTTTCATTCCCAATTCTTTTTTTTTTTTTTTTGTATACATCTGTTGCTCTG